>CAWUFW010001685.1:0-1200000 GCA_963921515.1 Calotriton arnoldi | reverse complement strand
AGCCAGCTCAGAAACAACAGCTCAGAAACAACGTACTGCGAGTACTTCTACCCCTGCTTCGAAAACCAAGTCCTCAGCTTCCAACGAAAAAACTGCTCAAGGGCCGCTACTGCACACAAGCCACGGCATGCACCGAAAACATGACTTGGAAGCCTCGCCCTCCAACTCAGCTTTGAAAGTTTGACCTACAGCAGGGGCCTCAATATCCCTTCCATCCGAGACCAAAACACCTCACTCTTCGGTCTCTGCACCGAAAAAAGACTTATTTCGGAATCGAACCTTCCTCCATCGAAGACCAAGCTTCCACCACCGAAATGCTTTGTTTTCGGTCCGAAATCTCCTTCAGAGCCAATCCTTGAGCAATTTTATCAAAAGCTCGATCCGAATAAGAAAACACTTCAAATTCAGCCTGGACCAAAAGAAAATTATGGTACAGCCACCAAAAGAACATACTCCTAAGAAGCAGTTGAGGTTTGAGGAGGTCTTGGACATTCCTGTCCAACCCCTAAAGAAGAAGAGAAACGATGCTGCAACTAGTCAATTGCGCATTCCCATTTCTACTTCACCTGTACCACAATCTACAGCTCCACCACCCACTCCGCCACCTCACAATTATCTGAGTCAGGTAACATGTCTCCTCAGTCAACAGTAGAGGATGTTCAGGACATCCCAGATGACACACAACCAGGGGATCCTTTGGAAGATTATAATATTGACCCTCATGTTGACACTGATCCTGATTTATATCCTAGCCGTCCATCACCACCTGGTGGTGCATCAGCTTATCAAGATCTCATAGCTAGAGCAGCTACTTTTCATCAGGTGCCTTTATATAAGGGGTCAATAGAGGGGGGATTTCTTTTTTGAGACTTTGTCCACTACACAAAGAGGGGCACAATATTTACCACTTCTAAAGGGTATGACACTTCATGCCGATGAAATTTTTAAACAACCTGTCAAAGCAAGAATAATTACTCCTTGCATTGATAAGAAATACAAACCACCACCATCAGACCCCATTTTTAATAGAGGTCAATTAACCCCTGACTCCTTACTGGTATCCAATGCTAGGAAAAGAGCTAATCCCCAAACAACTGGAGAAGCACCACCACAAGAAAAGGAGTCCAAACTTATGGATGCCTCTGGTAAAAGAGTTGCGGCACAAGCAGCTAATCAGTGGTGTGTAGCCAATAGTCCAGCGTTACTAGCAAGATATGACAGGGCCCACTGGGACAAAATGGAGGGGCTTCTCCAACACCTCCCAGAGGAGCACAGAAAAAGAGTTTAAGAGATTGTCAATGAAAGGAAACTTATCACCAACAATTCCATTTAGTGTGCATTAGATGCAGTCGACAATGCTGCTAGAAATATAAATAGCAGTGTCCTAATAAGACGTGCATGGTTAAGGGTATCCGGTTTCAAACCTGAGGTACTACAAACAATATTAAATCTCCCATCTCTTCGGCCCTCAAGTGGATACAGCTGTTGAGAAAATGAAAAAGGACACTGAGGTAGTAAAATCAATGGGAGCTCTACAAACTAACACTTATAGAGGTTCCTTTCGTAAGCCCAATTACAAACAAGGGGCAAAGACAGCTTCCACATATACCTCTGGTTCACAATATAAAACTCTGGGACAAACCTCAACAACAAAAACCTTCTACAGAGGATCTTACAGAGGTAACCATTTTAAAGGCAGAGGAAACAATACCCGTTCCTCAAATACCAATACTAATCAATGACTCTCTTACCTTTCCCCCCACAACACCAGACACCGGTTGGGGGTCGTCTTCAACAATTTATCCAAAATTGAAATTCAATTACAACAGGCCAATGGGTCTTAGACATTATCAAACGTGGTTATTGTCTGGAGCTTATAACAACTCCTCCAAATAAACCACCTCGCAAACACAAATTATCAATGCAACATCAAATCCTTCTGCAAGAAGAAATGACAGCTCTGTTGCAAAAAGGAGCAATAGAACCAGTTCCACCACAATTTCACGGGACAGGGTATATTCACTATACTTTCTTATTCCCCAAAAAAGATGGATCCCTCAGGCCCATTCTAGATCTCAGACCACTAAATCAGATCATTTCCACATGGTCACTCTTCAAGAGATCATCCCTTTCCTACAAAAAGGAGTCTTAATGGCAGCCTTAGATTTAAAGGACGCTAATTTCCATTTACATATACCAATTCATCCTACACACAGAAAATACCTCAGATTTCTATTTCAGGGAAAACATTATCCGTTCAACGTTCTTCTCTTTGGGATCACTACAGCACCAAGAGTATTCACAAAATGTTTAGCAGTTGTAGCAGCAGGTCTGCACAGAGAAAACATTCATATCTTCCCTTATCTAGAGGACTGGCTAATCGAAGCAAACACATTCACACTTTGCCAACAAAACACTCAAAAGACCCTAGATTTACTACTCCAAATGGGTTCACCGTCAACCTACAAAAATCTCATTTATGGCCAGCTACTACTCAAGCATTTCTTGGAGCCATGCTCAACACAAATCTAGCATTAACATCCCCAAGCACAGACAGAAATACGCAACATACGAACATTAATTCAACAATTTCAAACAGGAACTCTCATTCCAGCCAAAACATTTCTCAGACTTCTAGGCATGATGGCATCTTGTATTTACATAGTCCCACATGCCAGACTAAATATGAGACCTCTACAACAATGTCTTTCTCAACAATGGACTCAGTCACTGGGTCAACTTCACGATCTAGTGTTGGTAAACAGCCACACGTATCACTCTCTGCAATGGTGGAATTCACAAAATATATCCAAGGGGCGGCCGTTTCAAGACCCAGTTCCCCAAATAATTCTAACAGATGGGGAGCACATCTCCACAATCTTACTATTCAGGGACTGTGGGATTCCAACCACAAGACTCTCCATATCAATCACCTAGTGCTGCAACCTGTTCATCTAGCGATCAAAGCCTTCCTAACTCACCTACAGCACAAAGTGGTCCTTATTCAAACAGACCATATGACAACTATGTATTATCTACAAATACAGGGGGGACACTTTCACCAATTAGCTCACTTAGCCCAGAAAATATGGAAGTTAGCAATACACCACAACATTCATCTGTTAGCAGAACATGTCCCAGGGGCAAGCAATCAGATTGCAGACTTTCTGAGCAGATCACAACAACAAGTCCACGGATGGGAGATTCACCCCAATGCCCTTCAACCATACTTTCACAAGTGGGGGATCCCAGACCTAGACCTGTTAGCATCAAAAGAAAACGCAAAATGGTCACACTCCGCAAGCAGATATCTCCACCATCAATCCCAAGGCAATGCTATATGGATGAACTGGTCAGGGATATTTGCATATGCTTTTCCACCTCTCCCACAACTTCTGTTAGTGGTCAGGAAACTCAGACAAACCTCTCTCACCATTGTACTAATAGCTCCCACAATGGGCTCAACAATCATGGTTCTCAACAGTCATGGAACTATCTCTAGTCCCAGATGAGAAGCTTCACCTGAACCCAGACCTTCTCACGCAGAACCATGGAACATTAAGACATCCCAATCCCAAAGAAATTAATCTTGCAATTTGGCTCCTGAAGTCTTAGAGTTTGGATACTTAAATTTGCCTCAAGACTGTAGGAACACTCTTAAAGAGGCTCGTAAACCAACTACAAGGCAATGTTATCGAGCAAAATGGAAACACTTTGTTACGTTCTGTGATTAAAAAAAACGTTAACCCTCTTTAGGCAAAAGTACAAAATCTTATCTTATACTTATCGCATTTACAAACTTCAGGATTAGCATATACTTCTATAAGATTACATCTTGCAGCTATTGCAGCATATCTCCAAAATAGACAACACATATTGGTGTTTAAAATTCCTATTATAAAAGCTTTTATGGAGGGACTTAAAAGAATAATTCCTCCTAGACTTTCACCTGCCCTGGCATGGAACTTAAACATTGTCCTAACAAGATTAATGGGTCCTCCTTTCGAACCATTACATTCCTGTCAATTGCAATATCTTTCATGGAAACATGCCTTTTTAATTGCTATTACTTCTCTTAGAAGAGTCAGTGAAATTCAAGCATTAACCCTAGAAGAGCCTAAATTCCTACCAGCGGTAGTTTCCAGTTTCAATATTAATCAATCTATTGATTTACCTGTGTTTTCCCCACAACCAGATACAGTTGCAGAAATGGCATTACACACTTTAGATGTTAAAAGGGCATTAATGTCAGCAACAGGACTAAATCATTTAGAAAAACTAAACAATTGTTTGTTGTCTTTGCACCTCCTCGTTTTGGAAAAGCAATTTCTAAATCGGGCATTTCAAAATGGATAGGTAAATGCATACAGACATGCTATGCAAAGGCTAAATGACTTTTAACTGTTCCACCAAAAGCACACTCCACTAGAAAAATTGAAGCTTCTATTGCTTTTTTTAGGGAGCATTCCTATTGCTGATATTTGTAAAGCAGCCACATGGTCTACACCACACACCTTCACAAAACATTATTGTATGGATGTATTTGCACCCAACTAGTCAATGTTGGTTAGGCAGTACTTAAAACTCCTTTCCAGACAACAGCAATCCCCAAAACTTAACCACTGCCTAGAGAGAGAGAGAGAGAGACTGCTTTACAGTCTATGCAAAGCATGTGTATCTACAGCACACATGCCTCGAACGGATTATGTTATTTACCCTGTAAGCATCTGTTGTTGGCATGTAGTGCTGTAGATTCACATGCGCCATCCCTCCTCTCCAAAAGGTTCTTGTGTAGGTTGCAGTTCATACACTTTATTTCATACTAACGCATGGACATCTCAATGCTTACATAGACCGCATTCTTACATTCTCACCTACCCATGGCAAAACAATCTGAAGATGGCGTTGATTACCATGCACAGTATTCCCAAGAGGAGGAGTCGTACAGCCTCGTGACTCGAAGAAAACTTCTTGGGACAAAAAAAAACCTGTAATCATCCGAGCCGAACTCTAGATGGCAGACTTATGCAAAGCATGTGAATCTACAGCACTACATGTCGAGCAGATGCTTACAGGTTAAGTAACATAATCCTTTCCCTTAAAAAGTATGTGGCCTTATTTTTTATGGTGGACTTCCGCCCTCCCAAATTAATAACCCACTTTGTTTCTATGATATGATAGGTCACCCTGTAGGCACACACTGAACTTAGTGAGAAAACTTGTGTTTTTTTCAACTGCAGTGTTAATTTTTGTACTGTGGATTTTAGCCAAAGACCTCGTGACTCTTGTAGTTCATCTTGTTCCTCATCTAAATGCATGTAATCATTATCACAGTCTCTTCCAGGGACAGGAAGATTGTTTATTATTCTACCCTTTCTACACCCAAATTGCACATTAAAATTATCAATGTATGTTTTGAAATACATACACCTCTACACCTACTGTTTCTAAATGGGTACTAAATGTCTCCTTTCAGTTCTCCCATTCCACTAATGGTTCTCTTGGGCTCTTTAAGAATGTTGGTGGAGGTGTCACAGACTGCATAATAACTATTTGCAATCTGATGTAAAGGTCCTGTTCTTCCTCCTCTTGATATCAAATGACATTTGGCAATGCCTTGTAGCCACGTGTTGACTAGTTTGCCTTTGAGCTTGTCCTGCCCTTGAAACAAGCCCTTGAATTCAGTCTTTAGTTTTAGCTACTTTGTACTGTCTCATGTTTCTAACAAAGTGCATGAGATGCAAATCCTTTGCCTTGCCACAGATTATCCGTGTTCTGGCCCGTCAGTGGGTTACATTTTGGAAGTCACCTGTTTTGGCAGAACACTCCTTGCTGTGGTAAATTGATCCTCTGCAGTATCCACATGTGCAAGAGCCGACTTTCTCCACTTCGGATTCTACTGCCATTGACAGACAACTGTGGATCTCTAAGTAAGCTGCTCTCGAACTGTCAAGGATGTGATCGCTGTCACTGTATGGGCTACTGGGCCTGGGAATGCCTGTAGGGCTAGGATCACTGGGAGCTTTATCCTTGTCTCCCTCAGAATCTGTATTCTGACCTTCAATGACTTGCATCCAAAAACAATTGCATTCTCCCCTCCACTACCAACTCGGGCATGATAGTTCTCGAAGGTGTGCATGGAATAAATCCAGCAGTTTCGCTGCTTTTTGGTGAACAGCGTGTAGAATAAGCGGTTCATGCTCGGTGATTACTTGCAGCTTGAAGTGTGCCTTCTGCACAAATACTAGGGCTTGGCAGTTGGTAGCCACACTAGTTTCTGGCATGCTTAGGAACATGTTGAGTATCCCTTCTCCTGTGTAAGCTACCACTTGACTCGCTTCTTTGTTCACCGGGACATTTCTCCAACTTTGGTCATCCACAGTCTCCATTTAGGACCCTGGAAAACACGCGGCAACGCCGGCAAGCAATTTGGGTGAGTTTGCTTGTCTGAGGCATTATTATTTCCTCCAATTGTTTTCTCCCACCGCTTTACATTTCGCGGGTGAAAGAATGAACAAGTGGGTGCTTTTATGCTGCATCATGTCCAGTGGGGCTCTGGAAGCAGCATGAGAGCAGTGTATACTGCTTACTCTGTACCTTTCTGCTGACACAGACATCAAATATGCCTAAACCATCCAGTCCTCCTGAACACACCTAGGAGAAGCTTCTCTTTTTATCGTAAATAAGTATCCAAAAATGAGCTAAAATAAATGATAACTTATGAGTGATGTCCCCTTCAACCCATTGAATGTCAAAACAAATAAGTCATCTTTTTACACTAAATTGAAGTTGGACAGTTTTGCTGTGTACTTTGCTCTGTCAACGTAGCAAAACCCTGATTTACTTGGCACCAAAATGATTGCTCACATCATGTTTAGCATTCAAAAAACATCAAATCACCTTTTTTTTTTTAATGTTCATTTAAGTGGTGAAATAATAGTATTGTTTTTCAAGGAGCGTGTAATTGTTGTGACTGCTGAAACGTGCTGTCCTGTTCACCTGCACAAAAGGAATGTCCGCAAAAAGACAGAAATACACAAGCGATACCCAAACCAGAGAAAATACCACCAATGGGAGCTATGGAACTAGACAGCCATATGAATGAATGTTAGAAATATTGGTGCCAAAACCAGCTTAACAACAATCACCAAATGCAATCATCTTTGGTTAATGTACATAATACAAAATTATGTGGTGCCATCTTTAATCGTCTTACATGTTGCATATTTTAATTTTTCGTATGAGTTTGCTTTTATCACACTAGTGAACTATACATAAAACTTAAATGTTACTATCTATGTAATTTGAAATATGTATTGTGTACTAAACATCAGTTACATAATTGAAAACATTTTCAGATGAAATACCTTATGGTGGTACGCCACTGGTATGCCATTGTGTTTGTCATTATTTAGAAGGCTGCACAGATAACAACCGAACAAAGCTAACTGTTATTGGTAATGTAATTTACACAAATCTAGAATAAACCTCAGTTTCCATGTGGAACAAATTTAAAGTCTCTTGCTTACCTTCTAAATGTACTATGCATACATCTCGCCCCTCAGATGAAGAGGGGTGCCATATCTTTTCTTTTTAGATGTTAATTAGAAACGCACTTATACTAAGCACCCGGATCAAATATTGCTATGTGCTAATAGTGGCGCTATGACCATGGAAATAAGAAAAGAAAAAAACTAATCTCTAGCACACACACACACACTGCAAACACAGTGAACACGAAACCATATGCACAAAATTACAAGCGAAATGAGTGGATTTGAATGTGCAGCTTTGGCTAAGCATAGGGTATTCATGTACAGTACAATCAATGGATGGTGATACACTGCTTACTGTATTAGAATGATTTACTCCAGGGACCCCATGCGGAGCATAACTTTAGGAAAGGGCACTAGCCTTCTCTGTGCACTCACCCTGACTCCCAGATGCCGCAACCTTTAGCCCTGTGGTTCATTCCAAACCAGCCTGTTTTGCTCCTTCCTTCGCCTCGTTTTCTCGGTTGTACCAGTCTTTACCCCTGCATGTGTTGCTGCTTTTGTGTGCTCTTTCTCTTGCCTCTTCAGTATTAACGCAACTGCCTTTGAAAGTCAGTATGGATAGGAAGTTGCAGTCTGGGCACCTGCTGTTGTAGGAACAGTTCTGTAGCTCCTCCTTGTGTCATTCTGTAATCTCAGCAAAGGTGGCAACTGACCGGCAGGGGGATGACAAATGATTAACAATGTACCTGCATTTCTCTTTTGGCAGATGCGTCTACCTTAAAGTCCCAGCCTCATGAGGCAGAACACAACTGATGCAGGGGGTTGTCCCCTCTTATTCTTTCCCTCCGAGTATGAAAGGAGATGTACATTATTTTCCTATGTATATTTTGCTTAATAGCTTAACAAAGTGCGTGTCTCAGAGGACATGCCACTCTGATGAATTAAAGACTGGTTCTAAGAATGTTGATGAATTAATAATATATTTTCTAAAGTGAAATAATTTGTGTACATCATGCATTTCTATGTAATATGCTTCTAGAACTAAAAGCAGTGTTATAAAAATTATCATAGCCGCCTCCTCCTTTTCTTTTACAGCTTCCATAGTTCCAGGATGGAAGATTTGAGCAACATTCCTTTTTTCCAGTCCCTTGCTTGCATTACCGATCATCTTGGCTTTTGTGGTGTAATAAAGAACTCTCCACAAGATTTTGTTGTCACAGAAATTGACATGTCTGGACAATCTGTGTCAGTGTTCACAAGTGACATCTCCCATGGCCCAGGTGAAATGGAACACAAAGATAGTTTATTTAATGCCAAAGAAAAGGTAGCTGAAACAATCCATTTAGGAGATGAAAATGTACAAGGGTTGTGTGGATTTGATGATGAAATAAGTATTTCTAATTGTCCACTAAATGTAGATAGCAAAGATTGTGTGGATGCAGATGGGGAGGAACATCAGTCTTCTAAAATAAAATTTCTGAACTTACTCCTTGACGTATCTGTGCTAGAATCACTAACTGGTTTTGCTAGTGGCATAAGAGAAGTATGGATGAAAGAAACCAGTGCATCATCTCAGCCTATTGAGCTTTCATTGGGAACATTTCTGGACAAAAACCGTAGAGCCGACCTTCACAGTGCTGTCCGTCAGATATTTCCCTTTCTAGTGACTGCAACAAAAGGTGCTGAAGTCGTTGTCAAGCCGAACCTGGATTACAGAGAACTCTGCCACTTGGTGTCTCAAGAAGAAGCAGATTCATTTTTCAGATTTTTAGATGCAAAGCTAGAAAATTCTAAGTATGTCTTTAAACCAGACGGTAGTAAACCACACCGAACAGAGGTTCATCATTTTCTGAACAAACAATTTGGGAAACTTGTAGAAAGCAAGTCTTTTTCCAATCCCAACATTACTGGACAGCAGATTGTAGCAATAACTGTCCGATTTCGGGACAGAAGGGCTTCATCAAAAAAACGACATGCAGCAGATGGTCCAGACAAACAAGACATATACACAGGTAAAATGTATTATGTTGTATTGCAATTGCATTTATATAGTGCTTACTAACCCTGAGGAGGCGTTGAAGCGCTTTTTCGGCGAGTAACACGCTACTCCAGAGCCCATGTATAAGGGTTTGTGTTGTATGTTTTCCTTTACCTTTATCCCTGCTTTGTAGGTGTATGCGGTGTGAATCAAACAACATTTATTCTAGAGGATATTCCATGTAAAGCCCATACTCCTCTGTAGGCGACTTAAATGTTCTTGGTAACTGCTTTTCTCCATAATTTGGTTTGAGAGCATTGTGATAATGTACTTGTTAAGGTCACAATTGTATCCATAGCAGTCTTAAACTACTACTCTACTTTTTTTTTGTTCTACTAGGGAGGTTTCAGGTTGGTATCCCAAATTCATCTACTGACAATAAAATGTGGGTTCAATGTGTGTGGTGATAGAAATATTGTAGGCGAACAGCAGATTCATGTCTTATTTTTCACTCCCCACCACCACAACCAAGCATCACAGAATATGGCAGATTGGCTATTATTGAAGTGTTTTATTTAGCGTTACTGTTTTCCACTCGCATTATATTGAAAATATCTGGATAGACAGATGTCCTAGAGAATGTTGCTTCTGTGCTTTAGGGTATGTTTTTTGTTGTGGTAGTCTGCCTTTTAAATGTAAACAAGGTCTGGCTTTAATTTGGAGCAACAATGTGCCTTGGGCTTACTACATATATATTTACAGAATCTGGGCAACATTGACTCTAGAGAGCATTTTGTTGCCCAGTTCATATTTAACTTTGGTGATGTAAATGTGATACAATGTAAAGCTTGTTAAAAGCAGAAAAAATCCCTTCGCAAAATTCAGTGAGTTAAAGTGATATTAGAATTAGGAAACTAATGTTTTGAGCTGAAATCAACATGACATAATGGCAATGATACTCTGTGTCTCAACACACTCCTTTAGTAGTAATATTTAACACTGTGCTGACTTGCGCAAAAGAAGTCTGTTTTCAATGATGAGGTATATGGAGTGGATTATGCTTGTTCAGTGGTTGATTTGCATATTTTTAGTGGTCCATCCCTATTAACAATTGGACGTCTAAGACACATTATGCCTGAGAGTGATACATTTTTTTATTGGGAGATTTTGTATAAGAATTTTTTTTTTTTTTTCTAGCTTTCACCCTTATGAAGGAAAACTTGGAAACACTTGAAGCAATCACTTATCTATCCGCTGAGCTAGGCGTTCTCCCTACAGACTTCAGTTACGCTGGAATTAAAGACAAGAAGGCTGTTACATACCAATCCATGGTTGTCCGAAAGGTGACTCCTGAGAGGTTGTAAAAGTATATGATTACATATTCTCTATATCTACCTAAATAGTAATGCACAGTGAAGAGTCCCTTTTTCATCTTGAGTGTATATTTCATAGATATATTTGAATTTATACTTTAACGTCTTGTTATATTGGGACATTTTGTGATCATATCATTTAGCTTTGACACACAACTGTCCTCTAGAGAATAGGAATACATGCTTGGATGCTGACAGGTAAGGAATGCCTTAAAGTCGCACATTTTATTTGGTCTCTTTTTACATCTAATCGTACTTTATGCTATAGATAGAAATGCAACGACATGACACTGAAACTGTTTAGGGACAACATCTTTTGCTTGATTTAAAAAAAAAAAAAAAAAAAACAACAAAAACAGTGCTATTACACCAATTTGTTTAACTTTTTTCGTTCTAAGTCCCTTTGAGGTCCTCCAGTTTTTTGTTGACATTTGACAGCAGAGTGGATTCTGTGCAATCAGGGTTTGCATGCAAAGGGTTAAGGCTGGCTACTGCTCTCTGAAACCAGGCTCAGGGGTGACTAATGGTTGATGGCAGCTGATTCTAGATGCAAGAGTTGCAGTCCTATGTACATGTGTCCCTAAGTGGTGGAAGCCTATTTGGTTCTGCTTCAAAGCGTGTTCTTCAAATTGAGGGGCAAGGGACGAACTGACATGAAAGGAAACAGTGGTACTTCTCTGAAGAGAGCAGTAGGCTGCCCATGAGTCATGAGGATCTGGCCGCTGAGCTGAGAGTGACCCACAAATGTGTTCTAGTCAAAGTCAGATACCTGCCAAGAGTGTTTCAAGACTGTCCATGAATTGATTCTGCTTCATCCGCAATATCAGACAGCGTATTTCACTTCATGGATGCCCCTGTCTGCCCATTTCCTGCCCTAGAATTATGCATAGTCTTGTTTTCTTCGTCTCTTGGCTAAGGTAGTACTTCAGTGTTGTTGATTTTGGGATTGTTCAAATTACCATTGTAGCCTTAACTTGCATGGTTGGACTCCGTTTCTATGTGGGATTTAAATAATGTGAACTTAGCTACAACACAACAGAGTGCTGTACATAGGGGTTAACAATGATGGTGTGAGTTAATAATCACTAGAGCAAGGTACTTTTTGGGTAAGAAATGTTGGGTTATACACAGGGTAAGGGTGAGTACAGCAATGCAGAAGGGACTTCCAGATGAATGGGGAGTTGCGGGGTAGTAGAGAATATAGTTACAGACATTGAGGGTTCTTTGCCAAAGAAGCCATTTTGTCTTCTTCCTTTTGGGTGCTAGGTGTGGTGGGTTGTTAAAATTGACTGCCTTGTAGACGGTACAGAAGGTCTTAAAAGTGATATGGATGGACACAGGAGTCAATGGGGACCTCTTAGTGTTAGTGTGATTTGGTCATATTTGCAAGGGACTTTGAGACTGGTTGTTGTGTGTTGAATACTCTTCAGCAATGTTGGGTGGGAACACTAGCACACTTGTTAGTTGTGTGTTTCCTCTTTCGAGATGAGCCCATACCATCCCTGCCACAGCAATTCTGATGTCTGCTTCCTTTAGTTTGGTGCTTTTTTCTTATCAATGAGGTGAGTTTGGAAGCTAAAATTGATATCTGTGGACGCCTAAGCATTTAAAGGGAGATCAGTCCAAATGTATCTATGAGAGCTATTCTTGTACTTAATGTTTGTGGCGAAAATTACAATTTCTGTTTTCGTGAGGTTGTAGTAGGCATCCATTGTTGAATGGCAGTGAGCCAGCCCATCAGAAGGCTGAATTCACAAGCAGCAGCGGCCTTCTGTGTATTTTTGCATGATAGAAAGTCTTCCAGGTACTACAGATAGATGGATTAGATGCTACTGGAAAGAGGATAGAGCCTTAAGCAATGATTTGGCGACATGAATGATTTCAGAGCTGGAAAAAATCATCCATGGGAGTCAGTGCCAAAATGTATTAGGTTAAATATACACTATATGATCAGCTGGTTTGTTTTTCAGGTGTGATTCGAAGTGTTGAAAGATTACTGTTAAGTGCAAGTGAAGCGAGTATAGCTCCGCAGCTTGGCAATGTCGAATAGTGTCGATAGGCTGAGCGTGACAAGAAGACATGAGTAGCTATTGTGAGAGATCGGAAGAGCACCATTCACTACTTGGATGCTGGCTGTCTCTTTTGTGCACTGCGTTATGAATCCAAACTGATAGTTTTAGAGTAGTGTGATGAATAATATTCTAGTGAAGCTAGTTTGGTGAAGACTTTCAAAGTCATCATCCCCAAATATGACGGGTGAGCAATCAGGTAGTAGTTTGTGAGATGATCTGTATTTAGTTCTGGCTTCTTCAAAAGGGCAGGATTTGTTTGGCCTTCAGTGCAGCCAGGAAGACATTGTGATTGGGGTAAGCAATCAGGATGCTCATTAGATTCAAGAGGGCTTCACTGATGGTCTTTACCATAGGTGTTAGGATGAGATTGTATTTGTATGATGTTGCCTGTTGTACATGGAGGAGTTGTGAGAGATTGCCATGTATTAAAGGTAATCCATTTTGTATTGATGTTGCAGCAATCCAGATTGTTTTGATTTTTGAAGACGTTTGTGTGCTGTGCACGTCTCCTTTGAGTGCTGAATCTGCCATGGGATTTATACAGCACATGATTACCTTAAAGAACATTCTGTCTCTGTTGTAAGCTTCACTGATGTTGATCATGTTGTAGGTAGCCATAACAAGTTTTATGAACTTCCTAAGGGCGGTAATGAGCTGTTTTTTTAACGGTTTTTCAGATCTTGATGAATCTGTCTTCTCTTCCACTTTTTCACTTGTGGTTTGGTAGTGCATTTGGTGTCGGTGCGCTCTTGATGATGGGTTGCTGTAACTGCCAGTGTTGGAATTTTTTTTAAGGATCCTAACTTTTTAGATCCCGTTATGTTCTGCGAGATTGTTGCGTGGCCGATAGTATCTCTTAAGAGCGTGAGATCAACACCCAGGTGAATCAGTGCGATCGGCACATTTCTGAGATATTTTGTTGGTTCCTCACCCACAGGTACCACGTGTGAGCCGATTCATCATTGGACCCACACCCTACTCACCTAGTGTGGGTGGGTGGGCGGGCTTGACGCATTTGTAAGCTGAGCGCTTAAACTACTGCCTGGGGACTAAGTGAGAGTTAAAATTGCCTGTTGGATCCTAATATCTTGTTTAATCAGAAGTTCCTCTGGCAAGGTTAAAAACGGTGAGATGCCACAGGGGTACCATGGCCCTAGACATCTGAGGTCGACATGTTTCAGCCGTTTTATTGCCCAGTGGGTCAGTCAGCTTTCTTCAGGACCAGTAAGTGTAATAATCACTATGTGGTGTGGTTGCTAATTTCAACCAATCTTACATGCGTTCATACATAAATTCAGTAAAACATGCACGCAACTATGCTGGCCATTGATTGGACTTTTTTCTTGTTATGGCCAGAAGTAGAAGAGAAAATGAATATAATTGAACAATGCAATTATAAATGTCTCATGATCACGTGCAATCTCCCTTTTTGTGCTGAGAAACATGCACACATGTGTAAGAATCCATCAATATGTACATATATATGCACTTAAAAGGCACATCAGGCAAAAGATAAATTAAACTGTACAAAATAAACTTAAAAACGGTGTACAACATGCACACACACAAATAGTGAAAATAGTCAAAGTAGGTTTGAATGTGCACTTACATGGCCTACATCGGTATTAGGCATCATAAGGTTAGGGGGTAGTAGTCCCACACTGACAGGAAAAGCAGGAGTTGAGGATTCCTTTTTAAAGAGTTTTAAAGGTTTTAGATCCAATCTGTACTTACTTTGTCAAGGGACTACTTCTACAAGCACACCTACTTGATTCCCTGTAACCCTGCATGTTAGCGCGGTTCATGTTGAATGGCATTTAAGAGGAGATTTGCTAACATCACGTGACCGCATTGGGGTCACGTGTTGAGTGGCCGTAAGTTTGTGTCGTAATCACTGATTAATCAACCCAGAGCCTTTTGCCCTGTGGGTTTTTTCAGCTGATGTGCATGGAAACGCGTCTCTGCGTGCACATTGCTTATATTTTTTAATTGAGCGCACATGGGAGAGAGTATTTCCTCCTGCATCGGCATTTCACCTCTGTCTCTGTGCAGGGAGGCGCGTCTCTATGTCCTCTCCACTTGCTGATCAGTGTCGTGTATGCATTGCAGGGAGGTTGGAAAATGTAGTCCTGCCTCCTGCATCGGTGTGCTGATTTGTGTATATCTCTGTTTGGTAAGCACAAAAGAAGGGGAGAATATTTTTGTGGTTTGCAAAAAATATTTATATTTGCAACAAAAAGCGGGTGTAGTAGGTGTGCCATGTGGACTAAGTTATACATGTTATGTGTAAATCACCCATATATGCATTCATCGATGACCAGTTATTCATTATATTTATAGCTTGCAAGTGTATTATAAGACCGTCTGTTTCATTGTTGTAAAATATATGTAGACTATTTTGTGACATAAAAGCTTATGGGGTGTTACATGGACTGGCCTTGAATATTAGAGGGCTAGATCTCCATAGGTCTGGAGGGAAAACACCAGATTGCGTTAGCCTGTATACCCTTAGTGTTTATAAGCTAGTATGCTATAGTATATCCCACCATGGTGTATTGTCATTCAGGCCTTTTATGTGGGTGGACAATCTGTAAATCCACCATCGCTCTCTTTCAAATAGAATCTTTTCCAGGTTACTGGTTTCGACCAACACCTGTTCCAAAATGAACCATTTAAGGTCTTTCAGGTCTTTGATTGTTAAATACTATTCAGTGATTTTCGTAGTGGCACGTCTGCAATGAATGTCCCAGAGATGTGCTGATCATACTGATTCACTTGTGTGTTGATCTCACACTCTGAAGAGATATACTGTGTGCCAGTCAACAATCTTGCAGGACAAAACGGAATTTAAAAAGATAGATTAACCCTCTATAATGTAATTACTTCAAAATCAAAGCCTACCTACCGCTGAATGATCTCATATCTGCCACACAAGCGCTGGTGCTTTCTATATTGGACTACGGAAATGCCACCCTCACAGGCCCAGCCAAATCCTACCTGGCATCCCTCAGAACCACTTTCAGTGCAGCAGCCAGAATGGTCACAGGAATCAAAAAATATGAACACATCTCCACGGCCCTGAAAAAACTGACATGGCTCCTGATTGAAGCCTGTTTCAACTTCAGAACGGCATGTCTTACCCACAAAGCCCTTCACACTAGAAAACCAACTTACTTCGCCTCTAAACTCAAAAAGGCAGGACAGATGAGAAACCCCAGAAGCTCTAACACCCTACTTCTCATCCCACCCAAAGCCCACAAACAAAAAACTCAGACACGCTCCTTCTCGAGCAACGCCCCTAAAATCTGGATCTCCATTACAATCCATATCCGCACGAACCCCTCCTTTCTGAGCTTCAAGAGACAACTAAAGGATCTCCTCAACCGGCACCTCAAATAGCTGAACATCGATCGCCCAACGAGACGTCATCTACACCCTCAGCTCTCCTGATACCCACTCTGTGTTATTTCCCCACCCTCATACCCAACCACTGATGAGACTCGGTTTAAATAATTATTCTGATTACAATTGTTGTGTTATGCTGATGTTATCATGTGCGGATGTAAAGCGCTCTGATACCCTCGAGTCTTGCCAGCGCTATATAAAACTCTTAAATAAAAAATAGATGTCATTTCCATATTTTTTTGTGTTGACCCTTATTTTAACACCAATATTTTTCCTGAAGATGTTGAGGGTTGTGTGATGTAGGTCACTCATCTAAAGTTTCTCCCCCTACCCATCTCTTGCCATCTCATCAAAAAAAAAAGTGATGTCTAGATCATCATGCCATTGCCATGTGGCAGACTAGTCGGCACTTTTTAAAAAAACAATTCTGTAGACAGATCAGTAAAGCGGGGGAATGTCCTCAAAATAAAACACACATGTCTCAGATGTGCTGCAAGTTTTCTCCAGGTGTGTGAGGGATTTTTCCTGTTTGGGTCTGCCACGGTGCTAATTACTGTTTCGCTTAGCAAAAAAAGCTGGCACACTTTGTGAGAAACCCCACAAGGCAGGCCTTCCTACTCAGTTTGCGGGCAGTTGTCCCTCAAAGAGTATTCTCTGTGGCAGAGCCAGGAGCTTTTCTCCTGTCGGGTAATCCAGCATCCCCATACTATAAAGGAAGCAAGGGGTGTGCAGACAGGACATTTGCCAGCATTTGGCAGTGGTGCTGTTACTGCCCCACCCAATTGAGGCCCTTACTGCACCTCAAAGCTATAGTTCTTACTGGGCATTGATTTATTGAGCATAAACATGCCCTATATATCTGAGTTCCAAACTCACTATATATCCTGTGGTACGTCTTGACTGTTTACCCTGGTTCTCATGAAGATTCAGATGATCAAAGGAAGTAACTTGGTAATCCAAATGAATGTCACCTTGCCTGGGACATCAGATGTAAGCTACAGGAGGGGAGAGGTGTGGCGCAGCAGCCAGATCGGCTGACTCCGTAGCGCGGGGATCACAGATTGATCGCCGGCGGCAGCTCCGCTCAGCATCGTGTGACTCTGGGCAATAGCTCACTTAATCTCCCCAATGGCCTCCAGCGCCTTGAAACCTTAAGCGGTGATATGTTCGCGCTTTACAAATAAAAATTATTATTACGCATCTCTTTTGTATCTCTCTGTTTGGATATTTTATGCAAATTAGTATTCCCCTTGCCCATCTAGCTCTTGAACCTCTGTCCCGAAACTCTGTCAGCATCCTGATAAGGCAAGGACGCCAAAGCAACCTAATTTTGCATGTAACAATATCTATGCACAATCATAAGGCAGTGAGCCACTGTGTTTCGCTCTTCAGTTATTGATTGATCCTAAGGCACATAATGAAAAGGAGGTGTAGTTAACAGATGCAGCATAATCTCATCAACCTTCCTCACTCCTAGATGTAGACATACAGACACCCAAGTCCTAATCACTGTGCTTTCAGACTTAAAATGTGGCTGAACAGTAGTTAAAGCTTGTATGCTTAGCTAAGTGATTGAATAGGCCGATCTGTGCAGTGTTTGGGTTAGGCCAATCACTCAGGAGTCTAAAAATGAGAACATTGGCTACTAATGTTAACCTGCGTTCTAGGCTTCCCTGAGCTAAGAGATGCGTAGATCCGGGACCCGAAGCAGTCTGGGACAATGGGAATGTGTGGCAGGAGTGGGCAGAGAGGGTGCATGTGAAGCAGATATTGGGTGACAGACGCCAAGTTCCTTATTGTCATATGCCACAGGAGTGACTTCTGATAATGCCCTTCCTCACATTATGTGCTCTGTTGTTGGCTCGGGCCAGTAAGTGTGTGGAGACAATTAATACCCAATAATGCTCTTAGCCGAAGGCAGTAATATGTGATTGGTGACCAAACTGAAATATAGTACATGTACATAATTATCTAAACTACTGGTGTTTAAACTGCATGGGGTTTCATTTTTACCTGTATTTGCACACTGGTTGCTAACCAGGCACATATGGAACCTATGTAAAATTACTTCCTACATGTTCATTATCAAGGTAGGTGGCTATGAATTCATGATAGAACTCTTTCATAGAAAAGTTAGAATTTTGCTTTTTCATTCCATATATTGTGTGTCACCTGTTTCTCCTTATTTATGTTGCAACAGATGTAAAAAGTGTGTGTATATGTGTATGTATATATATATATATATATATATATATATATATATATATATATATATAGTATATATGTGTGTGTGTATATATATATATGTATGTTTGTATAAATACTGTATTTATTCCTAGTCAAATAATAAATGGCAATTTAACTAGTGGAGAATACACTATATACTTACTATAATCCTGCTTCATTATCACGTGACCATATCAACTCGTATTCTCTTCGAAACTGCTTTGCACAAATGGATAATGATGTATGCATAGCTAATTAGTAAGAATAACACAAGGTTACAACAGACTTCTGTTTCCAAGCTTTTTATCATTAGGTATTAACTTTAACATAACAGCATAGCAACGGCACATAAATACAAAAAATATTAGTTTCAAACTCGGTTTCCATTTCTAGTACTTCCTTTCCTATGCCCGAGATTTAGAGCCCTCATTTGCAGATGCACTTTGAAAATTGTAGTGTTTAATTTATGTAGTCGTATAAATGTGTTTATAATTTTAGGTTCTAAAAAGATATTATCATTTACTGTTTTTTTTCTCTCTCTTCACCAGTGGCTTGAATATTGAAGCATGTTCTGTCATCAATGCAGAAACGGATCTGCGTGTTCTGTGTAATAACAGATCACCACATTGAAGTTCTAATTACCTGACACATCAATGCTGGTAGTTGTAGTCGGCGTTCTGGGTTGAAGTGTACGGCTAGCACAACATGTTTTAAAATTAGAAGGAAATCTATTATTCACAGATGCGGAATACATAAATAGTAGGATAAGTAAAGACACTTCTACGCTAGAAGAAAACATTTGAGGATGAGCAAATTTTAAACCAGATTTGACCTCAGTCTAGTTTGGTTTGCATTGATTAATAGCTGTATTGCTTATATATGATTTATTGGGCAAAACTCTTGCATTGGAGCTGACTGGCACTTGTGTTTTCTGTTGCTCTAAGGTTGTTGGAACTGGAGAGAAAAATTAAAGATAAAAGAATAAAAGTGACTAACATACGACCAGCACGACAGCACATTCGACTTGGCCATTTGAAAGGAAACCATTTTGATATAACTGTAAGAAATGTCAGAAACCACAGCGGTGATACTTCTTTAAAAATTCAAGAACGTGTCATTGAAGCAATTCAGAATGTAAAGGTAAATTTGAGTTGCGGGTTGATGAGTCATTTCGCATGAATGTTAACTTCTTAAACATTAAGGCGTCATTCATTTTTAGATATTTCATCTTTCAGCACAATTATCCCTTTTCCTTTTGTCATAGGCATTAATTAGCCTTGGGACAGAGGTCAGAGAGCAACTTCTCCAATCCGAGAATGCATATCTGCTGCATCCATAAATCCCCAATACCCCAAAACAATTACCTCTATTGAATGATGAAGCAACTATGCATAACATTTGCTGTCCAGGGTTTAGATACATTATTTGCTATCCAACCACATTGATGAGTTAGAAATGATGTCCACAACTGTGTGCTTTAAGTGTCTGATACTTTTCCATCACTATTTGGATGTAAACAGGAGAAAGTGTTTTGTGCGGAATGCTCTTACTCGCAGTGCATTATGGGTGTGGAAACCATGATTGAACAATGAGTAACCTCACCATAGATTTGTAATGATTTCTTGGTATCAATGTTGCCTAGTTTTTTTCTTTATGGAAAGGTCAGCTATAGAATTTGGATCAGAATGATGAGCTAAGAACCACACTTGACATGTTTTCAGTTCAAGCCTTTCCTCATCATGTGACCAAGATGAATCCATGTACATAACCGTTTTACTGGGTGTTGTAGGAATTTGCAATAGCTAACGTCCTGGAATGCATTTGCTCACAACAGACTATCGAGTCAAATTCTCCCCTGTAGATCTGGGTGTCGCCATTGTAGTAAAATGTTGCAGCTTTCCGACACAATAACAACAATGAATTTCTATTTTGATTTAATAAAACTGACAAACAAATAACTGCTTTGCAATTGGGATCTCCCATTATGTGCACGTGTTCTACTGCTGCTTGCACAGCAGAAGAGCAAATAATGATTGTGCTATTGTGCACTGCTCATTCTTGCTAAGGGCCTGATTACGAAGTCGTTCGGACCGCCACCGACAGGCCATCGTTGGCAGTCCAACCAACCAATAGCACTTCGTTCCGAACGCCGGATTACAATCAAGGCGGTCGGACCCTATGCGGTTGGGGAAGAAGGCCGCTGCGTCCGACAGGATCAGTGATCCCATCGGGCGGTAGTCAGAATCCCAATCCCGTATGGAGGCGGTGCCGAGGCAGGCACCGCCTTCTGGATTACGATATCCCATTCCAACAGCCTTTTCATGTCGGAAAGACCGCCATGGAAAGGCTGTCCGAAAGGGCTTCTGGGTGCCCCAAACAGGGCCCGCTTCTGTCATGGGCCACTCTAAAGTGGCACCTGTGTTCCCACGCACCTCCATGCACCCTGTGCCGTGCACCGCTTTTCGCACGGCACACGATGCATGGATGTGCAGGAAGTGTTCCATTACACAACAGCTTGTGCTGCAGCCCTTTTCCTGGGCCGCAGCACAAGCTGCCACGTAAAGTGTCAGTTAGCCACCGCCAGCCTGGTGGTCGCATCCTAGTGCGGCGGTCGGACCGCCGACTGCTTGTTGGGCGGTCTCCTGACTGCCACGATAGCGGTTGGCGGTCCGACCGACTGCTGTCATATTAAGCGCCTAAGAAAGCTAACCATTTCATATGTACCGAAATAACACCTAGAAACAGAGTCCTGTTTTGGTATTGCTGTGCCCACACTCTGTAATTGTCTCACAGTGTGTTCGGTGTGAACTGCACAGAGGGATATTCGTATTCCAGAGCCAGCTGATAGCAGTAGTCTTGAATATGTATTGGTGTGAAAATAAATCTAATGTTCTTGTCAACATGTCCAGGCATGGGAGAATTGGAGGTGGGCTTCGGTGCTTATGAGAAATAAATATTTTTATTAGCTATTTTGTATTCTTAGTAAGGCTAATACCTTAGTGTGATGTATTTCAGTAAAAATATCTCCCAGCAGCATCTTCTGTATACATCTAGCAAGGATCTTCAAACTGAAAGAACGTCCTTCACCAATTTGATTCCAATCGCAGATCGTTTGCATGTATGCAGATGTGCTGATGTATTCTTCTAAGAAATTGATATTTTAATGGCAGGAAGGTGAACAAATCCAAAACTGGTCAACCCCTTCTAGAAGAGGAGGAATTCAGTCCAACTAACCTGCAAGACTCATCTTGGGTCATTATTATAATCAGCATGATGGTTAAATTATTATTTCCCTTAGGTCAATTTGTGAGGGGATGAAGGAACTGCCCTAGGCAATGAGGGCCACTCTGCATTTTTGGCACTGTACACCTCAATTGAGAAAACACAAGGGGGGGCCTCAAATTTCCTGTATGAAATCCAAAAGCATTGCAACTCGCGCCACCATTCTTATCATAAAATAGCACCCTTCCAGTAAGTGTTTCATAAATTATCTATTAATATTGATCTGATTTTTCAGAAATTCTCTTTTCTCTTACTTGCCTCATCGGAGCTTAATAGTCATTCTGGCAATACAGAATGTAGTGAAAATGGTTAAAGCTCAGTTCCTTCTCAGTGTAGCAGATTGGGCCATAATTCGCCCTTCGGTCGGTAGCTGAATTAAAACAATTATGTTGTCGCTAACATTTAGATTACTGATCATTTGCCGGAAATATTACTATTTCCCTTACATCAAAGTCAAAACATTTTTGCATGACCACAAAATGTGTTCGTTATATTAAATGCATTCTCAAACTCCTCTAACAACACTTCAAACTCTCAATTCAGCTACAAAACTGCTTAACCGTGGATAATAATTATGCACGCAATAACTTGGTTTCAGTAAGCAGGCTTAATAGCGATGTATAATATCAGTAGTTGATATGCCATCTAGTAGGTCTGATTAATAGCCACAAACTTGTAATGTAGGAACAGCTTGTAAGTTCAGGTTTCTTAGTCCTACAACAGGATTTCAAACCTCATCTTTTGTTACTACATTGTGTTCTACTGCACATTTTGTTATAACAACGGCTACTCTTAAAAAAAAAATTCCCCAAAATTAGCATTAGATTTTTTGAGAGCTCTTTTTGCATCTGTCACTCTTATTGGTAACACATTTAAATTTTATCCTCATTACGCAATAGACTTGGAGGTTACCAGATCACATACATTATTTAGGAAAATGACGGAAATTACTGGAAAAGTAGTTTGCTTGTACCAATAGTGAAAAGGTGGCAATTCTTCTGTTTCTGTGCTAATGTATTGCCTAAGCCAGTTGGTAAACCACTGCGGTATTGAAACCTCCAGTTGGGGCCATAAAGTAATTTTGAGCATCAAAGTCCTCATCTCAGTTTTATGCTGATATAGCCAAGTTAATCAATGAAACAAAACGTCACACATGGAGGGTTAAGTTAGTCACTTGAGATTTAATACACAAACCGCACCTGTGTGCTACAAAATGGGGTCAATACGCATTAAAAATTTAGTATAGAAACCAAGGTAATATTAGTACTCAAACATCCCAACTACATTAACCTGTGCAGATAGACTATCTGCTAAGCAGCTCATGTGATCTTAAATTCTGTGCCCCATGTAGTTTCATATACCAAATAGATGTATAATGAGTTTTAAACCCAAAGGTATCCTGGTGGTATAGACACAAGATACCATCCCGACAAATGCATACACTAAAAGCCTAGTTCCTAACTGCTGCACCTTAACTAATGAATCGGCAATTGTCTAATAGTGACCAAGGTTGCTTGGGCAACCAAAATATACCAGCAGGCAACCAGATGTGTGGTGGTTAATCCTGAGGAATTCTAATTTCATACAGATGAAAATGTGTGAAATGTATTTGTGTAATCCCCACTTGATGCACACGGTCTTGTAGATTATCTCTCAAAACCCCACTCCATGTACAGCTAATCATTGCTTCCTAGCTAGGTTTCTGCTATATAAATACAGATACATAGTTAACAGTGAAATGGCATTCAGTTTTTGGTCTACCTTTAACGATTATTGTAAAAAAAACACAAAAATAGCAAAAGAACCCACAAGCCAGCCATAACTGTTTTCTCAATCTGTCTACCTGGATGGAGTTTTCAAATCTGATGTGTGTCTTGCTGTTGTTGAAAAACATTCCCTTTTTTGGTACATTTAAAAGATAACATGTTGCCGATTTTATATTTGTAGTTATGGACAACGATTATATTTATCTTTGACACAGTTTAGAAAGAGTCTCAACACGATTGGGTTTGTTCTCATTTCACGCTATCACCCACCCTGTAAGTGTTCACAAGCTATCTTAACTTTCTATATGTCTGATTCATATTCTTCCTGGCACCTTCTCTGTATGATTCCTCAACCTCCCTTCTCTGTTACCTTGCCTCTGTTGTCCAATTGTCATACTGACTACGTCGTCCCTCAGCTAATCTGGCTACCCCATTCTTCTCTGTTACAGCCATCTCCCTTCTTTTTAACTGATTGTCCTTGCAGTGCATTCTTGTTTTGTAGTTAGATTTGCAATTTATAAATCATATACATGAATACCTACATGCAAAAAGACAAAGTACTATTCACCTGTATTTATGTTTTTTTTAATATTGATGGTGGACAAAAAGCTTTCCTAGATCTTTGGAGTTGAATGGTCTACAACGCCATCCATGGGTGAAGGTATGCGGTTAAAAAGAAATGTGTATCTGATCATTGCTGAGTGGGGGAGTATTTAATCTGTGCGCTCTTTGATCTCGTCAAATGCACAGCCAAATAAACTGAAACCATGGTCATCCATGGCTGAATATCAAGAAACCACAAGTAACCATGGTTGGTTCACAGGCATAAAGCAGACCAACCAATTCGCTAAAGCAGCATCATATAAAAATAAATCTTATTGAAACCAATCTGAATTAAAATACAACTTTGAAAGGCAAGAAGTTCTTGTAGCAGGTATGTATGCTATATTATTTCTAAAGTGACAATATCCCTCCTGTTGAGAATTGTTATGACACTGTCACATTTTGAAGGGTTGCTGTTTAACAGTTGAATTCCTTGTGATATATGTCCTGTGACATCTGTCTCTAGTCCACAGGCTTTGTAAATTATTACGGACCTCAGCGATTTGGGCAAGGGCAGAATGTGCATTCGGATCAGATTGGCCTGGCTTTGCTGAAAGAAGAAATGGTATAGTGGCCTTCCACTTAATATATAAAACCTAGCCATGTAATATGTTCTGTTTTTTATAATTAATTGTCTGCTTTCCTCTGTATGTTTTTAATGTGCTTTTCTATGTTAAATGTTGGCCTTTTTAATTTACAGGTATGTTTTTTTTGTATACGTGGAAGTCATTGTTATTGTGAGACTGTTCAGCCTTAGACATAATTGAACCTAGCATTGACTTGTCTGTTTTCTTCAGATAGGCTAACAAAACCAAACTCAAGATCAGATCTTTTCCGTCTTCTGTAGTTACAACAGTGAAGTGTTAGTCTCCAAACTGTCCCCTAGTTAACGGAGATGTGTGGGGCACTAGGTTTCTCTACAGAAGAGTAGAGTGATAAATGATACACGTAATAATGTTTGGAATTAAATGATGGATAGCGGATTTGGATACATTAAAAAAAAACATATTGGTGCAAAGGCATGTAAAAAAATGCATAGATAATATACTTTGGTAGGTGTTCGAAATTGGGTTACTGGTTGACAAGGGTGTGAGCCCTGTTCAGGTGGCAACCACAATCCTAGTTGGGGTAAGGCCCAAGCAAACCCCAAATTAACCTGTGCTCCCCCTCTGGTAGCTTGGCACAGAGCAGTCTGGCTTAACTGGAGCCAATGTGTAAAATGCAACACTTCAAACAGTGCAAACACCACACAAAAAGATCCCATAACAGGTTTAGAACAATAGATCTGTCTTTAACAAATAAAACAGGACCAAAACAACCAAAACCCAATCAGTAGAACCGGAGATATTGATTTTTAAAGTTTTACGGTAAAATAGCTCCAAAAAGCATTAAGCGCCAACAAGGGATATCTGGTTGTGCCTGACCAGGACAAAGTCACAAGTTCACACCAACTGCGATAGAGATCGGGCTGGCTAACGGGACCGTGTTAGTCCCACTGAACAAAGTACCTTAAATCCTGGTTGCGTAGATCTGAGGCGAAGAAGCGTCATGCAGCCAAAGCGATGCATCTGTTCTGAGATGCTGCGAGGCTGCCATGCGAGGTCCTGTTGCATAGACCTTGAGAATCCAGTCAACAGGATTTGCAGTGCGAAGACCGGGTGTCGAGGATGCGGCATGCAGGTGGCGATGCGTTTAGTTCTGAAGAGCTATGATGCTACGATGTGGATGCAGGTGTCGGCGTCTAGCTGCTGTCAACGAGAGATGCGAGGACCTGGGTCGGAGATGCGCCGTGCTGTCAGCGATGCGCTTGTTCAGAAGCCTGCGAGGGCGATGTGGGCCTTCTACGCCAGGTCCAAGTCATGCAGCAGCGGCGATGCAGTGATCCTGCCAGAGGATAAGCCACTCAGCCAAGGAGATGCATTTGTTTGGCTAGAGGATGCACCGCTCAGCAGAGAAGTGAAGATGCTAGGTTGTTGAAAGACTGTTATGTCCCTGAGGCTTCAGATCAGGAGGCCAGCCAATTAGCCCTCAAGAGATGCTGGTCCAGCCCTTCTCACCCAAGCAAGTGGGCAGTATGTCAGCTCAGCAAAGCTGTAGTCCAGGAGGGTGACAGTCCAGCAGACTGGCAGTCTTTCAGCAGCACAGCAGTCCTTCCTGGCAGAGTATCCACAGGTCCATAAGTGTACTGAACTGGTGGTCTCTGAGATCCTTCTTTTATACATAGTTGTGACTTTGAAGTGGGGAGAAGCTTTTAGTGGCATGCCTTTGAGGAGCACAGATGCTCTTCCAGCCCTGGCTCCAGACTAACTACAGGGGGTCTGAAGCCCTATGTGTGGGGACAGGACACAGCCTATTCAAGAGTGAGTGAGGCTGGGTCCAGCTCCTCCCTCCCATCCTGTCCGTGATAGCCGGATCAGTTACGCCAAAGCTTCTATCGTGTGTTGCTGTCTAGGATGAATACACAAAGCCCAACTGCCAACTACACTCGTTCATGTGACCAGCGACAGGCTGTAGGCACCAAATGGCTAAGGCAAGAAAATGCCAAATTTCTAAAAGTGGCATTTTCAGAATTGTAATCTAAAGTCCGACTTCACCATACATTAGGATTCCAGAGACACCAGACATGAACCAGTTAGATCTTCCCATGTAAATGTAATAAAGAAATCCCAATGTTATCCTATGGGACATATAGAACTTGCAGTAGTGAAAACGAATTTAGGTGTTTTTCATTGCCAGGACATGTACAACATAAAAGTACATGTCCTGCTTTTTAAATACATTGCACCCTGCCCTCTAGGCTGTCCAGGGCCTACCATAGGGGTGACAAATGTATTAAAAAGAAAGGTTTGGGCCTGGAAAATTGTTTATCTTGCCAGGTTGAAATGGCAGTTTAAAACTGCACACGCAGGCTCTGCAATTGCAGGCCTGAGGTGTGTTTAAAGTGCTACTTAAGTGGGTGGCACAATCAGTGCTGCAGGCCCACTAGTAGCATTCAACTTCCAGGCCAGGTCACCTTCAGTACACTTTGCTAGGGACTTATAAGTAAATTCAAAGTGCCAGTTAGGGATAAGCCAATGTTACCATGTTTTAAGGAGAGAGCGCAACCACTTTAGCACCAAAAAAAGATTTCAGCGAAAGGGGGAGGAGAAGGGCAAAAAGTGTGGGGGTGACCCTGCAAAAAGGGTAATTTCCAAAAGCAGGGATGACAAAAAGGATCTTAAAAATGACAAGAAAAACAAAAATATTGCTAAATGTGAGGGAGAACCACAAATGGATCTAAATATCATTGTAGTAACAGATCTAGGTTATCCTCCTGTAATTCTACAGACCGAGAGAAACTTTCTCCTGATGCAAGCAGCACCACTGTAAGTGGGTGCTCATGTAGGGAATTCAGGCGGATTTTAATCCGTTTTACCTCATCATGTAAGGAGTTTGTAGAAACAGTCACTATTTGAAAACCCTTATTGCTGGGTTGAATCAGGCCATCCTTTCTTTTTTTTTTTTTTTTTTTTTTTTTTTTTTTACTCGTGATTCTGTGCATCTCAATGTGGGTATTTCCGATTGAGCACTATCAAAGAATTCGGAACTTAAATTGCAGTGCATCATCATGGGTTACAGGACCACATTGGTCCTTTTAAAAAGCACCCTGAAAGAAACTGCTAGATACTCTCCTTGGATACCACTGAAGTGAATCTCCGCTCCATCTCTCAAAGCTACACATTTAAAAAAATCAGTCTATTTCTGATCCTTTCCTCCCACCAATCAAGAATTGCAGTGACCTGGTCACACACTTCTGGTTTATCAGTGCCTCCTAGCAAAAAAGCACAGTCTCCAGTCTGCTCGTAAAACCCATGCATCATACGGCTTCAAAAAACCCTCAATCCACTGCATCATCTTGCTACTGAACCATATCAAATATCCTCCTTCTTACTACAGTGATAGAAAATACAGGGAACGTCCAGCAACATGCCTAATTTGTATCCAGTGTTCTAAGGGACTGCCTCTGGGGTTTAAGAATTAGGATATACACAAACATTTATTTGGTATGCTCCTTCAATAAATCAACTAGGCGACATAGGGGAAACAGTTGCCATGGTTCTATTTGACCTCTTGGATATTTTCAATGCTGTTATCCACCACTTCGGAATGAATCTCACATTTGATGCAGGTGTTGATTTAGATGAGAAACTTGTACCTGCCCTTTCACATAGGGGAGAGCACACATGGCAGAAGACCAAAACATTGATGTAAAGATCAGCCTGGAGCGACTGAAATCTAGGGAATTCAGCACTTCCTTTCATGGGGTTTCAGAAAAGGTACCTATAACTATTCCACATGAAATGGAGAGAGGCAGTCTTCCTAATCCATACTTATCATAAAATTGATATTTTACTGGTAAGGTCTACACTTCACCTACCCTATTCTGTCATGAATCTTCTGGGTAGCCACTGACATTTAGAAAAAGTGAAAAATTAGGCTGCTACTTAACCCCTTTCTTACCACAGAAAGTCCCTGAAAATGATAAGTACAAGTAACTTACTGGCTGAAAGTGATGAGCATAATCAATCACTTCTAAGGAAATAAGCATAAGCCTCTCTTCATGTCATTGTCACATACTACAAAATCTTATAGAGAGGAATTTAGGGACTGCAGAATCCTATATAAGGGTGGGCGGAGTACCACTACACGGAATTCTGCGGAATTGAACAAAAACTCCGTGAACTCCACTCCGCAATTCCGTTCCATCTCATCCCAATTAATAAAACAGAAACCTTACATACCCTTGATAAATTAAGAAGTAACTATCTTTACATGCAAAAATGCATATAGTCATCTCACAAAAGTGAAAATGAAAATACAGCAAGCAGTGAGAGAGGTGATGATTTTGGTGTCCTCCCTAACCTAGGGAGAGAACCAAGCAGATGCCTTGAACACAAAGAGCACATCATGCTGAACAATTCGGTGGTGGTCCCATCCTCCTAGGACCACCCCAAGCACAGTTATGGGCAAAAATACAATCCCAACCAAAGGCCCTGCAAAGCATTATGGGACGATATTCTAGAGTGCAGTGAATATTATAGTATTCAATATCAAAACATTCCTCAAGGGGCAGGCTCTCCGGGCTCGGCTGAGAGCTAATACTATAATATTCACTGCACTCTAGAATCTCGCCCCATAATGCTTTGCTGGGCCTTTGATTGGCATTGTATTTTTGCCCATAACTTTGCTTGGGGTGGTCCTAGGAGGATGGGACCACCACAATCGTTGAGCATGATATGCTCTTTGTGTTAAAGGCATCTGCTTGGTCCTCCCCTAGGTTAAGGGGGACCCCAAAATAATCACCTCTCTCATTGCCTGATATTTTTCAAAGCTCACTTTTGTGAATTGGTTATATGCTTTTTAGCATGTAAAGGTAAAGTTGTTTTATCAAGGGTTGTGTGTGCAATAGCTTACTCCAGAGTTTGTGCATGAATTCGATGTTATGCATATTAATAAAACAGAAATATTGTATTTTCAATGTAATGTGTATTAATAAAACAGAAATCTCGCATACCTTTAGTAAAACAACAAATAACTATCTTTACATGCTAAAATACAGTCATCTCACAAAAGTGAAAATGTAAATATAACAAGCAGTACCTTTTAGTTAAACAATAAATAATTCTATCTTTACATGTTAACTTGCATATAGTCATCTCTCAAAAGTGAAAATATAGCAAGCAGTGAGAGAGGTGATGATTTTGGGGTCCTCCCTAACCTAGGGAGAGAACCAAGCAGATGCCTTGAACACAAAGAGCACATCATGCTGAACGATTCGGTGGTGGTCCCATCCTCCTAGGACCACCCCAAGCACAGTTATGTGCAAAAATACAATCCCAACCAAAGGCCCTGCAAAGCATTATGGGACGATATTCTAGAGTGCAGTGAATATTATAGTAACCAATATCAAAACATTCCTCAAGGGGCAGGCTCTCTGGCTCAGCTGAGAGCTAATACTATAATATTCACTGCACTCTAGAATCTCGCCCCATAATGCTTTGCTGGGCCTTTGGTTGGCATTGTATTTTTGCCTATAACTTTGCTTGGGGTGGTCCTAGGAGGATGGGACCACCACCGAATCGTTCAGCATGATATGCTCTTTGCTTTCAAGGCATCTGCTTGCCCGCCCCCTAGGTTAGGGGTGACACCAAAATCATCACCTCTCTCATTGCCTGGTATTTTTCAAAGTTCACTTTTGTGAATTGGTTATATGCTTTTTAGCATGTAAAGGTAAAGTTGATTTATCAAAGGGTTGTGGGTGCAATAGCTAACTCTGCTAGTGGTAGAGTCGGAAAATTATTGCATGAATTCCGTGTTATCAATGTAATGCATAGTTATCAAATCTCTGCAACCTCCGCTAGCGGAGCGGAGTTCATTGCCCACGGTTAATCCTATAAAGAGGCATCTTCAAAAATGCATAGCATCTGCCGATTACAGCAGGATAATGGTGAAAACTTACAAAGTCTACCTCCACTTTTCCTTACTGTTGAAGAAATAAGTGATCAGCAACCTATAAACTACCACGACCAAAATGCTGCATGGGCAGTTCTAATGGAGCGCCTGAAATGCTGTTTTAAAAAAAAAAAAAAAAATAGAATGCTCTATGTAAATCTAGGAGGAAATGGGGGACACAAGCATTTGATTTCTTTGCTCAAAGATTTGGAACAAGAAAATAGCAGAGCCTCATGCCTACGAAGAAAAGCATCAGCATACTGACCATTTACAAACATAGATGTACTCTGTCGGTGGGCAAATAAAGACCGCTGAAGTGTATTGTATCATGAGAAATCTGCATACCTAAGGTTTAAATAATCTACCTATGACAATTTTTTTTTTTTTTTAAACATCTTTTTATTATAAACAACAACATAAATGCTTTCCATTCCAATTATCAATTATTCAGCAGTGGGTCAGCAGTTCCTAGTACAAAAGATAAATCAAAACGTACCTTCCCTCAGACCTCCCTTTGACCCCCCCTCCAGCCCCGGAACCCACCCTAGTCTAGTATATATTCCCTTCAATCTGACCATAATTCCCCCCTATACCCCATCCAAGCCCCCCAAATCTTTTCCCATTTGTGCGGGCAGCCTCTGCTCTGATACACCACCCGCTCCGCCCGTTGGCACCAGTCGAGATCTTTTTTCCAGCCTCCCACAGACGGCACCTCTTTCGCACCCCATAGTCTGGCTATATTTCGCTTTGCCACTATACCTGCTAGCGCAAGCCACATTGTCTCCCACTTGGGCCAAACCACCTCCCCGGTCACTCCCAGGACAAACCACCTGGCATCCAGCGGGACCGTGGACCCCACCACCTCTGACATGACCTGGGCAACTTTCGTCCAATAGTTCTGTATCAAGGGGCACTCCCACATAATATGAAAGAACGTCCCAGTCTCATTACACCCCCGCAGACACTTATCAGATTCACAGAACCCAATACGATGTTGTACAGTTCGCGGTACATAAGAACGGTGCAGGATGCGGAGCTGGATCAGCCGAAATCGGGCCCTGATTGCTATTTCCCTTGGACTTTGTAGGGCCTCTAACCAATCATCATCCTCGAGTATGCCCACATCTGACTCCCAGGTTTCCCGCAGTGGCCCCAGGGGATCCGGCGCGTTGTTCATAAGTTTTTTATAGGTAAGCGATATAGCCTTGTCGATCATGGGGTCGAGTAGCAGTCTGTCCTCCAGCGGGGTGTATTCAGCCAATCTCTCCCCCTCCTGCACATGGCGCCGCAAAGCATGCCGGACCTGGAGGTATCGGAAGTATTCCCCCTCCCCCATCTGATATTCCGCCTGCATGGTGGCGAAGGGAATCATCTCGCCATTTTTCCAGATATCACCCAATAAATCTATGCCAATATTGCTCCAGCCGTGAAGACCTCGCAGGTTCGCAACCTCCGAGAGAAAATCCCCGTGCCACAGCGGTGTCTGTTCAGTATGTCTGGCCTCCCACCCCGTCATCCTGGTCGCCTTACGCCATATGCCTATCACTACCTCTGTGTGAGGCGGGCGTGCAGACACTCCCCTCCTCTTGGAATAGAGGGCTGCGAGATACCCGCCCTTCCCCCAATGCCATCCGATCCACCCGATACGCCGGCTCCTCAGTGGGGAGAAAACCCACCCATTAATATTTACAAGTTGCGCGGCCCAGTAGTACCTTCGCAGGTCTGGCACAGCCAGTCCCCCCTCATATATCCCCCGTTGTAACTTTCTCAGGGCAATCCTGGGGCTCCCACCTCCCCACAACAATGTACGCTGCTCCGCCTCTATGGAACGAAAGAACCTCTCCGGTACCAAGAAAGGAGTATTCTGAAGTACATACAGGAGGCGCGGGAGAGCCATCATTTTAAACAATACAGCGCGCCCCATAAGCGAGACCGGCAGCCCGCGCCAGTGTAGGACATCTTCCTTCACCCTATCCAACTGGGAGAGGACATTAAGACGCATGAAGGCGGCCTCAGATTTCGTGATCCAGATACCCAAGTATTTGAATTCCGTTTTACACGTCAGGTCCCTACATTCCGACGTCAGCGCTGGGGGCTCGCCCGTTAGCACAAACACCAGGGACTTACCCCAATTAATACGGTAGCCCGAGTATTCTCCAAAAGATCTCAGAATGTGCAGGAGTCTATGGAAAGTCTGCCGGGGGCGATGTGCATATAACAAGACGTCATCGGCATAGAGGGAGATACGCTCCTCCCATCCTCCCCCAAAATCAATGCCCCTAACCACCGGATCTCCCCTCACCCAAGCCGCCAGCGGCTCTATCGCAAGCGCAAAGAGGATCGGGGAAAGAGGGCAGCCCTGTCGCGTGCCCCTGTGCAGCCCAAAAATCCTGGAAACTGACCCGTTCACCCTCACTCGCGCCCTCGGCCCCGTGTACAGGAGCCGAACCCATGCCCTGAACTTCGACCCAAAGCCAAACTTATCCAGGACCGCAAATAGGTAGTCCCACTCCATACTATCGAAGGCCATGTGGGCATCGAGGGACAGGAGGGCGGCCGGCGTATCAGGGCGCTGCGATACCATGTGCATGACCCCATAGAGGCGACGAAGATTCAGCCGAGTGCTCCTATGGGGCATAAAGCCGGATTGGTCCGGATGTATTAGCTCCAGGAGGTTCGGGCCCAGCCGATTGGCCAATATCTTTGCCAGTACTTTGGTCTCAAAGTTCATCAGGGATATCGGTCGGTATGAACTGCATAAGTCCCGCGGTTTGCCCTCTTTAGGGATCACAACGATGGTCGCAATTCTAAGATCCTCCGGCAGTTGGCCGGCCAGCAGCGCCTCGTTAAACATCTTTAGCATGTACGGTGCAACCGTTCCCGTCACGCACTTAAAACTCTCCGCTGGAAACCCGTTAGGGCCCGCCGTTTTCCCGGCCTGTAAATCCCTCATGGCACCCTCAACTTCTTCTACCGTCAAGTCCAGGTCCGCTGCATCTCGCTCGCTTTGGCCAAGAACTGGTACCTCTATGTCTCTTAAAATTCCCGGCACTCCTCCTCCCTGCGGTCAGTCCGTGACTGGTATATCTCTTCATAATATTGCGCAAAAGCCTCCACAATCTCCTCCCCAGCCAATGTTCCTGTACCCTCTCTTGGTTGAATGCCTGCGACCCAGTTCCTACACTTATCTCACTTCTCAAGCCACGCGATAACCTTATTGGCCTTGTCCCCCAGATCGTACATACGTCTCTGCGTCCCTATGGCGTATGCGCGTGCCGCGTTCTCACTAATATCCCTGAGCTCCCGCTGTTTAAGCTGGAGGGCATGACTACGTCCCGTCCCACCTCCAGATCCTGGGTCCGCTCCCAATTCTAGCTGGGTTATCTCTCGCTCTAGGTCATCACATTGTGCCCTTCTCTCCTTACGTCTAATCCCCACCTCAGCCTGCACGAAATCCCTCGCCACCGTCTTGTACGCCTCCCACAGCACACAGTGAGATCTCACTGTCCCGACGTTTTCTTCAAAGTATTGTTTCGTCCTCTCCTGATATCGTCCCTGAAAGTCATGATCCCTGAATAAATATGGGTCTAATCGTGGGGGTATCGTCCAGTCTTTCTCCGGGCCCCATAGCCACACCTCCACAGGAGAATGGTCTGATATGCCCCTGGCCCTATGACTGCTTGCTCTGAATAGTCCAGCCGACGTCGTGTGTGTAAAAACATAATCCAGGCGAGCACCACTGCCATGTGCCGCTGAGATATGAGTAAAGTGTTGAGTGTCTGGGTTATGCGCCCTCCACAGGTCCACCAACCCCATCGCATTCACAAAGGCTGTCAGCGGGCGCGCCCCCTGGGCTCTATGCGCTGGCGAATCTCGGTCAAGGTCGTGTGACATAACCTCATTCATATCGCCCCCCATAATCAAGGTCCCATCGGGCATATCCAGCAGTAATGCACTAAGATCGGGAAAAGTCGCCCCATGCAACCTTGGAGGTATATATACCGAGCATACATTCAGGGTGAGACCCTCCCATATCCCCGTGAGTGCAACATAGCGGCCCAGCGGGTCGCACCATGTGCGATTGGGCACCAATGGCAGGGATTTCTTAGCCAGGATCGCTGTTCCCCTGGAGCCCGAAGTAAACCCCGCGTGGGCCAACAGGGTATAGCCAAATCGATTCAAAGCCAGATAGTTATTTCCTTTCAAATGTGTCTCCTGGAGGAGAACTATATTCGGGGTGTGGCGATGGAGATACTGAAGTACCATGGTTCTCTTAATCCTGTCTCCGAGGCCATTCACATTCCAAGATAAGATCTTGAGTCGTTTAGCCCGCTGTGTAGCCATCAGGAAAATGCACCTCGCCTCCCCTCCCGTCCTTAACCCACCCAGGCCACCCCCACCGCCCCTCCCATCCTTGCAAATATTGGAAAGCATTGAACACATTATAAACCCCAAACTAAACCCCTCTACTCTCCCTCCCCCTGTCCTACCCAACAACTATATCCTACCCCCTCCCTGCTACCCTGCTCCGTGGGCTTAAAACCACCCACATCCCCGAACTAGCAGAGCGCCTGTCGCCCACAAAAACAAAGAAAAACTAGAAATTGGGGACGTGTATCTTAGCCCATCAATAGCTCCGTAAGGCCTCGTTTAGCCCCAGATTTTAAACTAAACAGCTGAAACTAGTCAATAAGTCCAAAAAACAAAGTTCTCTAGGCGTGCAGCGGGCACCGGTTCCCCCTATAATAAACACTGCACCCATTTATAAGATACCAAACTCAGGCAGTGGCAGACAGTGTCCTCGTTCCTGTCAACCTCCAGGGCCCCCCGAGGACGCCACACTCCGTGACCTGGATCGTCGGAGGCGTTGATCTCGCGCACTTCCTCCTTCATGCCCACTGGTGGATGCCGGAGACCGATCTCGAGTGTCTCTCCATCCCCCCTCCGCTCTTGCAGGATCTGACTGTGACCTTGGCCCGTCCAGCCACGACTGGACCTCCGCCGGGGTCGTGAAGAACCAGGATTTGCCCCCTGCGATGATCTTGAGTTTCGCCGGGAAGAACATCATGTACTTGATGCCCCTGTCTCTCAATGTCCGTTTCACCCCATCAAATGTCCTCCTCTCCTGCTGCACCTTCAGCGTGAAGTCTGGGAAAAACCGCACCGTCACGTTCTCATATTGAAGATCTCCCTGCTGCCGAGCCGTCTGCAGGATGGCATTGCGGTCCCGATAGTTGAGTATCCGCGCGATGATCGTTCTAGGGGGCGCCCCCGGTTTCGGCGGAGGGACCGGCGCTCTGTGCGCCCTTTCCACCGTGAATAGGGCAGAGAGTCGTTTAGGCTTCAGGTGTTGCAATATGAGCTCTTCCAGGAATAGGTCCATGCTGGGCCCTTCCACTCCCTCCGGAACCCCCACTACCCGAACGTTGTTCCTGCGGGCCCTTCCTTCCTGATCCTCCATCTTCAGAGCCATCTGTTGATGTTGTTTAATCAGCTGCTGGACCTTCTCCTCTAAGCCCCTGGTAGAGGACTGCAGATCTCCAATGTGCGTTTCCGCGGTCTTGACCTTCTCTGACGTCTTATTCATATCTGCCCGCATGAGGTTCATCTCAATGGAGACCTTATCTATCTTGGTCTCCAGTGTCGTGCCCAGTGTCTGTATTGCAGCCATGATGGAGCTTAAGGATGGTTCGGGGGCCGGGGCCTGTCCCCCGCACTTTCATCGTCCGTCGCCGGTGGCTTCGAGACCGCATACCGATCCAATTTATTTGTCTGGACCGGCGCCCCCCTTCGGCTTCATCATGTGGGTCAGGAAGTACCGCTCGGCGCTCTGTCGCCACTATCTTGTCCCTCCGTGCCGGTCGCTGCGACGATCTCCCACTCCGCGTGGCTGTCCCGGTGGGCGTGTATTCTCCGGTCCCCCAAACGCCAACTCTCCCCTGGGGACCCCGCGGGCTCCCGGTGCCTGGGATGTTACTCCGGTGCGTCACCCAGCCTCTTCCACATCTCCGCACCCCCTTCGGCGTGCCACACCAGCCAGGCGCAGTGATCCACAAGGCCGCCCCTATACGCCAGGCTCTCAGAGAACCCCACACAGTCCCGGCGCTAACCCACCTCTTAGCGGGGCACACTCCCGGCCTCCAATATTGGGCGCCCGCACTGCTTGTTTGCTCCGGCAGGTAGATCGCTCCCGGTCCCACCAATGCTGGCTCGCCTCCGCGAGAACTCCACTCGTGCCAGTGCCCTGGGCCGCTTCACAGCGCACTCACTTCATGCCCCTCGGGTCGGCTGCCTCAGCTCATCAAGCCACCGCCGGGCATCAGGGTCCCCGCATGCCGCAGACTGTCTTTGCCCTAAGTCGCCGCCCCCTCAGCAGCTCCTGCTTCACTGGGCCCTGCCGCTCGCTTCCACGGTGGACGCTCCTCCGTCACTCCCCGCGCCGGAAGACTCGCACCGCCAGTCGGCGCTCTCCCCCGCCTGCCGGCACTGTCCGGATATATTCCCTGCCGCCGGACCACAGTCACTCACTGCAGCACGGGCCCCGAGCTCTCTCACCTCGTAGTTCGGCTGATTTAAGAGGAATATTATAAAGTTTCAAAACTCCACACTTAGAGCTCTCTCACCTCGGGAGCCCGCAAGGATGTCCTCCACTGCGTTCCGCACGGCTCCGAAGGCTCCTCCTCTCCGCTCCGGCGCTCAGGAGCTCCGGCGCCGCCGCAGACCCCGTCTTTCACTCGGTCGGCGATCGGCAGCCGCTAAACGCTTCTGCTCTCCGGACCCCGCAATCTACGGCCGCTCTCCTGCCGCACCGCTGCACCGCTTTCCCCCTCGTCAGCTGCCGGATTATTATCGGATTTTCCGGGCTTATGTCCCGGCCTCAGCGGAGCTCACAGCTCACACCGCCATCTTGTCCGCTGTCAGGCCACGCCCCCCCCACCTATGACAATTAAGCAAACTGAAAAGGCACTAAGTGAAACAAAGTAGTGGCAACAAAAGCAAAATGCATTAGAGTACCCTTGAAAGCAGTACAAAGATATGCTCACAAACACAGCTGTAGAAATAAATCCCTTCAGCAGATCACACACAAATGAACACAGTCATTGTTGCACCAGTATGGCCACATACAGGCTGAATCTGACTATAAAAATGAAAACACGGCTGTAAAATCTGCAAAATACAATGAACCAAAATCTGCTCCTTGTGCCCCACACAAGGGCACATGACACTGACTGTACCTGTTGAGTAATCCCGCTTAGCATATGCATGCCTAAACCTAAGTCGGCGAAGGTTGCGATCTAAGACTACAGATACAACAGACACATTGACACACTCATAAAGCAGGTAATGGCATGGTATAGCAGGCATTACTATCATATGACAGGTAATGGTTAATCAACTTTGTTCGTGATGTACTCCGCTGTCATAGAAAGAAAATCCCATAATGAAGCAACACTGTGGGCTACAACAGTATGGAAGCTGGTAGTCTGTCTGTTTTGCTGAACAGACAGCAGAAGAAGAAAAGATTTATACTCTTAAAGAAAAGTGTTATGAAAAGGAGTCAGAAGATGAAAATTGTGTTACTGCTGAATTTAAAAGGCATACAGAGAAACATATTGCAAGTACATACATTTGACAAAGGTACAATATTTTTGTTTCAGCTTTAAGAAAGCACATATGTGCACACGTCTTTACTTTGAACAAAAAAAGCTGTAAATCTAACAGCATATTATCATGAGAGCAGAGTAAAACCGGAAGGAACAAGGATATTTAGTAATTAGCACTGTATATTCATGACAGGCTTAAGGCACACAAATAGCAAGCACTTCCTAAACTAATAAACTATAAATCAGTAAGCATATGTCATTGTGTTGGCCAAGTAAATAGATCAAAGAACAAACACTGAATTTCAAAGTCAAGCTACACATCATGTTGAATGTGCAGTCTAACAAAGGGACTTTCTGATTCCCCATCACAAGGCCTAAAGGGAACAAAATAGGACAATGTAGCCATCCTGGAAATGCCATTGCTTTGATGTACAGCCCATTAAGCAATGACGAAACATGAGGAACATATGGCTGAATAGGGTTTATCTAACACTAACTCACTCTCACTCTCTTAACATACCAAACACACCTATAAGCTCTCTTAAAACCCACTTCACTCATTCCACTCAACTCATCACTATGATATATTTTAGGGAACCCCTAATGCTTCTTATTGTAGTTTTAAAAACAATTGTTGAGACAAACTTTTCCAGCCAGCTAAACCTTCAAGATCTAAAAATGGGCGAAGGGTAGATCCACACCTGTTTCGCTGAACCAGATACCACTGCCTATTGGTATTCCACATTTACTGTATTAGGCAAGTAAAAAAAGTACTGAACCTAAACAAAAGGTTTGTATGTAATAATGAAGCTTTTGTCTGATATGTCCCCAACACTACTAATGTTTTTGCAGGGTTGCCAGCATTGCTTTTGATCATTTCACAACAAACCTGTGATTTCATAGTTATTTCACTTTTGGTCCACAGGCGACCAATACTGCAGTTGTAGCCTGAAGAGTGTTTTATAACTGTTTGTGTATGGCTTTTTTTCTTCTCTTTTTCATAAAACAGTTGTTTGTTTTGTTTCATCGACATAAACCTAATTGTACCGTCAGTTCTGAATGAAACCTGTAAATTATTGTTTAACTTTTTTGCAGACAACCTAACATTAGCCTTCATTAAACTTAACCCTTTCCCTGCTCAGAGTGTAGTTCTAAGGGATTTCTGTATTTTTTCTTGTAGGTGAAAGCTGTAAAACTGTTGTTAACTCCTGATCAAGTAGATGACCCTGTCAACAAGGCAAAGAGACACTTTCTTGAAACAGGTGCCTTTCAAAATGTTCATTAAAAAAGTGAGAATCTGGTCCAAACACCATTATACTATAACTTCAGATTTTTCTAATAACACATGATCACATTTAATTTTCTGTGCATGATGGCTCAAAGATCAGAAAGTTAAACTGAACAAAATAAATATTCTAGATCCAGATGGCCCTGTGCAACCTAAGAGACCAGAAATCTAGCTGGTCTCTACACTCCAAATCCAAAATAAAGCCCTAGGGTGTAAAATCTGTTCAAAATATTTTTTTATAAGGAACACATATTTCAATATAGAGAATTGTAATTCGTTATTTTATTTTTATCTCCACAAAATAAAATGATCACTTGATGTCTTACCTCCATTTGACAAAAATTTCAAATACATCTGTCATGTTCTAACAGCAATGAATCCACAGTTGTCAAGATGCCGAGAACATTGTCCCACAGCCAAACCTTGTTTCACGAATTGTCACTTTCTCAGGGCTCAAGTTGACATACAATGAAAATGTCTAGCTAAGATCACATTAAATAATAATGGGTCTTCTATCCAGATTGTCTTTGTGGGCCACAGATAACCAGATTCTATCGGATGTCCAATATGGCTTCCGGGAAGGTTTGTCAACTACGGACCAATGTCTTAACCTTTATCTCCTGATATCTAAATACACAGTGGCCCAACCGGGCGCTCTGTATTTAGCTATCATGGACCTTACATCCGCTTTTGACCGGGTAAACCGGACTAAGTTGTGGGACATATTAACCTCTTTGGGAGTGGATCCTTGTATTGTCCACCTACTTATATCACTCCATGCCCACACGACGGCAGCAGTGAGATTTTCCCATGAGGGAGACCTTTCCAATCACTTTAATTGTATACGGGGAGTGTGTCAAGGCTGTATTCTAGCTCCTTTTTTATTCTCGGTTTATATTAACGACCTCGAGGCTGCCCTTTTGGCACTCCAGTCAGACTCCCCTAGAGTAGGTAGGAGAGCTTTGCCAGGACTACTTTATGCCGATGACGCGGTGCTCATGGCCCGTACGGGCCAGGGCCTGCAGGTTTTAATGGACTGTTTTGTGGCTTTTATGGAGAGGCTGGACCTGTCTGTCAATTTTACTAAGTTCTATGTTTTAGTGGCGGGTCCCCGGGGGCTCCGGCCGAAAAGTTTTAAAGCTGGCAACCATACCCTTGGCAAGGTCCCAGCTTTCCCTTATCTGGGCGTGTTATTTGATGATAAATTACAGTGGGAAGCCCTCTTGGAAGGGAAGCTGAGCGAGCTGAATAAATCCTTGAACCCAATCTACTTGCAAAGCTAGTGATGGCTCCCATGGGCCCCAGAGGTCATCTTAAAACTGTATAAGTCTAAAGGTATTTCTAGAGTCTTATACAACAGCGAAATCTGGGGGTATGTGCCCCCACATGTGTTACAGGTGGCGGAAAATAAGTTCCAGCGTCGGACCCTGCGAGTCTCCCAAGGCATGCCAGCCTGGTCTGTGCATGAAGAGCTAGGGGTTGGTTACCTGGCGGATCAAGTGGCAATTAAACCTTTAGTGTGCTGGATAAAGATATGGCCAGGCGAACATAAGGGCTTAAACCGCATGATCCTATCAGATTGTCTGGCATTGGAACATGCCAACAAAATCCCTTGGATACGATGCGTAAAAGAGTCCTTCCAGGCTATAGGAAGGCCTGACATTTTCTTTGCACATGACCCTTTAAGTTTTGGGGACATCAAAATAATAAAAGACCTACATCATAAATTTTTTACTGTGAATCGTGAAAACACTAAGCTTAGTAAACCCTCAGTGAGGGCCTATGTATTGTTAAAATCGGTTCCGGGTATCTAACCATACCTCCTGGCCCTAACTAGTGCCCATGACAGATTCTTAATCGCACGTTTCAGATTCAATCAGCTTCATCCCCGGCTGTTTTTTTTTTTTCCGTCAGATCAACGAGGTCCCTGTGGCTGCGATCTTCGATCTCCTCAGGACACGTTACATTTTGCACTATTGTGTATATTTTGTTCATTGCCCAGAAAACGTTTTTCCTTGTTAAAAAGCTTGAAGTTTAGGCCAAAGAGGCACTCTTGCATTTACAGTTGTTACCTAACCCCTTTACACGCAGTGCAGTGATAAGTCTTTTGCAGGCCGCTTACAGATCTAGGCTCTCTAGAATTGACTGAATTTGTGCGGCCTGCATTGGTACAGTTCTTTTAGCGCGTGGGTGTGTACAGTCCTGTCTCCCAGAGTTTTATCATTTGGGATTGTTTTAAAATGTTATGATGTTTCAACTGCATGAAATGCTTTTTTACATATTACGTGGTGTACTATTTTCCTTTTTATTGTACGATTGTACGAATGTATGACTGTATCTTTTATGGATGCGTTTGCACCCGAATAAAGATAGAGATGATATATATATATATATATATATATATATATATATATATATTCACTGAAAAAACCATAGGTTTTAGGGACAGTTATAGTTAGTTGGACATTGCACTCGTATAAAACCCGTGAAATTCCCCCGTTCTACTTAGTTCAGCTAACTATAACTCGCGCCCCCGCAATGCACTGCTGATGTCACATATTACATCACTCATGACATGGTCAGTGACATCACTGATGACATCACTGATGACATCACTGATGACATCTCAAATGACATCACTCATGACATCATGCAGTGACTGTGTGTTTCTGTAAAGTTTAAATATGTTTAATATATATAGGCAAAGGCGTAGTGAAGAATGACTGGGTGTATAAGTGTGTCAATGGATGATTGAGTAGGTGCGTGACTGACTCTACAAGTGAGTGATTAAACGTATCTTACTGAATGCATGGGTTACTGACTAAACTGTGTGAATGTCTGTATCCGTTTGTCTGTTGGTGTGTAAGTGGATGCATGGATTTGCGAATAGCTACATGAGTGTCTATATGGGTTATTGATTGGTTCTCTGAGTATCTGTATGGGTGCCTGAGTGTTTGTGTGGGTGAGGTGTGGGTGACTCTGTACATAGATGTGTGAGTGGGTGATTCACTGGGTGCATGATTTGTAGAGTGCATCTGTGATGGACTGCTTGGGTGGGTGAGTGTGTGTATGGGTGTGTTAGTGAGTGAATGTATATCTCAGTGGTACATGTGTGAGTAACTACATATGTAAAAGGCAGTATATATGTGTGTTAGAGTTTTTAAAAGGCTATAAGTGAGTGTGTGATTGTGAGAGTGGCTGTATGGATGCGTGTGTGCTTGTATCAGTTATTGTATAAGAGCGTAAGAATGTGCTAGTATTTGTATGAGTAAGTGAGCTGGTGTGTGTATAACTGTATAGGTGAGCAAATGGGTGTGTGATTATTTTTTTCCATGACTGACTAGGTGTGGGAGTACCTCTATGGATAAGTGGCGGTGTGTGAGTGTTTATATAGGTGTATGAGTGCATATGTTAGTCCTGTACTGAGTGACCATAAGTATGAGTGACTGTACGGGTGAGTGAGTAGATGTGTGTGTAGACCTAAGAATCGGTGAGTGTGTATGTAGTTATTGGTGTTGGAGTGTCTATGGTTTTGACAATGGCAGTCTGTAATTTACAGTGGGTGTATCAAAAGTTATATTAGGGTGTGAGAAGATGCATGAAATTATCACATGGATGATGTCATTTGAGATGTCATCAGTGATGTGCAATGTCCAACTAACTATAACTGTCCCTAAAACCTATGGTTTTTTCAGTGAATTTGTAAGGTTTTTTAAATGCTAATTCCTAACTATAACATGTCTGAAACCTATGGTTTTTTCAGTGAATTTCAAAGGTTTTGTAAATGACAATTTTTAAATGTATTAATTGTTATATTTATTTTTTTGATATGATTTACTACACTTTTTAAACTATTTATTTTTACATATTTTATTTTTTAAATTACATTGTAATTACATTATACATTACATTACAAAAAATACTTTCTCAGAATGAATTACTTTAGTTTAAATACTTTGCAGATAGGCAATAGACTTTTAAGTACAGTAGTTACAGTTGTTGCAATGGGCAACACATTTTCAAACACAATGCAACATTCAGCTCAATGTGAATTTCTAGTTAAATGCAATTAGTTACTTTATGGATTACTTTTCTAACCACAGGACTGGATCCTAGATTCAGTCCTGGGACATCTCCTGTAAACAGTTGAGTAAAAGCGTTTTGGTTACAGTAGTGATTTTTCAGGAATATTATTGTATTTTAAAAGTTGACACTTAGAAACTTTTTCACATAGAATCACCAATGTTATCCTACGGGAGGAAATTCACTTAGCAGGTAAGTAGTGTTATCGTTACTTTTTCTTACTCCGTGGTGGATCCTGGATCCAGCACTGGTGCATCTCCTGTAAACAGTTGAAAGAATGCGTTTAAGTCATACAGGCGATTTTTAAGGAATATTTGTAGTTTGTGAAAATCGACACTTTGAAACTTTTCTGCTGAAAACCAGACAATGGATTCCTATGGAAGGAAATACAAGTTACTGGTAAGTACGGTTAGAATTACTTTTCAGGGTCAGTGCTGGGCTAAAAGATGCAGCACTGGGTTCTCTCCTGATAACAGGTGAGTAAATCGGAATTCGTAGTTCGGCTGATTTTAGAGGAATATTATAAAGTTCCAAAACTCCACACTTCGAAGAATTTCCAAGTGAAACCAGTCAATGTTAGCCTATGGAAGGAAATTCAAGTTACTGGTAAGTACGGTTAAAATTACTTTTCAGGATCAGTACTGGACTCAAAGATGTAGCACTGAGGTCTCTCCTGATAACAGGTGAGTAAATCGGACTTCGTAGTTCTGCTGATTTTAGAGGAATATTTGTATGTTTCAAAAATCGACACTTAGAAACTATTTCAGCAAAAAGCAGGCAATGATATCCTATGGAAGGAAATTAAAGTTACTGGTAAGTACGGTTAAAATTACTTTTCAGGATGAGTACTGGGCTCAAAGATGCAGCACTGAGGTCTCTCCTGATAACAGGTGAGTAAATCGGAATTCGTAGTTCGGCTGATTTTAGAGGAATATTTGCACAATGGTGAAGGAAGGGGTGGGGCCTGAGGTGACATGTCTGCAAACACGCCCTGTGGCGCGTTTTAAGTTGGAGAATTAATTCCTCCTCAATCCCGAGGGTCCCTAGGGGCCAACTAGCCCACCAGGTACCTCCAGTATGCGCCAGAGAGCTGTGTTGCAGAGAGGTGTTCAGAGGCCTCGCCCCTTTTACAACACTCTGCAACGCAGCTCCGTGGCGCTTACTGGAGGTACCTGGTGGGCTAGTTGGCCCCAGGGACCCTCAGGATTGAAGGGGATTTAAATCCCCATCTTAAAACGCGCCACGGGGCCTGTTTGCACACATGTCACCTGAAGCCCCGCCCTCCCTTCACTACTGTGCAAACGCGCCCCGTGGCGCGTTTTAAGTTGGGGGATTAAGTCCCCTTGAATCCTGAGGGTCCCTGGAGTCCAACTAGCCCACCATGTACCTCCAAAAGCGCCACAGAGCTGCGTTGCAGAGAGGTGTAAAAAGGGGCGTGGCCTCTGTACACCTCTCTGCAACGCAGCCCCTGGCGCATACTGGAGGTTCTTGGTGGGCTAGTTGGCCCCAGGGACCCCCAGTATTCAAGGGGAATTCGTTCCCCTCTGCAAACGCGCCAGGGGGCGCTTTTGCAGAGTGCTGACAAGGAGGGGGCGTGGCCTCCGGCGCAATGGCGGATTTTTTTTTTTTTTTTTAAAAGGGGCTGTGTGGCCCCCCTTCTTTTTAATTATTTTGGGCCCTGGGGACCCCATCCCCCAGGGCCTGACCCCCTTTTATTAAAAAAAAAAAAAATGGAACGGGAAGGGGACTGCGTGGGCCCCCCTCCCGTGGCCAATTTCGACCCGGGGACCCCATCCCCCGGGTCATTGCCACATTTTTCTTTTTTGATGGAGGGGGGCTGCTTTGCCCCCCTCCTCAGGTCTCCTTAGACCCTGGGGACCCCATCCCCCGGGGCCTGCCTTTTGTTAATTTTTATTTTTTAATCATGGGGGAGGGGGGCCGCGTGGTCCCCTCCCGGGCCACTTGTAGCCCCGGGTACTCCATCCCCCGGGGCTGGCCCTCTCCGTTGGGGACCGTGGGGGGGTCCCCAATACCCCCACGGTCCCGCCGGCTCCCCGCGTCCTGCGGGAGCCGGCATTGCTTTTCCACATGGGGAGCTGCTAAGATGCAGCTCCCCGTGTGGAAAAGCATTTGTCTTTGGTTTTTGGAAGAGAGAGCAGGTTTCCTGCTCTCTCTTCCAAAGACCAAAGCAGTTTGCTATGGCAGGGCGGGAGCCGCGAGGCTCCCGCCCTGCCATAGCAAACTACAGTGTCCCGGGGGTAGGCACCCCGGGACACTGCAGGAGCCGGTCCTGGGGGGTGGCGGTCCCCAGGGCCATCAAGGGCTCCAGGAGGGGGGCCGCGCGGCCCCCCTCCCACCATCTTGAAAGCCCCGGGGAGGTGGTGGTCCCCGGGGCTCTGGGGGTCCGTAACGGACCCCCATATTAAAATCTTTAGTGCCCCGGGGAGGTGAAGGTCCCTGGAGCCCCCCCACACAGGTACTTATAAAATAAAAAAAAGAAGCCCCGGGGGGTGGCGGTCCCCGGGGCTGCGGGAGGGCCGAGAGCCCTCCCGCACCATTTGTTTTTAAAGCCCCGGGGGGTGGCGGTCCCCGGGGGGGCCTTAGAGGCCCCCCATTCATTAATTTCATAACACCCGCATGCCCCCGGGACTTGGCCCACCCGGGGGCCAATTAACAAGGAAGCGCGGGAGACCGCGCATCGTTTTTTTGTTTTTTTTCCAGCGGGATCCGCGCATCCCGCTTTTTTTTTATTTTTATTTTTTAATTTTTATTTATTATTATTATTATTATTATTTTTTAAATGCTTTTTTCTGCCCAGGGGGTCCTTGTGGGACCCCCTGAGCAGACCTAGGGGGTCAGGGTGTTTCTACCCTGCCCCCTTTGTGCGTTTTGCGCAGTTGTTTCTTCTACCTCTGTTCTACCGAGGGACAAAATGGCTGCCAACACTTCCTGATTTGGAGTGTTGACAGCCAATTAGCATGCAGCTCGTGATCGGGACGGTGCGCGCAGGGTGCGCGGATCCGACGCGGCTATAGATATATATGTGATTTTACTTGTGATTTTCTCAGAAACTACTGAACGGAATTACACCATTTAAGCAAAAGTCACGACCCTGAACCAAGGGCTACCTCTTTGCCAAATTTGGTGTAATTCCGTTCAGCAGTTCAGGCTGTAGCTGCGACTAAAGGTTCCTATGGAAAAATGAATGGGGAAAACACGCTTTGGGACCCCCTTTTTCTCGGCCCCGCTGACGAATCACCCGAGACTTTCAGGATAGGAGCGGACCGGAGCGCCCCAACAAATTGGAAGCTTTCGCGAAGATTCGTCAACCGGCGCCAACGTTATTGCAAATAGAATGTTGCGGATTTCCTAAGGAAAATAGGTCCTAACTATAACTATCTACTGGCGACCGCCAGTAGATGTTATCTACTGGCGGTCGCCAGTAGATAGTTATAGTTACAACCTATTATCCATAGGAAATCCGCGACATTCTATTTGCAATAACGTTGGCGCCGGTTGACGAATCTTCGCGAAAGTTTCCAACTTGTTGGGGCGCTCCGGTCCGCTCCTACCCTGAAAGTCTCTGGGTGATACGTCAGCGGGGCCGAGAAAAAGGGGGTCCCAAAACGCGTTTTCCCATTCATTTTTCCATAGGAACCTTTAGTCGCAGCTACAGCTCGAACTGCTGAACGGAATTACCCCAAATTTGGCAAAGAGGTAGCCCTTGGTTCAGACTGGTGCCTTTTGCTAAAATGGTGTAAATCCGTTCAGTAGTTCCTGAGAAATTCACATATATATCTATGGGCGCGTCGGATCCGCGTACCCTCCCGATCACGAGCTGCATGCTAATTGGCTGTCAACACTCCAAATCAAGAAGTGTTGGCAGCCATTTTGTCCCTCGGTAGAACCGAGGACAGAAACAAGTGCGCAAAGCGCAAAAGGGGCAGGGTAGAAACACCCTGACCCCTAGGTCTGCTCAGGGGTCCCACAAGGACCCCTGGGCAAAGAAAAATCTAAAAAATAAAAGAAAATGGAAAGGCCGGCCCCGGGGGATGGGGTCCCCGGGGCCTTAAATGGCCAGAGGAGGGGGCCACGCAGCCCCCCTCCAAAGAATAAAAATAAAAGGCCATGCCCCGGGGATGGGGTCCCCGGGGCCAATACAGGCCCAGGGAAGGGGGCCACGCGGCCCCCTTCCCGTTTTTTTTAATTAAAAATAAAAAAAAGGGGTAAGGCCCTGGGGGATGGGGTCCCCAGGGCATAAAAACAGGAAAAAGGAAGGGGGCCACACAGCCCCCTTCAGGGGACAAAAAAAAAAACGATCGGGCCCGCAGGCCCCGCCCCTTCCTTTACCACTCTGCAAACGCGCCCCTGGCGCGTTTGCAGAGGGGAACGAATCCCCTTGAATACTGGGGGTCCCTGGGGGCCAACTAGCCCACCAGGAACCTCCAATATGCGCCAGGGGCTGCGTTGCAGAGACGTGTAGAGAGGCCACACCCCTTTACACCTCTCTGCAACGCAGCTCTGTGGCGCTTTTGGAGGTATATGGTGGGCTAGTTGGACTCCGGGGACCCTCAGGATTCAAGGGGACTTAATCCCCAACTTAAAACGCGCCACGGGGCGCGTTTGCACAGTGGTGAAGGGAGGGGGCGGGGCTTCAGGTGACATGTGTGCAAACAGGCCCCGTGGCGCGTTTTAAGATGGGGAATTAAATCCCCTTCAATCCTGAGGGTCCCTGGGGGCCAAGTAGCCCAACAGGTACATCCAGAAAGCGCCACAGAGCTGCGTTGCAGAGAGGTGTAAAAAGGGGTGTGGCCTCTCTACACGTCTCTGCAATGCAGCCCCTTGGCGCATATTGGAGGTTCCTGGTGGGCTAGTTGGCCCCTAGGGACCCTCAGGATTCAAGGGGACTTAATCCCCCAACTTAAAACGCGCAACGGGGCGCGTTTGCACAGATGTCACCTCAGGCTCCGCCCCCTCCCTTCACCATTGTGCAAATATTCCTCTAAAATCAGCCGAAATACGAATTCCGATTTACTCACCTGTTATCAGGAGAGACCTCAGTGCTGTATCTTTCAGCCCAGTACTGGTCCTGAAAAGTAATTCTAACCATACTTACCAGTAACTTGAATTTCCTTCCATAGGCTAACATTGACTGGTTTCACTTGGAAATTCTTCTAAGTGTGGAGTTTTGGAACTTTAAAATATTCCTCTAAAATCAGCCGAAATACGAATTCCGATTTACTCACCTGTTGTCAGGAGAGACCTCAGTGCTGCATCTTTCAGCCCAGTACTGATCCTGAAAAGTAATTTTAACCGTACTTAGCGGTAACTTGAATTTCCTTCATAGGCTAACATTGACTGGTTTCACTTGGAAATTCTTCTAAGTGTGGAGTTTTGGAACTTTAAAATATTCCTCTAAAATCAGCCGAAATACGAATTCCGATTTACTCACCTGTTATCAGGAGAGACCTCAGTGCTGCATCTTTCAGCCCAGTACTGATCCTCAAAAGTAATTTTAACCGTACTTACCAGTAACTTGAATTTCCTTCCATAGGATATCATTGCCTGCTTTTTGCTGAAAAAGTTTCTAAGTGTTGATTTTTGAAACATACAAATATTCCTCTAAAATCAGCCGAAATTCGAATTCTGATTTACTCACCTGTTATCAGGAGAGACCTCAGTGCTGCATCTTTCAGCCCAGTACTGGTCCTGAAAAGTAATTTTAACCGTACTTACCAGTAACTTGAATTTCCTTCCATAGGCTAACATTGACTGGTTTCACTTGGAAATTCTTCTAAGTGTGGAGTTTTGGAACTTTAAAATATTCCTCTAAAATCAGCCGAAATACGAATTCCGATTTACTCACCTGTTATCAGGAGAGACCTCAGTGCTGCATCTTTCAGCCCAGTACTGATCCTCAAAAGTAATTTTAACCGTACTTACCGGTAACTTGAATTTCCTTCATAGGCTAAGATTGACTGGTTTTCAGCAAAAAGTTTCAAAGTGTTGATTTTCACAAACTACAAATATTCCTTAAAAATCGCCTGTATGACTTAAACGCATTCTTTCAACTGTTTACAGGAGATGCACCAGTGCTGGATCCAGGATCCAACACTGAGTAAGAAAAAGTAACGATAACAGTTTTTACCTGCTAAGTGAATTTCCTTCCATAGGATAACATTGGTGATTCTATGAGAAAAAGTTTCTAAGTGTCAACTTTTAAAATACAATAATATTCCTTAAAAATCACGACTGTAACCAAAACGCTTTTACTCAACTGTTTACAGGAGATGTACCAGGACTGAATCTAGGATCCAGTCCTGTGGTTACAAAAGTAATCCATAAAGTAACTAATTGCATTTAACTAGAAATTCACATTGAGCTGAATGTTGCATTGTGTTTGAAAATGTGTTGCCCATTGCAACAACTGTAACTACTGTACTTAAAAGTCTATTGCCTATCTGCAAAGTATTTAAACTAAAGTAATTCATTCTGAGAAAGTATTTTTTGTAATGTAATGTATAATGTAATTACAATGTAATTTAAAAAATAAAATATATGTAAAAAAAAAAATTCTAAAAATGTAGTAAATCAGTATGAAAAAAATTAATATAACAATTAATACATTTAAAAATTGTCATTTACAAAACCTTTGAAATTCACTGAAAAAACCGTAGGTTTCAGGCACGTTATAGTTAGAAATTAGCATTTAAAAAACCTTTGAAATTCACTGAAAAAACCATAGGTTTCAGACACGTTATAGTTACAAATTAGCATTTAAAAAACCTTTGAAATTCACTGAAAAAACCATAGGTTTCAGACACGTTATAGTTACAAATTAGCATTTAAAAAACCTTTGAAATTCACTGAAAAAACCATAGGTTTTAGGGACAGTTATAGTTACTTGGACATTGCACTCGTACAAAACCCGTGAAATTCCCCCGTTATAGTTAGTTCAGCTAACTATAACTCGCGCCCCGCAATGCACTGCTGATGACGTCACATATTACATCACTCATGACATGGCCAGTGACATCACTGATGACATCACTGATGACATCTCAAATGACATCACTGATGACATCATCCACGTGATAATCTGATGCACCTCCTCACACCCTAATATAACCTTTGATACACCCACTCTAAATTACAGACTGCCATTCGCAAAACCATAGACACTCCACCAATAACTACATACCCACTCACTGATTCTTAGGTCTACACACACACATCCACTCACTCACCCGTACAGTCACTCATACTTACGGTCACTCAGTACAGGACTATCATATGCACTCTTACTCCTATATAGACACTCAAACAACGCCACTCATCCATAGAGATACTCACACACCTAGTCAGTCATGCAAATAATTAAACACACTGCCATTTACTCACCTATACAGTTATACACACACCAGCTCACTTACTCATACAAATAGTAGCACATTGTTACGCTCTTATACAATCACTGATACAAGCACACAATCATCCATACAGCCACTATCACAATCACTCACTCTTGCTTATAGCTATTTATATACTCCAACACACATATATACTGCCTTTCACATATGTAGTTACTCACACATGTACCACTGGGACATACATTCACTCACTAACACACTCTTACACACACTTACCCACCCATACAGTCTATCACAGATGCACTCTTGAAACCATCCACCCAGTGAATCACCCACTCACACATCTATGCACAGAGTTGCACACACCCCTCCCACACAAACACTCAGGCACCCATACAGATACTCAGACAAGCATTCAATAACTCATATAGACACTCATGTAGCTATTCACAAACACATGCAGCCACTTACACAGCAACAGACAGACGGATACAGACATTCATCCAGTTTAGTCACTAACCCATGCATTCAGTAAGATACGTTAAATCACTCACTTATAGAGTCAGTCACGCACCTACTAAATCATCCATACAGACACTTACACACCCACTCATTCTTCAATACGTCTTTTCCTATATATATTAAAAATATTTAAACTTTACAGAAACACACAGTCACTGGATGATGTCATCAGTGATGTCATTTGAGATGTCATCAGTGATGTCATCAGTGATGTCACTGACCATGTCATGAGTGATGTAATATGTGACGTCATCAGCAGTGCATTACGGGGCGCGAGTTATAGTTAGCTGAACTAACTATAACGGGGAATTTCACGGGTTTTGTACGAGTGCAATGTCCAAGTAACTATAACTGTCCCTAAAACCTATGGTTTTTTCAGTGAATATATATATATATATATATATATATATATATATATATATTAAATAATTAAAACAAAATGTATAACAATATTTTTTCATAGACAAACAATAGGATAAAAAGAATGAAACCTATTAGTAAAGCCACAAAATCAAAAATATTTAGAGACTTTGTATTAATTACTCAACAAATGTATAATTCACATATTTCTTGCCCACGTTCAGTTACTATATATATATATATATATATATATATATATATATATATATATATATATATATATATATATAGTTAATCACAGAAATCCTTTGCTATACCTCAGCTAGCCACATAGTTAATTGCCACCAAAATATTTCCCATATCAATGAGTATATCACATACAGGAGGAACAATTACATCAATATCATATTTGTTTCAGATAATATATATATACAATAAATCAGTGTAGTAGATATAAACATACAAAATGTATTCTTCCCCTGAAACAAATAGTTTGTTGAATGATTCGGTCAAAATCAAAACATTAGAATTAAAATAATTAAAACAACTATATTGTTCATTAACATAAACAAAAGACTTGTACATCGCAATCCTAGACACAGTATTATATGATAAGTTTCCCGAGATAGCCTCAGAACATGTTTAACAATCAGTTGCCTATTCTTTTCATAACAATAATTATTGTTCAAATGAAACCTAAATTAAAAAATAATCTAAAAAATATATTTTGAAAAAAAATGTGTGTTCTGAAATTGATTTGAAACTAGACAGCCCACAAGAGTCCAGAACAATGAAATGGCCCCAACATACTCTTATTACCTCATGTTTCCTCAGGAAAGAATTTGTATTGTCGTTTTAGATCCTCCTATCCTCTCCATTCTAGATAGGACCATAACATAAAGCCAAAGTCTGCTCAAGCGCATTCAGTTAGGGATGTTGCTTTCAACTGTATAATAACAAAAATATAATTAGAAACCAATAAAAACACTATGTTTTTGTCTATTTTGCCTTAAAATCAAAATACCTTTTTTGTTCTTCAATACTATCTTCTTTTCAGTTAATCAAATAGAGGTGAGTCAAGTAAGCATTGTCCTCCAACGACCATTTTCCAAATGGCACATTTTCTAGATCAAGGCCAACCACAAAGAAGCAACAAAATGTAACAAAGCCACTACTAGTTAAAGATCACCCTTATTGGTAATTAACCTTGTTTACGTAGAGCACGCAATCATTCACATGTCTGAAACTTATATCACTATATCGAAATCTCCAGATAGCACAAAATGACCACTCGAGCAGGAGAGCAAACCGACAAGCAGGTGTCTAATCTTTCTATAGTAACAGGTGCAGGATCGCATGTGACGTCAAGCTGTCCGATCGTACCAAGTCCAAAAATATTTTCCAATTCAACCACCAACAAGGGAGAAACAAAAAAAGAAATAATATAGTACCTCTCATATGATACGTAAACAATTGTTTAAATACCTATGTTATCCAAAACACCCTGTCGTGTCACACTTGGAAAAGAATGTTATAAAAATAAGCAATATCGCAAATTATGAGAAAATAAATATATTCATTGTTTTTACTGAAATGAACCACAATTAAATATAACAACCAATAGTCTGTTTGGCAAACTCCCTGATCAATCATTTCTGATCTTTCTTCTGCAGTCTCAAACCCTTGCCGCATTAATAGCCCTTTTATAGATGTCCTGATTTTACTGCTAATCTACATTCTACCTTTTATGAAGATCTTGCCAGTATTATAGATATATAGGTAAGCTTAATCAATCAAAACATGCTTCCCAGCTATTTTTCCACATTCACATATGGCCGCCCCTTTTGTTATTTGAAGATTAATTTACAAATATAATAAGTTGTATACTTTTTCTGTACACAAAAAGATATTTAGTCAATACCGAGAACGTTTAGCAAAAGCACATTTACTAAAGGAAAGATCTTCTGTCATTCATTAGTAGTCTTGAAACCTTGCTGTGAATGTTACATGCTCAGTAGACTCCCTCCAAATAACCACTATATTATGATTCCAGTTATATGATTTCTCTACATACATGTCTATAAACCGAACTTCCTTGTTCTGTCTTAGTGTTTTCCGTTCCTATTGTTGAAAAATTTCAATTACACTCTTAGATGTTGGAACAAATCAAATTCATCATTAGACCTGTCAACCTTATGGTGGTCTCCTTCCCCCACCCACCCGCCCCCCATCTTTGTGCTTCCTCCTCCACTTTTTCTAACGTCATTTCTGCTAGTATTAGAACTCTGTGCATTTTGCCCCTTCTAACCAGTGCTAAAGTGCTTGTACTCTCTCCTCTAAACATGGTAATATTGGCCTATCCCCAATTGGCATATTTAATTCACTTATAAGTCCCCAGTAAAGTACCACTACATGTGTCCAGGGCCTGTAAATGAAATGTTACTAGTCAATCTGCAGCACGGAATGTGCCACCCACTTAAGTAGCCCTTTAAACATGTCTCAGGCCTGCCATTGCAGAGTCTGTGTGTGCAGTTTTAAACTGCTATTTCGACCTGGCAAAATGAACCTTTTGCCAGGCCCAAACCTTCCTTTTTAATACACATAAGTCACGCCTAGGGAAGGCTCTGGACCGCCCAGAGGGCAGGATGCAAGCTTTTTAAAAAGTAGAACATGTACTTTTAAGTTTCATATGTCCTTGTATTAAAAAACTCTACTGCAAGGCCTATCTCTCCCATAGGATATCATTGGAGTTGCTATATTACATTTTATAAGGATAATTTTCCAAATGGGAAGAGATAACCGGTTCATGTTTGGTGTCTTTGGAATCACAATTTAAAATCCTAACTTATGGTGAAGTTGGATTTTAAATAGTAATTCTGAAAATGCCACTTATAGAAAGTTGGCATTTTTCTTGCCTTAGCCATTCGATGCCTGCAGTCTGTTTCTGGTCACATGACGGGTATAGTTGGCAGTTAGGATTTGTGTATTCCTCTTAGACAGCCATGCACAGTGAGAGCTTAGGTGTGACTGGATGGGCCATCACTTGCCGGATCGGAGGTAGGAGCTGAACCTAGCCTCACTTACACCTTAATAGGCTGTGTCCTGTCTCCACATAGAGGGCCTAACAAATCTGCATTTTCACTTCAGCCAGCTTGGAGCTAGGGCAGATGAGACAGTGAATTCCTTGCACTTCAAAGCCACTGTCTAGAAGCTTCTCCCACCTTCCACAACCATGGCACCAGGGTATAAAAGATGAACCTCGGACACCACTACTTCAGTACACTTCTGGACCTGTGGATACTCTGCCAGGAAAAGGGACTGCTGTGCTGCTAAAGGAGTGCCACTCTGCTGGACTCCTGCTTTGCTATGCTGACCTGCTGCCTTTCTGACTAGTTGAGAAGGACTAGACCTGCATCTCTTGGACCCAGAACCCAGAGTGACTCCAAGGGTTGGTTGACTGGCCTCCTGATCTGAAGCCTCAGGGGCACAACAGGCATACGACAACCTTGCATCTGCACCTGGACTCTGCCATCGGTGAGTCTACTCTGCAAAGTGGTGCCGCCCCAGTCCTGCACCCTTGAAAGGGGGCCTAAGATGCTCTGCCAGTGGATCCAGCGGAACTGACACATCTCTTCTGCTGCACGGAGCAGACCCTTGCAGAACCACCACATCACCGCTGCTGCATGGATAGGACCTGTCGCAAAAACTTGCATCGCCGTGACAGCCCACATCAACTTCGGAACCGCCACTGGTTGATGCACACTTGGCACAGGCCCTCGCATTTCTCGTCAATGGCAGCCTCAAAGATGACGCTGGACTCTGCATTGCAGCCTCGCAGCTGTTTGGAACTGATGCATCGTCTGACTGGGTGTTGCATCCCCTGACACCAGACTTCGCATCTCAAGTCCCGTCATCGGGATCCTCTACCTCGACGCAACAGGACATCACTGCATATCTGAACCAACGCATCGCCTCGGCTGCACGATGTATAAGCCCGGGCAGAGCTGGCGTAGTGCCTCTACGCGGAGTTCCACGGAGTTGGAAAAAAACTCCGCTCCCTCCTCCCTAATTAACTATAATTTAAAAAAAAAAGGCACTTACCTGCTGTGGCTGCCTCCTCCTCGCCATGGCTGCTCTCCTTCCTCGTCCTCGCCGTCCTTGTCTATTGGAAACCCCTACATTGTACATCTTGCGCATGCCCACGCGCAAGACGTACAACGTAGGGGTTTCCAATAGAAACGGACAACGAGGACGAGGAAGGAGAGCAGCCATGACAAGGAGGAGGCAGCCACAGCAGGTAAGTGCCTTTTTAAAAAATTATAATTAATTAGGGAGGGTGGAGGGGCTGGTTAACTCCGCTCCATCATGGAGTTTTGCCTAAACTCTGCATTCGCAACAGAGCGCGGAGTAGGCAAAACTCTGTAAACTCCGCTGGCGGAGCGGAGTTACCCTCCTGGGGTTAATGATTTATCCTCGACGCGGATTAATGCAACTCGCAGCAAACCAGGATTGAAGGTACTTTTGTTCAACAGGCCCAACTGGATTCCTGTAGCCGGCCTGCCGTACATAACCGTCGGCCTGAACTTGTGACTTTTGTCCCGGTCCTGCGCAACCAGATATTCACAGTTGGCGCTTTACACCTTTTGGAGCTATTTTCTTTAAAAACTTTAAAACTCAATATCTCTGGTTATACTGATTGTTCTAAGTTTGTTGTGGGCTCCTTCATGGTATGTTTTCACTGTGTAACTGTTTGAAGTGTTGCACAAATACTTAACACATTGAATCTAAGTTAAGCCTGACTGCTCTGTGCCAAACTACCAGGGAGTTGAGCACAGGTTAATTTGGGGTTTGCTTGTTTCTTACCCTGACAAGGATTGTGATTGCTGCTTGACCAGGACTCACACCCTAGTCAACAAACAACCCGGTTTCTTACTTTCATCTTACTCAATCCAACAGTGTAAGTAAGTATATTTCACCAGTTATTTTAAAGCTAAATAATTCAAACTATGTCTATAAATACTGACATATGAATAAACAACAATAAAATCCAACTATATAAAAAGTGACTATGCTATTACTAAACATTTAACTAAAACAGTTCCTGAAAATTGTCCATTCTCTGCCCTTGTTGTGTCCCAAGTAAATTGTCATGATCTAGATCCTTGATAATATGAGTAATTCTAAAATGCATGGCAATATTTAGCATCTCTATTCTGAATTGCATTAATATACTCTTTCCACCGCTCCTTGTGAGCCAGTTTTGTGGAACCAATGTATTGCTGCACACAGACGACATATGCAAAAGCTGTATTAATTATTGAAACTTGTTATAGAGAACTGTAAGAAATTGAGCTATTGGTTGGGAGGGGTGGAAGCCCAACTCAAGCAACAACTACAGTCCTTGCCAGAGTGAACCACTAAGGTCACTAAAATAACCTGTGCTTACACCTCTGGAAGATTGGCACAAAGTAGCCAGACTTAACTTAGAGGCAAAGTGTACATTATTTATGCAGCACACAAACAGTAATAAAGTGAAAACACAACACAACAAATATCCTGGAGCAGTTCAGAAGAATAGAGTACATTTTAATAAATAAAATGACAACAAAACAACAAAAATCCAGTCAGTAGAACCGGAGATATGCAGTTTTAAAGTTTTGGGTAGATAAGGCACCTAAAAGCACAAAGTGCCACTTGCGATCATCTGGTCAAGCAAGACCAGGGGGAAGTCACAAGATCAGGGCAACCAAGATGTAGTGCGGGCTGGATACCGGTACCCGGTTAGTCCCCCTGAAAAGTTACCTTCTCAGAGTTTGATGTGACACAGTTCTTTTCATGATGGAGGAGGCCACAATGAACCGGTAGAGTGTTGTGGATGGTCGTCACTGTAGTGCGAAGAGAAGGCCTGGAATTGTGGATTGTCTTTGCTGTATCGCAAACATCCATTTGGGCGTCACAGACAGTCATTGCTGGAGCTTCGCTTTGGCATTCACTGAGGGCTGTCTTTGCTGTACCCTGAATTTCTGATCTTGTGTTGCCGTTTGTCATTGACGGTTGCTGTACCGCAAAGAATAAAGTTTACCGGACCTTCGCATTGGTGATAGTCATTCATTTTCGTAAAGAGATGAGAACATCAGGATTCCACCTTCTTTTACAGTAGAAGCTCAACTGATTCCATCCAGGGGTCACGGACCTTGGGAGGCTCCTCTTGGGGATCGGGAACTCACTCCAGCAGAGGCCAGCAGGGCTAGGGCAGGTCCAGTTTCAGGTCCAGTGCAGCAGGGTAGTTGCAGGGAGACCTCTGGAGCTTGTTTTCCCTTGTTGCTAAGACAGGAGGTCAGCCAACTGACCCTTGGAGTCACTCAGGTAGTCTGAGATGAAGGGAGCTGGTCCAGTCTTCCTTTTCCGAGAACAGGGCAGCCCTCAAGCAGCAGGACAGTCATCGGGCAGCAACGCAGTCCTTTGGTAGCAGCAGGTCATTCCTCTGGGGGCAAGGCAGGCCTCCGGCAGCAGGGCAGTCCACTGGGGAACAAGGCAGAACTTCTTCTGTAATTTCCACAGGCCCAGGAGTGTACTGAAGAGTGGAGCTGGAGGTTTATACCTGGTGCCAACCTTTGAAGTGGAGGGGATTCCCACTACTACCCCCACGTCTGGTTCTGGAACGTTCTTCCCTTCTCCTGTCAAGGATCCCAGAAGTCTGGGGTGACTAAAGACTAGTGTCAGGTTCCTTTGTGCTAGAGGCAAGGCCTTTGAAGTGGGGCAAGGTATATTTTTCCGTCGCCCCCCCACCACCCGCCACCTAATCCCCTTTTGTGTCACTGTCTGGAAGGAATACACAGCCTTAACAGCAGAGGCATTCACAGTCATGCGCCCCTGGTTACTTGCAGAAGACTCAGATGGTTAGGACAACAAAACTGACTGTACCATTTAAGAGGATTTTAAATTAAAATTCACTTGAGTGTAAACACCATATAATTATCTGCTCCCTAACAAGTTATAACTTTTAAATATAAGGCAACCCGGTGTTAGTTGGCTGTTTGGTTTAGTCCTTCGTAACTTTTTTTTTTCCACATAAGGTCTCCGCATAAAATTTGCATCCTTTTCTTCCAACATCCAGTGGATTCCAAAGGTACCCAGAGTTTGTGGATTGCCCTGGAAGGGACTGAGAAATTAGCGAAAATATAGCTACATTTTGGTGCTTTTTGAGAAAAATAGGAAAAAAGCTGTCCGAAAAAAGGGTCTAGGTTCTTTCATTCAAACTGCATCAAATAAAAGGTTTGCTATGCTAAACTCACCATCTCCCTAGCTTTCAGGAAAATTCAGAGCTGAATCCCATAAACCTTTTTATTTTTTTATTTTTTTTTACAATAGATTTGGCATTTTTCAAAGAGGTCGCCCATTTTTCCTACTTTTGTGCTTTCAACCTACTTCCAGTTTGTGGTGGAAACCTGTGTGAAACTTATGGGTGATCCCGGAAAGCTAAAGATTTCTGAAGAGTAGACAAAATTCTAAATTCAGCAAGGGGTCATTTGTGTAGATCTCTAAATGTTTTCCCAAAGAAATTAACTGTTCAAATAAAAAAAATGTAAAAATGGGTAGGAGCTTTTTTTATCTGCAACTTGTCACAGTGGTCATTTAGCAGAAGCAATATACTATTATGTTGTGGGGATAAATGGGGTTTGTAGGTTGTCTATGAACCCAAGGTACCCAGAGTAAACAGTCTCCCACTCAAGGTTGTTAGCCCGTCTCCATTCAATTTGGGTCAGTGGTATACCCTTCAAGTGGCTTTCTTTTGTTTTTGGAAGGGAGAAGCCAGGAAGTTTGGATACCCCCATTCTCTTCAGAAGCACATGGGGTGTAAGCTGGAGTGCCCCAGGTTTCGGCTCTCAGGCCCACCCTATTCAATGTCTAACTTAAGCCCTTAGCCTTGTTAGCTGAGGAGTTGGGGGCTAAAGTGATTTCTCAGGCTGACGACACCCAGCTGTTTTTTGCCTGTGGAAAGGGTGAAGAGATTGGTGGTGAGGCCGTTAAAGAATGTCTCATCTGTGTTTCATTGGATGACTGTCAATCAATTGAAATGCAGTGCTCAAAAGACAGATATTATTTTTTTGCTCTATCTTGCCAGTTCGTCAGGATCTGTGGCAGACCTGTTGGCCTAATGATGCATACCTGTTGACCTAATGATGCCCTTCCCCCTGGCCCACAACAGGATACAGTCAAGAATTTAGGCATCAAATTTGATAGGGACCTATCTTTTCAACCACAAATTCAGTTGGTAGTAGGATCCTGTTTTGGGATGCTTCACAGTCCAAAAATGTTTCTTCCATTTCAGATTTAAAAAAACGGTTGTTCAAGTTATGATGACGTCAAGATTGGACTATGCAAATGCTTTATACTTGGGTATTCCAGATTATCAATAACTACTAGATAAGAAAGGGGTCCTAGGGAATATTTAAAGACCTGCGCGGATAAATCCCCAAACCAAGTACATAAACAACACAAAATCCGCGGGTCTAAAGTGTATATAAATAGAGAGTCTTTGACCAGCCAAAACTACATAAAATAATAACTGATAGGGGAAACTCAATTAAGAGGACGGATTCCCATCACCCACCGAAGTGGCATGCTTCATCATTTGGGATCTCCTCTCGGCTGCAAGCTACTGCAACCAAGGAGCTGCATCTCCTTTCTAAATGTAAAGGAGGAGCTCGCGGATGTTTTTAATCAGTGGTTTAGAGACACAATCGCTAAAGATTGATGGAGCATGAACAGTGTAGAGAAGTAATTGTGCAGTGTACAAAATAATTTAAAATTGACTAACATGAGAAAAATAAATTTATAAGGTATCTCGTGTGTGTCAAGAGTTAAAGCAGTAAACGCGCGATCTGAATGAATGTGCAGAACGCGCTAGAGGTGCGGTCTACATGTTTCAGCCAAAAGGCTTTCTTCAGGACCAAGATATGACTACTGCACTGTAGAAAAGGTGAAAAAGAACGATACAACCATATACCTGTGAATAACACTGTATGATCACAGGTCGCGAGTGACTCTCAGGATCCGGCCCGGGGTAACGACGGAGTAGAGCGTTGCCTCACGCCCTGAGCTGTTGCCAGGAGCGGAAGGTACCCTCCCGATTTGATACGGGAGAACAAGACCTGTGATCATACAGTGTTATTCACAGGTATATGGTTGTATCGTTCTTTTTCACCTTTTCTACAGTGCAGTAGTAATATCTTGGTCCTGAAGAAAGCCTTTTTTGGCTGAAACATGTAGACCGCACTCTAGCGCGTTCGCACATTCATTCAGATCGCGCGTTTACTGCTTTTTAACTCTTGACACACACGAGATACCTTATAAATTTATTTTTCTCATGTTAGTCAATTTTAAATTATTTTGTACACTGCACAATTACTTTCTACACTGTTCATGCTCCATCAATCTTTAGCGATTGTGTCTCTAAACCACTGATTAAAACATCCGCGAGCTCCTCCTTTACATTTAGAAAGGAGTTGCAGCTCCTTGGTTGCAGTAGCTTGCAGCCGAGAGGAGATCCCAAATGATGAAGCATGCCACTTCGGTGGGTGATGGGAATCCGTCCTCTTAATTGAGTTTCCCCTATCAGTTATTATTTTATGTAGTTTTGGCTGGTCAAAGACTCTCTATTTATATACACTTTAGACCCGCGGATTTTGTGTTGTTTATATTCCAGATTATCGTCTCGACAAACTGCAAGTTTTCCAGAACTCTGCAGCTCGATCACTTTTGAACCTTCCCCCAAGTTCTCATATTTCACCTCATTTGTGGACTCTTCATGTGCTCCGTATAAAAAAAAAAAATATATATATATATTTTTTTATTTTCAAAACACTTGTCCTTGCTCACAAAGTACTGCAGGCCATCGGGGCAAGCTATCTCAGAGAAAGGATTAAAGAGTACGCTCCTTCTAGAAGTCTCCGATCGTCCACCAGTCAGCTGGCGAAGATCCTAAAGTTTCATCATGCGAGAATTAGAAGGAGGTCTTTCTCCTATCTTGGGTCAGTTGCCTGGAACATACTTCCTTTGGCGTTATGCTTAACAGCTGAGACCTCAATCGATCTTAAAGAAAAAATTCAAACCTGAATGTTTCAACAGGAATAATGGTACTGTTTGTGGGTGCAGATAGCCTTGAAGTCAACACCAAGACACTCACTTGAGTAGTCGTGCGCTTTATAAACCTCATATCATCAACAACTGAAGTGCACCTTACAATGGTTTTTCATGCTGTCCTGAGTTGACAAATCATTTGGTAAAATATATAGAGTGAAAAATGGATATCAAGGAAACCTAAGTATTTCTCAAATGAACACCAGATATGGAGTTTTGGAGCATTAGTTATTTGTACATCTCTGAATTTGTAAATACCCATAGTAGCATGTGAGTCAGAGGGTTTTCTTCAAAATGTCTTCTTTCTTATACACTGGCTTACATTTGGAAGGCACAAATGCAGAGAAATCCAATTTGTAATAACAAATATTCTACTAATCTGTTTTTCCACATGTCTCCTGATAAAAATGGTACCTCACTTGTGTGGGTAGGCCTAGTGCCAGCGACAGGAAAGGGCCCAAATCGCAACATAGATGCATCATATTTTTGCACTGAAAACTGACCACTTTTTTGCAATATGGGTAGCTGTGCATTTTGGTCCATAGCTCAGTCGGCACCTTAGGAAACCTAGCAAACCTATCCGTTCGCCAGACCTATTTGTTAATGCTTGTTTTGTCATGGCTTATGAAAAACGTTATTGTTGGGGGAGCTGCTGGTCATAACTTGCCTATGTTAGGGTTGCATTATATTTATTAAAAAGGAAGGTTTAGGCCTGGCAAAAAGGTTTAATTTTCCAGTCGAAATGGCAGTTTAAAACTGCATTACAGGCTGCAGTGGCAGACCTGAGACATGTTTTAAAAGGCTACTTTAGTGGGTGGCACAATTAGTGCTGCAGGCACACTAGTAGCTTTTAATTTACAGGCCCTGGGTACATGTAGATCCATCTACTAGGGACTTATAAGTAAATTAAATGTGCCATTTAGGAATGAGCCAATTTTACCATGTTTGAGGCAGAACGCATCAGCTCTTTAGCACTGGCCAATAAAACCAATTCAGTAAACAGGTGGAGTGATGGCAAAAGATTTGGGGAATATCACACCAAGGATGTCGGGTCTAACAAGAACATTCATGATTTATCATAATTCTGAAAGCTTTTGGTTCCATTTTGACCAAACTTGCATCACACACAATGACTACATTTAAAATATCCCATTGGTTTTTCAGGTAACTAAGTAGTGGTTGTCTTTATCTCACAGTAAGATGTATCACTGGGTCAAAAAATATTTTAAAGTGTGTCTGCTCTTCTAAAAGTGATTTTTGGTTTATTTGATTTATTAAGGATATTCCGATGTTTATTTAGAATACCAAAAATCTTCATATTTTCCACACAGAATTTAGTAATAAAGCCTACTTCATCAAGTTATGTATGATTCAATTTAATAACAGATTTAGCTTAAAAAATGTGATGTCTTTTAATCATTTTAACCCTTTTGGTGGCCTGTAGTATCCTTGTTCCCTAAATGTGGCTACTGATATGTTTGCATCTTGGTAATCTTCAGGATTACTGCAATTTCTTTTATGGTGTAACAGTTACCCATAAGTATATTGTTCTTCTGGCAATACTGATGTCTTGAACTGTAGAGTAAAACACTACTAGCAGCAATTGGTTTCCTAAATGTCCTACTATTTTGTTAATTATCCAGCACAAATAAGTCCAAATCTAGAAATTTAATATTAGACTTTTTGTACTTTAAACTCGGGTCAATATTAATTGTGTTGTTATTGTGGACCCACTTTTTTAATGACTTTTCATCGCTGTTCCAAGTCACTAGCACATCATCAATAAATCTCTTGTATCCAGAGTGTAGATTCTCATTCCAGGCATGCTCCTGCTCATACTAACCCATTAAAAAGTTGCCATAAGAGAGCAAAGGTGGTACCCCAAGCGGTACTGTATTTTTGATGATACACATTCTTATGATACAAGAAAAATTGTGTTGCAGTGCAGACGAAGTAATTTCAATAATCACACTCCACTTTAAAACCAGCAGATTTGGTAGAAAAAAGTGATTCAGTGCTTCGAAACCATGTGTCCAATCACTGTGTACAGGCTCTTGACATCCATGAAAACCAACCACAAAATATGTTCCCATTGTATACCATACAATTTTTAACAGGTCTTTTGAATCCGTAATATTTGAAGATAATGTTACAACCATTGGAGCTAAAAACAGATAAATATATTCTGACACTTGCTCTGTACTCGATCCAGTACCAGAGATTATGGGTCTACATGAAGTGCATTTTTCTTGTTTATGTACTTTGGGGAGGAAATATTAGTCATCACAGGATTTTTTATATCCAAGTATCAATATCCACATTCCTACTGATCTAAAATTCCATTGCAGACCTTTTTTTGTTTTGTGTTTAGACTAAGGGAGAGAGACCTCTGAGTTCTTTTATAACATGACATCTGAGTCTTATGATAGTCTTTCACTACATTCAGCTGGCTTAAGGCGTGGTATGATTTAAAAACCATTATAATGCAATTCCCTCCTTTGTCTTCTTGGCTTATAATAATGGATTTATGCATGCACAAATTATTTATTGCTTTCCATTTTTAATTGGTCACATTTTCGATATGACAATCTTTTCCAATTTTGACAGCTTTGAGGAAAACATCAATAGCATTATCTTGGGAAAGTTGTTTACTGAAGCGTGATTTATTAACCATTCCACTATTTGAGAGTACAGTGTATTCAATTTTAAGGATTCAGCAATGTCTTCTAAATCGAGAACCTCATCTTGTGTTAGACTCATTACTAGTTGATTATCCTTGATACCCTTAATAATATCTGAAATGCTGGATGGTGTACGTCGAGTTTCTTGATGTAGTCAGGGTTTATTTTTTAAGGATTTATTTCAATTTATGATTTCAAGTGTATAAGTATAAATATACCTTAAGGTCAAATCTATTTACATGTTTAGTGGGAGTCTCTTTAGAACTGCCTCTTTATCTGAAGTTAGTGTTTTCTTTGACAGAGTAATGAAGAAATTGTCTCCTTTCATTTGTCCTCTCCTTTCCTCTGTGATCGTATTTTCACATCTGTATGTTTTTGTTGCTCATCTCTGGTTTTTCGTTTCACTCCTCCCTTCCCTCATTGTGTTTGTCCTTGTTGAAGCCATTTTCCCTGTATTGGGCTGTCTCTACAATTTGTATCCTTTGTAATTTCTCTAAAAAAGTATTTGTTCAGGGTTCTTTCCTTCTACTTGGTTCTGAAAAGGAACCCAGTGAAGTTACACTAGAGCTATCTGAGAGTGCAATACTTTCCTGTGAGGATATCCTACTTGTTGTGTGTTTCCTAAGCGTTGCATCAAATTTCCTCTTGTTTGTGTATACATGACCTGCTGAGTAATCTTTCATCTCTCAAAAACTTACTATGTTTCCTTTACCTAAGTTCTTCCTGAAATGCAAGTAATAATTCATCCAATATATAATAGTTTTTCGCAATTAACTCTTCCGGTTTGAAATATGCAATAAATGTCTTGTTTCTTCTCTTTATTTACTCAAAGTTTCTCCTTTACTTTCTGCTTGGTCAGTTAACATCATCATTAATTACCTTGATGTTTATAATACTTTTTCTCCAATTTTTCTGCTTGAATGATGTTTAAGTCTTCAACTGCTGGAAAAATATTAATACGCAACCCACAGACAATCCTGTCAACTTCTATATATTTTTTGAGGTGATAATATCCCACCACCTCTTTGATTTATTCTTCGCGAGTCTTCAATTTAATAAATAGCTCTTGTAGTCCTTTAAACTATGTCAGTCTTCCCTCATGGTTATTATACCTGTCCAATCTCTCTTAAATAGGTCCTCATCCAATTCCTCGTACTTCTTCATGTCGTTTGTCATTGTTCCAAAGGTTATAAACTTAGTTTTAGAATATTAAAAGTCACAAAATAATGTACCAATTATGCATTTGCATACCCAAATAACTCCAAAATTCTACTAAGAAGGTTCCAATTCTAGTGTACAGTTGCAATGATTCGGCCATGCCTGATCTATGCCAATAATAACTCAAAGAAATGAGATGTTTGTGGCATGTGTAGCTGTAGATGCATTTGCTGTGCATACTTCCACCATCTAGTGTTGGGCTTGGATGTGTAGAACTTGTTTTTCTTCTAAACAAGTCTTTGACCAGGTGACTCCACCTATCCGTAGTAATGCGCACAGGCATCGGTTCCATTGTTAGATTATTTTTTCACCGCCGTCAGGTTCAGACGTGTTTATGTGATCTCTGGTTCGACACCGTGTGCTGTTGTCGCTGGGCCTTCGGACCCGCCCACCGTCTGGTGCAGAGGACATCGCTTTATCGTCGGTTTTTCATATCACGTTCCTTTATGATCAGATCTGGTAGATGATCTTCTGGAAAACAATCACGGTGGTGGAGAATGGCAATGGGATGGAAATGACTCCGTTCCGATTCTGTCCTACCAGAATCTGCCTGGTATTCGAGGTGAGATCTCCACGAAGTCTGTAATCTGTGTTTGTCCCCCAAAACACCGTGCAGACTCACGTTCAGCATGCCTGGTCTTTAGTAACCAAAAGACCCTTTGGAATCAAAGAGTAAGCCGCATCACCTCACAGTTGATGGCACACAGAAGAGAAGAAGACTACACTCTGGACCTGTTCGGAGAGAGAAAGGCGGTGTATGCCGAGCAGCTGGATGGTCCAGCTCCGAAGGGTGAGGTGGCTTTCCCACCGCAGAGCATCGACTCTGAGGCAGATGCTGAGGAAGAAGAACCTCCACTGGCCCATTGCCCACTGAAGGTCTTAGTGAGTATTGGAACTCCCTCTACTCACCAGAAGGAGGCACTACCTTCCTGCTCCAATGCCACCCTTTCGGGAATGGTCGACAATGTCATTCTGACCCGAACATCATCCAGCACTGAGATCCTCCTTGAAGTCGCGAGCGTCGACTGCCACTTCAGCATTTGATCTGAAGATGTAGGTTCGATCACCCTCGGACTCAAAATCGGTTGACCAGAAGCCCTTAGATCCGAAACACACTGCACTGGGACAATCTGAGCCAAGAGACACCAACCCAACACCAAAGAATGCCTGGCCGCCAAGCAAAAAACGATTCACATCCAGCCAGATACTGTTCGGATCCTAGCGAAGCCCCTGCAGGTGTTGAAGGATCCCGCTCCTCATAAGAGGAAGTTGACTTTTGAGGAGGCCCTCAATCCTCCTGTGGCACCTGCATTCGAGAAGACTAAGAGACTCAATAGAGCCACGTCTCTGCTGCCACCTGCTCATCTCTCCTCCACCTCTTCTTCCCCCTTGTTTTTCTTCCCCTGCTTCTCCTCTCTGGTCTGGGGTTCTCCACAACAATCACCACACAGCTCTTTACACTCTGGGTGAGGACAGTCCACAGGCATCTGATGACCCACAGTATCACCCATAAGTCCCAGATCCCTGGGATGATTATGATGCAGAGCCTCCAGCGGACACAGACCCAGAGCTGTACCCTGCAAAGCCCTCGTCCCCAGATGACGTTACCTCATACCATGAGCTCCTGCAGACGGCAGCCGCCTTTCATAAGCTGGAGATGCATGTAGAACATGAGGATGACGACTTCCTCATGGAGACCTTGTCCTCCACCCAACTCTCGCTCCAATACCTCCCTACGCCTAAAGGGGTCCTTAAGCCAGCCACTGAAATATTCAAGGAGCGAGTTAAAGCTAGGATTGTCACCCCTAGGGTTGATAAAAAGTTTAAGGCGCCACCTACTGACCTGCCACACCTACGAGGCCAGTTACTCCCTGACTCCTTGGTGGCACATACAGCTCAGAAGCAAGCTAATGCCTAGGGGACAGGGGGGACACCCCCTCCAGACCGGGAGAGTAAAAAGATTGATGCTGGTGGCAAAAGAGTACTCAGTGGCATACTGCTACCTCTATAGGCTTACTGTCCCAGTACGACTGCGCCCACTCGTATCTGATGGTGGATTTTGTCTAGTATCTTCCAGAGCAGCATCGCAAAAAAGGACAGGAGTGGTGGAAGGCAAAATCATCTCCAACACCCATTGCTCATTGGATGTTGCTGATACACGTGCCCCGTGGGGGGGGGGGGAGGGTTAGGGCTAGGTAAATAAAATAAAAAAATAGTATCCTATTATTCCGCCACGCATGGCTGCGAGTGTCTAGCTTTAAGCAAGAGGTCCAGCAGAACCCCTTGAATACCCCTTTGATGGCCAGCATATGTTCATCCCTCAGGTCGATCAGATGCTAGAGAAAATAAAAAAGGATACTGAGACTGCCAAAGCGATAGGTGCCCTGCAGACTCCACTCCTCATCGATCATTTCACCACTTATGATACCATGGCTCGAATAAGACCACGACCCCAGAGACCTCTTCCACGTAGCTGACACCCTCACTGGGATACTATAGGGGTGGATACATGGGCAATAACAATGACCGAGTTAAAGCCACCACCCCCAAAGGGACTGCCCCTTCGAAACAGTGACCCTTTAGTCCTCCCCCTCCCCATCCCCCGACCACACAACACATGTCCGAGGAAGATTGCAGGGATTTCTGTCCCTATGGGCAGAAATCACCTCCGATCGTTGGGTTCTCGACATTTTACAGGAAATGGTACTGTCTCAAACTCATTCAACCACCACCAAACCTACCCCCGTGGACACAAATTCTCCCTAGACCATCAACGCTTTCTGCAAGAGGAGAAACCAAAGGATTCATATTGCCAGTGCCACCACAGCATGGTGGAAAGGGAGAGTACTTCCTGTGCTTACTTATCGCCTTAAAGAATGGCTCCTTCGGACCCATTTGGAACTTCGACCCCTCAACAAGTACATTCTGTCGGACTACTTCCATTTGGTAACTCTACAAGATGTCATTCCTCTGTTGCTACAAGGCCACTTCTTGGCTGCCCTTGATCTGAAGAACGTCTACTTCCACATCCCCATTCACCCAGCACATCGCAGATAACCTGAGGTTTGTAGTAAGTGGACAGCATTTCCAGTTCAAAGTGCCCCCTTTCGGGATTACCACAGCTCCCAGGGTTTTTATAAAATGTCTGCCCATGGTAGCAGCTCCTCTCCGGAGGAGCAGTATCCATGTATTCTCTTACTTGGACAACTGGCTGATCGAGAGCCCCACACACCAACAATGCCTAGCGCATAAGCGGACCACCATCCACTCCTTGCATAGTCTAGTTTTACCATCAACCTGACCAAGTCCCACTTCCATCCCTTTCAAGTACAACCCTTTCTCGGGGCCATATAGGATGCACGGATGGGAAAGGCTTATCCTAGGCCTGCAAGGGTACAGGTTTTCCAAATCCTACTGCCTCTTTTTCAGCTGGATCTCCAGGTAACTGTCAGAAAGATGATGAGCTTGCTAGGAATGATGGTGTCTTGCATAGCCATAGTTCCCTTTACCAGGTTGCACATGCACCCATTGCAAGAGTGACTAGCCGCACAGTGGTGTCAGGCCGGCGGTCATCTAAAGGTTCTAATGTGGTGGAGAGCCGCACATGTCGATCTCTGCAGTGGCGGAATGCACACAACCTAATGCAAGGGTGGCCCTTCCTCGACCCGGTACTGCAGGTCACCATCACCACAGACGTCTCGCTCACTGGCTGGGGTGTGCGTCTCAGTCACCTTACTGTTCAGGGAACGTGGTACCTGCCCAACATTCCCTTCACATCAATTAACTGGAACTGCTGGCTATTCAGCTCGCCCTTCGGGCTCTGCCCTCTCATTCAACGGTTTCTATTCAATTAGATTTTCGCCTTTAATGGGCACTTTTTAATTGATTATCTTGCACAATACTCCATAATTATATATATGTATAGGTAGGTAAAAACAAAGAATATCACTCTTGCCCACACCCTCCCCTAACCTGATCATCTTTGTAATGCAGGGCACAACCACATCTGTCTCTTCCATTAGGCTGGAAACCAAGGTCCTCATAAATTGAGCCATGTCCATAACCGAGATTCCATATAAAGCCAGGCATGAGTAACATACAAAATTGCCACATTCTGTCTCTGATAACATTTTGTAGAGTTCATTTAAAAGTAAAATGTATATTCCTAGTCATTGACATAGTGCACTGTGAACTTTGTACAACTTTGGCAAACAAGTGAATTGAGACACAGGGAGAAGAGACATGCCCAAGATTACTCAATGTGCTCTAGTGATCGAGTGGAGAAGGCCAGATGCTTGTCTCCTTCATCCTCAATCCGCAACTTGGGAGCTAGACAGCAAGTTATATCTGCCATTCTTTTCGAAACCTATGCCAACATATAGAACAACTTAGGTTAGAAGACCTCATCACTCATCCATTGGCAGCAGTTCTGTTTGCGAGTAGCTCATTCAGTGATCCACAGAGTCACCCAATTATCTCCTGAGCCTGAGATAACCCTGGGCGGCAAATTCCGTTCCGCTCGCGGAACTTGCGAAATGTCGGCATTTCCGCGATCCGCGGCGGAACGGAATTCGGGTATAAATAAAGCAGGTGCCCGAGTTGAAGCTCAAATTCTGTAACGCATTAATCGGCCCAAAAATTCGTGAGCGAGGTTGTGGCTAAGCAGATGTGCCTTCTCTCCATTTCTACCCTGAAAAGTTAGCTGTAATCCTTGATGGAGGTCTTTGCATCCTTAAAGCCCCGATTAAAACATCACACATTTAGACACACAACAGGCACTGGGGTTGTCTCTTAGGGGATGTAGGGGTCCGTGTCTACTCCGAAGATGAACAATCGTTGCCGTTTCCCCCAGGAAATGCAAAATCGGTTTATAATTATATTTTCCATTAACATGTTTTTCTTTTAACTAAAATGGTAGAAACGTGACTAAAACCTATGTAGATCACAAGGGGTGCCTTGCATAAGTGATGCAGTCTGCTGCACTAAAAGGGACATTTCAAAGGCAGGTGTCTGCTGCACTAGCCTGCCACTGTCTGCCGACAGATGCCTACTCCATTAAAAAGCTACTCTATGCAGGTTTGTGTCTACTGCGCTGACCACAGGCTGTGTGCATGCAGGTGTCTGCATGACCACTGTGCGCATGCAAGTGCCTGCTGCATTAGCCTGCCGCTGTGTGCATGAGTGTGCCTGCTGCACTAGCCTGTCACTATGCGCATGCAGGTTCCTGCTGCACTAGACTGTCACTATGCGCATTCTGGTGCCTGCTGCACTAGCCTGTCACTGTGTGCATACAGGTGTCTGCTGCACTAACACTGTGCTCATGCACGTGCCTGCTGCACTACCACTATGCGCATGCAGGTGCCTGCTGCACTAGCCTGTCAGTGTGTGCATACAGGTGCCTGCTGCACTACCACTATGTGCATGCAGGTGCCTGCTGCACTACCATTGTGTGCATGCAGGTGTCTGCTGCACTACCACTGTGTGCATGCCGGTGCCTGCCACACTAGTATGCCCCTGCGTGTGTGGGTTCAATAACAGGCCACTGTGTGCAGGCATGTGTCTTTTCCATTAGCATGTCACTTTGTGTAGCCACATCAGCATGTCACAGGACACCTTTCGTCCCCCATCTTCGCACACTTGTGCAGGCAGGTGCCTGCTCCCCCTACCTTCCACCGAGCAGGCAGGCGTCTTCATCGCTAGCCTGCCACTGTACGCAGGCAGGTGCCTCCGACCCCACCATGTACCAAGTGCAAGCAGCTATCTAACGCGCACAGCGCACGTGCAACCAGCAGGCGTCTTCCCTCAGGTCTGCATTGAGGTGTCTGCCTCCCTAACGCTCACCCCTTGGTGCGCCAATCCTGTACAAACTCCGAGACCCGCTACAGTGAGAGGAGCCTGACCCATCCTTTCAGCCGTGCTCCGTAGCCCCGGTGACTGCCCCCAGTGCCGCCTCTGAGTGCACTTCCGTGTGTACTCACAATGCGCAAACTTTATGCAAACATATGCCCGCTCCCACAGCGCCCTCTCCTTGTTCCGTCACGTGCCTGCTCCCTCAAATATCAGGCCCTATGCATGTGCTGCCAGGTGCCTGCATCCCTGTGCCCCACACCTGTGCCAGCAGGAGCCCTCGCCCGCCCTGTGCCAGCAGCCGCCCACCACCGCGGCAGGTGATTGGAGCCCCCGTGCCCCGTCCACTATGCCCCTCCAAACGCAGTTCAGTGCATTTTCCTTTAACAGTGAGCAGACACCTGCTACCTTAGATGCACTTCCGTGTGACCGCTCAGTGGGCTGGCACGATGCTCCTGTCACCAAAATTAAACCTCAACAGGAAGCACTTACAGATATAAAGGGGCGCAGCCAAATCTCCGCGAGCACGCGAAATTCCGCGTGCTCGCGGAGATTTTTTGCCGTTTCGCGGAATTTCCCGGAACGCAATTCCGCAAATTCCGCCCACCCTTAGAGATAATCCATTCAATTAATACGCTCCTAAAAATTAAAATGTCATGGTATCCTTCAACCTCTCATAGTGATCGTCAAAAACTACTTTTTGCGCTTTGGCTAAAGTACCTGGTACAAAGAGGTACGCATGAGAATTATAGCTGTTAGATATTATTTTCATGTCCATTTTTACTATCTCTTATGCAGTCTCCCAGCCACCTGTTAAGTAATGCCAAAAGATTGCCTCAATTTGTTTTTCACATCTGTTTTTAAAAACATGCCTAACCTGTGACCGATTGTGCAAACAGGAAAACAATATTTATTTCTAAAACCGAAAAGGATGCACATTGTGATGTATATGAATATATTGTCTTGTACAAAAACTCTTCGGACATATTTTTTCAGATGGATGTCTTGTGCGATAACTTTATTCTGTTCTGGATTTGCAGAGGATGCCAAAGGCACACTTGCCATCATGCCAGAATATAAGGTACGAGAACGAATGGTCCTTCGAGCGCTGAATCGCTATGGTGTCAACCATGAGGGCTGCACAAGGGGATGGTTTAGCATTCCACATTCCATGCGCATCTTTTACATCCATGCTTACAGCAGCAGAGTCTGGAATGAAGCTGCATCCTACAGGCTGAAGACCTTTGGATCATGTGTCGTGCAGGGTGATCTGGTGCTGGATGACGAGAGCGTTGATGAAAAGACATCCACAAGTGAGAGGGTAAGTCAACTCATCACAATATTTGTGATAAAACTGCACTTCTGAAATTGCAGTTTGAGCAGAGGCGTTCAGAAAGTGTTTAACCCAGTATACTTTAAGTCCATCTAATTACTGCTTCAATTATTTGTATGCGAGACATTATCTGGACAACCACTTGTGCCATGGGAATCGTACCTTAAGAGTTTCTTTACAATCCAGTAAAATCTGCTATTTCCGCTCTGACATAATCTGTGTTGGTGTTGACTTCAGTAAATATTCGTCATAGTAGATCTTCACCTGTTCTTTTGAACTGTGAGTCAGAAACATGTCTTTAACTTTAAAAAGTCAAGTCTTTGTAATGCACCTTAAAAACATAGTGCAACTGTTGTCTCGACTTGCTGGAGATGGATAATTAGCAGGAGTGGTGTCTGAGGTTATTGTGGTGCGCCATTGTGAGGGTGGAAAGTTCATCAGCTAGAAGAAGTTATACCTCAATGACATGGCTGATACTGCTGCGATTCCTGGGTGATATAGGGTAGTTTCATACTGTCAAGTCAATTGCACACCTATACAGAAATAATTTTGTGAATTAATTTAGTTATTTCAAGATCGAGCAATTGCATGGCAGTATGGTGCCTGTGTCAATACTTACCCATGAATGGATGTCTTGGATTAATGCAGGCACTCTTCTGGCTGGTGCAGTTTAGTTTCATGGGTGACATTTTATAATGTCTCGAGGGATACTGATATGGCAGCAATGCCATGTTAGCTTATGTGAGAACAGTCTTATGGATCGTGTGAAAGTGATTTGTTTTTTATGTGGAGATATTCTGAAGCTTTTCTGTATGTACTATTAATTTAGTGGAACACACCTGTGAAACCACATTATGGTTTCACACGTGTGAAACCATAATGGCCGCTTCTCCCACCCAACTTATTGACAATTGTTGTTCCTAATTCTGAATATTTGTGTTTTAAACATGTATGCCATTGAAATAAGATCTGCAGAGGAGACCTAGTGTCTACAGATGGTTCCTTGGTTTCATGGATGCTCTGGTTGCTAGGCTGTGGATGTGTTTCACGTATCTCACATTACAGAAGCCTTGCTTCACCGCTGATGAACCTTGCTACTGTGAGGCTTCTTTTTCCTTGGATCAGAATGAGAGACTGATCATTGTAATCCCTGCTGCGATCTTCCAGAGACCACATACGAAGATCTTGTTTCTGACCTAGAATGCTTTCTTGGCTCCCGTCGAGAAGTATTCATGCCTATCAAAAACATTTTGTTTTCTCGCTCCTATTTTACTCAATTATAATTAAAAACCTGCTGTATAGAAAATTAAGAGGATAGTTTAACCCGGTTTATAAAAATACCCATTACAAAGGAAAGGAAACCGATCATGTTCTCATAGGAGCGATTATCAAATCTAAGTTCTAATTAGATGTGTAAATTGGAAAGTTTACAAGGGCACAACTCTGTTTCTCAGATTAGAAATCACCATGTTTTTGCTCTTGCAAATGGAATATTAGACATGGGAAATTCTGCTAGCATAGCAACATGGGTATGTGTGCAGATCTGAGAGTTCCCAGGCTAGACCACGTGCTAAATTTGAAGACCCACACACTGAAAGGTTTGTGGATATTCACCAAATGTTTGAAAGTAGTTTCCGTATGTTTGAAAGTAGTTCCCGCCTTGAAAACAGATGTACTCCTGGCGAGTGTTGCATGGAATTGTGGAAGGAACAGCCCTATGCGGGTCATATTTCAAGGTGTTTCTCATCAGCAAAAATGTTTTTGACCTGGGAAAATCAAAAAAGTCAGACCACGTTTATCGTGGTAATTTAGCCTGACAATTCTGTAAGTGGAATTGCACACATATATACATTTCAATATACATAAAAGGTAACCGTGGATACTTTTGAGAATATATGTAAATTACACATTTCTATGAGCACTTCTGGCAGTCTGTGTCCAGAGTGGTCAACCTGGGATATATATATATATATATATATATATATATCCAAGAAAGAAGTGACTCAAACAGATTCACCAAAGAACAAAAATATATTTCAACTACAACGTTTCAGCTTCCGCCTTCCTCAGGTAGTACAAGATGGTTTGCTCAGTGGCTGCACAGATGACACAGCTGAATTTTCAAAAAGCATCATGAGTGAAGATTCTATTTGGAATGTGGAATCAATGCAGTCCTGAGAGCTCTTGAGATATGCAGTAATCAGGTTGTATTATCAGTAATGTTCAGTCCATCTGGATGCAGTGATTTTAAACGGTACATCCAGAAGTTTTCTCTGGAGTCCAGTAGTTCTTCCTTTGAGACATGTTCCACGGGGAAAATCTTCAAATCTGATAGTAAATGATCCACAAGGTTAAAATGATTGGCTACAGGCTGGTCAATTTTCTTATTAATTATTGCCGATTTGTGGTTCCTGAATCGTGTACGGAGGTCATTCACTGTTTGGCCTACATATTGTTTTTACAGCTTTGCCGTTGGCACTGAATCACATAAATAATGCATGTTGAGCGACATGTAAGATGCTGTCTTATTCCATAGGTCCTTCTTGTAACAGAACTAGTTACTGATGATGTTTGTAAAAGGTATTCACACGTGATGCACCTTTTAGAGTCACAGCAATGAACCCCTGCATTTGTTACAACTTGCTTGAGTTCAGCTCTCACAATAAGAGATCGTAAATTTGGAGCTCTGCGGTAAGCAATGACTGGCGGTTTTGGAAAAACCTTTTGCAATTTTTCACAAGTAGACAGTAAGGGAAATGTTTTTGCATTATATTTCTGTAGTTGGGAGCTGATGGATGATAGTCAACCACAAATGGAGTTCTGTCACTTTTGTTTCTGCCGTTGGTATTCCAAATAAGTGCTTCTCTGGGTAACTGCAAAGACTTGTCAATTTGTTGCTGTATGATATGCAGAGGATAGCCTCGTCTTTTAAATAATGTAGCAAGCTCCTGTAGATGGTCTTTACAGGTTTCCTCATTGCTGCAGATGCGTCTTATTCTGAGTGCTTGGCTGTAGATGATGCTCAGTTTAGTGTGGTGTGGGTGACATGAAGTCCAGTTTAGATACAAATGAGCATCTGTAGGCTTGTGGTACAGATCAGTTGTAATTTTTTGTTCTTGAATGGTGAGTAGCACATCCAGAAAAGGGAGATGATGCTTCTGTTTAGTATTGCTGCTGGTAAATTTGATGGTAGGATGGATATTGTTGATATAAGCTGTAAATTGTTCCAATGCTCTACTTCCTGCATTCCATATTATAAATATGTCATCAATGTATCTTAGCCATACCAGTGGTTTGATGCTATAAGTAGCAAGTATACAGTTCTCTAGTTTGCCCATGAAGATATTTGCATAGGATGGAGCCATCCGAGTGCCCATGGAAGTCCCTTGTATCTGCAGATAGTGTTTACCATTGAATGTAAAATTGTTGGATTTAAGGATAACTCTTGCAAAGTTGGTAAGCACATTTGTTGATGGCTTTTTCACAGTTCTTTTATTAAGAGCTTCAGATAATGCCATAAGCCCATCCTCATGTGGTATATTGGTGTATAATGATGTAACATCAAATGTAGCCAGAAGAGTATCATCATCAAATGTGTAGGTTTGGTTTAATTTTTCAATAATCTGAAGGAAGTGACTGGTATCTTTAACAAATGATGGAAGTTCCTGTACAATGGGCTGGAGGTGCAGGTCGACAAATAAAGATAGTCTCAAGGAATCAACACCTAAGAGGATTTTTGATAACATTACCCGAGAAGAGAGAAAAGCTCTCCACCTCCTTCAACAGAGAATGGATGTCATTATAAAACCGGCAGACAAAGGTGGTGCAGTGGTTGCCTTGAAAGTAAGTGATTATATTGAGGAAGGAATGAGACAACTAATGGATACCAACACTTACAAACCTTTAGAAACTGATCCCACAGAAGACTTAAACAAAGAAATTAAGAACATGGTTGTAAGGTACAAGAGCTTAAACCTCATTGATGAAACAACAGCAGATATACTTGTTCATCCCAAACCAAGACCTGGGAGATTTTATATGCTTCCCAAAATTCACAAAATGAACAATCCTGGCCGTCCCATCATCTCTGGCAATGACACAGCTACTGAGAGACTATCTTTATTTGTCGACCTGCACCTCCAGCGCATTGTACAGGAACTTCCATCATTTGTTAAAGATACCAGTCACTTCCTTCAGATTATTGAAAAATTAAACCAAACCTACACATTTGATGATGATACTCTTCTGGCTACATTTGATGTTACATCATTATACACCAATATACCACATGAGGATGGGCTTATGGCATTATCTGAAGCTCTTAATAAAAGAACTGTGAAAAAGCCATCAACAAATGTGCTTACCAACTTTGCAAGAGTTATCCTTAAATCCAACAATTTTACATTCAATGGTAAACACTATCTGCAGATACAAGGGACTTCCATGGGCACTCGGATGGCTCCATCCTATGCAAATATCTTCATGGGCAAACTAGAGAACTGTATACTTGCTACTTATAGCATCAAACCACTGGTATGGCTAAGATACATTGATGACATATTTATAATATGGAATGCAGGAAGTAGAGCATTGGAACAATTTACAGCTTATATCAACAATATCCATCCTACCATCAAATTTACCAGCAGCAATACTAAACAGAAGCATCATCTCCCTTTTCTGGATGTGCTACTCACCATTCAAGAACAAAAAATTACAACTGATCTGTACCACAAGCCTACAGATGCTCATTTGTATCTAAACTGGACTTCATGTCACCCACACCACACTAAACTGAGCATCATCTACAGCCAAGCACTCAGAATAAGACGCATCTGCAGCAATGAGGAAACCTGTAAAGACCATCTACAGGAGCTTGCTACATTATTTAAAAGACGAGGCTATCCTCTGCATATCATACAGCAACAAATTGACAAGTCTTTGCAGTTACCCAGAGAAGCACTTATTTGGAATACCAACGGCAGAAACAAAAGTGACAGAACTCCATTTGTGGTTGACTATCATCCATCAGCTCCCAACTACAGAAATATAATGCAAAAAACATTTCCCTTACTGTCTACTTGTGAAAAATTGCAAAAGGTTTTTCCAAAACCGCCAGTCATTGCTTACCGCAGAGCTCCAAATTTACGATCTCTTATTGTGAGAGCTGAACTCAAGCAAGTTGTAACAAATGCAGGGGTTCATTGCTGTGACTCTAAAAGGTGCATCACGTGTGAATACCTTTTACAAACATCATCAGTAACTAGTTCTGTTACAAGAAGGACCTATGGAATAAGACAGCATCTTACATGTCGCTCAACATGCATTATTTATGTGATTCAGTGCCAACGGCAAAGCTGTAAAAAACAATATGTAGGCCAAACAGTGAATGACCTCCGTACACGATTCAGGAACCACAAATCGGCAATAATTAATAAGAAAATTGACCAGCCTGTAGCCAATCATTTTAACCTTGTGGATCATTTACTATCAGATTTGAAGATTTTCCCCGTGGAACATGTCTCAAAGGAAGAACTACTGGACTCCAGAGAAAACTTCTGGATGTACCGTTTAAAATCACTGCATCCAGATGGACTGAACATTACTGATAATACAACCTGATTACTGCATATCTCAAGAGCTCTCAGGACTGCATTGATTCCACATTCCAAATAGAATCTTCACTCATGATGCTTTTTGAAAATTCAGCTGTGTCATCTGTGCAGCCACTGAGCAAACCATCTTGTACTACCTGAGGAAGGCGGAAGCTGAAACGTTGTAGTTGAAATATATTTTTGTTCTTTGGTGAATCTGTTTGAGTCACTTCTTTCTTGGATATTTTATTTCTTTGTGACTCATTGTATCCTTTGGGATCCAGATTTTTGCCCTGGCTGGCTGTTGTTTTCTTGTGATCCTCCATCTTCAAGTATATATATATATATATATATATATATATATATATATATATATATATAATCACTTGTTAAGCTTGCCTCTTCAATGTTAAGAAAAGCCGAAGTGCAGCAAAAATGGTTGTTGAAAGGAGGGAGCAATGAGCTGTTAAAGAGTTTCTCCGTGGACCACTTTGGGAATGCATTCCTGCAATATCCCATTGAGGTCCTTGGGATTTGGGCTACAGGAATCAAGATGTATGATTTAAGTTATATTTCCTACAACCGTTCTGAAATCAATGATTTGTTATTATTTAGTAGGAACATATGTTTCGACCTGCTGGAGTGTCTGTAAGCTCTTCTTGCTCCATCCACAAACTATCTTGATTCTGACTTTTTCTCACTAATTTTATTTATTTCCCCCAACTTTCTCTATGTAATAGGTTCATATAGTTTCTGAGGAAGAAGAGTCATCTGGCAAATATTTGCTACATCAGGTTGAGTGTTGATCTTTTCATATTCCTTTTTTCATGTTGTAGGTTTGTTTGCCCGTCATTATTTTCAACATGTGTAATTTCTAAATGTTGTTTACGTTCACTAGTGGCAGAAATAGATCATATATCTAAATATTCTAAGTTATTTTAATTTGTGTAAACAAATAGGATTGTATCAATATAATTGTGTACAACTCACATTGGCTTGCACTCATTTGTAAAACAGAGGCAGAAAACCTAGCATTTCATCCATACAACTTGCTTTTATTCTTTAAAATACTGGAACTTTCCGCATATTTTTGCAATACATTCCCTTCACTGTTTCAAATATTTACATTACACAACACTTACACTGGGTACTTCATGTTAATAGTAATATGATAATACACATTTATTCTTGAAAATACTTTAAAATAAAATTACATTATTGCTTCAAATATTCACCAAACACTTTACTGTGGCACCTCACATTGTTAGTAACATGTTGTTCCTCTTTATCATGACATGGGCATGTTTTAAAGATTGTCCAACCTACATCAAGGGTTACCGTTTTAAGACTGCACTAAGATTGGGTACTTTATGAATTGATTTGTATTGTAGTTCATAAAGTAAGTTCTTTCCATGTGCTTGTCGTTATATGGAGCCAACTATAATATTTGTTAATAGGTGCACCTTTGAAGTGTCATTATCTTCTTAAATTTGTACTTTTATTGATAATTATTGGCAGACTTTGCCCACTAATAAGGGTCATCCAGTTGGAGAGGCCCACTTTGTTCTTTTTACTCTATGGAGGTTTGAAATTACAGCTGTAGTGTATGCACATTTTGGGGCCGATTACGATGCGGCCCGGAAAGTGTCCGACTGACAGTCGGAGCCTTTCTGGGCCGCATCTCGGTGGTTCACTTTCCGGCCGCCGCATTACAATGCTGGCGGTCGGAAACTAAACCGGCTGGTCACTCCAGTTGGAGGTTGACCTGTAATCCCAAAGGTCGTTCTTTCTGCCCTTGGGATTACGATGCACGATTTCCGGCAGCGTTTCCATGCTGGCCTTTCTGACATGTAAACCCTGTCAGAAAGTGTGTTTGGGGGCCCCTAGCAGGGCCCCCTGGTGTGCGCGGCCTCCGGTTGAGGGCCGAGGGGGCACCTATGATGCCCCCCTGTTAATCCCTGCACCCCGTGTCAGTCACCTTGAGGTATGTATTTTTTGTTCACTGGTAGCATAAGATAGGTGTCATAATTCTGCTTAATTAGCTAGAGACTTCTACCCGCAGATTCCTTAGACTTATACCCAGGCGTGAGATTGGATCCAGAAATGTTTTGTGAGCAGTACCCCTGTGCGCCAGTAGATGGCATTGTTCGGCTCCGCATGGTATCTTCGCCGTCGTCCGGCAAGGAAGTGACTGTGAGGCACCACCAGAGCGCGCTGAAATCAGTTCTTTTCTTTCTCTGTCAGTCAGAGCAGATCTGGAGAAGAACTACCCCCGGTCGCTTTTTGACTGACCTTTTTTTCAACCCTTTTGTCGAAGATGTTTGAGACTTTCCTGATGTGGCAGGAAGGTCCACAAGGAAGTCTGATTTTAAGCCCTGTGGCACCTGTCATCTGCAGATGTTGGGGACTGACCCACACCTCGTCTGTCTCTGGTGCCTCGAGCACAACCACGACACCAAGACCTGTGTCGATTGTCGAGCCATGCACCCCAAGGCCTTGAGGGAGCGGTCCCTCAAGCTCCTTGCTGCTTGACCTGCGACGCCACAATGGTCTTAATCACGGTGGAGAGGAAGGTCCTGGGACCGGTCGCAGAGACACTCCAAGCGGTCGTTGTACCAGTCAAAGTCGTTCGGGTAAGTCTCACAAATGGAAGAAGAATAAACAGTCGAAGAGTTCTTTGATTTCGCACCTTCTATCAAACTCATCCGACAAGACAAGGGAACATATTCATTCGAGGCCTGGCTCTGGGGTTGAGTATGTGCCAGGGCTGTCTATGTGCCTCCTCAAGTTTCCTGGAGCCGGAGCGACCCCCGCTCAACTCTGAGTTTTATAAGGCCAGACACATATTTGGGTGGCCTGTCCCCGTTAGCAAGCTCTTGGGCGCCGTGGATTCGGTTGGGCCCCCACTGGTCTTCCGCCTGCAGATTTGTCCCCAGCGCCAGTCAGGCTCCTTAAAGCCATTGATCGATCTCCATTGCCAGCATCTCAAGCACCGCTGGCGGCTCATTCCCCATAATCATCCCGACTCCCACACGCTGCAGTTTCCAAGGTGGCTCTTGCTCAAAGATGCTTTACATCTCGAGTGGAGCTCCAGCCTCCTGTACGCCTTTCCACCAATACCACTCCTGCCCAGAATTCTCAAAAAGATCAAGAACGACAAAGTCATCATTGTTGTTCTGGACTGGGCCCGGAGAGTCTGGTATCCCGAGCTGTTGTCCATCTGTCCTCCGATCAGGCTGCCCCTTTGGGATGATCTCCTATCGCAGCTGCATGGAAGGGTTCTCCACCATAACCTATCAACACTCCGTATTCATATGTGGAGATTGAGCGGCGACAGTTGACAGCATGTGACCTTCCACCCGAAGTCTGTAATGTTATTTTGCCAGCCAGGTGTCCCTCCACCAAGACTGTATACACCTGCCATTGGAGCAAGATCGTGGCATGGTGTACAGACAAACGGGTTTACCCTTTGTTTGCACCCCTTACCCAAGTTATTTTGTTTATCCTTACCCTGACCCAGCAAGTCTCTACATTGGGCACATTGAAGGGTTATTTATCTTCTATCTCAGCTTTTCTGCGACTGCCAGATCAGCCCTCCCTTTTCAAGTGCCCTAGTGTAAATAGGTTCCTTAAAGATCTTCAACACATGTTCCCGAAGATCCCCTCATTATGCCTCAATGGGACCTCAATGTGGTTCTTACTTTTCTAATGTATGCTCCCTTTGAGCTGCTTCATAACTTCACTCTTAGGCTCCTCACCATCAAGTCTGCTTTTCTGGTGGCAATTACATCTCCCTGGAGGGTCCATGAACTGCCGGCGCTGTCATCTCAGCCTTGGTACATCTCTTTTAACCCAGACAAAATGGTCCTTTGGATTTGAGCATCCTTCCTGCTGAAGGTAGTCACCTCATTCCATGTAGACCAGTCCATCACCTTTTACGCGCCACCTTATCTCTCTAAGGAAGAGGAGAAACTCCACCGGTTGGACCCAAAAAGAGCATTGACGTTCTACCTTGACCGCACTCGACCATTTCGGATGGATTATCAACTCTTCATGTGGTAGCCAAGAAAGGGAATGTCGTGCAGAAACGAACCATCTCCCGATGGATAGTCCTCTGCATTAACATCTGCTAAGCTGGAGGGCTTGCGTGCTCATTCCACCAGAACCAAGGATGAGACCACTGCGTTTGCATCAGGAGTTCTGGTCAGGCTGTAATGTGGACTTCACGAAGCACTACTGCCTGGACAGCCAGGGCCATCGGGATGGGCACTTTGCCTGTTCTGTCCTTCAGGACTTTCGAGTATAAATCGGGTTCGGAGGGAGGTATTGTGTGGGTATCTATTCTAAGGTAAGAAATCTCCTTCTAGAAGTCTCTGTCAGGTGAACAAGTTACTTACCTTCCGTAACACCTAATCTGGTGGAGACTCTGTCTAGATGCAGATTCCTTATCGACCCAAACATCCTCCCCGTTCTGCGGACAAATTTTTAGTTACAGAGCTGCTATCTTTTCAGGGCCCTAGTTTCACACACCAGTGTTCAGTGTTCTTTGTGGCTCCTGGTGTAGAACGTCACTAAAAGAAACTGATGTCAGCACGCTGGGGTGGCTCCTATATTGGCACTGCGCACGTCATTTCCAGTGCGGATAACGCCACACGGAACTGTTGATGCAAAGAAACAATTACATTTATACTGGGATTACAGTTTACAGCACTTCCAAAGAGTAAAAGCCAAACTCTTGACTTAGTGAGATCTTACAGCATAGGGTGGTACTAATAATGTAACTGATATGTGCCAACAGGAAAACAAGAAAATGTAATACATCAAAAGAAAAACTTCTAGGAACACCTACTTCCATGCCTAATCATAATGTGTTGATGGGAAATGAGAAGAAATACTGTGACATTTATGCAACAAGTGAAAACAATTTACAGTGCAACTGCTTAGAGCAGATCTAGACAAAGAGCCTTGCAAATGTTGCAAATACAGGAAAATTCAGCACATGGCTTCCTTCTTGAGGAACACAAGTTGCTACATTTCATCTCGGCAAAATAAACACCACCACAAAATCAATTCTTTATCACTTTTTTTCTGACGAGGAAAATCACAGAAGGGAAACCTTTACATAGTAAACCCATTCATGTAATTTTAAAAGCTACCTTTTTCTCTGTCACTGCAAAATAATGTTAATGCAGGCTGATTTTAGGCCAGTCATGTCAACTGAAGTGTGGTTATGTTAAATAAAACCCATTTAAATCGAGCATTATTTTCAATTTATTAAAAATGCTCTGACATACAGAAGAGAGTTCTAGACACAGTACCAAAGTGCAAGTTCACAAAATCCACTTTTCCTATCTCTTGATTGATGAGTTTAAAATACCAAGTGCATTTCCTGCCAGGTGGTTAGTGGGTTGCCTGCCACCCCTGAAGACACTCCTCATCCCAACTGATGAAATTCAGTTTAGTTGTGACTCCTTCCTGGATGTTATGTTACTCAGATGACATTTGTTCCCCCCCTTCCCAAACTCATGTTCTGGTGCAGCTTCCATTTGCAGCACCCCCAGATTCAGGTGTGGCACCAGTCCTACTTACCTAATTGGCATTCCCAGTCTAGTTGGACCTCAGTCCTTGCCATCAGGAATGGTGAATTATGCTGTTAATCCCTCTCAGTGGCACCTCCTCACAAGCGCTCATTGGGGGTATCTGACATCAGTCCGGAGACAGTACCAGTCAGGACGAGGGCCTGCTCCTGGCTATATCTTACATGCTGTTCTATGCAAGTGCCGTAAACTGTAACCCCCAACGCTGTACCACAGTTTAATTGTAAATGTTTCTTTGCATTGATGACGGCTCTCCCGCTAAATCCTGTGCTCACCATTCAGCCTACATTTCTCAACAGGGCTAAGGAGATTCGGGCAAGTCTTATGTCCAGGCCTCTCATTTCAAAGTCATTAGACACCAAGTTCTGGGCCCCCATCAACAGTGCCTTTTTTTTTTTTAACCAAGCGCCTCACTGCTCAGTCTGGGGTTTGTTTGGAGACGTAAAAGAAGAGAATGTAAGAGTCTTGCTGTCTCTCGCTGATACAGGGTAATGCCAACACCATTATGGTCAGCTGTGAGGTCCATCTGTGGCAGGATTTGGATGGGTACAAAACTTTCCTCTCAGACTGTGCCCAGAAAAAGTACAAGTTCATATTCAACCTTGTAAACGAGGCTGGGGAAGGGCAACTGATGCTGTCCGGTGATGTACAGCCTTGAAGGCCATGAACTTTGATCTTGGGCTCCAGCAGGGGTGTCTCCAGTCCTCTGACGTATAGCTGAAAATACAGGAAAAAATTATTGGCTTGCCATTTGATGGGAGAAACGTGTTCAGTCCATCTTCTTATGGGTTCTTTTGGCAGAACAAGATATGCAAGTCATGTCTGAATTACTTACTACCCTCCTTGCAGTACTTCTGAGACTTGCACCTCTATTCCAGCCAGCAATGCTTCCAGATTTTCTGAGGCTTTAATGTCCTTTCACTCAATATACCAGCTAGACCTTCCTCAAGGAACAGGTATTTTAAGAAAGGGTGTTTCAGAGAAAAGCAGAGGCCTGCTTCCATGGCCTTATCAGAGGAAAAGAGGTCACAGTGATTTTCCCTAGGACCAGCTGACTTTCCTGGCAGTGAAAGGTGTTAAAAAACAACAAAAATCTGCTACTGCAATAGCATTCCTCATTAAGTCCATGTTTACCCCATTCAGCATTTCAAGAACTAGTAGAAAGGCTTCTCCTTTTGGGAGAAGATGGCATGGCTATAAACAGAGGAGGTTCCCTCTCCCCATTTTGGGTGTCTCTAAGATCTCCAAGTTTCTACCCCTGCAAAGGTTCAAGATTGCGATTTTGGCTCAGGAGCACATAGCTATCTAGTTATCCAAATAAGCGGGCTGTTCTTAATGGATGTTTGGCATCTACTTGCATGAATCTGCTCAGAAGGATTACAGAAAGTATCTCCTTTTTATGGTAAGAAACCAGAACAACCATTACATGTAGAGTTCAGTATTGAAGCCATTCTTGCTCCGGGTCACTCCTGATCCTGGCCCTGGAAAAAAACTTTCTGTAAGAATAGAAAACCTATTGATGAATGTACCATCAAAGTAGTGTAATAAGAAGATGCGCAGTCGGTTAAGTCATGACATTTAAGATACATTGGTGAGTTCTTGTGAACTACTCTAAGTGCCCTTTGATTACATCTAAGATGATTTGGTTTACATTCTAGTGTCCTGTTTGGTGAAAGGTGAGAGTAATAGCTACCTCCCAAGCAGCATATCACTTCAGGACCAATAAGACTGTAACAGCCTGTTGGGTCCAGAGTCTTCTTGGACAACAGTCATCCTGCATGGGATGGTGCCCTAAACAATGCTCCGTGTTCATTCCCTACAACTCCTTCTGGCAAACCATTGCAACAAGCTGCTGGAGGATCAGTCAGACCTCATCCCATTCCATCCATCCATCCATGTTTATGACTTTTTGTAATGGTAGGCACGTGCTCTAGATTTATTAATCGAATTAGCCTTCCGAATGAACAGTCTACACCTCTCAGTCAGAACTGACTCTTCAGTGTATGGGTGGGAGATAGTGTGGGGGGAACTCTCCATAGGTGCCTTGTAGTATTTGTCAATTACATCAACTGCTTTGAAGTGAAGTGAATGCTTTTAATATTGACTCCTTCCTGACAGTGGTGTGTTCCAAATTGGTGATGATCCTCACAGTACCACATCACACCTCTGTATCAGCAGACAAGTGGGCACCCACTCCCCGCAGCTCTTCTAGCTGGCAGTGGGTCTGTGGGAGTAGAAAGTTCCTCCTAGTCTTACACATGGTAAAGTTCGACAGCACTAGCGTAAGCACATATCCACTCATTTGTAGCACTTTTTATTGCCATTTGTTCAGTGATCACACTTAAAACAGTTCTACTAATTTCATGAGTGCCAGATTCTTCAGGACGTTCTCAGACCCATTTTCAAGGCATCAGGTAGTGACGTCCTAGACGCCATTGCAAAGTCTTGTGGACTAATTGTTGCTTACTCCTTGCCAGTTGCCATTGGATTTTTACCCACGCCTTTTCCCTGTGTAAAAAAAAAAAGCACCAATTGGAGGTAGAATACTGATGCAGTGGAGACAACGCCTCAAGTGTATTTTTTAAAAAGACACAATTGCATCAATAAATAGGAGTGCAGGGAAATTCTTCATAAGAAAGTCACTGGTGTACTGTGTGTGTCTGTGAAAATCCCAGGTTGAGAAAACATAGAACCCTTTGTATACGTGCTCCTCAGATGGTTTGCAATCAGTTATTTGCTTTTTGAATGGGAAGGAGCCCGGATCTCGAAGGGGTGACCTGATACTAAATTGATTGGGGAATTTTCGGAAGCTTTTATCCTACTCCTAACGAGCATCCATAAGAGTGAGGAGAGTGCGGGGTGCTCAGTCATCAAATGACCCTGGCTTGGTTTCGACAAGATGGTTACTTGAACCTGCACCACGTACTTCGGAGGAACCATCTTAGTCTTCATAGAGAGGAGATGTACTGTTCATGGAGGGAGAGTGCAACATCCTCACTACCAGCACTCAACTTGAGTACATTGTTCCTAGGAAGCTGATCTTCCAACTTCTATGCTTCTTCTTAGAGACCCTGGTGGTCCTGGTTGCTTCTAAGAAATCCTCCACCTCTAGAACATAGTAGAAGACTAAGGGCCTTATTACAAGTTTGGCGCTCCATAGGACTGCTGAACCCGTGGTGGCGGTCCGACCACCGCCACACTGTGGGACTTCTCACCATATTCCGACTGCGGCGGTCAGAACGCCACAGGACCGCTGCGACTGCCGGGTATCAAGGATCCCACGGTAGTCACGCAGTAGTTAGGAGCACTAATATGCTGACTGTGCCGCCGCCAAGCATTTTAAGAGTTGCCTGTCCACCGCCCTTTTCATGGTGGTGAGCCTGCCATGAAAAGGGAGGTGGAGAGGCCCTCCTGGGCCTCTGGGTACTGGCGGGGGGAGCACATCTAGTGCCCCCCTGGTTTTGCACCCCCAGTTCCTGCATTCTGAGAGCGGCGCTCTGCATGTCAGTCTCTTCAATGAGCATGACAGACCACCGCCTTAGAACGCCGCACGATTGCCCGCCAGACCAGGATTTAACTCCTAATCGGGTGGGCGACAGCACCACAGCTTTGGCGGTCCTAAATTGGACAGTGCATTCCACCGTCCGCTGTAGAACCACCAAATTCGTAATAAGGCCCTAAATGTCTGACTTTCTGCTACCAGTAAGAACCAAGGAACATCAGCCTACTTAAATGACCAGTAAATATCTTTTCCCTTTACTTTCTGTCTCTATGAAAACTGATGTTGGTGGATATGTGTATCACTTTGTGCATTTACAGTTTTAATTGAAAGGACAGCAGTGTGCAAATAGTCTAGTAGGACGTTGCACAGTCATGGTATACAACATGCAAAACTATGCCCATAATTGATATTCTGTGTGTTGTGGGGATGTGGAATACATTTTTATTTGCACAGTTGAGAGGGCGCCCAATGATGATCTGACTTATTTAGTTCCTCAGTTATTTGGATGCACTTGTTAATGATGCAGACAGACTTCCCTCTAGGCATAAATTGTCTAGACAATTGAGGAGACAGATGAAGTGGCTGATCAATGATTGGATTTAGGAATCAGTTCTTCTAAATAACTAACCTACTGGGTATTTGTGTATGAGATTGACGTGATTGACTATCCTGTGATGGGAAGGTATTTGAGGGGGTGGGAGGACGAGCCCTTCCATTAGAGTTGACACAAATTATTTTTGGACCCATGAGTTTGAAGAGCCTTGTGGCGGTTTATACTTTAAAAGTGGTCAGTCCACTTTTAGGCCTCAGTAAAATTTAAATTATACTGGTGACATTTGCAAAATTCTCAAACTTCACATTATGCAGAATTACTCAAGATTTTACAATACGTGATTTTTTTTACAATACTTAATTTTCACCCATGATAGACTCATTCACACAGAAAATGTGTTGGAGATTTTTTGTTTTTAGGTCTAACCAGTCTTGTTCTAATATCTTGTATGACTTTGTTATGCAAAGTATGCATACTGTGAAAAAAATCACTCGAGATACTGGCAAACCACATTTCACATTAAAAGATTTATTTTGCAGATTTCCCATAAAATCCCGCAGAAAAAATAAAACCATTTCACACACCACAGCAATTTTCCCAGACTTTTTTTTGGTCTTGGTTTTTTGTGATGGATTGATAAATTCATGTATTTTTGAAGTAGCAGTGGTAGATGGGGTGATTTTTCCAACAGATCTTAAGGCTTCACTGTATGTAGATATTGAATACAGCAGCTGATAGGGGTCCTCTTTGAGTAACATTCTTTTGACCAAGAACTTACATAAATGTTTGGCAGTCTTGCATTGTCTCGCAACACTAAATCCAACATTTGCAGCTGTTCTGGTGTCCGGTAAATGGAAGTATACTTGGCTACAAATGCATACTTATTGCCTGTTGCAGCTATGGACATATTTTTATTTTAGAAAGGTAATCTTCATATTCATTATAAGATCCAGAATGTATTTAAAAAATGAACGCTAAGTAATATTTTTTATAGTACCTCAATATGGGAAAGTGAAACATATTACTTTGAATGAATACATAATAACATTATTTTTGTAATCTATACTTTTCAATTACATGCTTTATTTCATATATATTCATACAGGTCGTTCTTCCAGTGCTTGGGTATAATATCATCTATCCTTCCAACAAAGTTGGCCAGTGGTACCATGAGAAGCTTGCCAAAGATGGACTACAGACCTGCAAATTCCGAGTTCCTGCTTTACAATTGAATGTACCAGGATGTTACCGACTGATTGTGAAAAATCTCCACAATTTGTCATATAAAATTGTAGAAGACACTGAACTTTGTAAAGGGAACAATAGCGACATAAGCGAATCTGATGAAACTTTGCAGACAAATGTGTCCCTTTCACTTTCATTTGATCTGGATTCTTCCTGTTATGCTACAGTTTGCCTTAACGAAATAATGAAATGTGATGTTTAACATGTCTTATGATTTTTAAAGGGGCATCATTCCATAAAGTATGCAAGCTCATTCAATAAAGAAAACCTTAATGAGTGGGGAAAGACTAGTTGTTTAACTTGTTATCCACACTGAGAACAAATAAGACAGAAATGGAGATATGATGCCCACACTTATTTCTTAGTCATTTCACTGATTCTGATGTGCAAAATACTGGTGGTCAGGCTCTATGTATCCCCTCGCGAGAGAATAGCCATGTTTTAGAGACAACTGGCATATTGTATTATTGACTGGACATATTAACCGCATTTTGAAGGGGTGGTATCTTTTGTTCAATAATATTTGATGCTCTGCCTGGGTTAGTTGTGAGATTAAAGTGAACTGAATTAATTTTAATATGTTTAGATCATATGAATTATTCGAGATTAATCTGACATGATGAAGTCACTCACTTGCATTATTGGTAGGGGTTACTTGTACATCTGATGTAAAGGTCGGATCACCCTCGAACGTTGATTGTAAATCTAGATAGTAGACGTCATGCAATATTTAGTGTGTAGACAATACATCTCTCAAACAAAAGCAATGTTAAAACGTGGTTCCAGAGGAGTTGCTTTCCATTTGTGTTCAGTTTAAACTGCTGATTATTCACCATAGTACATGTAATACTTTAATAGGCTACAGCTATTCTCTGACATTCTGCAACAATTTCTTTCAGACTTCAAAGAAGTCTTTAAACCTCAGTGCAGCTCTTCGACGTAAAAAGCACTAAGCTCAGTAGTACACGCATCATTAACTGTACCAACTGCTGCAGCTCAGTTCAATTTTTCTCTAAAAATAATTTCGAAAACTCTTTATCCTTTGCAGTTATTTTTTAGGTTGAAGCCTACCAGAAAGCACAGTTGTGTGGGTGCGAAATACTTTTTGGGGACATGCTAAAATCTTCCCTAAGAATGCATTCCGCCCATTGCTTATCATGGAGCATTGGCTTTGTGTATGGCAACTCACATTTGCTTGCTTTCTGTTTGCTGGCTTTATTTGTTTTAGGCTGTCCAGTATGTCTTTGTCCCCCCCGTCAAGCATAGCCTGTTTACCACCTCTGTGACTGGCTCCTTGCATTCCTCCACAAGTGCTCACTTTCTGGGGACTTTGTTTTTTTTTTTGTGATGCACTCCAGAATGTGTGTGTTCAGGTGTCTGCATAGCTAGTTCAGGAATCAGTAAACGTTCTGTATTTATTGGAAGAGGTTTCCTGCCTCCTATTTTCTGCCTGCCTGATTCTACTTATCTTTGCCATTTTCATCATCAATCTTGCATTCCTGGGAGGAACAATGTTCTGTCAACGAGCTTGTCTATTTTAGTCATTGCTCTTTACTAATAGCAAAAGTTAAATTATCCTCTTCCTCAATTTCTCGCCCATGCCAGAGACGCTGTAATTAGGGGCGTGGGACTGCTGAAGCACCCCCAAAATAACCATGCTGAAGTTCAGAAGTGAATGAGCACTGTACAGGCCTTTGCAATTTTTTTTATCTTGCCACATTGGTGGTGCATTCAAAGAGAGAAGTCCAATGTTAGGCTCTGTCTTCTGGGGGAGCTTAGTGTTCACTTTTCTTTCTCTGACTGCAAAGTTAGAGGATTTATGTGACAAACTTGCTGGGTACTGGGGTGGGAAAGATATTATCTTTTTCTAGTACAGGGCAAAAGGTAAATGCCAGTAAATGAACTGTACAAATATTTCAGAATATATCGGAATTAGAAAAGCACAAATGAAGCACATTTTTTAATAAAAATTCCTAATTGTGGTGGAAACAAATATTTTAAAACGATCAAACCAATTAATTACAGTAGATGGTGCTGATCTCCACACATTATCGTTTGTGCGCTGTATAGTTTTAACAGTAAAACTGTATGTCTGTGCAAACGTAAAGGTAATTTCGATTGAAAATGTGTCACCTGTAATGGCAGTGCGCTGCCACACCATGCATACTCTACTCTGACACTCCACCCTACGACACTCTACTCCACTGTACTGTGCAACCCTCTAATCCACTCTACACCACTCCAGTCTATGCCACTTCCCTCTATGACACTCCGCTGTATGGCACACTGCACCTCTCTACAACACTTCACTCTGTGACACTTCACTCTATGACTCGCCACTCCACTCTACACCACTCAACGATAGTCCATTCTGCACCACTCTCTTCTACATCTCTAACGTGTAGCCATGCTACTTGGTCTTGGTGTACAACATGGCTAAAACACACTGGCAGAGCCAATAGCTCTCACATAGCTGAGACCTATTGGTTTTGCCAATGCTTATTTAGTTCTGTAGTTTTTACCATATTAAATTACAATTTTTACCTCTGAGAACATTTCACAACCCCTTCTATAAAACTAAATTAGACATGTGTGAAGTTTGCTTAATTTGCATATCCATAATTATGTGAAATTTTAGAAAAGTTATGTAAAATTACAAGTGATTACGTGAAATGCAAAACTGGCTTTTGGCGCTGTTATTGCGTGAAATGCCTCCTTGCATCTATTTTGGACGAAAGGACACATTCCACTTTAAAAAACTATTTTTTAAAAAGCGTAAGCACAGCGAACAGCTGCTTGCATTCTGTCATTGGCATTTGTCCCAAATATTCACAGTACATTTTTGCAGTGAATGCCACGTAGTTATGCGACGTAGGGGAATTTTGTGTAACGAGTAACTTTTCTTGTTTTGTTTTTCACTTCATTACTGATTGTGTGCTAAATAAATAGCTTACATATTACCTCTAAGTTAAGCCTGACTGATTTGTGCCAAGCTACCATAGTGTTTACCACAGGTTAATTTAGTGACTCTTGTAATTTACCCTGACGGGGATTGTGGTTGTTGCCTGCATGAATATAGCACATTACAACGCCATGTATTACATTGCGTGCTTTTACAACACGGTCGTTACAACGACTGCGTTGTTAGTTCGCGATGTATTTACATCGCAAGCCTTTACAACGACTTGCAGTAGGGGGCGCGCTGGACTTAGGAATAGTATTATTTACTATTCCTACTCCAGTTTGCGCAACAGTAGAGAAGGTGTTGGAATTCATTTCCAATACCTCAGCGCCCCCTAAAGCAATGCGTTGTAATGACTTGCGATGTAAATGCATCTCGTACTAACAACACGGTCGTTGTAACGACCGCGTTGTAATAGTACTGCGATGTAATGACAGCGTTGTAAACGCTGTTTCCCTGCCTGCATGGGCCTTCGATCTCCCTCAGCAAATAACTCGATTTCTTACAATTATAATGTATCAATAGGCAGTAAGGATACCAAGAGAGTACAATGGCTACGGTGTACAATGCAGGACAGGAACACCAAATAGCTAGAAGGAAAAAGAATACTTGGAAAAGTACAATACAAGAGTGGGCAGAGTTTAAATGATTCTCACCAATGCATGATTGTATGTCTCCAGATAAGGGGGCGGGGAGAGACTGATGTGGGGGATTGTGGAACAATCAATTTAGTTTAGTTGGTTCCAATGAAAGAGCTGATTGTACCAGATTTGTTATTTCTCTTACAAATGCAAAGGCAGTTTCTCTTTGAAAGTTTTAGGAAATGAATTTATTGTTTTAATTCATTAGAAGTTGGCCACAGGTTTATTCTGAATGCATTGTCATTTGAATAAATCAGGGGCTTGAGTTCTATGGACTGGTCGTGGGAAGTTTCCTAGCAGACTCAACCGCAAGGATGTTGTTCTTGAGGTTTGGGTTGTGAGATAATTCTGCTTTTATTGCCGGAGAACATAAATAAAATGCAATATAATTTGTTTGTGAAGGATAGATAGACTTGATTCAATTGAACTGAGATCTGTCCACTACTTCAAAGTTTTATTTAAAATAGAGACATGTGGCTTAAAGGCATTTTGCACAGAACTAGCTCCAGTTTTGGCCACTAGTGTTAATGGAATGTGTAGATTGGTTGAATGATGATCACACCCAACTTGGGATGGAATGCCTACTATTTCAAAGTAAACCCAGTTGCATTTTTCCTTTTACTGTAACATCTTTTAGATTGAGGCTCTACAATGAATTGCATGTGACTTGTTATTTTATTTGTAAGATGCAAATATGCAAAGCATCTTGGCGCTAAGAAGGGAAGATAAAAAACCTATGGTGAGAAAATTGATTAAAGATATGATTACTAATTAAAAGTCAAGTTTTCATTGATTTCAAATGATTATATGTGGATGAGGATCTTGTTTGGGCAAGCTTCTACATGTTTCTGATGTCTGTTACAGAACTTCACCTTGTCTTTGGTGGTTGTTTTTAGAGTGCCACGGTTCTGTGCATGAGGTTTAGCATTGTGCTTCCTTATTTTGTCTGATGTTAATATGGTCCTCTATTAACATACTCAATTGTGAATTATCTCAAAGTTTTGAAAATTTACACTTTTGACACATAGAATTGTTTGGCACCGTAATACATCCGTGGACGTCTATTCTGAGTAGCCACGGAAGCGGCTTCTGCCTCTGGCATGCACTTTGATACTCTTAACACCAGACCCGATATACTTGGTCTCCCGTGTAATGAAGGCAACTACAAGTACTAAGCGTACATAGTCTTCTAAGACCCCGTTTAGGTCTCGGCTCTAGACTGCGCGCAATCGCTGTCTTGCACTGAGGCATGCTATATCTACTGTTGTAGGCTTCAGCCCGCCCATATGCTTAACATTTTCTGGCTTCAACTTCGCTCTGTTATTCCTTCTCATCATTAGTCCATGGCATGCATGCGTCATGCATCTTCCCGACTTTACCTTCCTGAGCGGAGCAACCAAGTTACTGCTAACGTATGTAGTGGCCATTTTAGGGCATTATTTAGTGCCTCTTTTTTATTTCTGTTAGAGCGCTACTGTTTTAACTCTCACTATTCTTTGATTTCCTGCTTGCGCTGCCGTATGCCGCCTCGCCTCAGCTTGCCATGCTGGTTCAAGTTCTAGTTTTTATTTTCAGTGCTTAACATGAGCGCTTGTGTTTTCTGCCGCCCTGCGCTCTGATGTGCATTTTATGCACAAATGCAATCTATAAAAGAATAGATTGGCGCTTTTGTTGTTACTGCTTTCTTTAGAGTACAAAGGGAATTCTTGGGAGTGTGTGAATGCCTATATTCCGCTCACCCTTACTGTTGATCTTACATCCTTTCGGTGCTTATTATGCTGTAATCTCTGCTGCTCTCCATGGTCTCACTTCTCTTTAGCTAATCTCACCTCACTGGCTTCCCTTTCCTGCTCCCACTTTCGTGTTGTTTTATCAGTATGGTCTTCCGGTCTCTTCCTGGTATCGCCCTCTTTATCTTGCATAATTCGGCACACACTGCGACCCCTCCCCCCCCACCTCCCCCTTTCAGCAGCGGTTTCTATTTTCTGTTATCCACTTCCCTCCTCCTCAATCTCAGTTTCACTCTTCTCTGCTACCCGCATAGTTTGTGGCAACCTCCTTTCTCTGCAACCACTGCCTACTTTCTGCACTATTTTAAAGGGGCCCATCCTAGTTTCTCCTGTTTGAGCTTGTTGTGCATCTTGAGGTCCATAGGAAATAGTAACATCTCTTATTTGGGGCGCTTAGAAAGGGTAAATGTGCTGTATTCAGCTGTATAAAAATACACATTATCATTGCACTATTCATGCTCATAAATGAGACCTACCCCTTTCTCTAAACATTGGAACTTCTGGGGGCTGAATTCTTTGAGAACAGCTGGGGGTGACCCGGACGTGATCTTTTCGGTATTATACATCTGTGTTCCATAAAGCGATGACTAAGCATATACACATATAGATCTCCCTTTAATAACGGGCTCAATTCATGATGTCCTCTTCTTCTTGCACAGCAGGTTCTGCTGAAAATCTTTGAGGATAAGGAGGGAGGAACAAAATGAAGATGCTGCATCTTTATTCCTCATGCTCCGATATCTTGTTTGTCAGATATGTGTCTTTAATTGTAAGTTCTAGTCTCCTATGAATTTCACCAATTTTTTGTTGCTGTGAGTTTCAGTGCAGTGTTGTCTTACCCCTATCCATAGTTCGCAAAATGGCTTCTAATTTCCTCTTCTGATACTCATACTGTTCATTAGTGATGTTATACCAGAAGTACATTATATTACAAGTTGTCTCCAATTGCTGTTTTGTCATCAGTAGCTATTAGTTTATACTGTCCTTGACTTTTTCTGACCCTCATCCTTAGTACATCCAAGGGACTTATTTATAGACCAGGAAGGGGGAGTTGTAAAGAGGAAAGCTGTGACACAGGAAAGATAAAACATGTTGCAAACCTCCAGCCCTGGCAGCTTCTTCTCAACCCAACCACAATTTCTTTTTAAAAATTGTATTTTCTTATTGCCTCATCCCTCTCCCAAACACATTATTACAAAAGAACAAATAACCACAAGGCTGTGTAACCACCACCTCAGCCAAATACACCAAAATAGTTATGATTTGGCACCTTTTATACCATATCCATGTTTTAAGAAGGCTTTTACATCTTCCCAAGGTCCACAAGGTTTGAGGTTTTATCTATGGACTGTTGTTCAGACAAAAATGATATTTCAGCGGAATGGGCCTATGAGGCTGTGGGAGGCTTCGACCGCCAGTGAAACTGCTGGCCCAATTACGAGTCGCTTTACAGCTGGCGTCACCATCGCGGACCGACCAACCACATCTGAGACAGCGGAAAGGGAGGATATAAGGCCGAAACACACCTACTCACCTCTGCTCGTCTTCTACTGTCATGGAGCCCATTGGACACGTCCTGTCGTTGCTCTACCTGTTCGACCACGTTGAAAACCCGCTCCGTCGCGGATGAAATTGCGGTAAGTCATACAACTACCTGTTGTCATAGACTCCTCTGCAAAATGGTGCCCTGCCATGGACCAGGCAAGGGAGTTAGGGTCCCTAAGTAATTTACACATGTATAGGGGGGTCCCTATATGGGATTGTTGCAAAACAATAATCAAAAATACATCTGTAGGATGCCCTTCTAGTCCAAAACACTGGTACCGCTCAGGCAAACTGTACACAAATTGATATGTTTTCAAATTATATATAGTGATAGCGGTGTGGGCATTTTTTTGTGTTCCACAACAGCGCCGCCTCAACAATATCACACCTATTAATGTCTGACACACATCTTTTGCCCTCTCTCACTTGTCTGCCATGTTACTACTGATCTTCACTAGTCATGCAGCTTACCATTCCACAAGTGTTGGAAAAGTGAGATTGAAGTGGCAACAACTACCATGAGTCCTTCTGACTGCAATTCTAATGAAGATGCTAGACTTCTTTTGCCCCTTCTCAATTGTCGGCCATGTCGCTACTATCTTAACTAGTTATGCAGCTTACCGTCCGTCAAGTGTTGGGAAAGTGACTGCAACTACCATGATGCCTTGTGACTGCAACTCTAACCAAGATGCTAGACTCATATTGCCTCTTCTCACTTGTCTGCCATGTCACTACTGATCTACACTTATCATGCAGCATATGATTTGTCGTGGTAAGTTCAGATAGAAAAGCCACTACTACTACTATGAGACCCTCTGACTGCAAGTCTAACCAATATGCCAGACTCTTTTTGCCCCCTTCTCACTTGTCTGCCATGTTACTACTGATCTTCCCTCATCATGGATTGTGCAATGTACAGACAGTGCTCCACTTGTCGTGTAGTTTCTATAAACCTATATAAGATGTGCGCGTTTAGACAACATATACTGTAGGATTGGAGTCAGACTGATTCTGGACACCCCTACCGGATATGTCAGCCTGTATACCAGCTAGCTCACAGTGCCACTAGAAACCCTTCTTACCAAGGAGAGAATAGTTCTTGGCAACTATCGATCATGACAACCCTGATCCCTCAGGATCGTGGAAACAGTGTACTACTTTTCGCTCAGTCACTCGTGCGCACTTCATCTCAGAGAGATGCCCAGAATAAACGGTGGGGACGTTTTTCAATAAGTATTTATTGAACCAGCGTCATTCTAGTGTAAAATAGGTGTGCTGAAACAACCATTAGACATTAACAGATATAAATGATTATAAGCACTAACCGAGTAAAAGGATGGTAGATTTCTACCATTGTGCTAAAACAATGAATACAGGCAAGTATATAAAATACATGATAGCAAAGTGCGTACTCCTACGATGTGACCCTAACTAGATGTACCTAAGTGTACCTAGCATGTATGTAGGTGTGGAAGCCAAGAATCCCTCTAGGATAAAGTCAACCCCTTTACCTGAAGTGAGAGACTGTGGGACCCCATCTTGCTCTCGAGATGGACACCCCGCAAGGGATGTCAGACCACTGCGAACTGGAGTGTCTGTGTGCAGGATCCTCAGCGTCTCGCGTCAGTGTCGGCATGGAAGTCCTTTTCTCCTCTGCCTCTCTCAGCAAGAGATGATGTATATACACCCAAAGTGGTACCCCTGGGGATATACCTTGCTGTGTCATGTCGGACTGGGATGACGGAAGGAATGACCCTTATACATAGTTATTATGCAGGAGATGGTAGTCCTGGTGTGATTCCAAGAATCCTCATGCATAATGAATGAGGCTTAAGCTTTTCGGAGAAAACCCCATGTCATCTTTGGACATTCACGTAACTAGGTAAACGGTCAGTACTAAGAACTGTTATGTAGTGTAATGGTAGGGAGAATATAGGTGAAAGGTTAGGTGACTACCTGAGCCCATATTAGGGTACCTATATGGAACATAACACACTCAGATATACGTGTGACTTTGCTTGATGGTGTCCTCGACCCATGAACTGAAAATACTGATGGAATGAGTTTCACCATAACAATGGTGTACCCCTAAAATATTTGAGCCATAAAGGAAACTCAGCTGATTAGCAGTGCCAGGTGACCCCTTGACTCTGCACTTCTCACATGATGAACAATGCTAAATATACAACCAAGCTGGGTGTTTGCCTGTATTAGACACAACTAGCCCTCTGAATGGACAAATACACGTTATGACTACACTTTGTTTGTAGGAGAGTTTTGGAGATGTCGTGTCTATCCTTAAAGCCAAAATGCCATATATCTGCACATCTAATGAGCTTATGAAATCTACTACATCTATTGAATGTCTAGTAACCAACTTAAACTCCACGCAAATAGATGACAGTATTAATCTCTATGTTTTTTGTTCCATTCTAGGTCCCCATTTACTTTGACACAAGCATCATGGATGTAGGTACGTCACTTCCACCATTAACAATCTTCTCTATTTCTCAACGGGTCAATCTGCCACTGCACCTGCACAGAGGTTGGAAACCGAAGAGAGTTCCTCTCCACCTCAGGAAGAACCCTCAGTGATAACAACGCTCCTGTAGAAGTGGACGTGGATAACTGTCCTGGCCCATCTGGTCAGCCTGAGCAGATGCCAACAGTGGAGCTCACTGTGCCCACAACAACACCTCCCACCCCAGCTGCAACAACACAGCCAACCACTGCCCCACCACCTGTGCACCTAGCACAGTCAGTCCCATCCTGTGGCCCCCAGTCCTGGATTCTGAGACTGCTAACACCAGCCCAGTCATGGAGGAACCAGGACCCAGTGGGAGGGTGCAGTCTGTGCCAAGGGCACAGGCCTGTTGGAGTAGGTGTTGTGGGAGGGTAACTTGGGCGCAGTGAGCCCACTGAGGCCACGGACACCCAGGTTGCCATCACCCAAGTCCTGCGAGTCTACCGGGACTACCAAAGTGTCATGGACCAGGTATTGACCGAAATCCGGGAACTGAAGGAGCTGCAGAGGGACACCTACTAGGAGGTTGCAGCCATCCACATTGAGGTGGCCGGCATCCACATTGAGGTGGCCGGCCTCCACATTGAGGTGACCGGCATCCACATCGAGGTCGCTGGCATCCATACTGAGGTGGCCTCCATGGTTGGGGTGCTGCAGGACAACAACACTACCCTCTGCAGGGCTTTTAAAAAAATCTAAAAATCTAAATCCGTATTTGTAAAGCGCAAACTACTCACCCTTATGGGTCTCAAGGCGCTGGGGGCCGTCGTGGAAATTAAGTGAGCTATTGCCCAGAGTCACATGGTGCTGAGCTGCCGCCGGGGATCGAACCGTGAGCCCTGTGCTCCGAAGTCAGCTGCCCTGGCCGCTGCACCACACCTCTCCACAGGGCTTTTCCACCTGCATCTACCCCTTCCTGTGGTCCAAGTACATCGAGACCATCAACATCTGCTGCTACCACAGGAAGGGAGGCCCTGTCAGAGGGCGACATGCCTGCAAGCCCCCCCTGTCTTAGCAGCTCCAGATCCCCTTATGTCCTCCTGTGTGCGCTACACATTCACTTGGTTGGACTATTCCTGCCCACTTTTCCATATCTGATGGGAGGAGTATGTTGGACTTTGCACTCCTGACAATTTGGACTCTACTACAATGGTTTCATCCACCGTGACTGAAGACTTCACTTTTTGTTTGCACTGTTGAATTTTAAGTTAATTTCTTGATCTTATCCTTGTTCACTTAATTAAAAACACACGTCACCAAAGCATCGTCTCCTGTTGTAATTCTCATATATGACAATGTAAATGTACTACCATGTGAACTTTGCAATGTCGAAACTAGGGACTTCTGGAAGCATGTATATGTTGTATGTAAACAATGTTCAACCCAGGATCACTACCATGTCACAACAACACATACATACAAGTGTCTGGGCAAAGAACATGTTTATTCCATTGTTCAAATCATAGGCTGACATGATGTCAGACACATAGCAAATAAGACATGACTCAGTTAATCTGTCGGTGATCACATAAACACTTGCAGACTTTCACAACATGGAAGAAGGGGCTACATCTGGCAATATTCTACACAATAAGCAACCATAAATGAGGTCCATATCATCAGCTGGAGCCTTATTGCCTACCTCACAAAAGGAATCCTACATCAAAAAAGAAAGAAACAGACATGTCAGTACAACAGTTTCTGACCACAGGGTCATTTCAATCCACTGTTGCTTGCATCTGGAGGAATTTCAAAAACAAGTCAGTGATGTTCTGCAAGCACTTTGGCCTACAATGAGAAGACACATCAACAGCTACATCCAGCTAATAGACAATGATAAATTAGCCAACGAGAAGGCAGAATAGCATGAATTGCGCACATCATCAGTAGTATAGTGGTGAAGATCAGTAGTAACATGGCAGACAAGCGAGAAGGGGCAAGAGGTGTCTGGCATCTTGGTTAGAGTTCCAGCCACAAGTCCTCATGGCGGTAGCGGTAGCTTTTGTATCTGAACTTAACAAGAATTGAGGAATGATAAGCGCAGATCAGTTGTAACATGGCAGACAAGTGAGCAGGGGCAATTGGAGTCTTGCAGCTTGGTTAGAGTTGGAGTGTGGGGGCCTGATGGTAGTTGTAGTCACTTCAATCTCACTTTAGCAACACTTGACAAATGGTAAGCTTCATGATTAGTGTAGATCAGTTGTAACATGGCAAACAAGTGAGAAGGAACAATAGGAGTCTAGCAGCTTGGTTAGAGTTCCAGTCACCAGGCCTCATGGTACTTGTAGTCACTTCAATGTCACTATCCCAACACTTAAGGAATAGTAAGCTGCGTAACTAGTGAAGATCAGTAGTAACATGGCAGACAAGTGAGAAGGGGCAATGGGAGTCTATCATTTTGGTTAGAGTTCCAGTCACAAGGCCTCATTGTAGTAGTGGTAGCTTTTGTATCTGAACTTACCAAGACCTGGGGAATGGTAAGCTGCATGAGTCCACACCCTCTTCTATTCCTGTCAAGCCCTCAGAATGCAGGATGGCCAAGACCTTCTCCTCCCAGGGAAAGAATTGTAATGGTGCACTGGGAGGGCCACATGCCAGTCCTCTGAGCCTCTAGGTGGTGGTTGTTGTACCTGGTACGCACCCTAAGCCTGAGGTCTTTCCGCCTCTTCCTAATGTCACCCCTGTGTGTGCAGGGTGGTGCCAACAGCATTTATTCTGTTAACTATCTTGTCCCATCTTTCAGTTTTCCTACTTGGAGGAGTATGCTGGACATGGGGTCCAAAAATGTGTTGCTCTACTCTAATGATTTCATCCACCATGACTGTCAACTCTTGCTCAGTGAAGCATGTTTCTTTTCTCAGGCATGGTGGCAAAAAAAAAATGTGAGTGAGTATATGACTGATAAACAAACAAGTGATAGAGGTAAAAAGGTGCAAAACAAAAATTGCAGGTGGTAGAGAGTGCTAAATGGGAAGATGAAAATGGGTAGCAGAGATAAAGGCTGTCTGTCTTGCTGTGCTGCAGTTGTGAAGCAAAGGATGCTGGTCAGGGATGGGTTGTGTTTTATAGTGTGATTTGCCAAAACACATCATGTGTGTAATTTTTAAATCCATCAAATGGTCACTGTTTTGGTGGGATTTTTGTACGTATGTGCCGCCGTTTGTTAACCGCCGCTGGGAGACCGCCAGTACGACTATGTAATTGTAATATGCTTGGCAGGTGGACCATGGACCTGACGGCGTCGGTGGATGCACCGGCAAGTAAGTAAGTAAGTAAGTTTATTTATTTAGACAGTTGTCCATAAAACATTCTAAAACACAAATGACAATTAAGATCATAACAAGCATTTGCAATGCAATAGGTCTCGCATTTATGCGAGTTTAAGCGATTGGCATTGTAAATGGCAATGCCTTTTATTTATGTTTTAATAACGAAAACAAAAATAAAAGGCATTGTTATTTGCAATGTCAATAGCTCAAACTCGCATAAATGCGAGACCTATTGCATTGCAAATGCTTGTTGTTTATTCCCGTCGTGTTTATTTATTTATTTATTTGTTGTTTAATATAGCGGAACTCGCCCAGAAGGTGTCGGGGACTTTACGTGAGCACCGGTTACATTATAGAAGGACACATTCGTTTTTAGGCACTAGGAGGTCCAGGTGTTAGGCGTCTAGAGTGCGTAGGGTCTACCCCCCTGTGCGTGACGTGTCTACATAGTGTCAGCTGGGAGTATTCACGGAGACAAGGGCATGTTTCTGGGGAGTGCATAGGATGGGGGGAAGAGGGGCTGTTAAATGCACATAGTGATGTCTACAAGGTGTGCTTAGCGTGCCCATGAGTGCCCCCGGTGCACTCGCTCGTGTGTATAATTTATAAGATGTACAGATGGTGCCTATAAATGTGTGCACTGAGGAGCTATGAATCACCCATATGGTGCACGTAAGGTGCTCTGCCGTATTTTTGGAAGAGTCATATGGCGCCTAGAGACTGCTGGTCATGTATGTATCCACTGTACAGCTGCATCTATGTAATATATACAGAGTAGGGGGACTCTGTCCCTGAGTCCATGGCCGGAGTCATGGGGTGTGGGAACGGGTCAAACATGTGGCTAAAAAATAATACACTGCAGGTATTGTGTTATCTTTCAGGTGCATGCCTAGAACGGATAAACGCTCCTTCAAAGAAATGGAAAAATAAATGCATGTCAAACCAATCAAAGGGAAATGCACTGTTTTATGATCTGAAGCTTCAGTGAGTGAATGCGACACCTGCAGATGTCTGCGTGCGACCACAATCACATCAGTGAATCCTTCCCCGCACCGGGGGAGAGTGACCTGTGCACTTATAGTGCTACGAGGTCGTACCCTGGGAGGAGTGTGACCCCTGCGGATGTCTGTGTGCGACCAGAGAGTCACAGCTGTGAATCCTGCCCTGTACTTGGGAAGAGTGACCTGTGCACTTATAGTGCTGCAAGGTCGCACCCTGGGACATAACGCACTCTGTAAACGTAAAATAGTATTAGACGCAGTATTAGGCTGTGCAAAGTGTGTTAAAATATTTCATGTTTGAGATCACAGAAGTCGTCTCAAATATATATATATTATTAATACACAATCAGACTGTACCTGGTGCAAACATTTGTGTAAATGTCCCTTAAAAGCACGGACTCCAGAGCTCCCTGGTAACAGCTTTGGGTTCTTCTAAAAATGACACATTTTAGGCACCAAGACGCCTCAAGGGACTTCATCAATCAAAGCCTGAACCGGCCCGAAGCAGCCTTTACATTTGCTGAGTAGCCTATTCCTTAAAATACCTTTCTCACAGGCACTCGGGTGAGAAGGCTGCTTTCTGTTTAGCCCTCTGTACCTCCCTCGCCCCCCCCCCCTTTACTTTCAGCAGGGGCCCCCCAGTGTCGCATTAATCACCCATGGACCATTGATTTTCACAAACAAATAAGGGGACTGGTTTGTAAAAATTAAAAAAGAAAGGACCCGCCGCTCCCTATCAATGCAGCCCACCTCGACTAGTTCCCACAATATTGATAATAATCCAATGTATATAGCGCTTTATACCACGCGTTAGTAGTTTGTACGCGCTGTGAACAACATTCTTGTATTACCAAATGTAATGGGAGTCAATGTACCGACCTGAGTGTGGCTGTCCGGGTTCGAAGAAATGACTTCAGGGCACCGCAAGTGTCAGCAGCGAGCGTTGAACTGACAGAGTCATCGAGGACGCACCACGTACGCCTGAGGGCGTGTACAGCGCTTCTAATAAGGGTCATGGCTGCACATATAAAGCGCTGATGGGTGCCGGAAGGGGTTCTAGGCAGTGTGTATGTGCGTACCACTGGGACCCCATGCGGAGTCACCGGGTCTCTGGCGCACGTGAAGGGCGTGTTTATAGGGTCCGTGATTGTTTGTATAGCGAGGGGTCTATAAGGGGTCACCAGGGCATAGGGAGGGGTGTGTTATATTTAACCTTTGCAACACAAGTGTGATGAAATGCTCCCTGGGGTGGGGAGAGAGGGGACACCACTGCCCCCTGGTGTCTGGGTCCGCACCCCTAGAAGTGAAGGTTCGCACACCATCACCCCCACCCCGCTGAGATGCCACCCTCCCTCACGCACCCCTACCACCGTGAGGTGCGTGTCCCCACTCTTTCACGGCCCTACCTGCCCGTCCACCGCCGCTCTCTCTCACACCTGACTGCCTCAGGCCTCACCTGCAAAGAGGGGGTTCATTTTCTGTAAAGCGCCTGGTTTTCCGGGCGGAGAGGTGGGCGCCATAGAAATATCAGAAATAAACAGAAAACGCTTCATTTAAATTGGACAAATTGTATACTGAATGACTGTTTGCGTAATACTTTTTGAAACACTGTGCATGCTTTGTTTTGTAACATTACCACTTGACAATGTCAAAAATCAAGTGGTATGTCCTAACGAAAAAAAAAAAAATTCATTGTACTGCAGCGAAAATCGGGTCCGCCTTATTTTTATTTCCAGATCACTGCACGAACTCAAACTTTACTTTATATTTCGCGGATCAAAAATGCACATGTTTAAAATAGCAGGATAAAAGCCAATCATACCCACTCAAATCTTCCCCATGGCCTAGCCTTATGGGAAATCCACTAAGCGGCACAAAGACCAGCAACGCACGTATATTTTAGTGGTTGCTGGTAGAAAGCGTTACATCGTTGCAACACTGTCAGTGCCGAGAAGACACTAACCATGCATAACTCCAGTACAAAACACCTTTGAACAAACATGATGTAATTGTAATTTTGTCATAAAATAAAAGCGTTTCTAGCTTTGCAACGGAAATTCTGTATTTAATTAAATGGGGTTGTGAGACCATTATTCCGCTTCCTGCTGTAATATCTTTATTTCTTGTGAGGGATTGTTAATTAAAGACCCTTGCCACCACCAGTTGAGTAGTAGAGGTTCAAACAGACTGGCAAGGGTAGTAGTGTTCTATTTCCTCAGATGTTGGGTCAGGGAGGTGATTGCCAACCACAGACCAATCAGATTAACCACCGTGGCAGGTAACTCAGTAGCAAGGTAACTAATGCAAAGCAAATTTAATATGAAAGTTTATGATATACAAGGCAATATGGAGCCTTGAGCAGAAGGAAACATGAAACAAGTATACTTAATTTATTTGGCTGCACGAACAGGGAAATTGATCAGGAGGGCAATGGATATAATTTGCTTAGTTTTCATCAGGGGTTTAGTCAAGATTTTTTACCGAAAAACCAAAGCTTAATTTGTGTCGGTGGATCCAGTCGGTCTCCACCACACTCATTTCTGGGGACCGAGACATATTTTTCATCAACAAATTTTGCCCCCCGAGCAAGAGAGAGAAACTAATAATAGAAGGAAAGAAAAAACAGATAAAAAAGCAGTGATAACGGGAGAAAGCCGGGATGAAAAAATAAATCATACAATACATAAGGTTTCAAATGCTGAGGGGCAGGGTGCTGGGAACAGGCGCCCTCGGAATGCCTGTGCGCCGTGGCTCTCTGCTTCACAGCCCTTGTGAAGACTTTTCTTATCTGCTTGTTAAATAAACAAGCAGATAAGAAAAGTCTTCACAACAGCCGTGAAGCACAAAAAGAAAAAAAAACGCTTGCCATCTGTTTTCATTCAGTTGCTTGTCTTTGCGTCTGGGCTGAGTGAAAACAGATGTGCTTGTCACGATGGGCGGCATCACAAAACTGCAAGGGCGTCAACAAAAGTGACAGCCAGCAAACCAAAAGCACATAAACATTAATCACAACCAAAGCCAATTGGAAACGGTCGAGACACAGGGGCGTGGATTAAAGTTCCCCTTCTTGTACTGTTTACTATAGCTCTCGCAGGTGAGGAGCGCATGCGCGCTCCAACGCCAGGCCGAGACCTAAAAAGGACCCATCCTAACTACCCAACACCCCCGACCCACTACAGTTCATCATTAAAACTCTGTTTACCAGACCATAAAAACCGAGCAATTCCAACAGCCACATCTAGATAACACATTTCTGTCAGTAGCTCCACAGCTTTCCTCCTATGGACAACACCATATTTAAATAATAGAGGTCTTAAAAACTTAATTCGATTTACAAGATAAAAGACACAATCCATCAATATATGAAGTAGGGAACAGTTAACTTTCATGGGGCAGGGGCAGAAACCACGATTATCCTGGACCCGTATAGGCGGGATGAATGTATTGGATTGCAACCCACCCTGACCCTCAATATTTCATTTTGCAGCCCTGGGTCTGGTAGCTGCGATAAATAAGGAAAAACAGTGTCCTGGCCCAGTGTAGGGATTGAGAAACTGATGGATGGTTTCTTGCGCAGATAAGATAGGTCATTCAGTTCGGACACCGAAGCAACCGATTCTTTCAACACGCGCTTGCCTGGGAAGTGGGACCAGGATGTAATTGTACCACTATCTGAATGGAGGTTCCTAAGGGTAATTGATCTATTTCTTATAGTCTTTGCCCAAGTTCTTTCGCTGTATTGAATCTCTTCCCAACACAATTTGGAGACTTTTAACACCATCATTCTCCACAAATGTATTGAAATATCTTGGGACCCGGGTATAGGCCATCAGGCTCCAAGAGCCCAGATTGCACTCTCTCCTTATGACCTGAACCATAGTACCCTGAGGGAGGGATAGAAGCCTTCTAAGCACTACCCCTTCTAAGCTGTTCCATTCATGTGTGGGGTCAAGCGAGAAATCCTCTCCTCCGTATAATCCCAGTGGAGGTATCTTCCCCTCATAGGCCCTTAATAATGGAAGATGAGAAAGACCCCCAAATCTGCTATTAAAACTTGATAAACAACTGGCCTGCAATAAGGCCTTCTGCTTGATGGCATCCCAATGCATACCCCAGTTCAAATTCCTCTTGAAAGTTAAGCCCAAATATTTATATTGAACAACTTGCTCCGCCTCCTGAAAATCTAAGTAGCAATTACATTTATTTACTGTTTTCCCAAAAACCAAAATCTTGGACTTTTCCAAATTAATGTGAAGTTGGTTTTGCCTACTATAGGTTGTAGAGCAATTTCCTCTGTAGGCCAATAGGGGTATAATCCAATAACACCAAATCATCTGCATAAAGCAGACAGGCAATGTGCTGTTTCCCGATTTTGGGGGGAAAGGAGTTAGATTGGGAAATAAAGTTGGGGAGATCGGCTAAGAAAAGACTAAAAAACAGGGGTGCTAAAACGCACCCCTGCCGAAGGCCATTTTCAATGGGGATTCTTTGAGACAAGCAATCTAACTCTACCTGGGCCCAGTTACCAGAGTGCAGAGATTGAAGTACACTAAGGTTTAACGGGAGCCCCCAGGCAGACAGTTTCCCCTATAGGATATCCCTATCCACAGAATCCAAGGCTGTCCTGAAGTCTACAAAACAGCACTACAGCCTTTGATTTTCCTCCTGGGCCTTCCGAAAAATGGCCCATAATGCAAAGCAATGATCTGTGGTGGAATGACCCTCCAGAAAGCCCCCTTGCTCTATTGGAATTCTCTTAGTTTTGCTGGCCCAGACTTCAAGCTTTGATAAGATAATCTTTGAAAAGATCTTTAATGAAATATCGAGAAGGCGGATCAACCTATAATGTACGGGGTCTGTAACACTCCCTTTTTTTTTTTTTTTAAAACAGGTTTCACTATTGACCCTTTCCAGGAGAGAGGATAAAGACCGGACGTGGCAATCCAGCTAAACATTGAAGAGTAGACCGTGGCCCACCAAACACTATTTGTTTTAATTATTACTGCTGGGATGTTATCAGGGCCAGCAGCACGGGAAAGCTTTACTCTTTCGATGACGGCTTTTACTTCCTTTATTGAAAACCAAGCAATGGGGAGTTTTTGATCAAAAGTTCTATGGGGCCTATCTGAGCCAGTGGGTCCCCTATATAAGTCTCTCAAATAAGTGGTCCACTGAGCTTCCGGGATCATACAAACGAGAGTACCCCTATTTTGACCACTAAATTAGTTGACCTTTGCCCAGAACTTCTGGAGGATAATTTCCTGCATCTCATCCCACTTACTGTGATAAAAGGAGGCTTTTTTCGTCTGCACATGAGATTTGTATTGACGTTTAAGCTTGACCAGTTCCTGGGAGGCCAAGGAGCTTGGATGGCGCCTTGTCCTTCTAACACTTTGGCTGACCAATCGCTTTAACTCTCGGCAGTCGGAGTCAAACCAGCCCCCCACCCCCTTTGAACGAGGGTCTGCACGCACACCCCTCTTACATATATTTACTGTGAGGCAGCCCAAAACTAGTTGCACTATTTTATTGTATGATACAATGGTATAACCTAAATAAAGTGGGAGGACATCAATCTTCTCTAATTGAAGGGTTGCTAACTGTTGGAGATGAATGGGATCCAGGCGTGTTGAGAGCCTACGCGGGAAGGACATTCCTGGGGGCAGAACCTTCTCGGGGGATACTGGCTCACACAGGTCAAGGGCTGCTGTAATTGCCCAGTGATCACTGCCCTCATATTTTGCCACCTCAAAATCCTTAAAGAGGTTGAAATGCCAAAGAGACGTAAATATGTAGTCAGTAGGGCCTAAAGACTGGCCCTGCTGAAAAGTTACTGCTGCTGGCAAATAATTTTTATATCGTCCATTTAAATAAATCAAGCCATGATTCGACAGCCATTGACTCAACATTTTGGCCTCCATTTTAATGACACCAGAAGGGAACTGCGCTGGAGGAATGTTATAAAAGTCCAACACTTCCTCCAGCTGCAGGTCCCGCTTAGCAGGGAAGAGACGAGCGTTGACATCCCCGGCCATTATTATCACTGCTTCAGGATATTTAGCTACCAGACGCTGGAAGGGAGATTCAAATATTCCAACCAGGAATTCATTTGTCAGTGGTCTGCTTTGTGAATATAAACATTTCTAAGTAGAAAGTATCTGATAATGCTATTACTCAGACCCATTTCTACCACTGAAAATTGGAGGCCACTTGATACATTTATGACCTGCAATGATCTTTTGATGATCTTAGTAGGTATAAGTGTTAGGACGCCTGCGGATGCTCTCCCCTTACCCCGGCTCCTGCCTTTACTATTCAGTACCGCAAAGCCTTCTACTGACTGGTCCTCCCTCAACCAGGAACCCTGAAAAAATATCAAATGAAAGGGTTTCAAACTTTCCTCCAATTCACCACTGTTTCTCAAGCGTTCGAACCCATGAATATTCCAGCTCAGGATTTTAAAAACAGGTTTTACATTTGATTTTCCTTTTTTGTTATATGAGGATGCATCAACAGATCTACCACCCAAAGGCCTCAAAAATTGACCTTGGAAGAAAGCACCATTACTGGCCTTCCCTTTCGTACTCAGGGTCTTCTTTTTGTCCACACATTGGGCATAAGACCCAAATAAGCCATTCTGAGTACTTTCCCCCTTTACACGGCGAAACCTTGAGGAAAATGTAAAAGAATTTAAATGATGGTGTTTTTTTCCGCACAATCATAGGGCATTTAGAAATATAAACGGATCCTTCCGAATTTAATTGACTTTCAATTTCCCCTGGCATAACACTATGTGCCCCCCCCCCCCCCCGGTTCTGAGACCATTACTGCAGCAGGTACCTTACTGACCATGATTTCACCCCATTATTGTTAAAATGCTGTAATTCATGCTGAATGTCTTTCAAAAATTTTGACTGGTCCACTCGATTTGACCCTAGTGACACCAGCGTTTCCAAAATCCCATGTAAAGTGGTCTGCATAAGCAACATTACATCCAGCAAAGATGACGAATTAGTAGACTGAATTGTGAAGGACCTTCTCTGGGATGCGATAGTAGAGTTTGATTCCCCGACCAGGGGAGCCTTATATGGTGAAGAAATAGCTCGATTCAGTTGAACTTCACTGCAATTCAGCTGGGAAAGTTCAGACTCATTGGAACGGGAAGGTAATAAAGAAATGTCTAAGCGGGGTGAAGAGGACAACCTTGGACCCCTGCTAACAGACACACTTACAGCCAGGGAAGAAGACAACGAAAGGTTGGCTATTTGCTCTTCATTCATTACTGCACACAGAACATCTGCTGTTAGGTCCTCAGCATTTGGCAGCTCGTGGGAAGTCTTGAGCTCCTCTTCCAACAGAGGTTGGACTCCATTGTTAAAATGTTTAAGGACAACGTTTCTTATTGAAGGAACAAGTGGTTAACGTGGACCTTCCTCAGTTGATAAAACACTTTGATCAGGATGACCAGATACCTTCTTCCCTCCTGTTTTCCTCCTTTAACAGACTCTCCCCTGCAATTTACTTTTTGGAGCGCTTGGGAGGGCTCAATTACAGTGGAGCACCGAAGGAGATGAACAGGAGGAGGTATTCATTACTAAACCAACGATAAAAACTAAAATGTTATGAAGGGAAAAATTATACTTGCCTCCTTCTTGAAGCAAACACAAGGAGAGGATTGATGGAGCTCTGAAACTTTTCAGACCCTCACCCCCCAGTCACAGATCTGGGTTGAATCCATCATCATACTTTAGCTCACTTCGCCACCTCAGTTCAGACCCAGCTATATGCAAATCAGTCTTGACCCTGTGCCTCATGGGAACAGTCCAGCCCGAACTACCAAGCCAGGTCTTCCCTGAACCGGAAACAAGCATACTGGGGGACCGGTTTCTGGGTAACACCCTTCATCAGCCAGGCTAGCTTGAATCCAGTGGCAAAGTGAGCAAGGGACCCACGTCTGGGCATACCCTGCCAACTTAGGGCGAACAAAGCAAACACAAGGAGATGATGGACGGAGCGCTGAAACTTTTCAGACCCTCACCCCAGTCACAGATCTGGGTTGAACTCGCCCCCGACTGCCGCCTCGCCTACTTTCTGCAAAGAGTCTTTGCGCTCCTCGGAGACCGTTTTAGCCTCCCTTCCTATTCACAGGTAGTCATCTTCATACAAAATCCGGGAGAAAGTACCAAAGATAGATGATAGATGATCAAGGCTGAAATCAGGGCTGAAAAATAAAAACTGAAGAGGGATTTCACCTTGATCCTAGGGCTCCTTGGGCTCAATGTGCCTCCATGAGCTCAAGTTAACAAAAGATTGATAGTTGGCCAGCCAAAACCTAGGCCGAGACCGAGGCTTAATCTCACTCCCCCATCGCAACGCCAAACCCCCAAGGTGATAAGACACAACGGGGAGAGGAGCCCCTGGTGGCTGTCCAATGACAAATGTCCAACCACAAGTCACCACAAATCACCTCGCCTAAGATGCTGAGCCCTAGATATGAAATTCTCCTCAGTAATCCAAGTTTTAGGAGTTTGGAAACACGTCCGGAGTGATCACTCAAGGTACCACCAGGCACTGAACCAGGTACGGTCTCCACAGACTTGGGGTGCCATCTCTATGGACTGTGGGGCCATTTTGCACCAATATCGTCGAGTGTCGTCCACTCAGGCACCATACAGGCACCATACACCACCAAACCAGTCAGGCTTTCCACCGTCGCCATCTCAGCACCATGTGCAATCCTCAATATCGTTCTCGGGTAAGTCGAGTCCTCTAGTCCTCAAGTATTTCCCACTCAGAACACTCCTGAGCTGAGCCTGGGGCGAAACCTCTGCCTGGACGCCGTCCCAATGCTGACCGGCCGCGCCACCAAACACCAGCAACAGAGCAACTTGGCCCGGAAGCAGTGGGAGCGGCGAGATCAGCAGAGAAATGGTCCAGACAGGCGGGCAAGAAGGAGGTCTGCCGCGGTCTCGCCGGGTGGACTGCCGCGGTCGGCGTTTCAGACAGCACAACCCGTAATACGACGGGTGCTAGATCCCCGGCACAGCAGTGTTGTAGATGACTTCGCGGTCAAGTGGACAAAACGCCAAACTCTTAATCGGCCCCTAAGTACATCAACCTAGCTTTCAGACATTGTGTATGCAGAGACACATGTATGGTCTCTTAAGGGGATTTCCTCAAGCATTCAGTTCATAAAGGTCCATTTAAGCATCTTCTGCATCACTATTATTGATCATTAAACCTGAGTCTGGCCTGAAATTAAATACACAGTTTCACACCCCTGTATTTGTACTGGATAGTTTGCGATATTCATCGAACATATAATGAATCTGAATGAAGCCTTCAACGTAATTCAAACTAGAAACAAAATGGTTTGTTTATTTAGTTAACAGTTGTATGTAGCGCTGCTGCACCATGAGGAATTAGTGCACTTTACTTATATAAATTACATTAAACATGTAGTACACAAGCCAGGATATGGACAGTTCGAAGCTTTATTTGTTACTAGGCTTGGTATTTAGTGCTAGATTAGTTGTAACTAGAATGGTATTTAGAGCTAGATTAGCTGTTGCTAGGATTAGTATTTAGAGCTAGATTATTAGCTAGAAAATCTAGCTCTAAATACCAATTGGTATTTTGAGCTAGATTTGTTGTTGCTGTATTGGCATTTAGAGCTAGATTCGCTGTTGCTAGGATTGAGATTTAGCGCTAGATTAGTTGCTAGGATTGGTATTTACAGCTAGAGTAGTAGTTGTTAGGATTGGTATTTAAAGCTAGATTAGCTGTTACTAAGATTGGTATTTAGTGCTAGATTAGTTATTATTAGAATTTGTATTTAGAGCAAGATTAGTTGTTAGGACTGATATTAGAGCTATGTTAATTGCTAGAATTGGTATTACAGCTAGATTAGTAGTTAGGATTGGTATTTAGAGCTAGATTAGTTGCTGCTTGATTAGTTGTTGCTAGGATTGGTATCTAGAGGTAGATTGTTAGTTGCTAGAAAGGTATTTACAGCTAAATTAGTAGTTGTCTATGATGCAACTGGTGCTCATATAAAGCACTCTTATACCTTCGCGCTATATAAAACTCTGAATAAAAAAGTTGTTAGGATTGGGATTTAGAGCTAGATTAGTTGTTGCTTGATTAGTTGTTGCAAGGATTGGTATCTAGAGCTAGATTGTTAGTTGCTAGGATTGGTATGTACAGCTAGATTAGTAGTTATTAGGACTGGGATTTAGAGCTAGATTAGTTGTTGCCAGGATTGATATTTAGAGCTAGATTAGTTGTTAGGATTGGTCTATATAGCTAGATTAGTTGCCTCTAGGATTGGTATGTAGAGCTAGATTAGGAACAATGGGAAGAAATACGTTTCTAAAAATCTTCTGAGGGGTAGTTGAAGTTCTATAATGAACCAATGGCGAGTACCAGACTACTGATGGTGACTGCAGATTTTGATTGTTTTTTTAATTTAGTAGTTACAGTGTTTGAATTTGAAGGCTAGCTGGGGAGTTAGAACTACTTTTAGTGGAGTAAGTGTGGATTCTGGGATATTTTTAATAATTTAAAAATGAAAGTTGGCATCTTTAGTAATTTTGTTAATGTGAGGGTTCCATGAGCGGTTGGAGCTGGCCAAGTTCAAAACTGAGACCAGCAGAAGCCGGGCCCCTAGATACGTTGGTAATTCTGGTCTTTACATCATCAGCGCCTCTCCAAACCCTCCCTTCCGGGCTCCTCAACCTCTGACCGCGATGGAACCTTCAGGTGCACCACTCTAGATTCTACAGGGTAGGGGGGCAGGGAAAGGGAATCCAGGGGGAACCTTGGGGGTAAGGACGACACCACTGGGAGGAATAGCACTCGTTACATCGCGTACCAATACAACGCGTACCATTACAACGCGGGTATTAGTACACGTTGTCAATTACAACGAGATACCATTACAACGCAAACTTTTACAACGACTATGCCTTTACCACGCATGCCATTACAAAGCAAAAACATGCGTGGTAAAGGTATAGTCGTGGTAAAAGTTTCTAAGGTAATGGACAGTCCTCTCACTACATTTACACTACCCAGCACGACCCCCAACACTACCCTAAACCCTAAAACACTACCCTACACTACACATACACCACAACACTACCCTAAACCCTAAAACACTACCCCCTACACTACACAAACACCACAACACTACCCTAAAACACTACCCCCAGCACGACCCCCCCCGACCCCCAGTCCGGTCCCTACATTCAAACACTACCCTACACGACCCCCGACACTACCCTAAACCCTAAAACACTACCCTACACTACACATACACCACAACACTACCCTAGACCCTAAAACACTACCCTGCACGACCCCCTACACTAAACAAACACCACAACACTACCCTAAACCCTAAAACACTACCCCCAGCACAACCCCCCCGACCCCCAGTCCGGTCCCTACACTCAAACACTACCCTGCACGACCCCCCGACACTACCCTAAACCCTAAAACACTACCCTACACATACACCACACCACTACCCTAAAACACTACCCCCAGCACGACCCCCTACACTACACAAACACCACAACACTACCCTAAACGCTAAAACACTACCCTACACTACACAAACACCACAACACTACCCTAAACCCTAAAACACTACCCCCAGCACGACCCCCTATACTACACAAACACCACAACACTACCCTAAACCCTAAAACACTACCCCCCTGCACGACCCCCCCGACCCCCAGTCCGGTTCCTACACTCAAACACTACCCTGCACGACCCCCGACACTACCCTAAAACACTACCCTACACTACACAAACACCACAACACTACCCTAAACCCTAAAACACTACCCCCAGCACGACCCCCCCGACCCCCCTAAACCCTAAAAAAGAAAACCCACCCCATGCCCAATCCCCCTTACCTCTCTCTCCTCGTTGTAAAGGCATGCGTGGTAAATCACCATGCGTTCTAAAAAAATGCGTAGTTTTTTACTTTGCGATGTACAACGCATGCGTGGTAATGCATGCAATGAAATGGTATCGCGAAGTAAAAAACTCGATGTAATGGCTGTTTACCGACCTAGAAATGTTACTGATGTCGAATAAGCTGGGGTTTGTTTTTGACTGTTTTAGAACAAATTCTTAAAATTGTGTTGCTTTAATATGGCATTACTCTTACACAGTACGTGGAGAGAAAAACCATACTGTTATGCTTTGTAAACCAGAGTGAGCCAATGATTGCTTTAGGATAATGTTCGCTTTACCCTCTAAACACATGGACGGTTAATGCACTGTATCAAGTCTATAAATATTAAAGTAGTCCAGTTTCCTTAAGTTTAGGATTTCGATGTGTGCGTGGCGTGACGGTGTCCTTGGGGGTGTCTGTAGTCTGACATGACCTGCTCTTTCCTGGCAGTGTGTGTCAAATCAGTGATGCTCCCTGATTAAACCAGTCTTTAGCCCTGAATTACTTCACACACAGATTAGAGTAAAACAATCCGTAGTTATGAAAATGTATATTCAAATATTTTTACGCCTTGATAGTACGCTCCTTTCTAGTATTACGTCATCCGAACAGAGTTTCTCTGACATTAGACTTATCCATATGTTTCTGTTGAAAGGCAGTACAGTAAATGCCGAAGAAAATCTGTCTTCTGAAAACCTTTTTTAAAGTTTCTTTTTCATAAATTAGATACCTTAAAGATATTTGTTGAACTCACTAATACCATTGAATAGCGCACTTCCTTCCTCAGTACTTTAAGCAAGGACAACACATTTCTTGTCACTATTCTGACGAGTGTGTCCCTACTGTCTAATTCGGTGACGGTCGTGTTATTAATGTTCATTTCCACTGCAGTGGTTTGAACATGAGATTTCATTGCTACTCACATATATCTGTAGCAGGTGCGTTAATCCTTTTAGCTACCTGGAAGTCATACGTCTCGTACGGCATTTGAAATATCCGAATGAAAATTGTGACGGAATATTAAGAGTGTACTTGACAACATGGTAGAAAAGTCTGTACCCCTGAAATGTTTTTTTCAGGACACTAGGTGGCACTGTGGCTTAATAATATGCAGTTATAAGTGGAGTACAGTTTGCAGCAAGCTAGCATATTGGTGCGTGTGAGCCAGTAAGTGAAATAAGTCTCACAGTATGAGCATTTATCGGAACATTTTACCACTAGAAGCGCACATCCCACTGCACTATGAACTTTTACCTTTGTCCTTCTTGTATACATATAACCAACACAAGTATAATACCATTATAATACAAGGACTTGTGTAATAATTGTATAATTCATGTTTCTAATTGGCATGACATTGTGCTTGTGATATCACCATTCAACTTTAAATGAAAAAGGCATCTGTAATAAGTTATTACAATTGAATTGTGACCTGACAATACTGCTACCAAAACCAGTGAGAAAATGTGAGACAGCTTAATGAGCAGAATTAAAACTGCTGTTTAAACAATAAAAACTAGCCTAGCCCCTCTTTCGTCTTTACTATTTTTCGATGAAAATTTAAAGGCATTAGCTGAAAAGGAGGCATTATGACAGAATGTTTATTGCACTTCCGGAATTTATTGCACCAATTGCTAATCTATCTGCATGTTAGCACCCATTCTAAACTGCAGCTGCTTTTGGAAATGACAGATGAAACTGAAAATTTGAAAATAGGCATGTTGATTTTCCACTGCAGATTCCACATTTATTATACATAATTGCAAACGTATTATGGGGCAGAATACCAACAATTTAAAAGGGGGCTTGGGGAAGGATGAAGACGTGCATGTGTTAAAAATAGGGCTCTTGGTTTTATGTTATTAAATTTTTTGAAGTTTCCATCTGGGATCATTGCCTTCTGACTCCCCGCAGATGCCCAAAACTCTGAGATTGTTCCTCCGTGCGTGATTCCCCAGCTCTTCAACCTTAGGCAGGAGACTAGACAACCGAGAGTCATGCTGCAGGATAGAAGACCTGGTTTCACCCACTGATGTTTGGAGACCACCCTTAGTCGCCTCAACCTCACTGAGATGAGTGTGGATGATGTCCATGTCCTTTGACAGCTTTCATTAAACCACTTGTGTTTTCAGATGAGCGTTTTTTAATGCAAGAGAATCTTTACGATACTCTTCCCTCTGTTGCAAAAGAAGGTTATAGATAGCTATTAATGTGGGAGCTTCAGCTTGTGCTCCGGTACCAGCGCTTTCCGCCAGGGTTGCTCAACCAGACACCTCTAACTCAGCGCCTGCCAATACCACTGATGATTTCTTGGGAAAAGATTCGCTAGAAGCATCAGGGGGAGGCACTATCTTGGCTGCGTCATCACTTGTAACAGTATGAAGGGGTGATATATAAATATCAATAGTCCTCTGAGAAGTGTTGAAAAAGTACCAGACCTTATCTCCGAAGCGGGCAATGTTGACCCTGAGTCGTCGGCTAAGTCACGCTTATCCCCTCCGGTCTGCTGGCTGAGTCTTGGCATGCTGGTATTGGTGGTGGAGCTAGAGATATGGAGACCTGCTAGAATATCGGAGGTAGTCAGCTCACCCAGAGCTGCAGTTTTGTGGACAGGCACTTTCCCCACCAGAGGCCTCTTCCTCCCTGTTCTTCATGGGCGTTTGGTCCCACCGTGCCCTCCCTCTCGCTGTCCCTATTGCTGGCATCCAGTGGCACATGTTGCAAGTAACCCCAGCAGAGATTCGAATAAATTCTGCTGCAGTCAGAAGAAGTTGCGTTATTTCTAAATAATCAACAGAGACTCCTAAAACCAATTGGGACTGATGTGGGGAATCCCAAAGTAGAGGTTGTTGCAACAATGTAGCAATGGTCCGTCCAATGCTCGCTGTAGAAACAATGTTTTGGGCAGCAGCAGTAACGAGGGTTGTCAGTTCCTTCAAGGTCGCAGCCGAAAGAAGAAGAACAACCCCTTCGCTAATGCGGAACGAACTGAGGCTGAATGTGCTCCTCTTCCGAGCAAGCCTCTGGGTGATTCCAGCGCTGGGTTTGCCTTCACAGCCTTCGTGGTTAGAGCCGGAGGGAAGCGAAAGTAACAATGTCCAGCGTGTTGTGCAGAGAATGAATGGGAAGCGACCGGCTCACTTGCTGCGGACTGCTGTTGTTGCTGGACTCGACCGCGTCTACTCGCCAGCAATGCCTTGACGATGCAGACTAGCGACGGGCTATATATTGTCTGTCTCTTTGAGAATTTATTCCTTCTCTAAGTGATTGGGATATGGACAGTATGATACAAAGGGCAGATCACTTTCCATTTCATCTGCCCAGCAAGGTGGGTCCATCCGGTGTCCCTGGGCTATCCTTACTTTTGTCGCCAACTTCATACTGCGGCAGGAGATTTACTCGGCGGCCTGCCCCAGGTCACTGATCAGAGTCTATGGGGTGGTGTTCTTTGAACGCTCTCAATTTTGCCATCAAACTGTGGTGCGGAGGTTGCAGCTCCAGGAGCATATTCCTGTTCTACAAAGTACTGGTGCTACAATATTCCTCGTGGAGCTAGCTACACTGAGGATAAAATATGATGGGCAATTGCATTTTTGCTACGATGGGGCAAATGTTACTGAATTATTACATAAGTGGCGGGCTGTGAAATGAGTTACCGCTCCTGTGGGCTTTATTTAATGTTTGAATTATGGGTCTGTTCCTTGTATTCTCATTGGGTGGTGTTGTATTGTCACTGTTGAAATAATGTTGTTCTTAAGCACTTGATGCAATAGTGAGGTGCGGGTCTCATTCCGGGTCTCTGGTTATGTTTTGAAATATCTTTTTTCCTATTTCATGGTCAGGTGCACTTCTGGAGGGACTGGTATCCGTGCCGAACTGTGAACTGGTTTCACCTAGCTGGTCGGGTATTGTGGGTGATGGCCCTCTTTTCAGGGCTTATATTTGGGGGTGGAGGGTGGGATAGCTTATCAGGTGGGGGAAGGGATCCAATAGGGACAACGTTTCTTACACGGATGGGGTGGTGTCCACATGTTTGAGGGTAGGGAGGGTTTTGGGGTAAAAAACAATGGAGAAAACCCTGGATTAATTGATTTTTGGGGACTGTCCCTAGTTGATCTTAGGGCTTATGCAGGGGGTGTCTTAGCTTTGCCAGGTAATGATAATGGTTAATGATGACAAGGGATTTGGCCAGCATCTACATATTCTCTCCTGGAATATTAATGGCCTTAAGTCACCCAATAAGCGCAAGTTAATTAGGGAAGAATTATACACCTTGCAACCTTAGATTCTTTGTCTACAGGTCACACATCTCTCCCAGGAACAAATTCCGTTATTAAAGGAGTTTGGATATAGAGCTCTGTGTACTTCTTGCTGTACCTCAGCCCAGAGGGGTGTTGCACTTCTTGTTCGGGATGATAAATGGACTATGTTAAGACACCAAGCTGACTCCAATGGCTTGCAATGGCTTATTACGACAGTATTCCGGGAGGATGACCCGACGATTTACGACTGCTTATTGGGCGAACTCCATATCTGGCATGAGTCTCTGATTATTTGTGGAGACATTAATGGCGCACTATGTCCTCATAAAAACTCTACACATCTGGGGATGTCGAACCCGAATTTAGTCAACGGCGGAAGCTAGTATCTTTGAGTTGCTTTAAAACAACTTTTGACCTCATGCGTATTAGTCGACATTTGGAGACATTGTAGAGTCCGTGATTTTGGGTTTACCTTTTATTCTGCTCCTCCTAAATCCCTGTCAAGGATTGATATGCTCCTAGTCTACTAATCCCTTCTACCAAACCTCAATATCGTAGTTAATCCGAGAATTATATCTGACCACAACTCTTTATCTATCTTCATTCGAGCTGAAGGGCCCTCTCAATCTTCAAGGTCAGGGTTTGGATTTTTGAACATAGATCGCTCCTTGAAGAGGAATACATCTGCTCAACGAATCTGTATTTGAATGAATATCTAGAGGTCAATATAGGCTCTGCTGCCACTGTTTTTGTTTTTTGATGTACTCAAGGCATGCTGTCGTGGGAATACACTGAAATTTGCAGTATATCAATGGAAGACATCTGGAGCCAAGGAGGCTCAAATGTACGCTACTCTAAGCTCTATCGAGCATAGATTGGTGCAGAGCACAGCTGACCAAGAAGGATAGAGGGTTACATCATTTTTAGAGCCTTTTGTTATCATGCAAACTGCCCTTAGGAAAAGCATTTAGGATAGGGCGATTAAAAGAATATGGGCTAGGCAGCTCCTTTCAAACAATGAGGAGATGGGAATACTACTCTTTTTTAAGGTTAAAGATAGAACTAGTACCAATGTCATTCAGAAAATCATTAATGAGAAAGGGGAAGATGTAATTGATCCAGTATTTATTAGTGAAGAAATCTTTATTGGAAGGACTGTCTTGCTTCTAAGGAAGCTATTAATCAATTTATTGGTGCGTATTTTCATCAAAAGTTGAGTGAAGCTCAGTGGTCTAGACTTGAAGAGCCTATAATGTTGCTCGAAGTTGAAACCGCAAACAGTCAATTAGCTAACTGTAAGACTTCCAGTCCGGACCTCATCCCCTCAGAATTCTACGCAGCGTTCTCACATAACTTTGCACCCACTCTCTTTGATCTCTTTAATTCATCTGATTCGGTGGGACAAGTCCCGGGATCCCGGGAGAGACTAACATTGCTATCTTCCTCAAACAAGGGAAGGATCCTACTCATTGTGGTTCCTATTGCCTGATATCTTTGATTAATGGCGATTCCAAAGTCTATACCTGGATTTTGGCTAACAGGTTATCTGTGGGGATCTCCTGCCAGGTCAAACCAAGTCAGCATGGGTTTATACCCGGTCGTGACATGACATCTCATATCAACACGGCAATTACTGCCTTAGAGGTGGTCTCTGCAGATGGGGGCCCCCATTGGGATTAGAATATTAGACGCCGAAAAGGCCTTTTATTAGGATTCCTGGCTGATTCTCTGGGAAGTTATGGGAACCTCGGGTTTTGGCCCTTAGTTCATATCTTGGGTTTTCCAATTATATGCCGCATTGAAGGCTAGAGTTCTCTGTTTGGGAACCTTTTTGAACTCTATTGAAATCTTTAGGGCTGCACTCTGTCACCTCAGCTCTTCGCACTATATATTGAGCCCTATATTCAAGCTCTCCAATTAACTGAGGCTATCACCCCTTAGTATGTGCGCATGACGTGACCATCCTAACTTTTACTCCGGTCAATGCACTTATGGCAGTTCAATCGGTGGTTCAGGAATTTGGTCTTGTTTCTGGGTATAAGCTTAATTTTGACAAAACACAGGTCCTGATAAATGACATGGCTCCTGTTCAAGACAACTGGTGGGTGCATTCGGCAACATACTTGGGGGTAGATTTGGCTCTACGTATGGAGGAGGTCATTTAACACAATTTCAGCAAAATTCATCAGCAATCAATTGAGGTCTTCAATAAGTGGAATCGATTACATCCGGGTTTGATTGAGAGGTGTAATCTTATTAAAATGATCATTCTTCCCAGATACTTGTATCTCTTTAGGTCCAGCCGTCTTTATCTTCCTAAGGCCTTTTTCAATAAAGTCGAAGCCTGCTGGCAGAAATGTATATGGACTACAAGAAACCCCAGTGCAGTATACAGTTTCTCTAGCTACCGCAAGATAGAGGTGTGTTCTCCCTATCGATGCTACGGGTCTATTAGTTGGCTGCTTTTTTGTCACATCATGCTATGGTTATCGGTAGGGAGCCATGGATTCTGGGGTGCATGTTTCTGGATTTCCCTTGAGGGGATACTATTGTCCCTCGCACCGGTCTGATTGATACTGTGTACTTCAAGAGGGCCAGGTTCAAGGCATTGAGGGTTTTTCATCTGACTTGGATATATATTAAATTGTTTCCAGATATCACTCTCTTTAATCAATTTAGCTATCTGGGATATCACCCTAATATGCCCTTGCTTAACCATCATAGCTTCCTGGAGTGTTGGGAGGATGCTAAACTTTGTACCTTGAGACAAATGTCAGAGGGTGGCATAATTCTATCCTGTGTAACTTTACAGCAATGGCTTTCCTCCCCTGTATGGGCTTTTTTAGATATCTACAATGACACCACTTATTAGCAAGTATTAAAAGGGATGAGATCTGCTACTCTTAAAATGGGTTTCTAGTTTTTGTTATGAGATGCCCCCTGAAAGTGAGCATCCGTTTCACCTATAAAATGATTTTCTTGGCTGAGGTCGAGAAAAGGGCTGATATATCTCAACTACAGGCGAATAATTGGAGCAGACATCTTTGGTCGGGGAGACTGCCGAGGACATCACGCTTAGTAATTTTCTCATGCAGAATGTAAGCAAAAACGCCGGCTTAGAGCAAGGACTTGTTCCTCTTCTTTTTTCTAAATCCACATGCCGGGCATTTTCATTTGCTTCTTTGTCTCTCTCCTTTACCTACCTCCAGAGTTTGACAATAGCCAACGCCCCCCGACGGGATCCATGGGGCAGGACATACCTTTGTCCCATGTAAGCCGGGAACTTGCAGTTCCTTCTCTCCTCTTTGTTTGTCCTCGTCGAGACACCACATTTGTGGTGTTTCATTTACTATGCACAATCTCCAAAGAAACTTCATTAGTTGTTATCCTCAAATAACGGATGTTACAGCAATCACTGAAACGCCCACAATACATTGATTATTTGTGGCAAATAAGTCATTTTTTCACGGTTTCATAGCTAGACGCGTGGGTGCGCATCACGAGTGCACTATATTTTGAATATTAGGCACCATAATCTGGAGAGCTTATCGAAAGGCACGGATGAAAGCACGGATGTTCGCACCTGGTTGATGAATGCCTTTCAGAGTGTGAATTACTGTTTTATTGTCATCTGTTCTTGTCTTTCACAGATTACAATTACTTTTCAGAGAACGCTGAGAAGGTAAAACCGTAAGTTTGCGGTTTCTTTGTGACAGAGAGACGGGTGCACCTTAGCGTGTGCATACCTCTCGTGTCACTTTTGGTCCTGAAGAAAGCCTCGGGCATATGCATACTGAGGCTGAAACATGTAGACCGTAGTTTTGTCACCTATTTCACCCATTGGATGTCACGGGCCAAATTATACCTGACAGGACATCCTCCTTGGTTTTACACTTGCCTTATTACTCCATTATAAAAGTTTAGGGATTAATAAAGGCAATTTTAAGTTTTTTTCACCACTATTCACGTTGCACTATCTAAAAACCTGCTCCGCTGTAATCAGGCTTTGTAGCACACCCTAGCGGCATTCGGCCAGTTGGGTGGGGACCCTATGATGAAGCATGTCACCAACCAGGTTGGTGAGTGAGGGTTCTTTTTAAAGAAAATGTGTTTTTCTTTTCTTTTCCTCCTTTCACCTTTTGCATCAGGTGGAATAACTCCCTCTATTGTTGATTATATTGATTACCCAAGGGGACTGGGAGTAGTTCCATTGTACCCTTTCTCTCTTTGTGTTTGATTGTATTCAGAAAGGCTCCCAGCCTGATTGTTTGGTGGCATGAACTCTATAACACTGGCTCCTTGGAAATGGGCATTTTAGATCAGGATGAGAGTAGAACCCAGTTAGTTCATATATCGGATCCATTAAGACTGTGGATGTGCCGGACTCTGGCTGGCCAAGATATGATGTCTTCATGTGAGAAGCTGGCCTGGTATATGATATACACTTATGTAAGTGGACACCTTGCACCAGTCCAGACAACCCTTATGGTGATTTAAGAGGTCTTAGACAACCTTAGAAAGCTCTCTAAGTGGTAGCTGTGGAGATCAGCCTTCAGGCTTAGCCTAGAAGGAGTGTAAAGCAGCTTGTTTTACCAGAATGCAATCTTATAGTATAGATGAAGTGAAAAAGAACCACACAACGTATTTATAAAAAATATGTATTTATTATATAATACTCTCCAACACATACAAATATCTCCTACCCGGAGATATGTGCAATGCACACAATACTTAGCAAAGAAACACAGTAAATAGCATGTAGTACACAGTGGACCTCTGGGGGGGAACCACCCCATATACTAAGAAAGTGGTATAAGAACCACGACTTGGATCAAGACAGTGTGGAGGGGATGTAGAAGTGCTGGGGACCCAAGGAACCACTCAAGGCGAGTGACTAGGAACCCCACAGAGAGCGTGTGCAGTGTGGAAACACGACTGCGTGCTCCGTACAAGCCTGCGTGTAAGTCGCGGTTGGATTTTTAAAGATTAAGGACCCTTCCCAGTGTACCCTGAAGAAACCCTGTGGAAGACAGAAGGTTGGAGAGCCACCCCAGCCTTAGATACCCTAGTACCCACGTTACCTGCACCAGGGAAGCCGGGTGCATACGTGTGAAGTGGTGTCGGAAACCTCAGTCGAACCCGATGGAGGACTTCAGGAAAGTGCTGCTGCTGAAGGAGAAAGTGTCCGGTGGAATCTGAAGGTGGATTCAAGTTGAGAGGTACCTGCAAGCAGAGGGGACATAGTCTATGTCACTCAGGAGTGAGCAGGAGACTTGGAAGACGAATGTCCTCCGATGTCGGGTGTTGCAGGATGGATGACGAGGACCTTGACAATGCAGCTGTGAGGACCAGGCAATGATGAGGAAGACCAGGAGTCATGCACGAGCTGTCCCACAAAGGATGTTGAGTGCTGATGGGTCGGTGTCCTGCGGGAGCACCAACAAGCCTTGGAAAATGCAACCAGCGCAGGAGCTGAAGAAGGAGCAATGTCAGGACCAGCAAGGTCCAGGGGACTCACCACAAGCAGGGGAGTCGGGGCAGGCCCTGAGCAATCAAGGTAGCCCAAGAGAAGCAAAGGTGACCCTCAAATGGACCGAGGCACTGGAGGCACTGGAGTCACAAGAGGACCTCAAGCAACTCACCAAAAGATGCAGGCCAAGGTGGACGCAATGCAGTGTGGCCCAAGATTCTGGTCACTGAAGTTGCTTGAGGTTGGGGCTGCTTGGAGCCTGAAGATCTTCTTGGAAGGAAGCCAACAAGCCTTTGCAACTGCAAGTTGCACAGGGTTTGGTTATTGCAGCCCCCACAAGGGATACTGGCCTTGGTACTTGGTGAGAGGGCAGGGCAGGCCCGGGGACTGTGGAAAACCACCACCTGTGTTGCAGAACCTTCCTGAGTCCGGAGGAGCTCAGGACCGGTAGACCGGTCGACTTAGTTGCGGTGCCTCCGAATGCAGGGAAGTGACTCCTCCACTCCAAGGGAGATTCCTTCAGGTATCTTTGATGCCCACAGGCCTTGGAAGGTTCCTGTATGGTGCACAGGCACAGACGATGCAGCAGACTGGAGGGGAGACGATGTCGAGCCCAAACGAAGTCCAGCGAAGTCCAGAGTGCCCAGACGGTAGAAGAAGTGGTGTCTGATCTGAATCTTATCCCACAACGAATCTAGGGACCTACACCCAGGTAAGCCCCTAAGTACCCTAGGGAAAGGGTTGGGATGATTCAGGGGATCATCCCAGGGGAGGGTCTGGACAGAGGGGAGGTTTCTCCCATGTCCTTTGTCCAGTTTCGTGCCAGAGCGTCTGGTTTGAACTGGACTATGCATGGGGACACCAAATGTGCCCCACATGCAGACTGAGTGGCGCTGGCAAGCGCACCCACCCTGCCCCAATACACTAAATGCTGTCTGGGAGGTGGTCACACCTCCCTGTGACAGGATGCCTATTGTTCTGCCTTCCCCTGCTTGAGCTTGGCTCAGCAGCAGGAGGGCAGAATCGTGTCTCTGGTCGGCAGCAGCCATTTTGTGCTGTCCGGGGCTGGAAGACTGGTACCAGGCCCATGGAGAGCCTAACGGAGGGCTCTTCCAGTGCTTGGAATTATACCTTCCACACTGTTTACGGTGTGGGGGTATGATTCCAACATGTTTGATACCAAACATGATAGGATTTGTTGCAGCCAGTTTCGAGATGGTCATCGCACAATTACGCGGTGCCCCTCTATATGGTATATGGCTGCTTCACTGATAACCCGGGAGAATGGACTTCGTAGGCTGTAGGGGTGTCCTGCTCATGCAGGAGGCACCCTCTCACTTAGAACCAAGCACCGGCCTTCAGGATTGCAAAGGCCTGCTATGGGGTGACATAGCTTTTAAGTGCATTGACCCTAGATATAGGAAACCTATATCTGTAGTAAGTGGTGCTAGCACCAGCTTACACGGCTGCAATGGCAGGCCTGTAGTTCCATTTTGAATGGTCTCTCATGGGTGGCATAATACATGCTTCAGCCCATGGGAGACCTCTGGTGTACCTATGCCCTGGGTACCTTAGTATCATATTCTAGGGACTTATAAGGGTATCCCAGTATCCAATCTGGGATGTACCTAAGTACTGAACGCAACCATTTAGGGAGAAAGCAGATAGACTGGGGTCCTGATTAGCAAGGTCCCAGTCAGACTAGTCAATAACAGCTTAGCACCAGGCAAAAATGGGGGTAACCATAGAAGCAGATCCTACTTCCCTACACAACCACCCCCCTCCCCCCAAACGTAAGGAGATGAGACTAACCTTGCCCAGTTAAGTCTTCATTTTCTAAGTGGAAATATCTGGAAAGTCCATCTGCATTGGCATGGTTACTCCCAGGTCTATGTTCCACTGTATAGTCCACCCTCTGTAGGGAAATGGACCACCTCAAAAGTTTGGGGTTTTCTCCCTTCAACTGTTTAAGCCATAAGAGGGGCTTATGGTGTGTCTGAACAGTGAAGTGCGTGCCAAACAAGTATGGCCTCAACTTCTTCAGGGCCCAGACCACAACAAAGGCCTCCCTCTCTATAGCTGACCAACGTTTCTCTCTGGGGGTCAACCTTCTGCTGATAAAAGCTACTGGTTGATCTTGGCCCTCTGCATTAAGTTGTGACAACACAGCCCCTACCCCAACTCAGATGCATCTGTTTGGACAATGAATGTTTTAGAGTAGTCAGGACTTTGCAGAATGGGAGCAGTGCACATGGCCTGCTTAAGGTCATCCAATGCCTTCTGACAGCTAACTGTCCACTGAACTTTCTTGGGCATTTTCTTTGATGTAAGATCATTCAAGGGAGTCACCATGGACCTATACCCTTTTACAAATTTTCTGTAATACCCAGTCAGGCCCAAGCAAGTTCTGATGGAGCAACCGATTCCATTATGGTCTGGATTTTGCTCTGAAGTGGTTGAACCTGGCCTCCATCTACCAGGTGGCCCAAGTCCACAACCTTACTCTGCCCTATCTGGCACTTAGTAGCCTTGATAGTGAGGCCTGCCTTCTGCAGAGCCTCCAAAACATTCTTCAGGTGGACCAGGTGATCCTCCCAGGTGGAGCCAAAGACAGCTACATCATCTAGATATGCTGCACTATAGGCTTCCAGGCCTGTGAGAACTTTGTTCACCAACCTTTGGAATGTGGCAGGTGCATTCTTCAAGCCAAAGGGCATTACAATAAATTGATAATGCCCACTAGGGGTTGAAAATACAGTTTTTGGTTTGGCATCTTCAGCTAGTCTGATTTGCCAATAGCCAGCAGTTTGGTCAAATGTACTTAGGAGCTTGGCTGAGGCCAAAGTATCAATAAGCTCATCTGCCCTAGGAATTGGGTGAGCATCAGTCTTAGTGACTGCATTGAGTCCCCCGTAGTCTACACAAAACCTCATCTCTCTTTTCCCACCCTTGGTGTGAGATTTAGGTACTAGGACTACTGGGCTAGCCCAAGGGCTATCTGAGGGCTCAATCACTCCCAACTCCAGCATCTTTTGGACCTCTGTCCTGATGCAATCTCTGACATGGTCAGGCTACCTGTAGATTTTATTCTTAACAGGTAGACCTGTGTCCACTTTATGGGTACACCAGGTGGTTTGACTGGAAGTCAGAGAAAACATATGCCTGTATTGATTTAAGACCTTCCTGTAATCAATATGCTGCTGATCAGTGAGGCTGCCTGCCAAGGCTACTCCATCAACTGATCCATCATCAGGGTTTTGTGAGAGGAGATCAGGGAGATGATCACTCTCTTCCTCCTGTCCCTCATCAGTTGCCATGAGCAAGCCCATGTCAGCCCTGTCAACAAAAGGTTTTAGCCTGTTCACATGAAGTACCCTATGGGGACTTCTGGGAGTGCTGAGGTCTACCAAATAGGTGACCTCGCCCTTTTGTTCAAGTATGGTGTGGGGTCCACTCCATTTGTCCTGAGAGCTGCTGGGGCCACAGGCACAAACACCCACACCTTCTAACCTGGCTGATAAACAGTCAGGTCATGCCAAGCTTTTTGGAGTTCTTGACTTGCCTCAAGGTTTTTGCTGGCCTTCTTCATGGAGTCAGCCATGCGGGAGCGCAGACCAAGTACATAGTCCACTATGTCTTGTTTTGGAGGTTTGAGAGGTAACTCCCATCCCTCCTTCATCAGACACAAGGGGCCCCTAACTGGATGCCCAAACAGAAGTTCAAAAGGGCTGTAGCCAACCCCCTTCTGAGGGACCTCTCTGTAGGCAAAGAGAAGGCAGGGTAGCAGGACATCCAATTTTCACCTAAGCTTTTCTGGGAGGCCCATGATCACACCCTTTAGGGTCTTGTTGAACCTTTCAACTAGCCCATTGCATTGAGGGTGGTAGGGTGTGGTGAATGTGTAATTCACTCCACACTCTTTCCACATTGCAGGTATATAACTTTACATGAAGTTTGTACCTCTGTCAGTTAAGGCCGCCTTAGGAAAGCCCACTCTGGAAAACATTCATAAGAGGGCCCTTGCCACCACAGGAGCTGTAATGGTCTTAAGGGGAATCGCTTCTGGGTATCTAGTGGCATGGTCCACCACCACTAGAATATAACTGTGCCCAGATGCTGTTGGAGGGTTCATGGGACCAATAATATCAATTCCAACCCTCTCAAAGAGAACTCCAACCACTGGAAGTGGAATTAAGGGGGCCTTTCTGATGCCACCTGACTTACCACTGGCTTGGCAAGTGGCACAGGAGCAACAAAACTCCTTAGTGTCCTCAGACATATAGGGCCAGTGAAAGTGAGGGACAAGCCTGCCCCAAGTCTTGCTTTGCCCTAAGTGTCCTGCCAGGGGAATATCATGTGCAAGGGTGAGAAGGAATCCTCTAAACTTCTGGGGTATAACCAACCTCCTGGTGGCACCAGGCTTGGGGTCTCTACACTGAGTAAAGAAGTCGTTCATCCCAGTAGATCCTATGGGACCCACTGATATTCCCAGCAGCCTCAGCAGCAGCTTGCTGTCTGAGGGGTTCAAGAGAGGGGCGGTTTGCTGCTCCAAACTCAAGTCTGCTCTGGAAGGGCCCCCTGCCCCCAAGAACTCAAACTGATCAGGTTAAGTTCATCTGGGGCAGTACCTCCACAGATGCTAAGGTCATCTCCCTCAAGAGACTGATCCTCACTCTGAGGGGAAGACACAGCCTTATCCCCTGCTCCTTTTCTTGGAAGGCACCTGGTCCATTGTTCCAGGATCCATGGCCTGTTCAGTGGAAAGCTGTTTGGCTTGTGACCTGGTCACAGCAAACACACTTGCAGAGATGCCCAACATTTCTGCATGAGTTCTGAACTCTACCTCAGCCTAGGCTGAAGTTTCCAAATCATTGCCCAACAAACAATCTACAGGTAGGTCTGAAGATACCACAACCTTTTTAGGTCCAGTTACCCCTCCCCAGCTGAGATTCACAACTGCCAAGGAATGGTCAGTCCTGACATTGCAAGCATTGGTCACTTGGTACACTTGTCCAAGTATGATCTGGTCAGGAGACACAAGATTCTCTGTCACGATAGTGACACTGGCACCTGTGTCCCTGTAGGCCATGGCCTCTTTTTCATTTATTGAAGGCTGTTGCCTGTACTTGCCCAAGTTTGTGGGACTTACCAGTACAGTGGCAAGATCTATGCCACCATCACAGACCAAAACAGCCTAAGCCGGAGTTCTGACTAAGTCAGAACCCACCTCAGAACCTAAGGTTAACCCCACTAATTCCTTGTTTCCTGTACTATCACTTGTACCTGTGCTAGGGGGCGCAGTTGCCTTCGGGGCAGTGGTAGTAGGAGTGTTCTCCTTGGCTTTTGGACAGGCAGCATCCTTTGTCCAATGGGTTTTCACCTTACAAAAGTAACACCAAGGTTTCTTCTTGCCTTTCTTGGATGTTTGTGACTCCACCCCAGATACAGGTTTTTGGAGCCCTTGGGAGGACTCTTTTTTTATCTTTGCCCTTGTCACCACCCTTATCTTGAGTTTTAGAAGAATCTTGTTTCTTCTGGTCACCACCATTGCTCTGATTTTTCTGCTTAAAGGTACTGACCCACTTATCTGCCTTCTTTCCCAATTCTTGGGGAGAAGTCAGATCTGAGTCCACCAGGTACTGGTGTAAAAGCTGGTCCTGACAATTATTAAGGATCTGCTCCCTCATAATCAAATTGTACAATCCTTGATAATCATGCACTTTGCTGCCAAGTAACCAACCTTCCAGAGCCTTAATGGCACTAGCCACAAAATCTATCCAGTCCTGGGTTTGTGCTTTCTGGGTGTCTCTGAACTTAATCCTGTATTGCTCAGTGGTTAAGCCAAACCCATCAATGAGAGCACTCTTCAAAACTGAGTAATTATCAGCATCCTCTTCTCTAACAGTGAGGAGCTTATCTCTACCTTTGTCAGCAAAGGATAGCTGCCCACTGCTCTGGAGGGACCCTCTGAACTTTACAGGCCCTTTCTAAAGCAGTTATCCATTTGTGGATGTCATCCCCAACATGGTAGGGAGGGCCAATTTTGTTCAGGTTCCTATGTTCAAAAGAATGTTCTTTAACTCTAGGGACACTGTTGCTGCCACCATGGGACTCTAGTCCCAATTTCTGCTTTGCTCTCTGGACTTCTAGGGACTCTCAGTCAAGGGACAACTGCTCTTGCCTGAGCCTAAGCCTAGCTTTCTCAAGCTCAAGAAGTTGGTACTCCCCAAAGAGTTCCCCCTCTTGCTAGAAATGGAGGTCCCTACTGTGTCCTGAGGCATTAGATTCTGCAGAGCAGGATCTATATTTCCTGGGTCTACTCTGCACTTTCCCAGGAGGATCAAAGGGGGCTTCCTCATGGCCACCTGTTGTATCCTCTGGGAGGTCTGAGTTGTCCAGGTGGGAGTCATCAGGCTCCACCTGGTTAGGGTTAGATTCAAGGTCAAAGAGGGGCTCCCCTCCTGGCCTATCTTCATTCCATGCCCCACCCACTCTTTCCTGTTTATCTGACCCACTGGTTTTCCTGAGGTCATCTAACAGTAACACCTCTAAGAGGCGTTGAGTGTTGACTCCTTTCCCTGTCTTCAACTTTCTAGAGGTACACAGTGCTTTCAGTTCTTGTAATGAAAGTTCACTCTATCTAGTAGTCAGAGAGCCACTGGCATCTCCTTTGGAAGACATACTAAGTGTGGTGTGGTGTTGCACCTACCTAAACTAGTGGGAACTAAACTCTCTGAGGCTGGAGAAAAGGTGTGCTCTACCCTTAACTACCCAACCGTAAGTTCAGTAGAACTTACTTATTCTAAGCTTGTATTATATGTGCCTAGTATTAGTGATGGTTTTTCAATTAATCAACACAAAGATTTATCTGGTAAAACAATGCAGGCTTGAATCCCAACCGCTGCACACCAATGTGAGAAGCTGGACTGGTATATGATGTACACTTATGTAAGTGGACACCTTTCACCAGTCCAGACAACCCTTATGGTGATTTAAGCGGTCTTAGACAACCTTAGAAAGCTCTCTAAGTGTTTGCTGTGGAGAGCAGCCTTCAGGCTTAGTCAAGAAGGAGTGTAAAGCAGCTTGTTTTACCAGAATGCAATCTTATAGTATAGATTAAGTGAAAAAGAACCACACAAAGTATTTATAAAAAGATGTATTTATTATATAATACTCTCTAACACATACAAATATATCCTACCCATAGATATGCACAATGCACACAATACTTAGCAAAGTAACACAGTAAAGAGCACGTAAAACACGGTGGAACCCGGGGGGGACCAAACCATATACTAAGAAAGCGGTATAAGAACCACGACTTGGATCAAGACAGTGGTGAGAGGACATAGAAGTGCTGGGGACCCAAGGAACCACCCGAGGTGAGTGACTAGGAACCCCACGGACAGCGTGTGCAGTATGGAAACACGACAGCGTGCTCCGTACAAGCCTACGTGTAAGTCGCGGTTGGATTTTTAAAGATTAAGGACCTTTCCCAGTGGACCCTGAAGAACCCCTGAGGAAGACAGAAGGTTGGAGAGCCACCCTACCCGTGGATGCCTTAGTACCCATGTGACCTACACCAGGAAAGCTGGGTGCATACGTGTGTAGTGGTGTCAGAAACCGCTGTTGAACCCAATGGAGGACTTCAGGAAAGTGTCCGGTGGAATCAGAAGGTGGATTCAAGTTGAGAGGTACCTGCAAGCAGAGGGGACAGAGTCTATGTCACTTAGGAGTGACCAGGAGACTAGGAAAACGAATGCCCTCCGATGTTGGGTGTTGCAGGATGGATGACGAGGACCTTGACTCTGCAGCTGTGAGGACCAGGCGACGATGAGGAAGACCAGGAGCCATGCACGAGCTGTCCGTCAAAGGATGTTGAGTGCTGATGGGTCCGTGTCCTGCGGGAGCACCAACAAGCCTTGGCAAATGCAACCAATGCAGGAGCTGAAGAAGGAGCAACATCGGGACCAGCAAGGTCCAGGGGACTCACCACAAGCAGGGGAGTCAGGGCAGGCCCTGAGCAATCAGGGGAGCCAAGAGAAGCAAAGGTGACCCTCAAATGGACCCACAGGCCGGAGGCACTGGAGTCGCGAGAGGACCTCAAGCAGCTCACCAAAAGATGCAGGCCTCGGTGCACACGATGCTGTGTGGCCCAAGATTCTGGTTGCTGAAGGTGCTCGCGGTTGGGGCTACTTGGAGCCTGAAGATCTTCTTGGAAGGAAGCCAACAAGCCTTTACAACTGCAAGTTGACGCAGTGCACAGGGGTTCGGTTATTGCAGCCTTCACGGGGGATACTGGCCTCAAACTTGGTGAGAGGGCAGGGCAGCATGCCTGTTGTTCTGCCTTCCCCTGCTCGAGCTTGGCTCAGCAGCAGGAGGGCAGAATCGTGTCTCTGGTCGGCAGCAACCATTTTGTGCTGTCCAGGTCTGGGAGACTGGTACCGGGGACATGGAGAGCCTAACGGAGGGCTCTTCCAGTGCTTGGAATCATACCCCCACACCGTTTATGGTGTGGGGGTATGATTCCAACATGTTTGATACCAAACATGATAGAATTAGTTGCATCCAGTTTCGAGATGGTCATCGCGTAATTACGCGGTGCCCCTCTTTATGGTATATGGCTGCTTCACTGATAACCTGGGAGAATGGACTCCGTAGGCTGTAGGGGTGTCCTGCTCATGCAGGGGCACCCTCTCACTTAGAACCAAGCACCTTGCCTTCAGGATTGCAAAGGCCTGCTATAGGGGTGACTTATAGGTTTTAAGTGCAATGACCCTAGATATAGGAAACTTAGATCTGTAGTAAGTGGTGCGAGCACCAGCTTACACAGGCTGCAATGGCAGGCTTGTTGTTCTATTTTCAATTGTCTCTCATGGGTGGCATAATACGTGCTTCAGCCTATGGGAGACCTCTGGGGTATCTGTGCCCTGGGTACCTTAGTACCATATACTAGGGACTTATAAGGGTACCCCAGTATCCAATCTTGGATGTACCCAAGTACTGAACACAACCATTTGGGGAGAAAGCAGATAGACTGGAGTCCTGATTAGCAGGGTTCCCAGTCAGACTAGTCAATAACAGCTTAGCACCAGGCAAAAAGTGGGGGTACCCATAGAAGCAGATCCTACTTTCCTACACTTCATAGCATTTTTTTTTCTTTTGCCTTGTATGATTTGTTCTGTCTCACGTTCCCTGCACTTCAGATTTTTTCCTCTAATCCCCCCGTTTAACGATATTGATTGTTTTTTGCTTCTTATTTCTTTTCCTTTGTGTTATGTTATGTATCTTTCTATTTTGATTCGTTTTGTCCAATAAAAACAGAAAGAAATGTCCATCTGTATTTATCCATACTTGTTATTTGCTAATATTATCTGTTTGTCCATAAATATTTCGGATTTTTTTTTTAATGAAGCTGATACTACATTTCCACATTTATTCAATTGATAAAGTAGATTTCTACTTGGATGCATAACACATTTGACATAGATGTTAAATGAATACACTGGTATGAAAACATACACATTTTAGTTTCAATCTTGTGCACAAACTTAGGACTCATTTCAAAATATTTCGCTCTTTTTTAATTTTGTTAACTACTTTATCATTGAATCTACACAGCTATGGCACTTGCGACTGACAGCATTTGGAAACACTTAAAAACAACCTAATTTCCACTTTTGTCCATAATAAATACAATCAGGAAAAAAATGTTTTTTCTCTGTATTTATCAGTAAAAATCAGTAAAAACGGAAAACAGGGAGCTTTAATTATAAGGACTAAAATAACCAGACCATAGCATGGCATGTTCTTGTGTTAAAAATAATGAAATAACCCAAATCGAATGCCATAGTATATTGCAAGTCAGCTAGGAGTTGCATGTCTCCATGATGGAACTTGGCCTTGCTGCTAAGCACGGTCACATCTTTATGGCTTTCTATGGGGCTGATTTCGATTTCGGTCGGAGAATTTCCGACCGAGATCGTCGGTTTCACTTCCGACCGCCTAATTACAATTAAGGCGGTCGGAAATTAAACTGGCCGGTCATTCCGTGAGCCCATCAGTCAGTCAGTCAGAGACCGGCTCGTAATCCATATGGACGGCGTTTTACGCCGTCCAGATTACAATGCTCGGTTTCCGGCAGGCTTTCCATGCCGGGCTTTCCGACAATGAAAGCCTGTCAGCGAGTTTGGGGGCCACTACCAGGGTCCCCTTCTGTTTGCGGTCTCTAGTTGGGGCCGAGGGGGCACCATTGCCCCTTTTTGGTCCCTGCACCATGTGGCAGGCGCCCTGAGGTGCCTGCCACGCAGTGCAGGGATGAACACAACCTCCCATTTCCGTATGAGAGCCTGTGCTACAGCCGGTTTACGGCCATACCATGCGCTCCCATAGGGAAATGTGAGTACGCGACAGCACCATGTGCGGTTGAATTGTAATTAGGCAGTCGGGACCGCCGACCGGAGGTCGGTCGGTCCCCTGCTCAATATCATAATAATCCCCTATATGATTTTTGCACATGGTAGATGGCACTTCAGCCCACAGATAAATTCTTGGGATTAATAGCTTTATCCCCTGTTTGTGGCATTATAACGCCCATATTGTCATCAGAAAGTTGTGTTGCCACTGAGCTCTCACTACTGGGAGCAGAGCTCATTTGAGACATCTGCAGACTTCAGAAGACTGTTCTTCACTGTAAGGAAAAGTAGCCCAAGAGCACATTATCTCAGAGAGCTGCCCTCTATAAAACCAGACAGACAGCCTTTGTGACCACAACATTTTCACGAACTTCAAGAAACGTCTTGCATATTTGTAATCATTTTGGAACACTTAAGAGGAAGATTGTGTTTCAGAAAGCTGCTGTGGAGCGGGAAGGTCTTCGGTGGGGAAGTAAACTAAGCTGTGATACTGTCCCCATCTTTTCTACTACATGAAAATTCCACCTGATCACTTTGAGTCCCCTTTAGTATACATCTCTCTTAGCCCTTACCCCACTTTCTTTCCAGGACTGTGTTGAAAACATGATTATCACAGCGACAGTTCCCTCAAATACATTTATAAAATCTGACTGTGAATCTGTAGTTCTTGTCAGTTCTCAAGTAGACGTGTTTTATATCACTTCCTATATTACTATCTATTGATCTGTTTCCAAATTTACATTCATGGTTGGTCTGGGTAGTGCAAAATACCTTCCTCACTCTCTTTTCTGGGTCTTTGATCCTATTTTAAGTCCAGGCTCTTGTGCAAAAGGATCTAAGTAAGTCTATCTTCTTTGTATCTTTTTTTAGGTCGAGCCTAGCGTTGCAGCGCATGCCCTGCTCGCTTTGCGTGGCATGCAGTATTCAGTATAGTGTGGAAGCTTTGTGGAAGCTCTGCCCACTCTCCGCCCATCTTTTTCATTGGCTTAGGTCCTAAATGCTGCCTTCCGATTGGTTTTAGGCTTGTTAGTCCCTCCTCATGACGACCATGTCATCATTTGTATCCTTCCAAGGCAACTGGCCCCTTTACTTCGAGTGTTGCACGGTAACTATTTTCTTCCCGTGCCTTCTCCCCCACTGCCCCCCTCCTGCAGTCCGTGCGTTCTCGCCCCCCCACTCTCGTTGTTCGTGCCTTCTCACTCCCTGCCCTCCGCCCGCACTCCCGTTTTCAATGCAATAGGTCTCGCGTAAATGCGAGTCCTATTGCATTGTAAATGCTTGTTTTACCTTTCGTTACTTCGTTGCCTGATGTTCTCCTTTAATATCAGCACCACGTTATCGGCTCTCTGTTTCTGCAGTCTAGGAGCTAAATAGCAGTCTGCACCTTTCCACTTTCTTTATGTTATTGGTTTTAGCCCCCCTCCCCCCCACAGGGATATTACAGTCAAAGTAACTGGAACATACCAGCCGACTCAGGTGGCATTTTCTTATTACCATCAAATATACAGCCCCCCTCCACATAGGGGCTGCAGTCGTTTCAAACCCAAATCCACCTTTGTCGGTTCGCAATTATTTTGATGATGCTTCCCAATTCGAAGTTGGTTTATACGCACTTGCAAATTCTGATAGCTCCTGGGCACGCAACGTTTTCATGGACTACCGGTCGTAATGAACGCTGTCATCCTTTATGCACGGCACAACGCTATTAACCATGAGCTCTTTTTGTGCTCACAATGTTTTTAGCAATTTTTTCTTGGTTTATCTTCACGCGTGGTCTTCAATTTATAATGATTTTAATTAATCAGCAAAAATAAATTACTTACTCGCCTCTGTGGTTTCTCCGTCTCCTGCAAGAAAGGCCCTTAGTTCATCCTTGCAGTCGTGAGCGTCGACTGATCACACAAACTGACAATGGAAAGCAAAGTCTCCTAAAGCACTGGGGAGCTATGAAGACCTCGCCACGGGGTGTCCATAAATGTAGTGCCTGGTACTAACTAAGGCCAACTTAGCAAGCCGGTGGTTTGAGGCACTCATCACACACAGCCGGAGTTATTGATAGTTTGAAACAACACATTGATCTCAGATTGACAGTCACTCGGTAACCTTCCAAGACAGACACTGCGTCTGAGCGTGAATAGTTTGTTCCGTTTACTTTGCAACTTACTCTGGAACTCATCATCCTGTCCACTCTGGGTTGTGTCGTCGTCAATTGTAACGATTCTTGAAATGTCCCTTGTCCTTCTCCCCTACCTGTGCTTCATAGCGCCTTGTCTCTCTGACCATCTCTGACCCCTGCTCCTCCATGTGTGAATCTCTCATAAGTTGATACACCCCTTTCTTGGCTGCATTTTTCTGTTCCGTCTCATACTGATATAGAAATGTAGTGATTTGTTTCTTTTGGGGGCCGGTTTATTGCTGCTCGGTAAAAACTAACCGACATGATACAAGTCAGCGCTGCAACCGACTCGTGCAGCCCCGCCCCTCGCCCCACCCCCCCCGCATCCCACACTGTGTCATGGCTTCTGTCTGCGCCCACACAAGGCGCTAGCAAACATTTTTACTATGAAAAGAGCTGACCAACAGAGCTCGGCTCAGCTTTGATGATCTGAAAACCACACATTACCTGTTCAAAGGCGAACTGCTCCGATAGGGGCTCTCCGTGGAAACGTCTGTTGTTTCATAGGGAAGCGGAACATTTCTTCAGTATATTATCTGCTATTGAAGTTTCTGAAGCAAACGGTAAGTGCAGCTCCTTGAAGACAAGCTCAGCCCACATGAATAATTCTCAAAAAGAAAATCTGATTCCTGGAGATGGTGCACGTGTGTTCTCTGTGTGAGGCTTCAGTGCAAGTGAATCATTGGAGATATTGCTAATGCTAATCGACCAGCACCGACGACACTCTCAGCACCGCCGAACACATGCACTTCCAGATCCACACGGACCCCAACACCACCCTTAGAGGCACCCTTGTCTACAGACCCCCTGGGCCCGACCCCAGTTCAGCGACTCCATCGCCGACTTCATCAGCACGCACGCCCTGACCTCTACCGACTACATCCTCCTCGGAGACCTGAACTTTCACCTGGAGAACAACAACGACAGCAACTCCACCACCCTGATCGACAGCCTCGCCAACCTCGGCCTGAGCCAGCTCGTCACAACACCGACCCACTCCGCCGGCCACACGCTTGACCCCATCTTCTCCTCAAGCTCCCACATCTCCTTCAGCCACACCACGGAACTCCTCTGGACCGACCACCGCTGCATCCATTTCACCTTCCAGAAACCCACCACACACCACCGCACCCAACAGATCCCACGCCGCTGCTGGAGCAAAGTCACCGAAGACCAACTCCGGGCAACCCTCGCTCTCAGCCCTCCCTCCGACCCATCCAACACCGACGACGCTGCCTGCAACCTCAGACGATGGATGGACGACTGTGCCAACACCCTCGCCCCGCTGAAAAAGCTCACCTACAGCGACACCACCAAAAGAGCCAGCTGGTTCACCTCGGAACTCCTAGCTTCCAAGCGTACCTGCCGGAAACTAGAGAAGAAATGGCACAGTGATAAGACACCGGACAGCCACACAGCCCACAAAGACGCCATCCGTAACCACCACCACCTCATCAGGTCCGCCAAGAGAATCTCCTTCAAAGACCGCCTCGACAACAACGCACACAACAGCAAGGAGCTTTTCAACATCGTGAAGGAACTCTCCAATCCCAGCTCCAACACCAACGACATCCTGCCGTCGCAACCCCTGTGCGATTCCCTCGCCACCTTCTTTCACCGCAAGATCGCCGACATCCACGACAGCTTCAACACCCAGACAGCCCCAACTAAGATCGATGCACCAGACCCGCCACACACCATCGACCACGACCCCCTGCCAGCCTGGGCCAGCATGAACATCGAGGACACCATCAAGACCATGAGCACAATACACTCCGGCTCCCCGTCAGACCCTTTCCCGCACCACATCTTCAACAAAGCCAGCAGCTCCATCGCACCCCACCTGTGCAACATCATCAATCTCTCCTTCGAGACCGCGACCTTCCCAGAGAGCTGGAAACACGCAGAGATCAACGCCCTACTCAAAAAACCCAAGGCGGACCCGAGAGACCTCAAGAACTTCCGGCCCATCTCTCTGCTTCCGTTCCCAGCCAAGGTCATCGAGAAGATCGTCAACAAACAGCTAACCCGATACCTCGAAGAAAACAGCATCCTGGACCCATCCCAATCAGGGTTCCGCAGCAACCACAGCACTGAGACTGCCCTCATCGCCGCCACCGACGACATCAGGATCCTGCTGGACAATGGTGAGACCGCAGCCCTCATCCTGCTGGACCTCTCCGCCGCCTTCGACACTATCTGCCACCGCACTCTACGCGCACGCCTCCACGACGCAGGGATCCGAGACCAGGCCCTGGAATGGACCACCTCCTTCCTCGACGGCAGAACCCAGAGAGTCCGCCTCCCACCTTTCCGATCCGAAGCCTCCGAGATCATCTGCGGCGTACCCCAGGGATCGTCCCTCAGCCCAACACTGTTCAACATATACATGGCCCCGCTCGCACGCTTCGCCAGACAGCACGACCTCAACATTATCTCCTACGCCGACGACACTCAACTGATCCTCTCCCTCACCAAGGACCCCTCGCCGCCAAAGCCAATCTCCATGAAGGAATGAAGGCCGTCGCCGATTGGATGAAGATCAGCCGACTAAAGCTGAACACGGACAAAACGGAGGTCCTCATCCTCGGCTCCAACCCCTCAGCCTGGGACGACTCCTGGTGGCCAACGATGCTGGGAGCAGCCCCGACACCCACCGACCACGCACGCAACCTGGGAGTCATCCTCGACTCAACGCTCTCCATGGCCAAGCAAGTCAACGCAGTCTCCTCCTCCTGCTTCAACACCCTCCGCATGCTTCGCAAGATCTACAGGTGGATCCCGACAGACTCAAGAAGAACAGTCACCCAGGCCCTCGTCAGTAGCAGACTGGACTATGGGAACGCCCTCTACGCGGGAGCCCCGGCCAAGCTCATCAAGCGACTGCAACGCATACAAAACGCCTCCGCACGCCTGATCCTCGACGTACCACGCCACAGCCACATCACCCCCACTTGAGGAACCTGCACTGGCTCCCCGTCGACAGGAGGATCACCTTCAAACTCCTCATCCACGCACACAAGGCACTCCACAAAACTGGCCCAGCCTACCTCAACAGACGACTCTTCTTCTACGTCCCCAACCGCCAGCTCCGCTCCGCCGACCTCTCCCTCGCCACCGTCCCTCGCATTCGAAGAACAACCACCGGCGGCAGATCCTTCTCACACCTCGCCGCCAAGACCTGGAACACCCTTCCACTAAGCCTACGACAGACCCAAGACCTGCTGACCTTCAGGAGGCTACTCAAGACCTGGCTGTTCCACCAGTAGCAGCATCCCCCCCCTTCCCTCTCCCCAGCGCCTTGAGACCCTCGCGGGTAAGTAGTGCGCTCTACAAATTCTGTGATTGATTGATTGAATGCCTGACTTTTGCTAGATTAATCTGCTTCCAAACGTACAGTAGATAAAATGGTCTGGCTAAAACGCATGTTCTGAGACTAATTGGTCTTCTACAACCAACATTCATCCAGTGCTTAATTTGAACCGGTGGTTTCCGGTGCTCGGCACGGCACTTAATTGTCAACACAGGCTTGTAACGCCACAATGTGGCAAATTATCATACCTAATTTAGAGACGGTCACAACAAACGTTGTTTGTTAATTCAATATGTCTTAAAAATTACTAATACCTGCCTCCCAAGTCATTCATATAGCTTTGGGGGCCTGGAATAGTCTGAACTGTTACACTTGGAGGAGTGAGACAGTAAATAGTTGTGTTGGTACAGTCCATTGGTTTTGCTGGCAGGGACAATGGGAGGTGCAAGCTTCAGTAGCCTTCTGACACGGGCCCCCCACTTATATTTTCACAAATGAAGCACTGCGTTCATCCGAGCTTCTTGTTGCTGACTATGATGCGCGCTAATAATTGTGGTGTCTTCAGTAAAGGAGTGCAAAAGGTCCGTCTCTGGAGGATCCCTAATGAGACATGTTGCAGGATACTGTCTTTTTTTACTGTTCTGTACTCTGCTTAGATATTGTTCAATATAGCTGGCTTTGTTTGTTGCATCCACAACATTACTATACCAGCACTTATTTATGGCAGTCGGCAAATGCCTGACATCCTTTACCTTCCATGACCTGTGGATTGTAATGTCTTAACTTTGTAAGACTTTCCATGATAGTTGTGTGTGACAACGTTATGCATGATTTGAATCGTGCTGAACTGAAGTGGAATGATTGGTTGAATTATATGTTCTCTGCCTCATGGCGCTTTAGCTGTTCACACACAAAGACATGCTGGAAAAGCTGCTTCTGTTGGCTCCAGGCGCACTCCTGAAAGACAATAAATGGATACCCTTGGCTTACTTTCCTGCTATATGGTGGCTGACGGTTGTGGGCTCAATTAGATCTTTATAGTCAGGGTTTATGGCTAACTTGTCCACTCTAAAACAGTGAGGGGCAGATTTACAAGCCCCTTGCGCCACTTTTGCTTCACTTTTCCCATGTTAAAAATGACGCAAAAGTGGCGCAAGGGCCTTGTAAATAAGCCCCTGAGTGCTTGCACTTTATTATGCAAACTACCCTCTTTTTAAAAAACATAGTACTTCTATGACAATTTTGCTCCTGCATAAATATTTTTGCACAAGTAAACATGGTATGTAAATGAGTTTTAAACAAACATTTTCTATGAATTAATTTTATTTTAAATAAATGAGACAAACGGAAAGTAGAACAACTAGCTTATTTTTCATTTCAGTCATTCATGAAATTATATTAAAAATAAGTGTCACCTGATGTTGGTGTGCAATACACAATAAAAGTTTTACCTAGCTCCTTCTGTCAAGGAGATTGACAGGCTGGGCATAGTGTGCCTGAGGTTGTAGGTTACAGATCATAGTAATCAGGATTGAGAGACCTATGCTTCAATCAGCTGCCATCTCTGTAAACTTGTTCTATAATTCTAGAGAAGCTTGACTCCCACCTATGCTGGCCTACCCAGAAGTGTCCTTTATCTCAATCCCACTTCCCACCTGTCCTCTACCACAGGAAGCAGTATCTGGCATGAAAGCCTGAGGGACCATGTGCCTCCTGGTTCATAGTGCACCACATCATGACACTTCTCTGTGTTACTATCCACAGGGAGCACTCAGCTATGTGGAGTGTTTCTGCTATGTCATCACTTGATAAAATTCCTTGATCTGTAGCTATTTATTAATAAGAAGTTTTAGATAGTGCCACTATAAGTCACTTTACAGGCAGCAGCTCATGCTTGCGACAGATTGTATAAACAAGTAGTTTGTTCCTGATCTGGTTAGTGTGCTGAATGAGCACCTTCCCACTGGTGTGATGTTCGCTCCTTCCAAGACCTACCAAACGCTGCTCTGTTGGTTAACTTTTGGTTGGGATCAGTGTCCCAGGTGATCGGTTGTCATGAGATGTGCATAGCGGCCTGTTCTCTGGATCTGAGGTGGTGGTGACTGGGTGTTTGTAGCCGCGCTGGAACAATTTTTAGAGTGGGGGTGCTGCCATTAATATTATGTCACTGAACTCACAGGGATTGTGAAAACTCCAGGTGTCCCACAAAAAACTAGTATAGCACCTGTGCAGGGCTTCAGCCGAAGCCCTGCCCCACCCCCCATACCCTTACCCTGAAAAGAGGCTTGAGGACCAATGGTCCCTGAGATGGATGAAGCTCCTGCCCCTCCGGATCTCCCCGCCCGTCCAGTTAGTGCATTCCTTTAACTACCATGCCCCTATTGCCAAGATTAGAAAGGTGAACAAATACCCCGTGTAAAGAGACAACATAGGGGTGCAAACATAGAAGAAAGAAACCCCCACCCTATTACCACCATCTATATACCAAAATTAATTAACACTGTAGCCATTTTATAAGGACTGCAAATATTCTTTAGCTTGAAACTCTGTGGTAAAAAATCGCACTTGTTCGTTAAATGTAACTTTGAGTTTGGCTGGACTTAACAAATAGGCTTGAGCCCCTTTGCCTTGAAAGGGGGCAATAAGTTGACGTAGTTGCCATCTTTTCTCCACCGTCAAAGGACAATAATCAGGATGTATAAAAAATTCAATCCCTTTCCCTGTTTTCTTTCGGTCTTAACGTGCAAGATCGTAGACAGACTCTCGAGCCAGAAAGTTGTTAATTGAGATCAAAATTGCTCTGGGTCTAGGAGTGCTCTGGCCTGGCTTTATACATGCGCCCTCTGAATCTCCCGATTCCAATCCCATTGCGACAACCCTGGGAAGGCTTCGGAAAAGAGCTCAATAATGAATTTTCACGCGTCTAGTCCTTCAACACCCTCTGGAATTTCCAAAACCCACAAATTGTTGCGCCGAAGTCGGTTCTCAAGGTCCGTCAGTTTCCATAGAGTATCATCTTTCGATGACCACAGTGCTTCCGTAGCCGCCTTTTGCGCTGCAAGTTCATCCTCCAGATTGGAGATCCGTGTTTCTGCCTCCTTGACTCTTTCCACAAATTCTGTGCACGATTTTGCAATCCTTCGAACTGAATTCTGGAGTTTCCAGCAAGCCCCTTGCGTACGCTGACTCTCTATCCGGGTCCCCTCCCTATGGGCCATTATGCTCTGTAATATGACCGCAAATGAGATGTCCTCTGATCTCTCTAATGGCTTTTCACATGGTTGCGCTCCTATGGCCTCACCTCTTGGCCCGGATTCATACAAAAAAGAATAGTCCCACTGCAAAGCATTGGTGCTTTCAGCGGTTTCAATAGCTCTGAGTTTGTCAACTGCTTCACCCCTCTTGCGTACCATTCTTGGACTGCTTCCTGGTGTGCCCGGTGTATCTGTTCCCAGGTCATCTAGATGGGAGCTGCTAATTCCACTATGGCCGCTGTCTGGGGAACCCCTCCTCCGGTTTGAATTGGTCGTTGGATCAGTCTCATCCTCAGAAGTATCAGAGGGGTCCGATAGGGAAAAAAAATTATCCCCTGAATCAATTTCCTTAACCAGCCTCTGAATGGTAATATCACTTTGCCCATTTGGCATATCCACATAGGACGGTTCGCCTTTTTGACCATTCGCTGTGTTAACTACAGCTGAAATGTCCTTAACAGAGTCTTTACCAACCAATGTATTCTGGCTAAACACAGGCTCACCTATATCCCAAGTAGCGCAGCCACCTTCCCTTTTGTCTTTTTCCTTATCCCTTTTCCCTCTTTTTAGGATATTAATGTTATCAGGCGTGTCCCCGGTTTGGTAGCCCCCTTCTGCATCCGCATCCTTCTGTCCCCAACCAGCATTCAGGGTTCCCCCTTTGCCAATCTGTCCATCTGCCTCCTTAACAGAGCCAGTGTATGGAGGGGTGGGCTGTTTTTTCATTTTCCCCGATAGAAATAAAGAGAGCACAGTCTGCTTACCGGTATTGTCACTGCGCGTGCTTTCTCTTCTTTCAGCTGCTAGTCTCCCACACTGCCATTTTTCCCAGCTCGTCCGGTATTCCCCGTTGCTGTACCGACACTGCCTCCAACCTCCACAAGGTTTCGGGTTCTTCCGCGTCCCGCTTTCGGAGGCATCGCCACAGCCAAGTCAGCCAGTTCAGCCCCGCCTCCGGTCCCGAGGCTCCTTGCGTGCAGAAACCCGGAAGACCGCCAAACCAGCTCCAGGAGCCGCAACACAGAGATACGAGAAGCCGCTGCGCCAGACCAGGCACACCAGAGCATACCCCTGACAGGGTAAGTCTTTTCCTTGATTTTTAGTTGCCGTGCTTAACTTCCCAGCGCATTGTCGTCAGTGTAAAGCGTGGTGCATGAAGATCCGGGAGCTCGAGCTCACACAACCGTCCGTGCGGCTGCCATCTTGCCCCACGATATGGGGTGGGGGTGGTGGGTGGGCACTTGGGTGTGGGGGGGACTGTAGAATAAAACAATCCATGAGAGTTCAAAAGTCAAAAAAAGGGAAGTGTACACATTTAAATCATATGGCCTTCGATCAGTCAGAAATATCGATCTATGATTGGGGATAGGAAATGTCCTTCGGGATTGCGGATTTGTTCCTTTAATGTATGTGGGCTGAATAATTATGGGAAGAGACAACAGGTGGCTGCAGAGCTGCGGGTGATTCAGCCAGATTTGGTCTGCATACAAGAAACTCACATCCCATGGTGTAAACGCAACCTGTTAGCCGAGCTTGGATATTCAGTGTTGATAAGCACACAACAATCTACCACAAACCGAGGGGTAGCGGTACTGGCTAAAAGCACAGTGCAGGGGACGGGAAGAGCTTTAACAGATAAACAAGGGCGGTGGGTCATTATTGAATGTACAGTAGGGAATGTCAGATCTACTGTATGTTCAGTATATGGCTCCAATTTGGATGAATCAGCAGTGTTAGAGGGGTTGAATGTCGAATTAGCATCATGGCCAACTCCTCTGATTCTGTGTGGCGACTTTAATATACATTTGGAGCCCCAGGGTTTACAATTAGACATTAAAAATTACAAGGGTAGGAAGCCCAAAGTGTTTAAGGCTCTCCAGCATTTGGTGGTGGATCATGGGTTTGCAGATGCTTGGACTACTTTACGAGGTCCTGATCCAGGCTATACATTTTATTCACACCCACATCAAAAATTAGTTAGGTTAGATTATTTTTTTGTTCCAACAGTGTTATTGGCAGCAGCTAAAATACAAGTCTTCCCTCGGATTACGGCGGATCATGGCCCCTTAGTACTTGATATACAGGCAATTAGTACAGGATCGAAGGCTAGATCCTTCACATTTGATAGGAAATTGTTGCTGGATGAGACATTCATTATGCACATGAAAGAGTGGGTCAGGCAGTTTTTACTCAATCGTAATTCTACCACATGGGGCTATATTTGGGATGATCTAAAGGCTGGGTTCAGGGGAGAGACCCTTAGTTTTGGACTACACAAGCAGAGGCAGCTGAAGATGGAGGTGCAGGAATTGTATTCAAAACTTACAATAGCTGAAGAGACGCTCATGCAGGGAATACAAGCAAAAGCGGATATTACATTATTGCAAACTGAGGTCGCACGTTGTAAAGCTAAAATCAACCTGCAGTGGAGTAAAGCAATAGCCATCAAACACACTCTTAATAAAGAACAAAGCTATGAATATGGTGAAGCAGCAGGGCGCTGCCTGGTGCAAAGGTTACGCTGAAGGGAAGTGGGACAAAGAATTAAGGGCATGTTAGATAAACATGGTAATGTGGTATATACCCCTGATGGGATCCTTAGTGTTTTTCATGATTTTTTCAAGGGATTATACACCGGAGATGGTTCAGCTGCACAGGCAAGTGAGAGCTTGCTACAGAATATTAATTTTGAAATATTATGTCAACAGGATGTAGATATGCTAGAGGCACCAATAATTATGGAGGAGCTCGAGTTAGCCATCAACAGTCTTGCTAATGGTAAAGCGGGGGGATCCGATAGACTTCCACTCGAAGTATATAAAACTTTTTTTCAAGAGATAAAGGATGATATGTTGATAACATTTCAGCAAGCACAGCTAGGGGCAGCTCCATTATCATGGGGTGAAGCAAGCATAATCGTTTTTAAGAAAAAAGATAAGCAACCTGATCTCCGGGGTTCCTATCGACCCATATCATTGTTGAATTGTGATGGCAAAATTTATGTCAAAATACTCGCGACCCGGTTGGCAAAAGTTTTCTCTCCCCTGGTGTCAATTTGGCAACACGGGTTTATACCCGGGAGGAGTACTGTTAACCATATTAATAGGGTGATAACTCTACTAGATGCTGCTAACACTCAGGGTAATAAATTTAGTTTGATTCTTTTAGACGCGAAAAAGGCGTTCGACCGGGTCGCGTGGCATTTTTTATGGGTAGTTTTACGACGGTTTGGCTTTTATCCCGGTTTTGTGAAAGCGATACAGGTTTTATACCGAACTCCTACCGCTAAAGTCTGTATAATGGGCTTAGAGTCTGAACCTGTTTACATCACCAGAGGTACAAGACAGGGATGTCCGTGCTCCCCTTTGTTGTTCTCATTGTATATTAATCCCTTTTTAATTATGATAGAGCAAAGTTTGAGGATTGAATCCATTATTTGTAGACAAGAGCAGTATCGGGTTCTTGCGTATGCAGACGATATAGCGGTGGTAACATCTAACCCTATTACTGCTATGCCTGAGATAGAACAGCTAGCTCAGAGATATGGCTCGGTTTCAGGGTATAAACTTAATGTGTCTAAAACACAGATCTTGTGCATAAATCAAGACTGCAGCAATGATCCTAGGGTCATGGACGAGGTATCATATCTGGGTATTAAATTAAGGACATGCTTGAAGGCACTAGTGGAGGTTAATTGGGGGTCTACTTTAACGACAGTCAAACAACAAGTAGATCGCTTTGAATGTTTACACTTGTCGCTGGTCGGGCGCTGTAATATTCTTAAAATTATGATTTTACCTCTGGTTTTATATTACTTTAGATCAGTCCCATTAGAACTCACCCGCCTTCAGCTGCAATCACTTCAGTAAATCTGTGCTAGATTTTTATGGGCCCAAGGGAAATTCCGAAGAGCAATGCGCTTAATGACGCTACCCCGGGAGAAGGATGGGTGGGCAGTTCCGGATTTTACGCTGTATTATTATGCCTGTATTCTTCAGAATATGCAAATTTTATTAACGGGAGAAGAGGTTTCTAATTTTGCTGAATTACCATCTATCTATCTATCTATCAAATGCTGTTGTGTGCTGATGCTAAGAGCCGACTATTTGTGATGTTGGAATTCAGCTATTATAAAAAAACTCGGTTCAAGGTGTTAAGCGCCGCTTATAAGATTTGGAAGGTTATCCGGAAATATTATCAAATTGAGGGGGTCTCGTATTACACTCCCACATCCGCCTCGGGTTTACTCCCGGCAATCTTTTGGGATAGGACTATGGACAGATGGAGAAGCAAAGGGATCCTGCATGTTGGTGATTTTTATACTAATGGGAGTTTGGCATCATATGCTATGTTAGCAGATAAATATCAGTTGCCTAAGACTGATTTTTTTAAGTTTCTGCAAATTCGCGACTTTTTATGTAAAAAGCGGCGGATACTAGGGCCAAATCCTGTTGTAGAGGCTATTAGAAAAAACTCCCGCATTGGGACCGGCTTATACAATATCTTGCTTGATACTCAGACGGATGATTTAGAGGCCCAAAATCTCAAATGGGACAACAGGCTAGGATGCCAGGGCACTCGTGTTGAGCAATCTATTGATGTGGCGGGGAAGATATTATTATTGGCTAATCTACGGTCACAGCACTATAAAACGGTGTTTAATCTGTACCATACCCCGCCAAAATGCTAAAATGGGGAGGGGCTAACGATGGGAAGTGTTTTCGGTGTGGGGTAGATGCGGCAGACATTGTACACATATTTTATAGATGTGGGTGCTTGGCCAACCTTGTGGAGCATATTGAGAAATTCCTTGGGGAAATAACTGGGGCACTCATAAATATCTCAGCCTCTGCCATGCTTTTAGGGATGGAGGTGAACGTGCAGGTGGGGCACCCAACATACAAGCACCGCTACATAATCTTCCTGGCGACGGCGGTAGCTAGGCTCTGTATTGCTTCTATGTGGCTTCAGAAGGATGCCCCTACCTTTGAGCTGTGGAGAGCTAGATTTTATACCATTTTCAATCTTGAATACAGTTTATATGCTCTCAAAGGCTCTGGTAGGAGAAAGTTGGGTATGCAGATATGGGCCCCCATGGTTGCACATATGAAGGACTGAGTAGCTATTGCTGATAGCTATGTATGGTGTATTTATTCATATATATGTAACATCTTTTTTGTCTACTTTTAAGCGTCGGAGGAATTTTAGTCTTTGTATCTTCTTTTACCAGCTTTTACTAAGACTGTGTTAATGAATTATGATGTGTACTTGTCTTATCATGGATTGAAATAAAAAAAACTAAAAAAAAAACTAGTGTAGCAAATGTGCCCCACCCAATCAGCAGGAGAGTGGTAGGGGTGTGGTATGTAGCTGGTGGTGCATTTTGGAGCATGGGTGAGGTAGCCAGTCATTTACAGGCAGCATATTTCTCCTTGAAATGGCTACTACATTTGTGTAGACATGCAGTTTTACTGGTAAAACTATATAGTGCAAAAACGGTAATGTGTGGATATTTGCCTTCAGTGAAAATTTATCATTTGTGCATCACCAAGTAAAGAGCCTTGATTTGTTTTGATCGTATTAAACTGTTTACATCACACTTCAGAATTACAAAAAAGTGCTTCATTTGTGCTGTCACGTAGTTCCTAGGAGTCCCCCAGGACCTGCGCGTTTTGGATGACCTAAACTGAGGGCTTGGTGTCCCAACCGCTTCTGGACACCCCCACAGGATATGTCACCCGTTAGACCAGCTAGCTCTACAGTGCCACTACCACCCCCCTGTATTCTACAGTGGTGTAGGTAGTTTATGGCAACCACTGAACATGACAACCCTGATTCCTCAGGGATCATGGAACACAGTACAGTACGTTTCCCTCAGACACTCGTGCTTGCTTTCTGTCAGAAAATACTCAGGATGGCGATTAGGATGTTTCAATAAGTATTTATTGGTCCAACGGCAGTCTTGTGTAAAACATATGTGCGGCGACAATCAGGAGACAGAAGCATACGAAAGAGATTGCAAGTACCAAGATAGTAAATAGTAGATACATTTCTACCATAATGCTAATAAGATGAACATAAGCAGTTCAGATAAAAACAGTAGCACTTGCATATTCCTAAAACGCGCCCTAGGTAATTTGCCTAAATGTACCTAGCCAAGATCTGTATGTGTAGCATGTATATGCGTATATGTATGTATGGGCAGCCAAGAAACCTCTAGGGAAGATCCAGCCCCCTCACCTGATGGTTTGGAATGAAGGACCCCGTCTCTGCTTCGAGGATGACACCCCGCAAGGGATGTCAGACCGCTGCATGTCGAAGATTCAGCATGCAGGACCCCGTGTCAGCTTGGAAGGAATTCTCCTCTAATTTGTAGGGGGGAGTGAGGGTCTTTTATAGTAAAGTGGTCACTCCAGGGTTTCTTCTAGAATTGATATGTTTTGAAAGCAACCATAAATGCTTTGGAAACAATCATGAATGTTTTTCCAAACAAATGCGATCATGCACAGCTGGCTGTTGGCCAAGGATGAGAAAAAAGTGGTGACCCTTTGTTAGATTTGGGGGTCTCTAGTTGGCATAGGTAGGTACCTGTGACAAATAGGGACCCTTGCGTCTAGTCAGGGTGAGGGGCTACACTCCTAAAATAACCCCTGCTCACCCCCTTGGTAGCTTGGCACGAGCAGGCAGGCTTATCTCAGAGGCAGTGTGTAAAGCATTTGTGAACACATACAGTAATACAGTGACAACACTACAGATGGACACCACACAGGTTGTATTATAAAAATAGTATTTTTATATAGACTTAACACAAGACCAAACGACAAAAATCCACAATACTGTACTCAGAAATAGACTTGAAAAGGTTATAAAATAGTTCAGTTCTCTCAAGTTGTAGATGCGACACTTTACTCTCAATGTACCTTGAATGCGTAACGCAAAGAAAACAAAAGGGTCGCAGGGAAGGTGATGCGTCGGCTCAGTACACTCAGGGGAGTGGATGCGTCGGTTCCTTACTGCTGCGCAGGGGAGTTGATGCTCGCTTCCTTACTGTGTGGGGAGTTGATGCGTCGGTTTCTTATTGCTCTCCGGTGCGATGTGACAGATGGCACCTCGATGCGATACTCTTCTCCGGTGCGATGCGATAAAAATGGCGTCTTGGCTGCGATGCGACAACGTTGGTGCGATGCGTGTACGCCCGACGGCCGTGCGGTGACTTGATGATCTTGGGAGCCGCGACAGGCCCTGCGACGCGCTTCTCCGGTGATGCGACGATGTCCTCTGTGGCAACGTCCCGCTTCTCCGGCGATGCGCCGCGCTTCGGCGATGCGATGATGACAGCGGCAGCGGTGTCTCGCTTCCTCGGTGATGCGATGACAGCGGCTGCAGCGGCGACACGCTTCTCGTTGTTGCGTCGCGCTTCCAGCTCCCAGCGACACGGTCTCTCAGAAGGCCCAGCACAGCAGCAGGCACTTCAATTCCCAGCAAGGGAATTCAGGGGGAGCTGGTTGGTGAAGTCTTGTATCCCTGAGACTTCAGGCAGGAGGCAAGCTCTAGTTCAAGCCCTTGGAGATTCTTCTTCAAGTTGATAGAAAGCACACTCAGTCCTTTTCTCCTTTCTTTGGCAATGAAGCAACCACTGCAGGCCAATCCCCAAACACACAGCACAGGGGTAGTCTCCTCCTTCAGCTTCCTGGTTCTTCTCCTCAGCAAAGGTTCGTCTTGATTCCCAGAAGTGATCTAAAGTTCTTGGGTCTGGGTCCCAATATTTATACTACTTTTCTCTTTGTTCTCTGAAGGCAGAGAGGCCTTTGCCTAGTCCAAAACCAGTTCTGGTCTGTCCTGGAGCACTTTGTTGACAAGACTCCTTCTTTCCTTTCACAGTGTAGGCCAGGGACATCAGACACACCACAGGAGGTGGAGCCAGCATTGTGGAGGAAAGGCACAGCCCTATTCAGGTCCCAGGTGCAACTCCTCCCTCCTATCTGCATGCAGATCTCTCTATTCAGCCCTGTGCTGACTCACCCTGTCTCCTGGAAGCCCCCAGCCCTGTCACTCAAACTCCAGACAAGGAATACACAACCTAGCTGAGGCAGGCTTGGATAGTTAGGCAAGAAAATACCTACTTTCTAAAAGTGGTATTTTCAAACACAGAATGTTAAAACCAACTTCACTAAAAGATGTATTTTATCATTCTGAGTTCAGGCGTACTAAACTCGAATTTCTACCTGGTTCCCTGAGTCAGTTAGGATTATAAGATGTAATAATCTAACTGCCCATTCTGGCCTATGGGGAACAGGTAGCCTTGCAATAGTGAAAAACGAAAATGGCTGTAATTCACTATTAGGACATGCCACACACACCAGGGCATGTCCTACCTTTACCTACAATGCACCCTGCCCTTGGGCCTACCTTAGGGGTGACTAATATGTATAAAGGGAAGGTTTAGGGACTGGCAAGTGGGTACACTTGCCCAGTCAACATGGCAGTACCAGACTGCCCACAGGCTCTGCAATGGCAGGCCTGAGACACACTTTACAAGCTGCTCCGGTGGGTGGCACAACCAGTGCTGCAAGCCCACCAGCAGCATTTGATTTACAAGCCCTGGGCACACGCAGTGCACTGTACTAGGGTCTGACAGTAAGCCAAACAAGCCAATCATGGAGTCACTAATCCATACATCAATTTACCATAGGGAGCACTTGCACTGTGGCACTGAACAGCAGTGTCACAGTGCCCAAAAGCATCTAAAACCAGCAAAAACATAAGAGGCAACAGCAAAAAATGGAAGGGAGACCCACGCCAATGGTGCCAGGTCTAACACCCTTGTACAGAATAATTATACCGTGCCTGAGGATATGTTTATGTGCGTCGGTACAGAGATTATGATAGAACACCGAGAGCCTGGTGTCGAAGAGACAGGAGCAAGCTACTAGGTAAAAGGTCACCTGTTTGGAATCGTTATTGTCGTGTGGATGGGACAATGTATGTAAAATGGGGTATACATGACAGGACTATCCTAAAAGACATGACACCCACTCCTCATCAAAAGGTCAACAGGGTCAGCTAGGTAATGAGAAAGCTAACGCTATAAAAAGGCATACAAATCTTTTACAATAAAACATACTAAGAGCACTTTAAAGGCCTAAACAAATGTCCAAAAAAAGTCATTTTTCCCTAAAAAGCTTGCAGAAGGTCCTCTAAGCTTGTATATGTGGTTGTTATTACACTGAGCACCTTGAAAGCCATTATGCTCAGTTAGAGCAGGTAAGGAAAAAAATAAAACAAAGTCAATTTCGACCTTCAATTTAGTAAATATTCCAAAAGTTGCCAGACGTTTCCCAGCACAGGAGAGGCCAGATTGTTTAAGAATCCTGCGCCGAAGACTCAACATCGTTCAACATCGTATCTGCTGGTGGCATTCCCCCCAGAACTTCCAGTATCATGTCGAGTGAGCAAAGATGGTCATCTCTGGTTCCCACAGCAGCCCCCGGGGAAGAATTAGATGCCTGCACGCCTGATACTGATGGAGCAGAGCCGATTTCCCTTCCAACAGGAGTGGAAGCATCCCTTGGAGGCTCTAGAAATGCCGTCATCAACATGGGAATACGCTATGGACAACTGTGCACATGGGCCTGCAAAGGCTCCAGGACTACGTCTGTGTCCGGCGGCGCAACCGATGTAAGTGTCAGACACAGGTCCAACACGCAGCTGATCCAGCGCGGCTAATATAAATTGCTCCATAGGACACCAATCCAGGTAAAACACTTATGCAACCTATTGTTATTTAAAACTTATGTCGGTGGGGCCCATGACACCGCATACATACATTCATTCAATCTCTGGATTACACGCTAAGGAGAATGTGCTGCTGGACAAACGGGATACCTTGTTAAATTCGACAGAATAATAATTTATACATTATATGCATTAACTTTGGATCCTGTCGGTTCTAAACATCAAGGTACTCCGCTATTCGGTCGATGGACCAACTAGTAGAATAAGTTGATGGTGATTAAGACCAGCTCAATCACAATTAAAACCTTTAACATTTATAAATCATAAATTTATTAAAGAACCACGGACTCATTTTAAAGTTAGAATATAATTTTATCTAAATTCTTCAATCAAATAAGTGAAATTCTTTATTAAACAAACACATTTAATATATCAATAAACATTTAAGAAAGGTTTTAGGAAAAGTGAAAATTATGCATTACCCTCGGCCACGGGGCAATGACAAGAATGGTTCACCAAAGGAAAATAAACCGAAGATCACAGAATAGGACTCCCAAACTGACTGACTGTCCGGCTAACCTCCTCGGACGCACCTCCCGGGCAGAATTTCCCGCAACGATCTCGTTCCTTCCCCAGTCAAAGTTCAAAGTCCAAAATGACAGAGTCTTTCGCAGCATCAAAGTGGAAAAATGAAAAATAAAGAAGCGGCATGGCAACAACACCAACAGCAACCAACCCACGTAAGAGCAGACTCTCTTATACCCTATTCTCTGGCTTACTACACACAAGTTGCAATCCTTAGGGGCAAGAATCACGCTAATTGGTCCATTGGAGGGGTGGTGAGGGTCACCTCATCGCCCTCCTTGTTCAAACTGGTTTGGGGACAATAAAGCACACAATAAGTCTCATGATTCTGGGGTCAAAAGTAGTCCAACTTGTCCATTCATTTTGTAGCGATCTTTGATGGTCACATATTAGTTCATCCATTGTCACTCGGTTCTTTCCCATCCATTCCCAGGAATACATGCTGAATTACTTGGCACATTCTTCATTGTAGGTCAGATTGACCTTGACATCTCTCACTCCGGGCACAGGCCGCATTCACGTGACTGGAACTTCCGTATTGATTCTGCGCGGAGGCCATCTTAGTCATCTCACGTGATCTCATCCTTTCCAGCAGCCATTTTCGAAGCATGGCCTAGCAGGCCCGAACGAACTATCATAAGAACAAACACAACCGAAATTAAAACAAAGAAAAATAAGCCTTTCTGTTTACCACACGCCATTCTAAAGACCCGTGTTAGGTGTTACCTAGCAGAAGCGACATTTAAAGCCATTTTACTTACCATCTGCATTCTTTGCCACAATACAAATTTACTACGCAACACAAATCATGCAATTTCACTCTAATCAGTACGCAAATCACAATACTAAGGTTAATTAACTTCACATTTGTAAGCAGATTAGATTTTGCACAAATCAGCATATTACCCACGTGTAGTGTTTACTAAAAAGGTGCATTTGTTGGTTAATACATGCATTTCAAACGGTTAGTATTATTAATTATTAAGAGGTCATTAATTTCCAAGGGGTACAAAATTATTTTGTTTACCCTGCTCCATCACAGCCAAATCTGCAGAAGAGGCAACAGAACACAGGCAGGACACAGTCTAGCCAGACCGGTCTGAAAGACAGAAACCAATGCTCACTCAGCTCTTGTAGCCGAGGTGTAGTCAGGGAGAACACCATGCGCTCACGACAACATCGTTCCAGCAGTGTTCTCTCCATGTCTTGAGGGATTGCGATATCCTTTGTGAAGCAATAGCATTAAAATTAACCGTGGGCAATTGCCAGCGGAGGTTGCAAAGATTTGTTAACTACACATTATATTGAAAACACAGACTCTGCCAAATAGCGGAGTTAGCTACTGCACCCACAACCCGTTGATAAATCAACTTTACCTTTACATGCTAATAAACATATAACCAATTCACAAAAGTGAACTTTGAAAAAACATACCAGGCAATGAGAGAGGTGATGATTTTGGGGTCACCCCTAACCTAGGGGGAGGGCAAGCAGATGCCTTGAACACAAAGAGCATATCATGCTGAACGATTCGGTAGTGGTCCCTCCCTCCTAGGACCACCCCAAGCAAAGTTATGGGCAAAAATACAATGCCAACCAAAGGCCCAGCAAAGCATTATGGGACGAGATTCTAGTGTGCAGTGAATATTATAGTATTAGCTCTCAGCTGAGCCCGAGAGCCTGCCCCTTGAGGAATGTTTTGATATTGGATACTATAATTTTCACTGCACTCTAGAATATCGTCCCATAATGCTTTGCAGGGCCTTTGGTTGGGATTGTATTTTTGCCCATAACTGTGCTTGGGGTGGTCCTAGGAGGATGGGACCACCACTGAATGTTCAGCATGATGTGCTCTTTGTGTTCAAGGCATCTGCTTGGTTCTCTCCCTAGGTTAGGGAGGACCCTAAAATCATCATCTCTCTCACTGCTTGCTATATTTTCATTTTCACTTTTGTGAGATGACTATATGCATTTTAGCATGTAAAGATAGAATTATTTATTGCTTAACTAAATGTACTGTTTTTTATATTTTCATTATCACTTTTGTGAGATGACTATATGTATTTTAGCATGTAAAGATAGTTATTTGTTGTTTTACTAAAGGTATGTGAGATTTATGTTTTATTAATACGCATTACATAACACAGAATGTATGCAACAATTCTGGAGTAAGCTACTGCACTCACAACCCTTTGATAAAACAACTTTACCTTTACATGCTAAAAAGCATATAACCATAACCAATTCACAAAAGTGAGCTTTGAAAAATATCAGGCAATGAGAGAGGTGATGATTTTGGGGTCCCCCTTAACCTAGGGGAGGACCAAGCAGATGCCTTGAACACAAAGAGCATATCATGCTCAACGATTGTGGTGGTCCCATCCTCCTAGGACCACCCCAAGCAAAGTTATGGGCAAAAATACAATACCAACCAAGGCCCAGCAAAGCATTATGGGGCGAGATTCTAGAGTCCAGTGAATATTATAGTATTAGCTCTCAGCTGAGCCCGGAGAGCCCACCCCTTGAGGACTGTTTTGATATTGGATACTAGAATATTCACTGCACTCTAGAATATCGTCCCATAATGCTTTGCAGGGCCTTTGGTTGGGATTGTATTTTTGCCCATAACTGTGCTTGGGTTGGTCCTAGGAGGATGGGACCACCACCGAATTGTTCAGCATGATGTGCTCTGTGTTCAAGGCATCTGCTTGGTTCTCTCCCTAGGTTAGGGAGGACACCAAAATCATCACCTCTCTCACTGCTTGCTGTATTTTCATTTTCACTTTTGTGAGATAACTATATGCATTTTTGCATGTAAAGATAGAGTTACTTGTTATTTTATCAAGGGTATGTGAGTTTTCTGTTTTATTAATTGGGATGAGACGGAGCGGAGTTTTTGTTCAATTGCGCAGAACTCCGTGTAGTGGTACCCCGCCAACTACGCCCACCCTTAATTAAAATCAGGATGCCCGCTACCGAAAGCAGGACCAAAGGAAGTCCTCCAAAAATGCTTCCAAGTACTCTGAAGATTGTCTAAAAGGTTGTTAAGAGACCAGATCCAAGTCACTTAAATAAGTGTACGATCCCACTTGTATCAGACATGTTAAAGATACGATGAACCATTTCTCCAAAATGGATTGGGAAGTTTGTATGGACCAGGGCCTGTATCTCTGCTGAAGACCTTGCAACCTGGAGATCAAAAGTCTCTCGGGCTGAAGTTAAGGCCACATTTTGTTGAAACAATATGGCTTTCAGTCTGCTTAGCGAATCAAACCGTATATTGGAAACATTCAATGAAGGCCATAGTGGTGCCTCCATAACTGTACGAGCCGGGGGACACAATACTTGCTTATAGCAAACAACCCTGAGGTTTACTGTGACTAGATATGCGATGCCTGGTGCCATCCCACAATAGCCTTGATCATTCAGCATTAAATAACTCCTGTTCGAGAGTAACTCAAAAACTGTATGAATCACTGCAGCTGGGTAGCCTTTTAAGTAGAAAGATAAGTTTGCTCTTGACGCATTACATACCCAATGAAGCAACACTTCTTTGCACACTAAAGACCCACTTAAACCTTTCCCGCAGTCTGTACCACTTAAGAAAACTTCAGTGTCCTTATTTCTGCACCTATATCTATACGGTAACTCCCAGGTTTCCTGTATGTACCTTTCACCTAACGCTTCATACCTGCCTGCTTGGATGTATCTAAGGCAGTATTGGAACTGGAATGTTGTGGTTGGCAGTGTGATATAGCCATGAATTAACCATTTCGTAGACAGTGACTCTGCTACTGTAAAAGGTAACTCCTCTAATTTTTCAGTGAGCAGCATGGTGTAATTTGCATCTCTGCGTGACATGTTCAACTGTCTGTCGGTCAGATTATAAGCCAAAAACAGACTTGGTAACTTTAGAAGCTGTTACCAAAGCGAGCATTCCAACTGTGAAAGCACTGCATCTGCGATGGATACAATGGGCTAATTACAAATACGATTCTACATTAAAAAAACAAGCGTTCCTGCAGTACGAACAAGAATACCCTCTCCCGAATGAAATCTTGCCTCTAGAGAAATATGAATAATTTGTAGGGGGAGTGAGGGTCTTTATACTAATGTGGTCACTCCAGGGTTTCTTCTAGAATCAATATGTTTTGAAAACAACCATAAATGTTTTGGAAACAATCATGAATGTTTTTTCAAACAAATGCGATCATGCACAGCTGGCTGTTGGCCAAGGATGAAAAAAAAGTGGTGACCCTTGTACAGAATAATTATACCGTGCCTGTGGACATGTTTATGTATGTCGGTACAGGGATTATGATAGAACACTGAGAGCCTGGTGTCGAAGAGACAGGAGCAAGCTACTAGGTAAAAGGTCTCCTGTTTGGAATCGTTATTGTCGTGTGGATGGAACAATGTATGTAAAATGGGGTATACATGACAGGACTATCATAAAAGACATGACAGTGCTTTCCTAATTGCTAATATAACTTGAAATGTGTGTATAGTTAATTTACCGATGTCTGAATATTGTTGTGTTAGAAAAAAACTGAAATGCTCCAGCCTTTCCTTTCGTTTCCTGTATCCCAGCAGGATTGTCACCTAGATCACTTTTACATAATCCTCTCACTTTGCAGTCAGAGAAATAAAAGTAAGCTCCAGTTTGGGAATGAGCAGCAATTTGTCTGAAGATCTAGCCTCATATTTGACCTTTGTCTTTGAACGCGCATCAAATGTGACAAGGTAAACACAAAATGTAAATGCTTCTTTATTGCTCATTCACCTTCTGAACACCAGCATGATTATTTCTGGGGGTGCTGCAGCACACCCAGCCCCCTTTATGTCGAGCCTGTGGGTGTTTGTCTTTCCTGTTGTGTGTACACAATTATTTTGCTTGAATCCGATCGTCTTGGAGCCAATCTTAGGGGATACCATGTGCACTGAATGTCTTCTTCAGTCAGTAAAAGTGAACCTTTTTCTCTTCTCTCCTTGAGGTACATGTCCCACTCTGATTCAGAAAGACTCTGAGGCCTTCCACCTTTGATGGCTTGTTAATGCTCCACATTTTGGCAAGTGTAGATTTGTGATGATGTTCAGCGTTAGAAAGCTTAAAAGGGCCGTGAACTTCTCACATTCATTCTCTCCTCTAAGGGCCAGAGATAATTTGCCTTTTTCTCACACATACACCAAAGAGATTTGGAAAATCTAAAGCCTACCTTTAGGAGAAAATGAAGCAAGTTACCCCATATTGGGGCATATTCTCAAGGACTCATCGCCAATTAATCGGCACTTTAGCGCCGCAAAAGTGGCGATAGATTTATCGCCCTATTCCTAAGCTGGTGCAAACTGCCAACATCGCCAGTTTTCCAGCGATAGCTGGCGCAAAAAACATCGCCACGGATGAGAGCGACAACTAACGCTAATGATATGCAGAGTAGGCGTTCCCGTACAAAAACACACGAAAACACCACTCCGCGATATTCTCAACGACCAGCCAGATCTGCGATGCGATCTGAAAACAGGCGATAAGGCGTGTTAGCAGCAGGGATTCAACACCTGCCTTTTACTGGTGTTAAGCAGGACGACAACCTGCAGTATGAAAGGGAGCCCAGCCTAGAGCCACATCTGAAGACCAACAGATGCCATGGAGACAATGATCATGCAGCCTGGAGACCCAAGAGGGCCACAACACCCACCGCAACCACCCCCCGGACCCTCCCCCCCAGGTCATGAAGTCCAGTAGTCAACGGTAGTGGAAAAACAGAACTTTATTACAAATACATAAACAACAAGACGAAAAGCTCAGCCAACGCGTTTTATTCCCAACGGGGAACTTCACCAGGGCAACGTGTGGATCCAATAAACTGCAAATGCTGCAGGAACTCCCCAATACCATTCCATATCCCGAAATCAGTAGTCAGAAACCTGTTGGAGAAATGGTGACAATGGTCAAGCGTCCTCATAGTCACAAACGTAATCTGGTACAGTGTATTGCACTTGGACAAACCGGAATGCATACAGGTATGATGAATCCAGTCCAAATATACTGTAACAGCAGTCCGTGTGCTCGTAACCTCCGCAGGAAAGAAAAGGAAGGTTACGACCACACAAACATCTGTTACGGTCTCATTATGCAGGATTCATCATACCTGTAAACAACATGGTTTGTATCATCCTGATACCCCTGCACCTTCACTTCCCCCACCCTGTGCATGAACAGCTGGAGACCATGCAAGGGAATTACGCCATAGCTGCCTTACCGCACATGTCGGGGGCAATTGACTGTACACATGTACCACTTGTGCCCCCTGCCGACCCTGCACACAATTACCGCTACAGAAAGCACATGCATTCCATCAATGTGCAGGCAATAGTGGACCACCCGGGACAGTTCACCAAAGTCGTCGCCAACTTCACAGGCAGCGTGCATGATACATACATCTTCCGACAGTCCATCATCAACCAGCGCTTCCAGGATGGCACCTATGGCAATGCACTAACTGAACACACCACACACCTCAACTCCACAATCACACAACACACAAATGTGGGAGAGCACACGTAACATAATCACATACAACATGCCAACCAACATGCCCAACTACCGGACACGACAACACAAGTAACCATGGTAACAGGGGCCAGGCATGTAGACAAACCATCCACAAAGGCAGAGCCCCTCTGCCACACAATTGCAGAATGTGGGGAGAGGTGGGAACCAAGAATGTGCGAAGGAGGCAAGTGACCCAGCAACAAGAAAGGACACAATGCCAAGTGTGGCGGAGATGTGCTGGACAGACTGCAGTATGCAGAGCACAGACATGTCCATGTGGACATCTACTGCTGGTGTTTGCAGTGTAGTGGGCAGTGGACACAAACAGGTTACCCCAGGCAGTGTGGAAGACCTTGGACATGTAGCCATGTGGCCCCCCCCTGTAAGCCTGAGCGGAGCGGCCTTGGCCGGCGTATGTCGCAAATGAATAGCCCGGGGCCCTGGGCGTGGTCCAGTTCCGGGATGGCCACCACAATAACTACTGCGTGTGTCTCTGTGTCCGCCATATCGTGACCATAGGCCTTCACACACGTGCCCGACCACATTCAATGGCCGTATTCACACTGGAGACGAGGTGACTGTGTCCCAAGCCAACCCGCGCACATCTCGTCAGCGCATGCAGGGTCGTGTCTGCCAGGGCGGCTCCCCCCCAGCCACGAGGCTGACGCCGTGACCGGTGGTGCCTGCACGATCCTGTGCGCCTGCTGCACCGCAGCCCTGGTCCCCAGACCTGTCCACCACCCAGCGATGACTGCCCGCCCCTGCGCACCCAGGCCTCAATGCTCACATGCCGCCACCGGCGTGTCTCCAAGAGGGCCCCCCACGTGCCGGTGCAACCTCCTCAGCCGATGGCTGGATTCCGCGCCACAGGCCCCCAGCGCACCCTGCGGCACCGCACCGCGGAGTCATGTGTGTGCTGATTGCTGCCTGCGCGTACAGTGCAGTCCAGCAGGGCTCACAAATCAAATTGAGTCCTGATTTGCTGGACGCCGTATCGAGGCCAACGCATCATCGCAGGCTGCACACCAGCTCAGCTCTTCAGGTGGGCCTAACTCAGTGCAACGCAAGTCATCGCCACGTGGCGGTAGGCCCGTGCCGGACCCAGGCCATCGGGTGCCACCAACTCAGTGCAACGCAAGTCATCGCCACGTGGCGGTAGGCCCGTGCCGGACCCAGGCCATCGGGTGCCACCAACTCAGTGCAACGCAAGTCATGGACCCTTTATGATTGTGTTCCGTGGATGCGGACGCCATCATGTCACCTCCGGCAGTGGGGGATGTGCTGTGGTGGGCCCCTTTTATTGGCAGGGTCACATGTCCCGTGACGCCTGTGCGGGATGGGTGTGGTGTGGGTGTAAACCAGCCCTCAGGGAGTGCCTGTGGCATGCTGACAACTAGACCAGTGACCAGCAGATCACTACAGGGAAGACCTGGGACATGTAGCTGTGTCGTCACCCCCAGTGAGCGTAAGCGGAGTGGACTGGGCTGGGCTGGCGTATGCCAGTCCAGCATAGGGGTGTGAACAATGAGCCCGGGGCTCTGGGCGTGGTTCAGTTCTGGCCTGGACACGGAATTAACCAATGCGTGTGTCTCCGTTGTAGTGTCTGCGCCACCCGGACCACAATCGGCAATGTTGCACCCTGTGACCCAAGCCCCACAACATGTGCTAAATGGACGTGAGGGGGAATCAGTGACCCTACATTCATCCATACTGTCATACTTGAAGGATCATAGACATGACACATCTGTGTGAATTTGAATGTTTTATTCACATTCAGTGGAGTATTGCAGCTGGAGCAGTACAGGGCCATGCAAACCCCACTTTACATTGTTGCCCCGTGGAGGGCCAGCCAGAGTCCATTAGGGAAGGACTAATTCATCGGAAGAGGAAGAGTTCAGTCCACAGTCTGATTGCCGTGTCATTGGTAACCAAACAGAATATGGCAGTCCATGTCGAGGTCCAAGGTGAGTGCCGCAGAGTGTATTGGGGGACAGTGGAAGGTGATGAGGCAAAGGGCCGAACCAAGCTGAAACAGGCCTTATGGTGGAGATGAATGCTACCGCTTCCTCATTACCACAACGGCAGTCTCATCCACATCATCGTCCTCTGATGTGCCTCACCTGTGGGTGATGGTGTTTCGGCTGCAGCACTGTGTGGCACTGACACATCAGGGGCCGGAGGTGGATTGTCGTCCGCACTGTGTGGCAGTGACACATCAGGTGCCGGAGGTGGAATGTCTGCAGCACTGTGTGGCACTGACACATCAGGCGCCGGAGGTGGAATGTCTGCCGCACTGTGGGGCACTGACACATCAGGGGGCGGAGATGTGGATGGTGTAGGAGCAGCAGCATTCATCTGCGCCAGGCCTTGTGGCAGCAATGCCATGATGAGGATCTGCAGGGCATGGAAGATCCCAGCTACATGTCGCTGATGTGCAGCCGTGGCAGCCATCTTTTCCGCATCCATCCGCACCATGTCCTCCATGAGCCTCCGCATGTGTCCCAACTCCCGGCTGAGATCGCTGGAGCCACTCTGACTAGACAGGTGTTCTTGTCTCTGAGTCATGACTCCAGCGATGTCAGCCATGGCTCGTTGGAGACCATGGAGCGGACTGTGGGTGTCCGTTAGGGACTGTAAGTGGTCCCTGATGGGACGTAGACACCCATGGATGGCATCTAGTTTGGCTGCCATGAGGTCGAACCCCACCCGCACCTGCTCAGCCATCTCCTTCTGGCCCTCCAACACACAGCGTTGAAATGCCATGTGTTGGTCGTGGGGATCCTGGGAGACAGCTGTGTGGTCTGTGCAGGGGGTGGGGTCTCCTGGATGCAGCTGGGCTGCCCTGCTCCTGGGGGTGGGGTGCTGAGGGTGTCCATGAGCTGTTGGAGGGCGTCGGTGTCGATGGTGTGGAGGTCCTCTTCGTTATCAGTGAAGAGATGTACGGTCTGCTCTGCAGGAGGTGTTGATTCTCCCTCTGCAATGTAAAGGGGAGATGCAGTTTAACAGTGTGTTCCATGTATGTTCACGCATTGGCCAAGATTCCAAACAGACTGCATGACAATGTACATTGTGACTGTTTAGTAGGAGCTGCCTATTTGAAGCGGGACAGTGGAAATTTGTGCACCATCAGGGATGTGGGGTTGTACTTGTCCATTATCATGTCACAGTTTCCTGCTATGCCAAATGTGATTGGCCAGTTTCTACACACAAGCGGCAGCAGTTGTGTCCTCTGTTCTGTTGTGAATGTGTTGCAGTTTGTACCACATTATTGTCAATGTTGATGTGCTCTGATTCTTGTGTGTGTGCTGCATTGTGGGAGAGTCGTCCCTGCAGCTCAGACTTTGCTTGGCCTTCTCCCTTTCAGGCGGTGTGCCTTTGACTACTGTGCTTATGCAGTGCTGTGATGTTGCATACTTGGGTAAATTGGGCTCTTGGTGGGAGTTGGGACTCTTGGGCATGGTTTGTCCGCAGATGTCTTGTTGCTGTCAGGGGTTGTTTGTGCACGTGGATGTGTCAGTGTGTGACCTGCTCTTTTCCGGATGTGGACCACACTCATGATGAGTGGCCTGCAGACATGCTCATCGTCATGCAGTGTCACTTGCATTGTCAGTGGGGCTCACGGATCCGCAGCTTTGCTAGGTTAAGCACATGTGCATGGGTTTGTGGTGAGATTGTTGATGTGTGGGGAGGGCCCCCTCTGGGCACATTGTGGATGGGGGACTACTTGCTCTTTCTATGTGTGCTGCAGTATGGCAAGGAGATCAGGGACCTGATCCAGAGTCATTGTGGTTGTGCATTGTGCTATACTTCATTGTGCATGTGTGCCATTGTGCCCATCTCCCCCGTCCCCGCAGTCCCTGGTGGTTACTCACCCTGTTGCTGTTGTGTCAGGTCATGTTGAGTAGTGTCCGGTCCCCCGACTCCTGCCACCGTCTCCCCACTGATGACTGTGGACACCATTTCCTCCATCTCATCCAGCTCCTCCTGTGGCGCTGGACTCCCACCTCCAGTCTGCATTGCTGCTTTGCGGTAGTTTGCGAGTTTCAGCTTGGTTTTGCGCTTCACATCATTCCAGCGCCTCCTGAGTTCTTCCATTGTCCTCCTCAGTACTCCGACTGCATTCACCTTGTCCAGGATGGACTGCCATATTGTATTTTTAGTTGCCAATGACACAGTGGAGGTGACCAACAGTTGTTGATGGTGTTCTACCACCTCCGTTATCAGGATCCTGTTTTCCTGCGGACTGAACCGCGTCTTCCTCTTCTTCTTCTCCTTGCCCTTCCCTGACCCCGAGGTCCCAGGCTGGTCCTCCGTGGGGCTTGTGGGGTTTGTGTTGTCCTTTGTACTTGCTCCGGCTACCTCCATTGTGCTTCGCAGTTGTTATGTTTTTTTTTTTTTCTTTGCAGCTTTTATGGTGATTTTTCCCGCCTGACGTGGGAATTGCAAGCCTGGCGTTGCTTGTCGCCGATTTTTCTATCGCGGTTGGGCCCATCGCAACTTTTTTCACGTTTGGGTTTCCTTTTTTATCGCCGTCACGGTAGTTGTATCGCGAACATTTGAGGCGTTATCGGGAAACTATCGCATGTTACCGCCGTGTTGAGAATACGACGTTGACACAGAGTTATTTTCCCGCGATAGACGGCGATATGTTAAATTGCGTTAGCCTATTTTGGCGATGTTTATCGCACGTTCTTCAGAATATCCCACATTGTCTCTAACATAGTTACGTTTTAAAAATAAAATCTCTTCATTTTTTGAGTTTTGAGAATTTCTTACAAATATTTCCAGCGCAGATTTTGAAACCATAAACTGTACACAGCGTTTTCAACATGCACATCCCGTTTAACAGGAATCATGTTATTTTCCTCTCTTAGTTTATTCAGTGTACAATTTTTAAGGGTTCCTCACGTCATTTTAACCCAGAATAAGGGCGATTTGGTTTGAAGTTTTCAAAAATTAACAGAAGATTGAAATGCTGTATGTTGCTGCTGGAAAATAAAATGCATTTGTCTGTTAAACCTAGAAAAAAACATGCACACTAAGAGTTATTTTCTAAAAAAGAAAACGAATTTTAAACAGAATACAAGTTATTCTCACAAATTAAATTAAACCGACTCTATTCCCGCTCACGTTCCTGAAATCTCCTTTCAGCTACTTAACTTAACAGCAGGTTCGCCTGCAGAATCTCATTCTGTGTGGAATTCCAGCAGGACACGTGTGCCAAGATGCTGGGTTTTAGTGATAAGTCTTATAGACACCTCACTAAAATACAGAAATCTGGGTTCAGACTTTGTTTTGCTTAACTTCAGAGGTTCCAGTCTGTTGTTGTGCCTGCGAATAATTGTTTTTTTTCTCAGCAAGGGAACAGCAGATGTTATCCGTCATGCTGCGTCAGAGCCCCTCGCTGGATAATCGTAAAAAGCTTTCATCTAAGTCAACATTTTTTTAACGTTTGGCTGATAAAGTCGCATGGCCGACAACTGGTTTGTCATCTTTGAAAATATTTTTCCTCGTCGGACGCTGCTTAAAGGCGAAGCGGTGACAAAGACAAAAGCTTGTGCTTCTTATTTTTTTTTAGTTCTTTAAAAAAATAAAAAAATATTCTTAAAATAGTGAACCTCTTTCTATGTAGAATGTTGTGGTTTGTTGGTCATAAAAGTGTGTTATTATGCTGACAGTTTGCAAAGTCAATATGACATCTCTATAGCCAGAGCTGCCTACCTTTAATGGGTTACTACCCCCAGCACCTCTATGCAGGTATATATCTTTAACTGCAGGTGCTAGACAGGTTGCTAAACTAGCCACTATCCTGGAAGAGCAGGGGTCCTGAGGTGAGCCCGACTTGGCGTGGGATAACATATCCAACACCTGATCCTCAGAGCAGAGTGAATTCACTCAGGCTACCCGTGACCGTTGGATGAGGATGGTTTAAATCAAAATCGTTCTAAGAGCAACCGGCCATAGCTGACAGATTCTTCTAGATTGACTCAATTTTGTCTTTAAAAAAGTCAGCTAAATTATTACATAAATCCTGGGAGGCCGCAATGGGAGACACAAGCATGAAGTTTCACAAAGCTATTTAATGCTTTTTAGAGCTCTTTAGTGGAGTTCCCTGCTTTCTCAATTGAATCTGCTAGGAAAGCTTTCCGGGCTGACCTGATCAAATTATGATAACCTCCAAGCCTGGTCCAGTATTTCTCTTTGTCCTTAAGGGATTTAGTGGAGCGCCATCTGCATTCAAGATGTTTACAAATTGATTTCTCTTGGTGCAGGGCATCTGAATACCATGGAGCAGAACTTCTAGAATAGACAAGGGATGATTTCCTGATAGATTTCCTGATAGAGTCTAGAGAGTTTGTTAAAGATTCATGGTAAATAGACAGTGCTGTGTCCACATCTGCAAAGGAAGGAAGTGAAGTGGGGTTAAAAACCTCAGTGAAGGCAAAGGAATTGACTGAGTTCCAGTTACGCCCCGGTCTGTTAGCTACTTTCATAGGTTTGTCACAAGTGGGAAACAGTCAGAACACCGCGGTCTAAACCACGAGTGTTCTGACTCTGCAAGCCCTATCACGCATGCCTTAACCACGCATGTGCGTGGTTTAGGCATATGCGCAGTCTAGCTGCGGAACGGATGGACGGAAGCAGGGAGAGGTGAAGTAAGTGGGGCTGAGGGGTGGGATGGGGTACTGTTTTGGGCTGGTGGGGCCAGGGGTTGTTTTGTGGGCTGGGGGGTGAGTCGGGGTTGATTTGTGGGCTGGGAGTTCGGGGCTAGTTTTCAGGGTTGGGGGTTGGAGGGTTGGAGGTAGTTTTCAGGCCGGGGGGGGGGGGTTGGGGCTAGTTTTCAGGGCTGGGGGGGTGGGCTAGTTTTCAGGGCTGGGAGGTGGGGCAAGTTTTCAGGGGTGGGGCAAGTTTTCAGGGCTGGGGGGGTCAGAGTAGTTTTTGGGGCTGGAGGAGTGTTGGGGTAGTTTTTTAATTAGGGTTTAGGGTATTAGGCCTCAGGGCAAGGGGAGGGGAATGGGTAGTTAGGGTAGTTTTTAGGGCTTAGGGGAGGGCGGGCAGTTTTTATGGCTGGGCAGTGTCAGGTTAAGGGACAGGGTTTTGGGAAAGGGGTTTAGGCATCAGCGCAGGGGAAGGGGTATTTGCACCTCAGGGTGGGGTGGAGATTGTACCTTAGGGCAGTGGGGAGGGGGTGGTGACCTTAGCCACGCATGCCCCTTTATCATACATGACTTTACCACGAAAATTCATGGTAAAGGCATGGGTGGTAAAGGAATGTATGGTTAAGATGCAGTCGTTATTCAGACTGCGTTGTTTAGGCATGCGGGGTTGGGGAAATCGTGGTTGCATCATACAACCGTCACAAGCATTGTTATACGGAATGGAGAAATTGATCAGATAATGATCTGACCACGTAACCGGCAGCAAAGAGTCACATGTTACTTCCTCAACGTTAGTAAAAATGCGATCCAACATATGACCTGCACTGTGTGTAGGGCCGAGCACCATCTGTTTGAATCCGAGTGATTCCAGATCTGCAAAAAATTGAGCAACGTTGGAATCATCAGTGTTTTTCACTGTGATAATTGAAGTCACCCAAAACTAGGAGCTTCTGCGATACAATAGCGCCCCTTTCCAGGCTTCTGTAGCTGATAGTATCAACTTAAAATGGCAAATCTCAAGCCACCTGGTACATAGTGTGTCGATAATCTCAACCTTAAGGGAGGTGTGAAAGGCAATGGCAATGCCCCCCCCCCTACCCCATGGACATTCTGTCCTGTCAGTTCGGACCAGGGAGTAGTGCTCGGGTATGGCTAGTGAGATGCAGGGGACAGCAGAAGCACAAAGCCAGGTTTCCGTAAAGAAGCAAAACCGGGTTCGGATGTTGAGATGAGATCCCATAGTTTTATGGTGTGCTTAGCCATAGATCTAATGTTACAGTACAGACCATCTATTTCTTAGAGTTGTCAAAAAAGGTGGGAGAGCCAAGGAAGTTGGTTTGATTGGAAGGAGTGCCAGGCAGGCTAAAGGGAAGAGTTGTCAGAGGGGGTGTTTCCTCAAGTCTAGGCAAACCTGCAGGGGCTAAGCAGGTAGATCTACAGTTCCTGCATGAAACAGGACCCTCAAGGAGTGGAAAACTTTGGTTACAACTCCAGGGAGAATCAGAGAGTTTGGTGCTGCGTGTCTGAATTTGCAATAGTTCTATGGAGGAGAATTTTCTTGCCACATTTAAGCGCAGATAGCCCTAAAACCAGATTGTTTGAGGGTTAGAGAAAAACAGGCAGGGGTCCTGGCATCTGGCATTGACCAGGTACGGCACTGCACGTCCACTCCCCAAAGCTGCTTTTAAATGTCTGTGTGCAGATGAGCTGTGAATCTAGACTGCTGACCTGCCCAAAATGGCGGTGGTCTAGAGGCACACAGGAAGTAAGGGCAGACTGAAAGTCTAGTTCTCTCCGCAGCTAACGGCACAACAGCAGTGGCGGACCGTAGAGCGGCAGAGGAGTGGAGAGAAGGAGGGAGAAGTATGTCGCAGTATGTGAGCAAATAAACTATTAATACAGAGGCTAAAAGCACGAGGTGTACTGGTTAGACAATGTGATGAGGTCAAGGTTGACAATTCCCTGCCCCACTAACAGTTCCCTTCCCTACTCAACAGTGGTCAGAGATATTGATTAAAAACAGTCAGATAGTGAATAAAAACAATATAAAATGGGACAGGTTGTAAGAAACTCCCTCTCAGCAGAAGTGAAATACTTTGAAAGGGACAGTGGCAACACTTCCTAGCAGAAGTGAAATACTTTGAGTGGGACAGTACCAGCACTTCCTAGCAGAAGTGAAATGCTTTGAATGGGACAGAAGTAGCACTTCCTAGCAGAAGTGAAATACTTTGAATGGGACAGTACCAGCACTTCCTAGCAGAAGTAAAATACTTTGAATGGGACAGTACCAGCACTTCCTAGCAGAAGTGAAATGCTTTGAATGGGATAGTGATAACACTTCCTAGCAGAAGTGAAATACTTTGAATGGGACAGTACCAGCACTTCTTAGCAGAAGTGAAATACTCTGAATGGGACAGTACCAACACTTCCTAGCAGAAGTGAAATACTTTGAATGGGACAGTGGCAGCACTTCCTAGCAGTAGTGAAATACTTTGAATGGGACAGTACCAGCACTTCCTAGCAGAAGTGAAATGCTTTGAATGGGACAGTACCAGCACTTCCTAGCAGAAGTGAAATACTCTGAATGGGACAGTCCCAACACTTCCTAGCAGAAGTGAAATACTTTGAATGGGACAGTAGCAACAGCAGCACTGCTATAGGTTTCACAGCACAGCACCACAATTTCTCAGTAGATGTGTTATACTGTTTTTAAAGGGGCAGTATCAGAACTGCTCTGGAGGACTGCTCGCCCAGTAGAATACAGAGCCGGCACTCGGAAGGGTGGTATCACTTTTCATGCCACAGTACCATCATTTCTCAGCAGTCCTCTCTTACTTGTAATGAGACATTGCCTACACCTTTATTGTTGGTAGTATACTTCGAATAACACAACACTATTATTTCCCAGCATGGCTCCCATGCTGTTTTAGTAGGGCTGTACCTGCACATCCCAACAACACTGCTATATTCCATAAAGAGCAGTGCCAGCATTTACCAGAAGTGCTGCTGGGTTCTTTTGATAGCACAGCTCTAGTACTTGTTGACACTCTGCAGAGACCCCTTCAGTTCAGTGGGCATAGGGGCATATTCTCAAGGACTCATCGCTGATTTATCGGCACTTTAGCGCCGCAAAAGTGGCGATAGAGTCATCGCCTTATTCCCAAGCTGGTGCAAACTGCCAATATCGCCAGTTTCCCAGCGATAGCTGGCGCAAAAAACATCGCCACGGATGAGAGCGACAACTAACACTAATGATATGCAGAGTAGGCGTACCCGTGCAAAAACACACAAAAACACCACTTCGCGATATTCTCAACACCCAGCCAGATCCGCGATGCAACCCAAAAACAGGCGATAAGGCGCGTTAGCAGCAGGGATTTAACACCTGCCTTCTACTGGTGTAAAGCCGGACGACAACCTGCAGCATGAAAGGGAGCCCAGCCCAGAGCCACATCTGAAGACCAACACATGTCATGGAGCTACTGACCATGCAGCTCGGAGACCCAAGAGGTCCACAACACCCACCGCCACCACCCCCAGGCCCCCCCGTCCCCCCCCGGACTACCACCGAGGCAGCGCAGAACAAGACAGCTGACCTTCCCAAAACGGCATGGCCCCACAGCCACACAATTGCAGAATGTGGGGAGAGGTGGGAACCAAGTATGTGTGAAGGAGGCAAGTCACCCATGAATAAGAATGTACACAATGCCAAGTGTGGCAGTGATGTGCTGGACAGACTACAGTATGCAGAGCACAGACATGCCCATGTGGACATATACTGCTGGTGTCTGTAGTGTTGTGGAAAGTGGACGCAACCATGTTACCTCAGGCAGTGGGGAAGACCCCGGTCATGTATCTGTGTCGTCCCCCCCTGTAAGCGTAAGCAGAGTGGGCTGGGCCGGCATACGCCAGGCCAGCGTAGGAGTGTGAATAAATAGGCCGGGGCTCGGGGCGTGGTTCACTTCCCGGATGGCCAACGCGTCTGCCAGGGAGGCGCCCCACACCCTGCCATGAGTCCGACGCCATTACCGCCAGCCTCCTCACACAGTGCACCCAGCGGCACAGCACAGCGGAGTTATGTGTGTGCTGACTACTGTCTGTGGCCTACACTGCGGTCAGCAGGGCCCGCAAATCAAATCCAATCCTGACCTGCGAGGACACACCATCATCTCTGGCTGCACACCCGCTGAGCGCTACAGGTGCCACCAACTCAGTGCACCACAAGTCATCATCACGTGGCTGTGGGCCCTTTCTGACCGCTGCCTCCGGCCTACACTGCGGTCAGCAGGGCCCGCAAATCAAATCCAATCCTGACCTGCGAGGACACACCATCATCTCTAGCTGCACACCCGCTGAGCGCTACAGGTGCCACCAACTCAGTGCACCACAAGTCATCATCACGTGGCTGTGGGCCCTTTCTGACCGCTGCCTCCAGCCTACACTGCGGTCAGCAGGGCTCGCAAATCAAATCCAATCCTGACCTGCGAGGACACGCCATCATCTCTGGCTGCACACCCGCTGAGCGCTACAGATGCCACCAACTCAGTGCACCACAAGTCATCATCACGTGGCTGTGGGCCCTTTCTGACCACTGCCTCAGGCCTACACTGCGGTCAGCAGGGCCCCCATTTCAAATTGACTCTTGATTTATTTATGGCAAAGTCCAGTAGGCAACAGACATTGCTTCCAGTGCGGCCCGCCCGGACGACGCATCATCGCAGGCTGCGCACCCGCTGAGCGCTCCAGGTGCCACTAACTCTGTGCAGCTCAAGTCAACGCCATGTGGCTGTGGGCCCTTGCTGACCGCTGCCTCCGGCCTACACTGCGGTCAGCAGGGCTCGCAAATCAAATCCAATCCTGACCTGCAAGGACATGCCATCATCGCTGGCTGCACACCCACCACCACCGCCAGGACCACCTCCAACCAACTGCCGAGTCGGAGGAGTCTCACAGCCAGCCTATCAAAGTTGCTCACACCTGTCTTGGATGCCATCATCAGCTTGATTTTTTTTTTTGTTTAAATCTGTTTTTATTAATTTTGTTTTTAACTCTTCATGTAAGACAAATTACATTGTGGAAGACCGGCCATGTACCGAACCATCCAACAATCGAAGAGACATTTCAGTTTGAGCAGATATTAAACATAACAATTATGTCGATGACATAATGGGTTCAGAAACAAGTTGAGCCTCAGCTGTTAGTCCGTTCCATTCGAGGCAAAAGTCACCGTTCAATAGTGGTTTGGTTCCGTTAGTATGTTGTACAGAGTCTTTTAAGATCAATCAGCATAAGCAATTGAACAGATGTTATAGGTAAGAACAAACAAAAACTCAGAACCAGTAAAAGCAGCATAGAACGACATTTGTGTGAGCATCCCTCACCTTGTCCCCCCTTCCCCCCTCCCATCCCCTATCCCATCGCTCCAGCCCGTGGCATTATCTCAACAGCGATCTCCACCCATTGACTGCGGTGATGTCCGTGTCAGATGTCAGATGGTGAATGTGTGCATACACTGCGTGCCAGGAATCTACAGACAGGTTACCCGTAACTCACTGCAGGGACGTCTCCCTCATTCTCGGATTGTCCCCCAAGGCTATCCCCCTCTGTTTGCTTTAAGGCCTGGAGCAATCCCTCCCACTGCGTCGCTATAGGTACCCTCCGCAGCCCCAACGTTTCCTCCCGCAGGATGGCAATTCCCTCTGCTTTGGCCCATGCCAGGAGCGAGTATCTCCATGCCCGTATATGCGGCGGGTCTTGCGCCTTCCACCTCTTAGTTATAAGCCGCTTGGCTACCACCATACCCAGGTCGAGGAACCGAGATGAAACTTTTGAGGCCGGGGTTCTGTGGAAGTGATGTAACAAGTAAGCGGGCCATTCAAAGGGTATGTTGGGGCCTGTACACATGTGTAGTAGTTCACTTACTGCCCGCCAATATGTGTGTAACTTGTGACAGCCCCACAACATGTGTACCAGTCCAGCCCCTGGTTCGGTGCAGCGAGGACACACCGCATCCGTGTGGTGGAAGTACCTATTGATCGTCTCGGGTGTAAGATATGCTCTATGGATTATGAACATTTGTATTTGTCTGAACCTCATGTTTCTGGGTATAGGTATTGGGCTCTTTATTATCTTTTCCCATTCCCTGTCCTCCAGCTGTCGCTCTAGGTCTGCTTCCCATTTGCGGTGCAGTGGATCCAGACTTATCGCTGCATGTGTACGGAGGGACGCCGCAAACCAGCGGATCAAGTGCCTGCCCCATCCCATGACGTGAAGATACTGTATAGTGAGATGTTGGCTCGGTTCCGCGTTCATGTCGCCCCATCTAGAGGTTAATGTTGCGATCAGTGAGCGGTGCCTCAGGAATTGCCCTGGTGGCAGTCCCGCTTCCTCAACCAGGGATTCATATGGTATGAGCATGCCGTCTCGGTACAAGTCTCCCAGGGTCTGGATATCGGCCTCGTGCCATTCCGTAAGTGCAAGGGATGTAAGCACCCCTGGCCCGCTGGGGGAGCCCTCTAGTGGTATGGCCGGTGCATAGGGGACGAGCGTTCTGGTGAGGTGTAGACAGCGACGGTAGCATTTGTACACCACCGCCAGGAGGAGTGGCGTCGGGGTTGCGGCTCTAGTGGCTGGGTGAAAAAGTTTGGTGATATGGTCCAGAGATCGGGGAGGCAGTGTGGTTGCAGTGTCCTCCCGACCACTGTCTGCGAGCCAGCGGGCGATCCACTGCAGTTGTGCAGCCAAATAGTAGTGTTCGAAACAAGACGCTGCAAGGCCCCCTTGATCGGTAGGCAGGTACAATTTTGCTAATGCTATCCTGTGTCGCGTGTTGCCCCAAAGGAAGTCCCTAAGTATCTTGGTGAGTGTGGAAAAGAAGGACGCCGGAACATACAATGGCAGGTTGGCAAAGTAGTATAGGAGACGGGGAAGGATCACCATCTTGGATAGTTCAACCCTGTCAGTGACCGTTAGCGGAAGCGTTTTCCAGAATTGCACCTGTGACTTGATGGCTGTCCAGGCCCGTCCCAGGTTACCGTCAAAGAGGTCCTTCGGCTGGCGATATATCTGGATCCCTAAGTAGCGGAAGGTGTCAGCCTTCCACTGCACCCTTGTACCATCGAGAATGTAACCCGGGTTTTGGGTCTCCCCCCCGAATGCGTAAAGACAGGACTTGTTCACGTTTACTCGGAGTCCCGAGAGGGCAGCGAAGTCACGCAATGTGTGTGCCAGCTGAGCTGGTATATTTTCTACATCTCTCACAAAGACCAGTAGGTCGTCTGCGTACAACGACACCTGGTGTACCGCATCTCCTAGAGGTATTCCATCCCCCAGCATCGCCCGCAATGCCGCCGCCAGTGGTTCGATTGCAAGCGCGAGCAGGAGGGGTGATAGCGGGCACCCCTGCCTGGTGCCCCTGCATATTGGTATGGCGTCAGAGATGTACGGCCCCATTCGCACCCGGACTATGGGGTTTTTGTATAATAGGTCAACCATTTGGAGAAAGCCCAGACCCAGCTCATATCGCATCAGCACTGCTGCAAGATAGCTCCACTCTAAGCAATCAAAGGCCTTCTCAAGGTCCAACACCAGGCATCCTGCCCTGGGCCACACCTGCACGCTATCCGACGCACCCTAAAGAACCTTCGCAAGTTCAGTGATGTACTGCGTTTGGGTAAAAATCTATTTTGGTCGCCGTGAACCAGCTCGGGGACCACCGGTGCCAAGCGCTCCGCCAACACCTTAGCATATATTTTGTAATCCACGTTGAGAAGCGCCAGGGGTCTGTACGATCCCAGGTTTGCAGGGTCCCTGTCTGGTTTGAGCAGGGACACCAGGTAGGCCTCACACATCGATGGAGGTAATGTGCTTTCATCCAGGGCTGTGTTGTAAAGGGTGTGCAGACGCGGCACAAGAGTCTCCCGGTAGGCCCTGTAGTATTCGGCAGGTAGGCCGTCCGGTTCCGGTGTTTTTCCAGATGCCATGGACCCAATCGCCTCCCCAATTTCCTCTAGAGTGAGGGGACCATTGAGTGTCTCCTGGTGTGCCTCTGAGGCTGTGGGCAACTGGATAGGCTCTAGAAACCTCTCCAGATCAGGGCCGGAGCAGCGCCCCCTGGATTGATACAGTTTTGTGTAGTGATCTGACATCACCTTGTGTATCTCACGCTGTGTGTATACCAGAGTCCCCTCCGGCGTGCGTATGGCTCCGATAGGGGTGCGATTATTCTCCTGCTTAAGCAGCCAGGCCAGAAGACGGCCCGCTCTGTCCACCTTAGCGTGGGTACGAGCCGTGTGGGCTGTATAGTTGTGACACCGCAATCTCTCCATGAGTTCTGCATGCTGCGTCCTGAGGCCCTCCAGCTGGTCCGAATGCCTGCCTCCGCCCTCGCCCTCTCACTCGTATTCGAGCAGTTGCAATTCTAGGCGAGTGAGCGATAGCATTAGTTGTTTACGTATGTTCCAGGTGGCTCCGAGACAGTGCCCCCTAACAGCGATTTTGTGGGCATCCCATTTCACCAGTGCCGTACTTGCCGTCTCCTCATTGAGTTCGAAGTACTCAAGAACAGCCGTCCCCAGTGATGAGCGGAATTCGGGGTCTTCCAGTGCGGGCGGCTGGAGGCGCCAAGTGGGTATGGGAGGACGATCGGCTTCCCAGGTAAGCTGGAGTCTCATAGGGTTATGGTCAGAGTGCGTCCGTCCTAGGTACTCGGACACCTCAACTAGTGGTATTAGGGACTGGGAGCCCACTACCCTATCCAGCCGCACATGTAGGTCGTGTACTGCAGAGTAGTAGGAATAGATGCGTTCATTGGGGTGAAGGACACGCCACATGTCTAACAATGCCCAATGTGAGAGCCAATCTGTGAGAGCCTGCGCATTTGACACAGCAGACGTCTTCCGAAGGGGTGGAAAGGATCTGTCCGTGTGTACATCGAGCACCGAATTGAAGTCTCCACCCAGTAACCAGGGAAGCCCAGCATGAGAAGTCAGCACTGTGGACAATTGTGCTAGGAACGAGGGTTGGTCTATGTTCGAGGCATAAATTGAGCCCAACAATATTGATTGGCCGTTAAGTGTCCCTCGCACTAAGGTGTATCTGCCTTCAGGGTCTATCACCGTGTCCTCGCAAATAAACGAGGTGCCCGCTCTCACCCAGATTAGGGTGCCCCTCGCATGCGCGGAGTATACCGTGCCATACACTTGTCCCCTCCAGCGCCTACGCAGTCTGTCTAGTTCCGGCTGTGTCATGTGCGTTTCCTGCAGTAGGGCAATTCCCACCGAGTGCCTCTGGAGGTATGCGAATATGGAATAGCGTTGCGTGGCTGTGTGCATGCCGCGTATGTTCCATGTAATTATGTTAGCTCATGCCATTTCTGGTGAGTTTAATAGACAAGGGTGCCAAGGGCGGGACGCGCCACGGGGAGCGGGAATCAGGGACAGGTATAAGTGCGTCGTGTTGCTGCAACAAAAACAATAGATGAACTACTAACATCATAACATCTGGGGCGGACATTCCGCAACGTCCGTACAAACCTCTGTACCAATTGGGTAGTACAAACTAGGTCAGTGTGTTGCCTGTTGGGGTGTGTGCACTAGTGACGATGTACTATGGTCGTTCCCCCCCATTCCTATATGTGCAGTAGGCCATCCGATTAATCACCTGCATAAGCTTACGAGACCAGCACTGTGTAGCTCTAAATGTCGACTCAGGTGTTTGTATTTCCTCTGGCCGCATGTGTAAGGTGGCCGGGTGCAGGCACAGTGTTACTGCATCATCTCTGTGTGAGGTGCGTTTGGTGTGTGACCCCGTCATCCCACCCCGTTATACAGCAGTGTGCAAAACCACAAACGTTAATCATGAATGTTCTACTTGCGTGAGCCGTTTGTGTCAGAGTCCATCTCATCAGTACTGTATCATATAATGCCATCAGCAGTTTGCCAAGGTCCTTGGATATTGCAGTCGATGGCGATGAAGAGCCACTGGCCACCAGCGCACCTCGTGTGTAGGGGTCCGGTCGATCTGTAGGGTGTGGAGAGCCGAGGGTTATAATTGCTTCCAGGACGCCTTGTCTCTCCCGTCTTATGTTCTCCGGACTCGGGACTACAGTTCCTGTTGTCGCGCCTCTCATAGTCCTGCGCCGTCTGCACCGTCTTGTTCTCTGACCTGCTGGGTTGTCTCCATCCGGGTCCGAAGGCCCCACACCCGTCCACAGCCTCGACTCTTCCAGCCAGTCCCACGCCTCCGCAGGAGAGTCAAAGAAGCGGGTCCCTTTTTTCGTAACCACTCGCAGTCGGGCTGGGAACAACAACGAGTATGGCAGTTCTAGAACTCTGAGCTGGCGTTTCACTGCTGCATAGTTGCTTCTGCGACGTTGCACAAGGGCGGTGTAGTCTGGGAAGAGCATAACTGGATTTCCGCTCACCCTGAGACCCTCCATTTTGAGTGTTTCACGGAGCACCGCGTCTCTGTCCCTGTAGTTGAGCATCTTGAAAATGAGCGGACGTGGCCTGGCTCCTGGTTGGGGCTTCTGGGCCGGCACGCGGTGGGCTCTTTCTATTGCGAACTGTGTTGACAATGTTCCCTGGGGTAGGAGATCGCGCAGCCAGCGCTCCATGTATTGCTCTGGGTTCCTACCTTCCTCACCCTCCGGCAGACCCACCACACGTATATTGTTGCGGCGGGAGCGTCCCTCCGCATCCTCTGCTCCGTCCTCCAGGGCGTGAACGCGGTCGATCAGATCTTGGAGTGCAGCTGTGTGACTTTGCGTGAAGGGCTGTACTTCCTTCAGTGTTTGGCCTTGTGTATTGACTTTTTCGGCCAACTTGCGATGGTCCGCATGAAGGAGCGTGAAATCCGAGGTAACCTTATCTATCCGGGTTTCCATAGAGGTCCTGGTGTGTTCTAGCGCAGCGCCAATTCTCTCCACCGCTGCGAGTACTGAGTCCATCTTGGCTGCCAGGGCTGTGGTCGTTGGCTCTTTCTCTCCTCCAGTACCCACGCCTATGGGTTCCAAGCCTCCCGCGTGGAGGGGTCCCTGTTGTATCTTAGCTCGCATCCGGCCCATCACAAGTTGCTGCGCCGTGGGCATGTGCGGCTTGTTAACGAAAGAGCGACGCACTAGTAATGATGCCACCCCGGAGAGTTTCACGCCTGCGTGAGTCACTCAGGAGGCACGACCCGGCTGGGCTGCTAGCAATAGCCTCCCTGTTTGACGCTGTCTGTGGGCAAGGCCGCGTGCACCGGTCTGTGGGGGCTATTTACTACCTCCGCCTTGATAGCCTGCCAGTAGGGTAAATCTCCCGATCTCCGGTTATGGCTGGGCGTCTGGTTACGTCGGCGTGAGTGCGGTGAGATGTGAGTCTGCAGGGCCACTCAGTTGTAAGACGGATTAGTCGTTACTGATGTCCCCAGAGGCTGTCATCCGTGCAGGTCTTGTCCCCGCAAGTCGCAGTGTCTTTCGTGCTTAAGCGTGAGGACTGCAGCTTCTGCTCACATTGGGCGCTTCCTCTGTTTCCCTCTTCAGCATTCAGCAGCGGCTACAACAGCGCAGTTGCCGAGTGAGGGTCAGCGTTCCCCAGGCCGTGATTGACTCCCTCAGGCAGACCTCCACCCGCGCCACCTCTCTTTATTGTCCGCTTCAGTGGTGCGATGTTCGCCAGACCCCCAGGCCCCAGCTAGGAGGTTTATTCCCTGTGATTGGGTTACACTAGGTCGTGCTCCCAGCTCCGTCTAGGCCCCCCACAACAAGAGCTGTGCGCCTGCCAATACTTCTCCCGCAGCAGCCTCACCGCTTCTTGTCCGATACCGGCCGTGCGTGGCTTCACCTCTTATTGGCCCTCAGTTTTCTACTCCTCAGCAGTTGCCGTCCTGGGGGGCAAAGCGGCGCAAGCAGGGCTTTTCGTCTGCCGCGATGCCTCAGCTATCTGGGCTCCCTTATTGACAGCGGGGAGGGCCGCTATCCGCCTCCGCGCCAGCCTCCGCACAGCATGAATGGACGATCCCCGTCGCTGGTAGTTCACGCTCGGCTTTGCAGTCACTAAGCCCCAGTCCTCCTTACCTCGGCAACCGCAGTCCCGAAGGGTGAGGCGACACTGATGTCCCCAAGGCATTACCCGTGAGGGTCTTGTCTCCGCAGATAGTGGTGTCGTTCGCGCCGGAGCGTGGGATCCACAGCTGCTGCCCACAATCAGCGCCACCTCTGCTTCTCTCCGCAGTCCTCAGAAGCGGCCACCACAGCGCAGTTGTTGGTTGAGGATCAACCCGCGTCGCCTCCCAATGTTGTCGGCCTCAGCGGTGCGACATACGCCTGCCCCTTAGGCCTCAGCTGGCGGGTTTTGTTCCCTGTAGCTGGGCAACACTAGGCCTTGCACCCAGAGGCCGATCAGTGTTCCCGCCGACGCCCACCGGTACCGGTCCAGCACCGTCCAGGTCCCTCACAACAAAGGTCGTGCACCTGCCAGTATTTCTCCCGCAGCCGCAGCTTCACCAGTGCACAATCCGTCCTCCCCCTCTTCGCCGCTTCTGCTGCCTGGCTGCACACTTCGGATCACCACAGCATAGGGCAGCTCCAACCCCCGTCGCGGGCCGCCTGGCAATTCAGTGTCTCTGCAGCGGCCCAGGCCCGTCTTACAGGGACCCGGTGCCCCGAACCGCAATCACCCACGCTCCACAGCCTCGGCGCCACGGTCGGGGTCCCGACTCACTAGGATTTGAACCTCCGGGGTTAGTTATCGACAATGGCACTGCAAAGGAGTGTCCGGTGCGAGTTGCTCCTGATCCAGAGGCCGGCGAATACACCAACACCTCACCCGGTTGTTCTCCTTCGCTGGGTGGGCAGCCTCTCAAGCCTGGGTGGCCGCCGCCCGCCAGACGCCAGCCGTGTGTGGCCTCGCCGCTTGGTGGCCCCGGATTGCTTCTCCGCAGCAATTACTGTCTCAGGGAGCAGAACGGCGCGATCAGGGATTTCCCCACTTGGAGCGATATCGCTGCTGGCTGGCCTCCCGTAACGGCAACGGGGAGGGCCGCTTCCCGCTCCCCGCCTCCGCTCACCTTTGGCTTTGCAGTCAGTGGGCCTCCGTCTCTCCTACCGCGGCAACTGCGTTCCGGGGGGGGGGTGAGGTGGCACGTTTCCGGGCCCTCTGTCCGCGGCGACGTTCCTGTTGCTCGGCCCCGCTTGTGTACGCTTCAGAGATCAGTTCTCCGCTGCCTCTGGGGTCGCCGCCTGATCGCGGGCGGCCATCTTCTGACACGGAGTGCCCGCGCGCGGTCTCGCGGCAAACAGGCCCTGTCTTTCCTCACCACCGCCGCCACAGTCCCGATGGGCAAAATGGCTCAGCTCCGGGCTCACTGGGCGCAGCAGATCTTTAGCCGCTTGGTCCCACTTCTTATCGGCGTGGATGGCTTACTTTTAGGATAATTTCGACGGATTTATGGGGGATAGCAGCTCGAGCGCTAGGGATTCACGTCCGCCATGTTGGCTGGCAAGCCACGCCCCAGATGCCATCATCAGTTTGATACCCTGCTCAGCTCTTCAGGTGCCACTAACTCAGTGCACCACAACTCATGGACCCTTCATGATTGAGTTTTGTGCTGTGGACAGCGGACGCAACAATGTCACCTCAGGCAGTGGGGAAGACCTGGGACGATGATGATGAAGATGAGGCAGGTGTAGCACACCCCACTGCAGCTGCAGCAGGAATATCCCGAAGGGACCAACTCATTAACAATTTCTTCACATGAGCACGCTCAGTTCTGGTGCCCCTACCTCAGTGCAGCTCAAGTCATCGCCACGTGGCGGTAGGCCCGTGCCCGCAGCCGTGCATCCGGTGCCACTAACTCAGTGCACCACAAGTCATGGACCCTTTATGATTGAATCTGTGTGTGTGATCCGATGATTACTGTTCTAGTTGTTGCCAGCACCAACCACTCCCTGAGTGCTGGCTTACACTCACCCCACACCCATCCAGCACAGGCATCGCTGGACATGTGACCCTGGTAATAAAAAGGGGCCGGGCGCACGTGCTCGTAGCCAGTTCCACTATCTATCTAAGTGTGTCCGTGTGGTCATTATGTATGCATGATGGCCCCGGGCCTTACCACATTACATTGTGCTGTGGACAGCGGATGCAACCATGTCACCTCAGGCAGTGGGTAAGACATTGGACACGTAGCTTTGTCGTCGTCCCCTGTAAGCCTAAGCGGAGTGGGCTGGGCCGGCGTACGCCAAGCCAGCATAGGGGTGTGAAGGATTTGCCCAGGGCTCTGGGTGTGGTTCTGTTCTGGCCTGGACAAGGAAGTAACTAATGAGTGTGTCACTGTTGTAGTGTCGGCACAACCCAGTCCGCAATCAACAATGTTGCTATGTTGCATGCACCCGGAGGGCGGGCTCGCACGAACGGGGAAATGAAGGAGCGCAAGACCGCTCGGAGTCTTGGCTCATACATGCCAAGTGTTGTGTGTATCTGTATTGCCGCAGCATGAGCCAAATGCCTAGCCTTAATCGCAGCGCGAGTTCAGCCAGGCATGAACTCCACATCTGTGTCTGCCCTATCCTTCCCACAGGCCTACACTCACGTGGCCGCCCACCTTCAACGGCCAAGATCACAGTGTCGTTGTCAGGCTTGTGGACATGCGCAGACAGGCATGACAATGGTGTGCCGTAGGAGTGCAAGTGATGCAACCGCGCAGCGCACACAAGTAAATAGGCTCGGGGGGAGGGAGGAGCAGCTGTAAGGCAACGTAACACACAGTGATGCCGCTCATTTGCCACATGCAAGACATGTCAAACATGAATCCCAAAGTCGCACACATCCCACCCCACCCCTAACAAGCCACTTCACATTTCCTGAATGCAAGCAGATGAGAAACTAACATTAGGGATGAAAGCTCCTTTGTCTGAACTATCAGGCGGAAGCACATCTGCACCTCCGACCTCGGAATTGCATGTGCCCGGCACCCCCTGGCAGATACTATAGCAGCTGATGACGACTCCCACACTACGCACAGCCCGACGAAAGACCAACGTATAAATACACAGAAGTCCTTGCTCGAAGTTATCTTGCATGGAATGGCCTTCACACTTACTCCCACACCATCCCAGGCGTACAACCGTTGCACACTAATACAACTCATTGATCCGAGCTGTGGCATTTCATCCACAGAACTGGCGCAGGTCAGAACAGTGCCGCTTCAACCAGAGCCACTAACACAATGGCAGAACATCCCGGACACTTGCACAACCCCTGTCAGGTGGAACTGTACCATGCACGTATGCTGCGTTTACTGGGGGCACTGCCATTGGCAGTGCTACGGATCAGTTACCGGCTAAGCTCCGCCTTGCCAACGTCACCTGCGTTCAGCCTGTGTTGCATTGTCGATCGTGCATATTCGAGTGGTCCATGGATGTCTGCCTATCCAACAGGACGGTAGCTGAACTGGATTTTGACATGTGTGTGCGCCCCCTGTTGGCCCATGACCAGGAGTGTCACCGTGATACCCGTTTATGGGATGCCTTGATACTTGGCATACATGCTGGCAGCTGGACCTGGGAGATTGCACAACTCCTCGTCTGCAGTGACCACATTGAACCGCTCCCCTATTGGGCTGTAGTGCTACTGGTGGAAGGGGTGGACGCAGCACATCTGTCCGGACATGCTAATGGATCGCCTCGCCGTCCTGTTTGATGAAGTCGACAACGACCTCATGTTGGAAATGATAGCCTACGGAGCTGCAATCGCTTTCATGGATGAGTGACTACGTACCTGCAGCCACAACAGATTGGAACTCATTGCACATGTCCCAACACCTTGTTGCATCTTGGAGATCTGGTCACATGTCCCACGACAACAGTGGACATGGCTGCATTCGCCTGGACTCCGAATACATGAGCGGACAACAACGCGGGTTAGCACACACTTGTGAAAGGTGAGGCACTCCCCCGGAGTGGACAGCGGCGCTTTGCAACGTTCCTCATCCTGACATACTGCTGCATTGGTCTGCATGTTGTGGCACTTATCTTGCCCGTACTGACACGCATATGCTAATAAAGTCTACTCACCTTCACTTGTATTCAACTGTGATTTGAATGACAATGTGTGTCTCACTGCCTATCTGGGTCACGGCCATACATGCACATTGATAGCATTACCCAGGGAGTACCTTTATGTGGAATCACTGTCCCTACATTCATCAATACTTTCATGCATAATTGATCAGGGCCATGACACATCAGTGTGAATTTGAATGTTTTATTCGCATTCAGTGGGGTGTTTAAGCTGGGCCAGTACAGGGCCATGTAAACCCCACTTTACATTGTTGCCCCGTGGAGGGACAGCCAGAGTCCATTAGGGATTGACAAGTTCATCGGAAGAGGAAGACTTCAGTCCGCAGTGTGATTGCTGTGTCATTGGTAACCAAACCAAATATGGCAGTCCCTGTCGAGGTCCAAGGTGAGTGTCGCTGAGTGTATCGGGGACAGTGGAAGGTGTTATTCCAGGGCATGATGCAGAGGGCAGAACCAAGCTGAGACAGGCCATATGGCGGAGATGAATGCTACCACTTCATTCTTACCACAAAGCCAGATTCATCATCATCTTCGTCCTCTGATGTGTCAGGTGCCTCACATGTGGGTGGTGATGTTTAGTCTGCATCACTGTGTGGCACTGACACTTCAGGGGGCGGAGATGTGGATGGAGTAGTAGCAGCAGCATTCATCCGCGCCAGGCCTTGTGGCGGCAATGCCATGATGAGGATCTGCAGGGCATGGACGATCACAGCTACATCTTGCTGGTGTGCAGCCGGGGCAAACATTCTTTCCGCCTGCATCCGCTCCATGTTCAACATGATCCTCCGCATGTGTTCCAACTCCCAGCTGACATTGCTGGATCCACTCTGACTAGACAGTTGTTCTTGGCTCAGAGTCATGACTCCGGCGATGTCAGCCATGGATTGTTGGAGAGCATGGAGCGGACAGTGGGTGTCCGTTAGGGACTGTAAGTGGTCCCTGATGGGACATAGACACCCACTTATGGCATCTAGTTTGGCTGCCATGAGATCCAACCCCACCCGCAGCTGATCAGCCATCTTCTCCTGGTACCCTCACACACGGCGTTGGAATGCCATGTGTTCGTCGTGGGGGTCCTGGGAGGCAGCCGTGGTGGTGGGTGCTTCCTGCTGTGTGGTCTGTGCAGGAGGTGGGGTTTCCTCAATGCAGCTGGGCTGCACTGCTCCTGGAGGTGGGGTGCCGAAGCTGTGCATGGGCTGTTTTAGGGCGTTGGTGTCGATGTTGGGGAGGTCCTCTTCATCATCAGTGCTGAGTTGTTGTGTCTGCTCTGCAGGAGGTGTTGATTCTCCCTCTGCAATGTGAAGGGGAGATGCAGATTGACATTGTGTTCACATGTATGTTGACGCATTGGACAAGTTTACTTACAGACTGCATGACAATCTACATTGTGACTGTTTGTGAGGAGATGCCTATGTGATGCGGGACAGTTGACATTTCTACACCATCAGGGATGTGAGGTTGTACTTGTACATTGTCATCTCACAGTTTCCTGCTATGCCAAATGCGAATGGCCATTTTCTACACACAAGCGGCGGCAGTTGTGTCCTCTGTTCTGTTGTGAAAGTGTTGCAGTTTGTACCACATTGTTGTCAATGTTGAGGTGCTCTGATTCTTATGTGTGTGTGCAGCATTGTGGGTGTGTTGGCCCTTCAGCTCTGATTTGGCTGGCCCTTATCCCTTTCAGGCGGTGTGCCTTTCACTTCTGTACTTATACAGTGCTGAGATGTTGCAGACTTGGGTAAATTGGGCTCTTGGTCGGAGTTGTGACTCTTGGGCATGGTTTGTCCGCAGATGTGCTATACTTAATTGTGCATGTGTGCCATTGTGCCCATCTCCCCCCGTCCCCCAGTCCCTGGTCATTACTCATCCTGTTGCTGTTGGCTCAGGTCATGTTGTGCAGTGTCCGGTCCCCCAACTCCTGCCACCGTCTCCCCAATGATGACTCGGGTCACCATTTCCTCCATCTCATCCAGCTCCTGGTGTGTCGCTGGACTCCCACCTCCAGTCTGCATTGCTGCATTCAGGTTGGCTGCGGGTTTCAGCTTGGTTTTGCACTTCACATCAGTCCAGCGCTTCTTGAAGTCGTCCACTTCCCTTCTCTTCACTCCGACTGCATTCACCTTGGCCAAAATGGACTGCCATATTGTATTTTTAGTTGCCAATGACACAGTGGAGGTGATGAACCGTTGGTGGTGGTGTTCTATCACCTCCGAAATGAGGATCTGGTTTTCCTGCGTACTGTAAGGCGGGTTCCTCTTCTTCTTCTCCTTGCCCTTCCCTGAACCCGAGGTCCCAGGCTGGTCCTCCGTGGGGCTTGTGGGGTTCTGGTTGTCCTCTGTACCCGCTCTGGCTACCTCCATGGTGCTTCGCAGTTGTTTGTGTTTTTTGTTGGTGCTTTTCTAGTAGTTTCCCCGCCTGACTTGTGGGACTTGCAGGCCTGGCGCTGCTTATCGCTGTATTTTTTTTCGCAGTTGGGCCCATCGCAACTTTTTTCACGTTAGGCTTTAGATTTTTATCGCCGTCCCGGTGATTTTATCGCGGACATTTGACGCGTTCTCAGGACACAATCGCATGTTACCGCCGTGTTGAGAATGGGACGTTAACACAGAGTTATTTTCCCGCGATGGACGGCGAAATGTGAAATTGCGTTAACCTATTTTGGCGATCATTATCGCACGTTCTTGAGAATATCCCCCATAGTCTGGTCTCCTTCACCCTCCAGGCCAGTGTGCGGCACGGTGGTCAGTGTGGAAGCACACCCTGCTTTGCAGGACTTCAGATGACGGCCCTTTCAGGATCTTCTGTGCCCTTCCTTCACACCTGACAAGTCTCCGGCAACGCCCGGTTGATATTGTCATCTTGAAGTCATGGCACTTCTCTGAAATATGCTTCCTGTGCCGGGTGGTCCTTTCAGGTTTCGGCAGCACTGTGCCAGGGGTAATTACACAGAAGATACAACAATATGCGCCTTACACATACCTAACACTGCACCAAAATTTCGTGTTTTTTCAGTTTTATGAAGTGCTACGTGTAACCATTTCTTTATTTCAGAGCGCTGCTTTAGGTTAAGTAGCTGCATTGAGAGCAGGGATCTATGGATCCTGGTCGAAGGGCTGAGAGCGGAATCCGATCGCTTCGTTCTTGCTGCATACATATTGTCAGTTGCGGGCAAGTCTGAAAAGTTAAATGTTCACGTTTCCTGAACCGCCTGCAGTCGGGGTCAGATCACATTCTGTGCAAAGGGCCTTCCACATGCTTGGTCCCTGGGTCCCCAAAGAGCTACCTCCATGTGAATGCACTTGTATGATCGGCAGTTCATCAGTTGACCAAATGCAGAATCAGTGTCCTCAGCTGACCCTCGGGCCCTCAGTGCCTCTGAGGGACTGTGGAGCAGTATCATATTCTCAATATTTTTGTTCCTGCTAGCAACTTCAGTCTGGCTCGTCAGCTTCCTTTATTGTTGTTAATCTATGCTGTTCCTGTTACATGTAGGGCAGCTAAATATACTAAAGGCGAACATTAAATAAAATAAATAAATAAATGAGCTGCCAGCTGCTGCAGGTGTTTTGGGCCTTTACCCTTAGCATGCTTTGTGGTTGGCGCAGAGGCCCTTGAAATAACGCCTGTCTTCAAGTGGGAGCCACTGGAGAACTGTTCGTGCAGCGTTGACCTGGCCAGACTTGTGGGGGCTTATTTACAAGCCCTTGCGCCACTTTTGCGTAATTTTTAACATGGGAAAAGTGACGTACGGGTGGCGCAAGGGGCTTGAAAATATGCCCCGTGGAGTTTAAGCACAGTGGGGCAGATTTACAAGCCCCTTGCGCCACTTTTGCGTCACTTTTAACATGGGAAAAGTGACGCAAAAGTGGCGCAAGGGGCTTATAAATCTGCCCCAGTCTGTCTGCCTAGTGCCGCAGACTTTATAGCCTGGTAATAAGCATGTGAAGGAGACCCGTGTACATGATGTGGCTGCAGTCCAGGCATACCATGACCAGAGCTGCTATCAGTGTAATGACCCTTCCGGAGGCACTAGATTCTTGGAAACTATAGCTTAGTGGTAACACATCTGCTGCTGACATCTGGGTTTAATAGTGAGAGCCCAGGTTTCGTTTCTGGCGAGTCCGTTTGGTGAATACATATGTCTGCTTATTTAACTATCAGTATACAGCACTCCGCTCAGGTTTGCACGAGTGTCACAATCCCACAACTCTCCACTGAACTGAGAAGGAACTCTTAAAGAACTGGATCACTGTCCGGGATCCATAAGGGTTCTATGTTTTCTTTGTACATGTTCACACCGTGGAAGGTCGTTAGAGGGCAACACCAGTTTAATACAATAAAACAGGCAGGAAGTAGGTTGATCTCTAATATTCTTGATACCCGCTAATAACTGAGCGTTTAAGAAACAGACTTTTGAAAAGTTCATTCCACACATAATACATCTATTCCTTACTACAAAATAATGTCCTCTTGGTTTCTTAGATCAGGGAAGCTCAACACATTCTGGATCCAAGACAGATTTTCCGGATAACCCCCAACTTAAATGAGTTGTATATACATTCAATTTATCAAAATGCATCTTATGTGCATATCTTGAATGTCTGGCATTGACTCAGTCCCTCTGGACCTTAGAAGGACACTCTTGTATTAGATATACATGCTGGTTTGAGAGACACTTTGAAGGATGCTCTTCGTCTCTTTATTCTAAAAGAGTTAGAGGCCGTAGGAGTTATTCAGAGTTCAGAGGTACTGGAGCTTTGCCTCACATTGCTTGAGCTCCCACCCCACCACACTTACAGTTCATCTGCCTCATTTAGAGGTGGTGAACGTCCAGGTGTCCAACACTGAGCCTGCACTTGGCTCCACCACCAGAAACCCTTGACTCCATGGTCTGTCGGCAACAGGACCATCGGATCGCAGTAGTAGCGGCCTCGTCCAATTTTGATGGAGCCACAACAGCTGATTTTACCTGCCCAAGTCCATCATGTGAGGAATGGAGAAGCTAGGCATGGAAAGCTTGCAATAGCTCCCATGCCCAGGGAGAAATTGTTTTAAATTGTCAGACTCATTGATATTTTGTTTTTCAAACACAAACCCATTTTGGGGTTTATGCCTGAAAATGAAAATAACACTGCACAGCGTGTGAAAAAAAGATACTGTCTCACTCAGCATTAAAAAGGTGACAAAAGTGAATCTCCCAATGCACTTCCACCAGGCAGGCAGGATCTCTAAATGTGGCTGGTGATCCTCCATCTTCCTAGCGGCTGGTGGGCCACCCAGGTTGTAAATACGCCTCTCACTCTTCACCCCTTCCCTGTGTTTTAAGTTTAAACTTTAGTCTCTGAACACACACTTGGAAGTTTTATTTTTACTCAGGATTTGTAACAGTGACATTATTTAACTTGGTGCATCCAGACCTTATGTTGCTGTTTTCAGCAGGTTGCCAGATTCCCAGAAGGATATGCCCCCTCTGTGCCCTGCTTATCTAGTTATTGAATTCAAATTGCTTGGCAGAATCCAAGAAAGTGAGGGAAAATGTCATATGACTAATGTCGCAGGAAAGGGCAATAGGATCCTCCATCGAATACAAATGTTTTACAATACAAGATATTAGATTTATATGTGCGGTTTATGCTACTAGATATTCTCAAATATTATTTGGACTAGTACAGTGGTGGTTAACTCAGTAGTTCAAGAGCTTGTCACCTTGTGAGCTGCAGAAGCTTTGAGAGTTAGTTCCAGCTTCCTCAGAAGCTTATGCAGTTCTTCTGGTTGATGGTGGAGGTATTCTTTAGGATCACTGGCCTGAACCCTTCGTGCCGGCACCAGAGATGTGATTAAGGTGGGAGTTGTCATATGAACAGTGTGCTACATGAGACCAACTCTTTGCAAAAGCGGTGTATTGAGAACCTCAGGAAGTGAGTTTGAATTCTATCTAAGCTGATTTAGCCTTCAAATTTCAGTCAGTCAGTCAAAAATCTTTATTTCGCCCGCAAGGGCCATAAAAGCACATATAGTAAAAACAATACATTATATACAGATTATAGCAGCAACCTTTGAGCTATCTATAACTAGATAACACTTTTTGGGAAAATGTACATTCCTTTCTGGGATCTTAAGTTAGCAAAGACAACTCTCCTAGACGTCCTCGGACAAAGAGTTATGCAATATACATACAATATATGGCTTTTACATTAGCCGCGAGGTAAAAGACAATAAGGTGCATATGCGTAAACAAAAGGCTAATTTTAACTGGAATAATTTCATTCAAGTATGATATCTTGAGGAGACACATAAATAATACATTGTATAGAAAAATATCCAAATGTGAAGTAAGATGGACAATTTCATTTAAAAAAACAATATCAATATCAGGATAAAATATAGGGATAACATTTTTAAAAACTCCTTAAAACACTAATTATTTGCAAACTAGTAGTATACCAGGGTGCAATAGTTAAATTCATTCGATTTAAAAGAGAGGGTACGAATCCAAAGTGGCGTAAAAGATAATGTTAGACTGGAATTAGCCTATGAGCTCTTCTTTAGGATGGCTCTACGAGTACACCACATCGAGTACAAGAAACGCGAGATTGAAAACACAGTGGGCATATCTGCGTCATACTTGAGTAGCCTAAAGACCTCGGAGCAGTGTCTAGACCCCAGGTTCCTGCACAACTGTAGCAGCCAGCGAGACCTTGACCTCCTGTAAGCAGGGCAGAAAAAAAGTACATGCATTTCAGTTTCCTCTACATTCTCACACGCTGGACAATCCAGACTGGGGGCACCCGACCACTTGTTGGTGAAAGATCGGAGCGGGAGCACCCCATGTCTGAATTGGAGGAATAGCTTCTTTGCAAGGAGCGGCTGGATGTCATCTAGCACCGTTTCTAGCCTATATTGTGGTTTAACTTCTATAAACCTAAGGGTTAAACGCCAAGGCGTAGTCCCCCTCCATAGCTGGGCCAATTTATATTCTTTATAGGTCTCAAGGAGTACATTTCTGGGGGTCACAAGGCAGGTTTCTTCAGCAGTGCTCCACAAATTGGCCCTCCCCAGGGCCTGGCAGGTGTTCCTAATGTGTGCCAACCATGGGAGTTTTCCCACGCCTTGGAGGCTCATAACTTCTCTCAACTCATCCCTGTATGAGGCTAGTTCGGGAGTACTCTAAAGGCGTCGCCAAAATAGAAGGAGTCTTAAAGATACTTCATCTGCAATAGGACTAATCCCAAGGTCCATTCTAAGGGGTGTTAAAGAGGAACTAGAGGGGAGACCCAAGAGTTGCCTAGCAAAGGAGTTCTCTATGTGCAATAAGGGGGTAGTTGGACAATGACCCCATAATTCTGCTCCAAACAAGGCAGCGCCCCTTGCCTGTACCTTGTAGAGTTCAACCGCAGGGCCTATCACTTTGTGTGTGCAGCTCTTATATGCCTTTGAGATACCCCCGTGGACTGAGCCAGCTTAAAACTAGCTTTCTTTATTTGAGCCCCCCATTCCATTTTCTCAGTTAATGTGATCCCCAAATACTGGAAGATAGACACCCTCTCTAGGGCCCTTCCATCTAAACAGGGGTTTGGGCGAGTGCTGTTATTTGCATTAAAGACCATGTACTTTGTTTTTTGAAGGTTGATCTCCAGACCCCTGTTTCTACAGAAGGCACTAAATGCATCAAGAACCCTTTGCATGCCCATAGGGGATTTCGAGAGCAAGAGGGTGTCGTCTGCGAACATCAAGGCAGGTATTTTGCGGTTCGCTAGCCTAGGGGCGTCAATATCTTTTCCAGCCAACAATGCCTCTATTAAGCCATTAATAAAAAGGGAAAAAAGAGTCGGAGCCAAGACGCAGCCTTGGCGTACACCTTTCTCTACTGGGAAGGGGGCTGAGAGTTCTTCATTTTTGCCATACCTTATTTGTGCAAAATTACCTTGGTGTAGGCGTTTCATCTGATGGCATAGGTACTCTGTAGCTCCCATATCCAATAATATTCCCCACAATTTATCCCTCAGAACTAGATCGAATGCGGTTTTAAGGTCCACAAATATAAGATAGAGGCTGCCACCCTCTATGGACACAGTTTTCCAATATAGGAGCTGTAATCTAAAAATTTGAGCAATAGTGGAGATCTTGGCTCTAAACCCGGCTTGGAGGGGGGGGGTAAGTACGTTACACTCTTCTATCCAGGACTGAAGTCGCCCCAAAAGTGCACGTGCAAATATTTTCTGGCTTACGTCTAGGATGCTGATGGGGTGGTAATTAACAGGATTAAGCAGTGAACCCTTTTTAAATATTGGAATGATTTCAAACCCTGCCCAAGTGGTAGGGATCGCCATACCCTGAAGGATGGCATTAAACAGAGACCACAAGTAAGGGGCCCAGACAGAAGGCTCGGAGCGAAAAAGGTCACCAGGGATCTTGTCCAACCCTGGCGCCTTAGCTGGTAATATCTTGCCCAGTGCTTCTGTAATCTCCTTTAGGGAGAACAGAGGCGTGTCTCGATGGTTTGGCACTGGGGAGGGGGGGTCATTGCCACCACCCCGACTTCCTCCTCTGCGATTGAATATAAAGATTTAAAGTGGGCTCTCCAGACTTCCTCCCCTATATTTGATGATATGGCTGATTTGCCTTTAGTGGATCCTGTGTTAATCAGGTTCCAGAATGCCCTCATATCATGATTGTCCAATGCAATTCTAAGTATATCCCATTTTTCGCATTCCCAACTACTTTTTGCCTTTGCTATGGCGATTTTGTAGGTTGCCCTAGCTTCCTTAACTTGTGGCCTATCATTTGTTTTAATGGCGACTAAAAGGGCTGACTTGGCTGCACTGCAGTGTTCATTGTACCAGGGATGTCGTGGTTTTCTAGTCAGCCTGGGCTTTTTGCTGGTGTAAAAAAAAGATGCCAAGATGGAAAGCAAATCTTGATGATTATGAGACAATTTAGTTTGGGAAGTTGGAGTGCCATTAGTCGCAAAAAATTGGTACGCAACAGCAAGAAAAGGAATAATTTGTTGGTATAGGGAAGCCAGCTTATCCTGTGATTGGGAGAATTCCCCCCAGCGGACTCTCCTCCCTCCATTGGCCAATATTAGAATAGAATCATGTTGTGGTGGTGTTTTGAGGGTATTACCGACATGCGGTGAAATTACGTCTAACATGAGAGCATTATGGTCACTCTTGTGGCAAGGGGTGATCTTAAAATCAAGAACCCTATGCCACGATTTTGGGGCCGAATCCGATCTCGGCCGGTAGGGCTCCGAATCGGATTCGGCTTAACCGGATCCGATTCGGAGCCCTATTTCCCGACCGATTCGTACGCGCGTCCGGACGAGCGAGTACGATGCAAAATCGCCGACCGACTCGTTCGGGCGTCCCAACCGCTCCGACCGACTCGTTCCCGGGTCTAACCGCACCGACCGACTCGCTCGGACACGACTCGCACCGCGCAATGGAGACGTTCCCCGGCCGGGTAAGTACGATGCGCGCCGCGAGCGAGTCCGACCGACACGCGCCATCCGGCTCAAAAGAGCAGTCGGAGCCGTACTTCGGGGGTCCGTGTCGGTCCCCCCTGTACGCGTAGCCGCGCGAGTCGCACACAGGGGGGACCCATGGGTCCCCCCTACCTGTGCGTGTACGGCGTGTGCCGCTTCACCGCGTACCCGCTGTAGGGGGCGCCCTTGTTCGCCTCGCACCCATTGAGGCAATGGGAGCCCCCGTACGCGTTGTACGACCGGGTCCCATTGACTTCAATGGGAGTCCGACCGACTCGAGTACGATAGCATACGGACGCATCGTACTCGTTCGGTCGGGCTGCACGGGTCCGATTCGGTCGGAAATCTCTCCGGGTCCGGCTCGGTCGGAGAGATTTCCGGCCCGAATCGGAATCGGCCCCTTAGTGTCAACCAAGATATAATCTATAATCGAGGCCTGCCCTGGTCTATTAAAGGTGGGCTTACCGGGGCTATCAGATGCTAAACGGCCATTACATGCCCTTAGTGAGGAACTCAATGTAAGTGTATGCATCTGTAGGGCCAGCGGAGTCAAGGCCCGAATGGGCGAAACATTGGGCTCTGGGATAGCCCAGAGTGAGTCCTCCTCACTTGAGATACTTGTGGCCAGGCCGTTCAGAGGTACGAACTGCCAGTTAAAATCCCCTCCTATAATTACCCAATAATTATCCGGGATTGTTAAGAGAAAGGTGGTCAATCGATCAAGGACGGGGGAAACTTGGCCATAACAGACCAGCCGTGAGTAGACATTGATCAGAGCAATTCTAATTTTTGTTGTAAAGATCAAAAAAGTACAGAGAATGTCTCGTGATGAAGTCTCTATCTATTTAGCCTCACAGCCAAGGTGCACGCCAACCCAGATGCATAGTCCCCCAGATGGTCTTCCCCTACCCCCCTGGGTAGCTAAGATGCTGTAGGACGCATAGCCCAGTCTGTGTGTGTCCACCCTTGCCCAGGTTTCCTGGAACATGCATATCTCATGTTGCTCTATAAATAGCCCCTGATCTGGAATATCCAGTTTGGAGGTGAGTCCTGCTATGTTCCAGGATAATAGCTGCAGGCCTGTTGGGCCCACTTCATTGGCTGTGGTGGTTAAAAGAGGGGAACAAGCCCTTGGATAGACCTGTTGTAGGCCAGTAGTCCCCACCCGCCCCATCAGGCTTTGATCGTTACCCAAGTTGCGATCGCTAACTAAAGCAGGAGGGGACTTTGCCATCGATGGTAGGATGGTCTTAGTTGCCTGAGAATCCTGTCGGCTAGATGGGGCGATAGGTAACTAGTGGGGGCCTCCTCCTGATTTTTACTTTTTACATCTCTCAGTCTTCCCACGAAAACCGTCTCCTGTTCTCCTTTCTGCTTCCTACAGCCTCCCTGTCCTGGTGCAGTGATCCCACTCTGGTCTCCAATTGGCGGCTGGGGCTCACATATAGGGGCCCGGTACGCGTTAGTCAGTCAATTGAATCTAGCGGGCTATATCTATTTGAGACGGGAAAGTTATAAAAAAGTGGTCTAGGGAAGTCCTGATTCATTCTAGCAGATGGCCTATTCTGGTCTCTCATCCCCCAAGCATGACCTGCTCTTCTCGTGTTATGAAGCATAATCCCTGGGGGGAACAATATCCCAAGGGGAGGGAAACTATACCCCCATTCTCCCTCTGGTAGCTGCGATCTAAAAGGGTTTGCACAACCCATGTATCTCTAAAATGTATCACTATACAATCCCCAGGGACATCGTTTGGTCTCCATCCCACCCAGCCTACCCTACGCGTCAATATGATATCATTTGCGTCTTTGTAGGAAAATTGCCTGTGATTGGCCAGCCAAAAGATGCATTTGTTTTTAAGCTCAGAATGGGATTCCCTACCCCCCCTATTCAACTCTGGTACTCCTGTTAACACAATAACATAGGGAGGTGAGGCCGGGAGGAGATTAATACATGGCAGGGGAGTCCCTGTTTCAGGGGATTCTTCGCGGGGTACTGTCCTTGCGCTGTCCCCAAAGATGAAACCTTGTTGCTGGATGTCTGCTGCTTGCGAACTTACTAGTGGTGGCCTAGAGTTAATTTCTATTATTGGCCCTTGGGAGGGCCCCTGGCGTTGAGTACTTGGGTCTGATCTTTAAGGCAGTGGGATTCTCGAGCATGAGTCTGCACCCTCCTGATTGATTAAATTAGGCCTACTGGAGATAGTCAAGGTATTAAGTACTGGGGTTACTGGCCTGGTAGAAAGAGGGGCTGGTTGTAAGACTGAGGTTTTTGTTGGCTCAACCCCCTTGAGAAGTGACTCTACCTTGCCCACCCAATGATCAACCAATGATGTTAATTTGTCAACCCGGTCCAATAAAATATTAAGTTCATCCCTTACGATGGACCTGAATTGTACATGGAGGTCCGTCACCAGGTTAGTCACCCAAGGTGGTTGCTCAAGGTTCGCCTGCGGTAGAGCCCCTGATCCGGTTATCCCCATGTCACTGTTCGTTGCTTTGTTCTCCGTTTGTTTTTTTTGCTTGGGACCCACGTTTGTAACAAGTTTGTGTTTCCCTTTTTTTTTGCCGGCGCTCTCCGGAAGCATCTCAGCAATGTGTGTTACACAGGCCTTTGCACATGTCCTTGGGAGTTCTGGTGATGGATCCCAAGTTGGGATTAAGGGGGAGGAGGGACTGTCAGGCTCATGAGTGGTAAAACATGGGGCTATATCCGGGGTTAGTGAAAGACGCCTTTCAGTCAGCTCAATTTCCGTGGCTACTGCTCCAATTGCCCTTTGTAGCATTTTATCAATTGAAGTTGGTTGTGAGGGAGGTGCAGATTGCAAGGCGGCAGAATTTCTCACTGTGCATGTGTGTTTGCCCATGGCTGCTAATGGCAGTAGCAGTGGCTCGAAATTATTAAAGAAGATTTTGGCCAAAATGATACTTACCAGTAGTTCGTATTGAGAGTGATTGCCCAAGAGTCCGAATATTTTTTTTTTAGGACAATGACGGGCTGGAGGGATAGTGGCCACAAGAAGGAGAATGCTTCCTAAAGCTTCTGGGGGTGGCAAACACACATCAATTGGTTATGACACTAACCTTATGTGAAGTGTCCGATGGAGTTAATAGCCCTGGTGAGTCCACTGTCAAAACCAAGAGGGGTGGCCCAGCCCAGTCTCCTTCGGGCTCTGACGGGCGCAGATGGGCCTGCCCTTGGCCCGGGCACGTCCACGCACGTCCCGCGCTGCAGGAGCCCTGGCCGGTTAATAAGCGCCTCCTGGCGCAAGCAAAATATGATGGCGGCGTCCTCGCCGCTAAGCAGGCTGGGGGATGTGGTTTCTGCCCCCACCACAGTCTCACAGGCAGCAGCGGCGGTAAATAAACAAGCGGGCTTCCATGCGGCCCCCCGCAGTCTCCGCAACGATGTCAATTAGCTGGAATGGGCATTGTGTCCCTTCAAATTTCAACAGTGCTGCAATACTTTTATTGGGATAGTATCAGCGCTTCTCAGCATGGATGCTTTACATCAATGGTTACAGCGTTTAATAATATGTTGTATCCCTATTGAGAATTCTTGTTAATATAACTGCAGTGATGCATATTAAAGCATGTCCCAGCCAGCTGCTGCGAGTATACCTCTTCATGCTCAACACACACAATGACACACCGTTTGGCTCTTCAGTGCTTACATTCTTTGGTGTCACATGGTTGAACTGAGAAGAAGGGATATATGTTTTGGCACGACAGTGGACAAGCACTCCAGGATTGGTTGTTGGTATCAACTGACGTCTAAAACCTGTCAAATCTGCACTAACCTGGCAATCTGGATCCAACAGCAGCAATGTGCATCTCCGTGCTTCCCTCTGCTGGTCAGGGAAAGGGTATTGAGCCAAGAGAGAAAAACATAGACACCAGATATGTTCACTCTGCCTGTTCTTACAGAAGCATTGATACCTAAAACAAGAAATAACCCTTTTAGTATCTCACATTTTAAGTTCTAGTTTGCTATTTCTAATGTGACATATGGTATTCCTTGTAACAATCTCTGTTGTTCCAACTCTCTACAGTTGGTTGAAACTCTGAAACTTCCTAGAGCTGAAATGCAAATGAAACCTCTATAGTGGATGCAAGGGAATGCCTGTGCTATAGTATTTCTTCTATACAGATAACTGCCATCAGTGATTAGTAAATTAAATCTGTGTTTTGAATGATTCATAATATCACACGTTCCTCAGCTGTAACTTGGGGAATACACATTAGTATTTTACCTTCCATGCTGACAACAAGCACTTTAGCACCTCTATCAAAACCATAACACCATATGTAACTCGAAGAAAAAATAAACAATGTTGGTACAAATGAGGATTCTTCTTGCTCCTTTCATTGAGTACATTATCTTTGGAAGGGTGATTCCCATTATAATGTGCATATTTCAAAAGCCTAAATCCTTGATGAAAAATGCTGCCCCACAATACTGGCAACAGGGATCCAGCTGCATCAACTAAGCATACTTATAGCATAGCAAAGAAAGCTCTGACATATGAGGAACTTTTACTCCATGAATCCAAGATGGCCACCACCATTGTAAGACCTGTGAGTTTCCCGTGGCACCCTGGGACTTGAAGTCTGCCTTAAGTTCACCTGTGTGTGTCGTTGCAGAGGCTAAGACTTACACCAGACTGCTTCTACACTCTGCACATCCATTTGACCTTCTTGCTTTCAAAGACATGCATACGAAGAAAGTTTGGCAGTGAGCATCTCTTGTCTGTCCAGTACATTCAGGTGTATGTGGTCAACAGACTATGACACTACCTGAATGAAGACATATTTATGACCTTATTTTGCCCCGCCGCCCGAATATTGCATTCTTATAACACATGCACATATAATTATTCGCCAGGACTATTTAAGAGCAAAACAAAACGTTAGTATCACTTAAAATTTGTGTTACTGATATATAATATATATATATCATTTACAAGACAAACCACAAACTGTCAAAGACCCAGAGAAGGGACCAATAAGGTTTATTACTAAATATACTAGCCAGGCAAACAATCTACGTAGAATCCTACAAAGCAGGTGGGCAATCCTCACACGAGATACCACATTAAAACCAAAAATAGGGAAAACACCCAATGTAACCTTCCAAAGAAATGTTTGACTAAGAGATATGTTAGTGCATAGTCACCTGAAAAGCAACACACAAACTTGGTTACAACAAAGTCGAGGTTTTAAAAAATGTGGACATTGTAAGGCCTGTAAACACAGTAACAACATTCATGAAGTATATCTAGAGAGAATCAAGAAAAAACAGTGCATCACAAAACTGATTACGTGCAAGACAGATTTTGTAGTGTATGTGATCACCTGTCCTTGTGACTGGTGGTACATAGGATCTACAACATTTCCAGTACAGAAATGAATATTGGAGCATTGGCGAGCGATCACTAACTCAGACATGAGTTATAGCACAGCAAGGCACTTTAGAGAATACCATGAGGGAGACTGGACCAAAGCCAAGTTCTTTGGATTGGATACAGTCGCCAAGGATCCCAGGGGAGGTAATAGAATCACTGCATTACGCAGAATGGAGTCTATGTATATCCCTAAGGCAGGTTGCCTTGCCCCACATGGTATGAATCTTGATGAAGAGCTATACATACATCTATAGCCTTGAAGCTCCGACCCTCTTTTGTAATTTGAAAAGGATTGTGATCTTTGAAACAATATGAACACAAAGTATGTTTGTCTTTTCTTCCTAGGGTGTTATTAATTTTCCTTTTTCCACTTTTTCGTTGCTGAATCATATTGTGTATAAAAAAATCTTTATTGTTCCATCAATATTCCTAAGGACCATACATACAGTCATATTAAAGTTAAATAACAAGGCCAAGTATCTGTACATGTTAGATAACTGTATCTCTATCTTTATTACAGATGTGAGGGAAGATTCTCCAAGCAAAATTATGCTGGAAATTATTTTTGGAAGAGTAGAAGGCGACCCTCATGTGGCAACACCTTTTTACGTTATTTCCTATCTTTCACATCGAGCAATATGCCATTTGAAGTACAATTGGGTACTATACCCTCAAGGTTAATGTATACAGATGACTAAATGTTCTTGACCACGATATAGAACATGCAATGTTTGAGTGAGGAGTGAAAAAAATAAAAAAATAAGAGTGCCACATTAATTCTCTAACCTCTCTACTCAGACACAATTGTGCTAAAAGTTGCAATTTTCTTTAATTCGTATAATCACAGTATACAGAAAAAATGGTCCGGAGGTTTATAACTGTTAAAGAACACTATGTTCTGTCAAATTAATGATAAAGTTTTTGTTGAAATGAAGGAACATGTAGGAAATGTCTAGTATTTTTTCTATGTTGTTGTTTCACAAATCGTCGGCGCGACGTATTTAAGGAAGCAAAGTTTTAAAAAACGGGTCATGTGATAAAGAACGAAAGTTCGAAACGCGTCTGTGTCTTTGCCTAAAATAAACTTATGTTATTGAAGAACCGCGTTGGTGTGGCTATGACTTCAAAGACCATGAGGCATCGTGATTGCACGCCCACTGGGGCGGGTCTTAATGTTTAAATATGGTTTCCTGATTGTTGCCGGGACTGCTGTTCAAGTTGCCAGTGATCAAGGGCAGAGTGCTGCCCGAAAGCGCGTTTGGCCTGTGATAAGAACTTAGGAGGGAACGTGTTGTGACTGCTAACCTGCAATAAATATGGTGATAACTCCCTGATGTGTGGCATTTCCATCGAGGGCAACCTCTGTTTGTGGATATTTTGAGCGGCAGCCCAGCCGCGGAAACGCCCCTCCGCATGTCAGCGGACCAGCGATTCTTGAAATGACGGGAGTCGAGAGGACAGGGAGTCCTATACTGTGGGAAGTGGAATAAGCAGCATAATAATTGTTTTCCTCCTCAAGTAGCCCACTTGGGTAAAGTACTGTTTTTAATTTTTGCAGAACTCGACAACACCCACTGTGGTAAAACAACGAGGGACTTCAAAGACCATGAGGCATCGTGATTGCACGCCCACTGGGGCGGGTCTTAATGTTTAAATATGGTTTCCTGATTGTTGCCGGGACTGCTGTTCAAGTTGCCAGTGATCAAGGGCAGAGTGCTGCCCGAAACACGTTTGGCCTGTGATAAGAACTTAGGAGGGAACGTGTTGTGAGTGCTAACCTGCAATAAATATGGTGATAACTCCCTGATGTGTGGCATTTCCATCGAGGGCAACCTCTGTTTGTGGATATATATATATATATATATATTCACTGAAAAAACCATAGGTTTCAGGCACGTTATAGTTAGAAATTAGCATTTAAAAAACCTTACAAATTCACTGAAAAAAACATAGGTTTTAGGGACAGTTATAGTTAGTTGGACATTGCACTCGATACGAAACCCGTGAAATTCCCCCGTTATAGTTAGTTCAGCTAACTATAACTCTGCGCTCCACAATGCACTGCTGATGACGTCACATATTACATCACTCATGACATGGTCAGTGACATCACTGATGACATCACTGATGACATCTCAAATGACATCACTGATGACATCATCCAGTGACTGTGTGTTTCTGTAAAGTTTAAATATTTTTAATATATATAGGGAAAGGCGTATTGAAGAATGAGTGGGTGTATAAGTGTCTGTATGGATGATTTAGTAGGTGCGTGACTAACTCTATAAGTGAGTGATTAAACGTATCTTACTGAATGCATGGGTTAGTGACTAAACTGGGTGAATGTCTGTATCCGTCTGTCTGTTGCTGTGTAAGTGGCTGCATGGGTTTGTGAATAGCTACATGAGTGTCTATATGAGTTATTGATTGGTTGTCTGAGTATCTGTATGGGTGCCTGAGTGTTTGTGTGGGTGGGGTGTGTGCGACTCTGTGCATAGATGTGTGAGTGGGTGATTCACTGGGTGGATGGTTTCAAGAGTGCATCTGTGATAGACTGTATGGGTGTGTAAGTGTGTGTAAGAGTGTGTTAGTGAGTGAATGTATGTCCCAGTGGTACATGTTTGAGTAACTACATATGTGAAAGGCAGTATATATGTGTGTTGGAGTATATAAATAGCTATAAGCGAGAGTGTGTGATTGTGAGAGTGACTGTATGAATGAGTGTGTGCTTGTATCAGTGATTGTATCAGAGCGTAAGAATGTGCTAGTATTTGTATGAGTAAGTGAGCTGGTGTGTGTATAACTGTATAGGTGAGTAAATGGCAGTGTGTTTAATTATTTGCATGACTGACTAGGTGTGTGAGTACCTCTATGGATGAGTGGCGGTGTTTGAGTGTCTATATAGGAGTATGAGTGCATATGATAGTCCTGTACTGAGTGACCGTAAGTATGAGTGACTGTACGGGTGAGTGAGTGGATGTGTGTGTAGCCCTAAGAATCAGTGAGTGGGTATGTAGTTATTGGTGTTTGCGAATGGCAGTCTGTAATTTAGAGTGGGTGTATCAAAGGTTATATTAGGGTGTGAGGAGGTGCATCAGATTATCACGTGGATGATGTCATCAGTGATGTCATCAGTGATGTCATTTGAGATGTCATCAGTGATGTCATCAGTGATGTCACTGACCATGTCATGAGTGATGTAATATGTGACGTCATCAGCAGTGCATTGCGGGGCGCGAGTTATAGTTAGCTGAACTAACTATAACGGGGAATTTCACGGGTTTTGTACGAGTGCAATGTCCAACTAACTATAACTGTCCCTAAAACCTATGGTTTTTTCAGTGAATTTGTAAGGTTTTTAAATGCTAATTTCTAACTATAACGTGCCTGAAACCTATGGTTTTTCAGTGAATTTCAAAGGTTTTTTAAATGCTAATTCCTAACTATAACATGTCTGAAATCTATGGTTTTTTTCAGTGAATTTCAAAGGTTTTGTAAATGACAATTTTTAAATGTATTAATTGTTATATTTATTTTTTTGATATGGATTTACTACATTTTTTTAAACTATTTATTTTATTTTTTAAATTACATTGTAATTACATTATACATTACATTACAAAATATACTTTCTCAGAATGAATTACTTTAGTTTAAATACTTTGCAAATAGGCAATAGACTTTTAAGTACAGTAGTTACAGTTGTTGCAATGGGCAACACAATTTCAAACACAATGCAACATTGAGCTCAATGCTGAATTTCTAGTTAAATGCAATTAGTTACTTTATGGATTACTTTTCTAACCACATGACTGGATCCTAGATTCAGTCCTGGGACATCTCCTGTAAACAGTTGAGTAAAAGCGTTTTGGTTACAGTAGTGATTTTTAAGGAATATTATTGTATTTTAAAAGTTGACACTTAGAAACTTTTTCACATAGAATCACCAATGTTATCCTATGGGAGGAAATTCACTTAGCAGGTAAGTAGTGTTATCGTTACTTTTCTTACTCAGTGGTGGATCCTGGATCCAGCACTGGTGCATCTCCTGTAAACAGTTGAAAGAATGCGTTTAAGTCATACAGGCGATTTTTAAGGAATATTTGTAGTTTGTGAAAAACGACACTTTGAAACTTTTCTGCTGAAAACCAGACAATGGATTCCTATGGAAGGAAATACAAGTTACTGGTAAGTACGGTTAGAATTACTTTTCAGGGTCAGTGCTGGGCTAAAGATGCAGCACTGGGTTCTCTCCTGATAACAGGTGAGTAAATCGGAATTCGTAGTTCAGCTGATTTTAGAGGAATATTATAAAGTTCCAAAACTCCACACTTAGAAGAATTTCCAAGTGAAACCAGTCAATGTTAGCCTATGGAAGGAAATTCAAGTTACTGGTAAGTACGGTTAGAATTACTTTTCAGGATCAGTACTGGGCTCAAAGATGCAGCACTGAGGTCTCTCCTGATAACAGGTGAGTAAATCGAATTCGTAGTTCGGCTGATTTTAGAGGAATATTATAAAGTTCCAAAACTCCACACACAAGAATTTCCAAGTGAAACCAGTCAATGTTAGCCTATGGAAGGAAATTCAAGTTACTGGTAAGTACGGTTAGAATTACTTTTCAGGATCAGTACTGGGCTCAAAGATGCAGCACTGAGGTCTCTCCTGATAACAGGTGAGTAAATCGGAATTCGTAGTTCGGCTGATTTTAGAGGAATATTATAAAGTTCCAAAACTCCACACACAAGAATTTCCAAGTGAAACCAGTCAATGTTAGCCTATGGAAGGAAATTCAAGTTACTGGTAAGTACGGTTAGAATTACTTTTCAGGATCAGTACTGGGCTCAAAGATGCAGCACTGAGGTCTCTCCTGATAACAGGTGAGTAAATCGGAATTCGTAGTTCGGCTGATTTTAGAGGAATATTATAAATTTCCAAAACTCCACACTTAGAAGAATTTCCAAGTGAAACCAGTCAATGTTAGCCTATGGAAGGAAATTCAAGTTACTGGTAAGTACGGTTTAAAATTACTTTTCAGGATCAGTACTGGGCTCAAAGATGCAGCACTGAGGTCTCCTGATAACAGGTGAGTAAATCGGAATTCGTAGTTCGGCTGATTTTAGAGGAATATTTGCACAATGGTGAAGGAAGGGGTGGGGCCTGAAGTGACATGTCTGCAAACACGCCCTGTGGCGCGTTTTAAGTTGGAGAATGAATTCCTCCTCAATCCCGAGGGTCCCTAGGGGCCAACTGGCCCACCAGATACCTCCAGTATGCGCCAGAGAGCTGCGTTGCAGAGAGGTGTTCAGAGGCCACGCCCCTTTTTACAACACTCTGCAACGCAGCTCCGTGGCGCTTACTGGAGGTACCTGGTGGGCTAGTTGGCCCCAGGGACCCTCAGGATTGAAGAGGATTTAATTCCCCATCTTAAAAGCGCGCCACGGGCCTGTTTGCACACATGTCACCTGAAGCCACGCCCCTCCCTTCACCACTGTGCAAACGCGCCCGTGGCGCGTTTTAAGTTGGGGGATTAAGTCCCCTTGAATACTGAGGGTCCCTGGAGTCCAACTAGCCCACCATGTACCTCCAAAAGCGCCACAGAGCTGCGTTGCAGAGAGGTGTAAAAGGGGCATGGCCTCTGTACACCTCTCTGCAACGCAGCCTCTAGCGCATACCGGAGGTTCCTGGTGGGCTAGTTAGCCCTCAGGGACCCCCAGTATTCAAGGGGATTACTTCCTCTTCTTAAAACGCGCCAGGGGGCGGGTTTGCAGACTGCTGCAGGGAGGGGGCGGGGCCTCCAGCACGATGCCGGTCTTTTTTTGTTGTTGCTTTTTTGCTTTTTTCTGCCCAGGGGTCCTTGTGGGACCCCTGAGCAGACCTAGGGGTCAGGGTGTTTCTACCCTGCCCCTTTGTGCGTTTTGCGCACTTGTTTCTTGTGTTTTTGTTTTTCTCGGCGGGATCCGCGCACCTAAGCGCATCCCGCCGATTTAAAAATGCTTTTTCTGGCCAGGGGTCCTTGTGGGTCCCCCTGAGCAGACCTAGGGGGTCAGGGTGTTTCTACCCTGCCCCCTTTTTGCGTTTTACGCAGTTGTTTTACTGCTTTCTTGTTCCTCGGTTCTACCGAGGAATAAGATGGCTGCCAACACTTCCTGGTTTGGAGTGTTGACAGCCAATTAGCATGCAGCTCGTGATCGGGAGGGTGCGCGGATCCACCGCGGCCATAGATATCGAAACTTTTATTTGGGATTTTCTCAGCAACTACTGAATGGATTTACACCATTTTTAAAAGGGTGCTTTCTGAACCAAGCACTACCTTTTTGCCAAATTTGGTGTAATTCTGTTCAGCAGTTTTGCTGTAGCCTTGCATAAAGTTTCCTATGGGAAATTGATTTTTCACTCTTATTTTTTGAATTTCTCCGCAACTACTGAACGGATTTACACCATTTAAAAAAGGTCGCTTTCTGAACCAAGCGCTATCTTTTTGCAAAATTTGGTGTAATTCCGTTCAGCAGTTTGGGCTGTATCCGTGGCTAAAATTTCCTATGGGAATTAACATGGAGAAAACACGTTTTGGGACCCCCCTTTTTTCTCGGCCCCCGCTTGATGAATCACCCCGAAACTTTCAAGACAGGAGCGGACCGGAGCGCCCCACTAGTTTTGAAAATTTCGCGATGATTCGTCAAAAGACGCCAAAGTTATTGGGAATAGAATGTTACGGATTTCCTATGGATAATAGGTCCTAACTATAACTATCTAATGGCGACCGCCAGTAGATAATATATAGATATATATATATGTACATATACATACATACATCTCAATGGATTTAGAGCACAGGGAGTCATTAGCAAGGATGAATTGTCTTTTCTGCATGCTGAGTTTCCAGTAACACCTATCCTATACTTTCTGCCTAAGATACACAAAGGTACTGTTCCTATACCAGGACGCCCAATTATATCAGCCCGAAAAAATATATGTGAAAATATCTCAAGGTATGTTGACTATTTCTTACAGGGCCTGGTCTCCAGTCTGCCAACTTATCTCAGGGATACTAGTGATTTCCTGCTGAAAATCAAAGACATTCCTTGGAGTCATGACTACATTTTTATGTCACTAGACATTACGTCGCTGTATACTAGTATTAGTCATAGTGACGGCATTGCAGCTTGTAAATATTTTTTGGACAAAAAACCGATCAATTGCTACAAACATAACGAACTTCTGCTCTTCCTCATTGAATGGTGCCTATGCCATAATTACTTCTTATTTAACAACAAAGTCTACCAACAGTTAAGGGGAGTGGCTATGGGGTCTTGCTTTTCGCCAAGTTATGCTTGCCTACATGTGGGAGCCTGGGAGGAGGAGACACTTAGAGGTCAGTTATGTGAAACATGGAACAACAATGTCATAACTTGGCTAAGATATATAGATGATGTCTTTGTGATTTGGAAGGGTGATGCGACCAGCGCTAAGTCCTTTATTGATGATATTAATTCTAATACTTTGAACTTAGAATTCAATGCCACCATCAGTGCGACATCCGTTGAGTTTCTGGATGTAGAAATATATGTGAGAGAGCAAAAAATTAACTCAAAACTACATAGAAAGCCTACAGCAGGGAACTCTACACTCCACGCGGCCAGCTTTCATCCCAAGCATCTCATTGCCAGCATCCCCTATGGGGAAATGCTGCGCATACGCAGGATCTGTAGCTCACCATCAGATCTAGCAATATGCCAGGAAGAGTCATTCCAACGTTTCAAACTAAGAGGTTATTCCATAGCCAACATCAAAAAAGCTATGAACAGGGCCAATCAGATCCCAAGGGAAGACCTACTCAAAGACACCCGAGTGGATGACACAAATACTAGTATCCCCAGTCCAGAGCCTTTACATACAGTCACAACCAGATTCATCACGGCATATAACACTGAAGCCCGCAACATCAGAGCAGTGATAAACAAGCACTGGGGCATAATCAAATCTGATCCCATATTAGGCCCAGTAGTGTCAAATCAACCAGACATCACATACAAACGAGCACCATCTATGCATGATGCCCTTGTGAAAAACAGTCCAGAAATCATCTCCAAGAGTAACTGGTTATCTGATATCAAGGGATTCAAAAAATGCAACAGTTGCAGGGCTTGCAAATTTGGCAGAAGCATCACCCAGGTAGATTCAGTATTTAGGAAACATCCCTTCATCATAAGGCATCGCCTCACATGCAAAACTGAGTTTGCAGTTTACCTACTTGTCTGTTCATGTAACCTATGGTACATTGGAAGTACAAAGCTACCGGTGCACCAGCGCATCTTACAACATCTTAGGGCCATAGTTAACAATGATTCTACTTACCCTGTAGCAAGGCACTTTAGTGACAAGCACAGCAACAACTTGGCCCATTTACAGTACTCGGTCATTGATTGCATACCTATGCTAGTGAGGGGTGGAAATCGGGAAAAACTCCTTAGACAGCTAGAGAGCAAACACATCATCGAGTTCAACACCAAGGCCCCATCTGGGTTAAACTTGAGTGAAGATTTGCATAACTTCCTATGATTTCTTACTGTATGAACAGGCTATATGCATACACATCGATGACACATAGATTTGTTACCAATGCCCCACTGATTCTGCTATGTTTAGTTCCACCACAATATTTATGGCACACTAGGTGCTTTAGCAAACCATTTATTAGATAGAGAATGGGTATCAATGGCTCAATATGTTCTCGCCATGACTATCTGCTTATAAACTATTTATTTGCACAATATCTAGGTTGAAATCGCATATATGCTTATTTTAGCAATTTGCAGGCTTTATATTAATATTTCTAACAGTAAGCTATTTATTGTGTTATTGGTTTGCTACATGTATTTTTTGGAATCCTTGCGTTTTTGCCACACTTCTTAAATATGTCCATCATAGTTTCATGCAACTGCAGCAGTTGAATCTCCATACAATGTTACTAATTTTGTTCCCTCCCTAACCTAATGTTCCCCCTAGAAATCTATAGGGTGGCATACACCCATGTGTATATGTACTGTAGAGGCACTATAATGATTATCAATTTTTGTGTCTTTTGTTTTAAATAACACCCCGTGTGCAGATGTTGTCACATTAACCATTGGGTTTAGTACATTTTTGCGCGACCAGATGCACTCACGGGCTCACTCACATTTCCAAACACCTCCCTCCCTTTCACAGAACACACACACAAATTTAATCACTTATGAGTAACAGCAACAGCATGTACTCGCTATAATACTAACAGGCACTACAATTCACTCGTGGTATTTTTTTAAATCTATCTCTTTGCTGATCTTGCGCCCTTCAGCCCCGCATTTTAATACTTAATACGGGCTGGCCGATTTGATGGTCAATCAAATTTAGTTATGCTACTTGCGCGACTGATTAAATACTTTATCCTAAGTTTTAGGATACATTTTATACTCACAAGCTCGCAGCTACTTTGGATTTTCCAACGCTGTAATATTTGCAATGGCAAGAGCGAGCACGAGTTACCACACCAGCGCTAGCCTTTAGGAGAATGACATTACAGATGCCTTCAACCTCCATATCATTATAGCACCAGGTATGCAGTCATTGGTCAGCACTTAGATTACAGTAATATGACACTGCAGTAAAGCAATGATACTGCAGTAAAAGTGCCACATCATGTTGTAAAGTGCTTATCTGAACGAATACCACTGTAGAAAGACTACTGCTTACTCACCATGTATATATAGATCACCTTCACTTGCAGTGCACTATGTGAACAAGGCCGCATGTCTGGCGGCCGAAACGCGTCTTTGGACAATGATGGTTAATTAATAAACACCTTGCCACTTCAACTGCTGTGGAGTCTGTGTCCTTGTGTAGTGCCGGTGTGACTGGACACTCTTGGATTTTCATGTGGATTTCTATGCAGAGTCAGGCTAACTCTGCCACACAGACCCCCTCGGCGAACTTTGTTCTTGGGCCTAAAGAATCCTGAAAATAGCCACCGCATCTAATGAACTCTGGGAAGAGATACATGGGATTATGGCCCCCTGATTGCTAAAGTACTGTGCAAACAAGAAAACCATCGTGCCTGAGGTTCGAGTTGAGTCGGAGGACCTAGCCTTACATCAGGCACTGAGGGGTGAGTATTAATTAGCACATGTAGCATATAATCAGGTAACCAAGAGGAGCACTTTTGGCGCCTATTTAAGCACTTTGCAAAATTGCATTTTTCATTTTGTGCTTAAAGGCAGCCTGGCAACAATAATCATAAGCTATTCATCATGTCCAGTGAAGCGCTGCGAGAAAGGGAAGCAGCGTTTGAGACTTTATTTGATAATCTGCCATCAGTACACAACCAGCCACGTACGGCTAATGCACAAAGGGACACTGGGAATGACAATTATAGAAACAAATTGAAAACTTTGGAAAAATTATCAAAATCTGAAATCACGAAATGGTGGGAATCAAAATCACTGCAGAAATACAAGGAAGTTGGTAGAGTCCCTCGAGGGCTCAGAATAATGCTTGCGCCAAGTTTTGACAACCCTAATCCAGATATGCTCAAAGAATGGGCAGAGAGCAATCTGGAAGCATCGATGAGACTAGTAAGTATCCTAATCAAATATGCAGACATTGACCGCTCATCAATACTGAAAGACATTGAACGCATAAATGCGGAACTCGACAGCTATGAGCAACAAGAGGCAATTAATAAAGGAAAAGAGGAAATTGCAATTCGCCTCAAAAAGCATGAAGAAACAATAAAAACACGAAAGGTCTTCAAATTCGCAAGAGATAAGGCGGACTACGAATGTGGACAAATCTTTACCTTTGCGAAACGCTATGATAACATCAGAAAGCAAAGGCTGAATAAATCGACTCCACTCAGCGCTCAACCAACAACAAGCAGAGCCGCGGAAGGCACAGACTCAGCATCAATGTCCGATTTAAGCTCTGCACTAGAAAGTGGATCAGAATCAGAAGAAAGGGGTCAAAATGTGGCCGCAACTGATGAAGCAGGCGCAAGCTTGGCCCAGGAGTTGGATTTTTAGTACTGGACAGACGACAAACACTCAGACCAAGACAACCAAGGAATCAAAACTCAGACACAATCGCAGGAGGCGCGAAAGGAGAAAAATCCGAAAAACCCAAATCAACAAACAGAAAGAGAGGAAACTGGAGGCGATAGGAAAACCAGACACTAAAACAATCATCAACCTGAGTGAAATTGATCTGACAGAGGCGGAGAAACAACTCCTCTGTTTAGGTCTCACTTTCTGTCCGGAGAGTAACTTTGACTACTGCAGTACTAGAGTTGATGTATTTAAGTTCATAAGGAAACTCAAACTCATAAAGTTCTTCAAGCAAAAAAATGAAAACAACACCACTAACACGCCTAGCATCGCGTCAGCAGGTGGTAACATTCTGACAGTCTCAGACATCCCCATCATGAGAACCTTGATGGAACTTAACTCCACGGCGAATAGTGCCACGCCAGATACTGTGGTGAATGAATCGATCGTTGGCTCTGATAAAGTACCAAGCCCTTTCAAACCCCACTCAACTTTCACACCTATCATGCCAAAAGATGCAATCGACATCTTCAATGATGTCATCACTAATGAATTAAAAGCATTACATCTCAAGAATCAACGAAAACGCTATTCCAGCCAGTTTCCAGGAAAGAATCAAAGCTACCGTAATCTTATGACCAAGCTTCAAAAAGAGAATGAAGTAATCATCAATAAGGCGGACAAGGGTGGCAACATTGTGCTGTGGCCACGCAACCAATACCTAGCAGAAGCAGAAAGACATTTATCGGATTCAACTTGCTACAAAATCTCCAGCCACAAAGAGGTCGCTAGCAGTAATAAAGACCTAAAGAAACATCTCAATGGATTTAGAGCACAGGGAGTCATTAGCAAGGATGAATTGTCTTTTCTGCATGCTGAGTTTCCAGTAACACCTATCCTATACTTTCTGCCTAAGATACACAAAGGTACTGTTCCTATACCAGGACGCCCAATTATATCAGCCCGAAAAAATATATGTGAAAATATCTCAAGGTATGTTGACTATTTCTTACAGGGCCTGGTCTCCAGTCTGCCAACTTATCTCAGGGATACTAGTGATTTCCTGCTGAAAATCAAAGACATTCCTTGGAGTCATGACTACATTTTTATGTCACTAGACATTACGTCGCTGTATACTAGTATTAGTCATAGTGACGGCATTGCAGCTTGTAAATATTTTTTGGACAAAAAACCGATCAATTGCTACAAACATAACGAACTTCTGCTCTTCCTCATTGAATGGTGCCTATGCCATAATTACTTCTTATTTAACAACAAAGTCTACCAACAGTTAAGGGGAGTGGCTATGGGGTCTTGCTTTTCGCCAAGTTATGCTTGCCTACATGTGGGAGCCTGGGAGGAGGAGACACTTAGAGGTCAGTTATGTGAAACATGGAACAACAATGTCATAACTTGGCTAAGATATATAGATGATGTCTTTGTGATTTGGAAGGGTGATGCGACCAGCGCTAAGTCCTTTATTGATGATATTAATTCTAATACTTTGAACTTAGAATTCAATGCCACCATCAGTGCGACATCCGTTGAGTTTCTGGATGTAGAAATATATGTGAGAGAGCAAAAAATTAACTCAAAACTACATAGAAAGCCTACAGCAGGGAACTCTACACTCCACGCGGCCAGCTTTCATCCCAAGCATCTCATTGCCAGCATCCCCTATGGGGAAATGCTGCGCATACGCAGGATCTGTAGCTCACCATCAGATCTAGCAATATGCCAGGAAGAGTCATTCCAACGTTTCAAACTAAGAGGTTATTCCATAGCCAACATCAAAAAAGCTATGAACAGGGCCAATCAGATCCCAAGGGAAGACCTACTCAAAGACACCCGAGTGGATGACACAAATACTAGTATCCCCAGTCCAGAGCCTTTACATACAGTCACAACCAGATTCATCACGGCATATAACACTGAAGCCCGCAACATCAGAGCAGTGATAAACAAGCACTGGGGCATAATCAAATCTGATCCCATATTAGGCCCAGTAGTGTCAAATCAACCAGACATCACATACAAACGAGCACCATCTATGCATGATGCCCTTGTGAAAAACAGTCCAGAAATCATCTCCAAGAGTAACTGGTTATCTGATATCAAGGGATTCAAAAAATGCAACAGTTGCAGGGCTTGCAAATTTGGCAGAAGCATCACCCAGGTAGATTCAGTATTTAGGAAACATCCCTTCATCATAAGGCATCGCCTCACATGCAAAACTGAGTTTGCAGTTTACCTACTTGTCTGTTCATGTAACCTATGGTACATTGGAAGTACAAAGCTACCGGTGCACCAGCGCATCTTACAACATCTTAGGGCCATAGTTAACAATGATTCTACTTACCCTGTAGCAAGGCACTTTAGTGACAAGCACAGCAACAACTTGGCCCATTTACAGTACTCGGTCATTGATTGCATACCTATGCTAGTGAGGGGTGGAAATCGGGAAAAACTCCTTAGACAGCTAGAGAGCAAACACATCATCGAGTTCAACACCAAGGCCCCATCTGGGTTAAACTTGAGTGAAGATTTGCATAACTTCCTATGATTTCTTACTGTATGAACAGGCTATATGCATACACATCGATGACACATAGATTTGTTACCAATGCCCCACTGATTCTGCTATGTTTAGTTCCACCACAATATTTATGGCACACTAGGTGCTTTAGCAAACCATTTATTAGATAGAGAATGGGTATCAATGGCTCAATATGTTCTCGCCATGACTATCTGCTTATAAACTATTTATTTGCACAATATCTAGGTTGAAATCGCATATATGCTTATTTTAGCAATTTGCAGGCTTTATATTAATATTTCTAACAGTAAGCTATTTATTGTGTTATTGGTTTGCTACATGTATTTTTTGGAATCCTTGCGTTTTTGCCACACTTCTTAAATATGTCCATCATAGTTTCATGCAACTGCAGCAGTTGAATCTCCATACAATGTTACTAATTTTGTTCCCTCCCTAACCTAATGTTCCCCCTAGAAATCTATAGGGTGGCATACACCCATGTGTATATGTACTGTAGAGGCACTATAATGATTATCAATTTTTGTGTCTTTTGTTTTAAATAACACCCCGTGTGCAGATGTTGTCACATTAACCATTGGGTTTAGTACATTTTTGCGCGACCAGATGCACTCACGGGCTCACTCACATTTCCAAACACCTCCCTCCCTTTCACAGAACACACACACAAATTTAATCACTTATGAGTAACAGCAACAGCATGTACTCGCTATAATACTAACAGGCACTACAATTCACTCGTGGTATTTTTTTAAATCTATCTCTTTGCTGATCTTGCGCCCTTCAGCCCCGCATTTTAATACTTAATATGGGCTGGCCGATTTGATGGTCAATCAAATTTAGTTATGCTACTTGCGCGACTGATTAAATACTTTATCCTAAGTTTTAGGATACATTTTATACTCACAAGCTCGCAGCTACTTTGGATTTTCCAACGCTGTAATATTTGCAATGGCAAGAGCGAGCACGAGTTACCACACCAGCGCTAGCCTTTAGGAGAATGACATTACAGATGCCTTCAACCTCCATATCATTATAGCACCAGGTATGCAGTCATTGGTCAGCACTTAGATTACAGTAATATGACACTGCAGTAAAGCAATGATACTGCAGTAAAAGTGCCACATCATGTTGTAAAGTGCTTATCTGAACGAATACCACTGTAGAAAGACTACTGCTTACTCACCATGTATATATAGATCACCTTCACTTGCAGTGCACTATGTGAACAAGGCCGCATGTCTGGCGGCCGAAACGCGTCTTTGGACAATGATGGTTAATTAATAAACACCTTGCCACTTCAACTGCTGTGGAGTCTGTGTCCTTGTGTAGTGCCGGTGTGACTGGACACTCTTGGATTTTCATGTGGATACATACATACATATATATATATATATATATATATATATATATATATATATATATATATATATATATATATATATATATATTTGCTTCCAATATCGATGCACTGTGGTTAAGATAGTATTTTCCTAATCATGCCTTACCACCAAGGATTTCCTCTTACCAGATATCAGTACTGTTTAATGTTATTTAACTTTGGTGTCAGCTAATTATTCCCTTGTTACTAGGAATTCCCATGTTCAGAGCTGAATTGTACATTTTTTTTAAGCTCTTGGTCAGTGAAACCAAGGCTGATATTAACAGTTAACCATTCAATTTACTGTGCTACCCCAAGTCACATCTCGTGCTTTGTTTACCTTAGGGAAAACTTGCCACTCCTATGAGATAAATTGTCCAGTAGCTATGATGCATATGATATAAAGTTAAACCTCCAAGCTCAGCCTTTAGCTAAGACAAAATCTTTGATTTAAAATGCATTTTTGGTGTTGTCACATGCTTTTAAAAATAGGTTTGCTACATCTGAGTCCCTTAAATAAACACTGCAAACCTTTTTTAAATGTAAAATCTTTACATATATCTGAACATATATTTCCCTACATCAGTGCTATAAAGGTGAAATGTCCAATAAGCTGACAAATCCCATGGTGTAGATGTCCTTCATTGCCTTCACGAATAGTCATTCGATACTCCATCCATTTGCTTGCCTTCTAAAAAGGAAAATTCCACATTCAACATTTCAAGCTTGGACTGCCATGCACAGCGAGTAAATAAAACCATCTCTCTGCTCTCCTGCCACCAAGTTTGACAATCTTCACTCATGTTATCCTCACAAGCATCAGCAAGTAGATAGGTGGGGCAGAGCTCCCACACACCACCCTCAAATAATTATTGTACTGTAACATGGTCAAACCCTGTGGTGGCGAACCCTGCCAGAGGTCATTCCCTGCACTGGTCTCCCCTCTCGTGTGTCCAGGGCTCCTGGTCCTTTTATCTTTCAGCAATATTGCAATGGGTTGGAAGGTCTTGGTGCCTGTTGTTCTAGTGGGACAGTTGAGGTGATGGGCTACTCTTCAGCCAGCCTGGCGACTGTTCACATTCAGCTCTCCCTCCTGACTTTTGGAAGGTCTGCTGTTTATTCGCTTTGGTGCTCTTATGGGTGGTGGGACTCTCAATTGCCTCAGTTTCTGTCTTATGCTCCATTTCATTACATTCAGTTGATTTCACCCTTACATTTTCTGTGGATTATCACTTGTGGCTTCGTGGTATGATCAATGATTCCCAGACTGATAATTGAGGGTTCAAACTTGCTATTGCCTTCATGCGTTTCACCCTTTCTGGTCTCACTCACCTTTCATTAGACTAGTTTAGTTGATTTATGGACCAGGAAATCTGCAGTCTCACAGCACCACAGACACTCTTGTATCAAAAGCAGTGACATTTCTCAGGTTAGCAGGTGGTGTCTATGCCTATACTCTTCTAGGTTAGTGTTTGGTGGGGGGGTGATTGCCAGGTTATTGGCTCAGTAGATAGCATGCCTGCTGCTCTCTTCTGTTGTGCTTTGCGGGTTCCATCACAACACATTATTCCATCTTTCTGGTATGAGGACAATAAGTCTTATTGAGCACCATTGCATTGGGCACATTTTACACCTGCTATTCCAGTGGTGTTAAACGCTCTCAATATCTCTGTATTGTCATGGTCTTCATGTGCTTCCGACCTTGATTTGTGGGTCTTTCGATTGAGGGTGAATGTTTAGTATCATATGATCATTGGGCTGTGGACTGAAAGTGCCTTTGCAATGATGGTTCCTCTCGTTTGATGCTCAGGTCCCCGTTCTGGGTGTGTGGAGTTCCCTTTTTGTGTTGTGGTCGGTTTTATCCCAATTGCTGTTTTGTTATGGCCCACTTAACTGTTTTTGTTCCACTCCCATGCATCACTGGCTGTGACCTCGACTTGGAGGGGGCTTAGCATGTGGTTTGTGATGGCTCATGAAGTAGTGTCTAGGTAACAAACACTGGTTTCATTGTCTGGGACTTCACCTCATGTCCTGTGAGCTGGCAATATTGTTTAGAAGGTTTGAGAACTCACTGCTAAAATGTGCAGTCATGTGCAGTTCTTGTGTTTGAATCTAGGTGCAGCATCTTCACCTTTAGATCTCCAAAATTGCTCTGTTGTCCTGGTGGCACTCAATCGCTTGGTCCCTTACTGTTCTCACTGCAAGAAATTTTCTTTGATCTCAGAAATTAACTGATAGCCTGTATAGTTTTAGGTGCTTTCCAGGTGAAGTGTGATATGATGCACTTTTTGTAGTTGTGTGGCTCTTTCTCTGTCTGTGTGTGCTTCCTTGGTTCTTCTGGCCATTGCTTTAGTGGGCTAATCTTTCTATGATGTGCTTTCATTTGTATCCTACTAGAAATAACCCCTGGAGACCTTCGGTGGCTTCTTTGTGTTGCTCATGTTGGCTTATGCTTTGCTTATGTCTCCTTTGTGTTTTGTGTGCGAACCTGGGGAGTTCTTCAGGTATTTGAGATGTCATGTTGATGGATACTGTTGTTTTACAAGTTTGGTTCATGGCCATGTTGCCTTGATCAGCTGAAAAGATACTAGATCAGTCGGCGGTGATGTTCCTCTGCCTTTCTGACCTGTTGGTGCCAGTGCTTGGGAGGGTACTTTGTGGCTTCTAAGGAAAGTTCCTGTTTATGATTTCTATTGATGATCAGTTAAGCCCCCACTGCGACCTTTTTTCCAATGGATACAATGTCACTGGTTTGATCCCTGGCTGCCTGTACTTTCAGACTTGCTGGTTGGTGGAAGCGGTTTTTCCTATGATGGTAAAATGGTGTGAGCCCCTAGGCCTTTTTGTCTTAGTGATTGTTCATTATTGAACTTTCCTCTCAGTGCTTCTTCTGTACCTAAAGCTGGGGCCCTGACCTTTGGGTTCATGCAAATTGTGCTTCACGGCCTCCTGTTTGGGTCTGTGTCTCTTTGTTTTGTAAGGGCTCAGGCCGTTCCAATGGCCATGGTCCTCTGCCTTGCAGATCTCCTAACTCTGCATGCACTGGATACTTTCCCTACTTTACTGTTGCAGATGGAGGGGTGTTGCTGCAGACCTGTGGGATTTCACAGTTGGTCTGCTCCAGGCCGTATGCTGTGTTCCTTGTACTCTCACAGGTTAAAGACTGTGGGGCAGATTTACAAGAAAGTGACGCATCTGTAGAGATGCGTCACTTTCTCTGCGCCACCCTGAGAAACCCTTGCACCATCATGGATGCGCCGTATTTACAATATGGCGCACCATGGCGCAAGGATTGACAGATGCGTCAGAAATTCTGACGCATCTGTTAACTCAAAAGTCACGCATTGCTGGAGTCGTGTCGCAAGCACAACGCAACTCCAGCAATGCATGGGGAGGCCTATCATCATTGTGCTGCGACACTCCTTACGCCTGCTTCAAGCAGGCGTAAGGTTTTGACGCAGTGGCGTCCTAGAAGTGGCGCAGTGAAATCTTGTAGATGTCACTGCGTCACTTCTACGAGGCATTTTTAAGTGGGAACGCCCATCCTGCATACATTATACCTGACGCAGGTATAATGTGACGCAGGGCTTTACAACGTAACGCATCTCCCTAGATGCGTCACGTTGTAAATCGGCCGCATTTTTACCCTGCCGCTGCGTCACAAAAAGTGACGCAACGGCGGTGCAAAAATGACGCAAGCGGCTTGTAAATCTGCCCCTAGGTCTGATCCAGCTGGGGCTGTGTGTATATTTCAAAACTATTATGTTGATTGTGAGCCAGACGAATCAATGTTAGAACCAAGCACAGAACTGACATTTAACTCTAGGACCAGTCTGCATGCGTTCGAATAAGATGCATGCAAGTGACCAGAAAGGTTCAGAGGAATGACACACTTGTCGGCTGACTGAAAACTAATAGAAGTGCAAAATAAAAAATAAAAAAACTCTTCGGTACGAATAGAAAGCTTTATAAGCTGATAATTGAAGTTGAAAATAATAGCGTGTGGACATTCCTGAAATATTTTTAATATGATGACTTGTAAAAATGAAAGCAAGTGACTGGATGCTGCTTTTCATGTCGGTTGTGCGTGTCCTAAAAAATGATTCACTGACTTCCCTGTTTTTGTGACATTCCTTTTATGAAACACCCTCCCATATAATGGTACACCTGCTGTTTTTTTCTTATTTCACGAACTGGGTTTGTCTCTGTACCTTTAATTGTAACACGCCATCCTACGGGAAAGGGGCAAATTACAGTGTGGTGTACAGAACTGAAAGCTTTTATTTGCTCTCACACCGCAGATTACACAACAAATAAGGCTAGCAGAAGATCAGAAATCCCAAATTTGCAAAATACCTTTATTTACGTAGACAGAACAGCTGGTTCACAGCCGATCATTACATCGCCCCTTCCAGGCTTTTTCTGACGCTGATGCGATTGAGGAACTGAAAGAGACTTGTGATCTTCAAAGAGACAAAGTCCATCTCCAGCGTTTCAAAGCTTAGTTTAACAAATAATAGAGATGTCAATTTTAACACACAGTAATAAGGCATGTTTTAGTTTGCAGCTAAGAAAAGACCTATATTACTTTCATGTCATGTCAAACTGTTTTGACTGCCAGAAATATTTCACTTTAGATAATCCCTTTTCAACACCTCAAGTTAACTGTGTTATGGTAATAGCTTCCTAAAGAGAAATCTTTAGACCTGATTCACAAAGACATATGCACGAGTAAATTTTACTTATAAACGCAAAAGACCCTTTTCCATCAGGGTAATATGACTTTGTGATTCACTAATCCTGGATTTTACACTTGTGAAAAGATTTACTTACTATTTTGTGTGAGTAGCTGTCTCATGGGCGAGGAGTAGGCGTGCCCTAGACAGTTTGGGAACACAACGTTTGAGGGTTTTGCCATGACCAATTCCCATTCTGAAATCTTTTGTAGATTTACTCCTGTTGAGGGCAAAAGTAAATCTGTTTTCAGGGTGAGTCAGTGAAGTGACAATCCCCAGAATTTGTGAGATGTAGTGGGGGGTGTAGCAGGAGGCGTTTCTTCCTGAGAAAATTGTTTTCCTAGGGTTAAAAGAGACAAAACAAAGGGCCCTATTCAAAAAGATAAATATCTTCTGCAAAGTCGGAGGAGGAATGGTAAAATTAAGAAGGGGCACAGGGAAGATATGCAAATAAAAAATTACACCTAAAAAGGGGTAAGTCAGTTGCAGTTCACCAAAGATAAGATAAACCCATATTCACTCCCATAATATGACAGTCCAATACTTGGAGTGAGTTACAAGGCCACTTACAAGTACAGCATGGGAATGACAAAGAAATTGATGGGAGCAGGGAGTAACACTATGTTGTACAATGTAATATATATATATATATATGTTACCATGGCAGAGACAATCCGGGTCCCCTAAGAAATAAGGAAGGCACTCACAGGAATTCCAAATGAAAAAAGGTTTATTGTGCAGACCCTCCCCCGCACCAACAGACGCGTTTCGGCGTTGCCGCCTTCCTCGATATATATATATATATATATATATATATATATATATATATATATATATATATATATATATATATATATATATATATATATATTACATTACCCAGTAGTGATTGATACTGGGTAGTTACGGTTAGTATCAGGTTTCCGTAGGAAATGCATTTTATGTGTTGCTAGTAACTTTGGTCCCATTTAGTGAATCTCCATGAGACTTTCACAAAAGTGCTACTTTTTTACTAGTTTGCATATGGAAAGTTTCAGGGTGATCTGCCAAGTGGGGGCAGAGAAAAAGGGGGGGTCCCAAAATGTGTTTTTACCTTTGATTTTTTCATATGAACATTGGACGGCTAAAGCCCAAACGGCTGAACGGATTTACACTAAATTTGGCAGAAAGATAAAGCTTGGTCCAGAAAGAGTGCCTTTTGTGTTTTGGTGCAAATCCGTTCAGAAGTTTCGGGGAAATGAAAAAAAATTGTATACATCAGGCCACGGAGCCAGCAGATTTCAACCTGAAAGTGATGGCAGCCATCTTAGGACTCTGGACTCGGTCCTGAGTCCTAGAAAAAAATACAAAAATAAGATGTAGGGGGCAGGTTATGGATACCCTGACACCCAAGTCCTGGTGGTTGGGGTCCTTCTGGGGGCCAAAAATGTTTTTTTTTTAATTTTGCTGCAAATTTGCAGGGGATCCGTGAATCCATGGCAAACATTTTTTTTTTAAAGTGGGGGGGTCTTGTGCATTTAATAATAGCCTCTCTGGGTGGGCCAGGGCCGAGCGGGGTGAAGGTTCAGCATTTATTTAAGGGGGAGGGGTGTGCATGGCCCCCCTTGCCAAGTCTCACTGAGGCCCCAGGGAACCCATCCCCTGAAGCTGATAATTTTATAAAGGGGAAAGGGGCCACGCCCCCCCCCCCTCCCTGAGCTTTGTTGATGCCTTGGGGACCCCATCCCCTAGGGCTGTCTTTTAACTAAAGGGGAGCTCCTTGAGCCATAAATTAGCCCCGGGGACCCCATCTATGAGTCTTATTCATTGGCTAACAATGGTTATTTTTCGGGGAGGACCTGTCAGTGCTGCTGGCTGGTAACAGTCAGAGGTTGTGATGATGGAAGAGTTGGAGAATCAGGAAGACTATTATTCCTTGTTGAACGTGTGGCTTGAGGTAAGGGGGAGCTGGAGGGACAGGACTGGCAGTGTTAACGGCGGGGGTGGCAAGCACTCTCTTCTGAGGTGGAACTGTGACTAGCCAATTGGAGTTGCCATGACCCCTGGAATTGAGGACGTCTCTTCTCTTGCCACATGTAGGCTGCTGGGTGGGGGAAAAGGGGCTTTGCTACTGTCAGTGCTGTAGACACAGGCAGGCAGGCGTCCCTTAGGATAACTGACCACACACACTGGGCTCCTTAACTCCTGGGAATCTACTTTTGCTTGGAAAAAAATATGTTATAGTTGTAGGGACACCTTTGGGGTATATGCACTGCACATTATGGTGCCCCTACCCACTCTGCCCCTTGGAGGAAGTCCACGGAATTTCAATGTAATTCAGCTGAATTCCGCAGAATGAAACTCCACCAATTCTGCCCAACCCTAGGTGAATAGTTAGTGACAACATTAACGTTTTGAACTAAAAAGAAACACAGAAATTAATTACTTACAGTCAGCAGAGCTAACTGTAACTTGCGCCCCCACCGTGCACTGCCTATGATCTCACATATTACATCACTCATGACATGTTCTATGACAACATTTATGATGTCAATGATGACATCTCAAATGACGTGCGCAGAGGCGTGTTGGCCAGAAGGCTTGGCTGAACCCCCAGCAGGCTACTTACCCTACAACGCACACAGCTTTTGTCAGGCACATTGTAGGATTGGCCTTAAGGTCCCGGGGAACCCTTCCCCTGGGAATTTTTTTTTATATATTAAGAAGAAGGGGCATGCAGCGGCCTTCCCAACCCTTAATTGGCCGCGGTGACCCCATCCCCGAGACCAGTTCCAATAAAAATGGGAGGGGACCGTGCCACCCCCCACACACCCACCCACAAGAGACTTGCGTAAATTGCATATAGGGTCAAAACTTCAACATCTCTAACAGGGATTGTCTTATATTCAAACAGCTGAAGGCAGTAATCACGGAATTTTCATTGAACTGCTGTGTTATATGGAATTTTGAGATATCCTTATTGTGTATATATGTATCATTGTTAATGTGGCGCATCATTGTACCTTTGAGCACTGCGCCGTCAGCACTATTTTTAATTGTATATGATACATTACACCTGTTATGAAAATAAATAGAGCAATTTGGCTACTGTGTGGAAAGAGAGTGCTGTATTAATTGTATAACAAATGAGTCCCTTGGAACGCTCTATTTTGTTCTTGCTGGTGCCCACCCAGGGCCCCCACCATACACGATGTTGGGGGCTGCGAGGGGAGCCCCAGGGCCCCCACAGGCCAATCTGGCTCCCTGCATGCTGCAAGAGCTGGCATTGATCCCGTCCTCAGGGAGCAGCAATTTATGCTGCTCCCTTTGGGCAGAAGCAATCGCTTGATCATCAGTGCGGGTTGGGCAAGAGATTTCAGGTAAACTCCCAGCCGGTGGAAGCAAATTCAAAGTTTCCCCGGCTGGGAGCAGGTGTTGTGTTTGCTACTGTTTGACGGGAATATTAAAGATGCCACTGCCAGGTGGGAGCAAGCACAGGTTTCCCTGCCAGTTCCGGTGCGGGCAGGGAAACCGCTATGTCCCCAGGGTGAGCTACCCGGGACACAGCTAGTAAACCAGTCCCAGTCAATGGGGACTCCGGGCTATTAATGGACAGTTAGCAGCCCGGAGGAACGGGGTCCCCAGGGCCTTTTCAAGGCTCGGGGAGGGGGCCGCGCAGCCCCTCCCCCTTTTTGGCATATTTTGGCCCCAGGTGTGGGCTTCCCGGGGAATAGAATGGTTTGGGTAGGGGGGCCGCACCGCCTCCCTCCCATAATATATTCAATTGGGCCCTGGGAGATGGGGTCCCTGAGGCCGAAAGTGGCCTTGAAAGGGGGGTCGTCTGCCCCCCTCTCATAAAAAAAATACTTCAAGCCCTAGGGGATGGGGTCGCCAGGGCCGAAAATGGCCTGGGGAGTGGGGCTGTGTGCCCACTCCCATTATGAAGTGCAGCTCCGTGGGTGGGCTCCCCAAGGCCTATAATGGCTCAGGGAGGGGGGGTCACACGGCTCCCTCCCATTAAATAAGCAATGCTGCCCAGGGGTGGGGTCCCCGCAGACTATAATTGAAGAATGTGGCCCTGGCTGCCATTTTGGTGGCTTTATTTTTTTTTACAATCCTGGAGTCCCATGGGATTGAGCGAAAATTGCAGTTTATTTTGTATTGTGGCCCCTGGGGGGTCCCGCTGGGTGCACCCCATGGGGCTGAGGCGGGAGGGTATCCCTACCCTGCTCCCTTATATTACCTTTTTTTTGTATCTTTAGAACAGGGGGCTAAGTTTCCGAGTCCTGTAATGACTGTCAGCAACATTATTCTGATGTTGCTGGCAGCCAATCAGAGCGCTCCCGTGGGGAAAAAAGCTCCAATCAGAACACTCCATTTTTTTTTTATGTTCAAAATATTTTATTGAATTTTACAGCAGAGAGATACAGTGGTAAACGAAATTAATCCACAGTAGGAAAGGAAAGTAACACCTGGGGGAGGGGGAGGAGGCTGTGCATAAGTTGGTATAGTAAACACTCTACATCAAGGGTAGAATGGTACATTTTTTTTTAGAGGATAATACGTAGGTATCCAGATGTAAGTATCGCAATCATTCTACATTGAGATCAGAGCAGTACTATAAATATTGAATAATACATAGGAATAGAGCAGTACTATATATATTGAATAATACATAGGCATGTGAAGAATATTGCAGGGTTACATAGCATGTCATAACATATCGTATGGAGTGAAGTACAATGCCATACCTACAACTTATACATTAACCATTATTCAGGTATGAATATTAGAAACCGGCACGTTAGAAGTCATGTAAAGTTATCGACAATAACATCTATGACACAATAGAATGCACAGGGGTGAATAAAATGGATATGTCTCATATGAGTGGGGGGAGATGGTGGCGCATGTGGTGGTAGGACCTGGTGTATGGGTGGCTGAAGTACCATAGGCAAGTCATCTACAGATTGAACTGAGAGAGTTGAGGGTGAGGTAAGTTTACCATTGTGATGATCATGGTGGTTTCTAGGTGAAGGCGCTTGTGTCTAGGGCGGTCCAGATCGAGCATCGTGAGTATCTCCACGGGGAGGATTGGAGAGCAATGTTGTCAGCACCTCTAAGAAAAGTTAGCCACTCACGCCATTTAGAAAAAGAAACTGCTTTGAAGTTTTTCCAGCTGTTTAATATTGGTTTGCAGGCTAGAGTAAGCATTAGGTCCAGAAGGAACCGATCATTGTCGTTCTTGAGTTGGGGGTCCAAGGGGTCCAATATAATGTATGAGAAGTCTTTCGTGGGGGTGATTTTTAGGGTATATGTGATGAATTCGAACACTTTAACCCAGTAGTCGTGGAGTAGGGGGCATTCAAACAACATGTGTGCGAGGGATCCCTCGTGTTTGCCGCAACACCAGCAGTTGGGGTCTTTTGTAAGGCCTATCTTGAAGAGTCTAGCGGGTGTCCAATAAGTCCTATTAATTAACATAAATTTAGTTTGTGAAAGGGTAGGCGAGATTTTATGTGAAAAGGGAGACTTGTTGATGGCGTGCCAGTTGAAAGCAATATTTGACTTGGTAGCATCGGCTTCCCACTTCTGTTGGTTGCGAGAGAGGGTTTTGTTTTGGTTCGGTAAGAGAATTTTATATACGCATGAGACCAGGTGTCCTACCTTGGTTAGGTGAAACAGGAGGGTGTTGATAGAGGGGCTCGTCCCTGATAGATTCAATTTGGTAAGCCCTACCTTAAGCTGGAGGAATTTGTAGAAATCTAGGTTAGTAAGATTGAACCGATTTTGCAGGGATGAGAATGGCATAGGTGAAGTATTTTCGTAGATGTCTTGTACTAGATTAATGCCCTTGCGGGACCATTCTGCCCAGAAGACTGGTGAGCCGTCGATTTTGAGTGTGTGATTGTACCATAAGGATGATAGGTAAGATTGTTTTATCTTCACCTCCATGCGGGAATCAAGGAGTAGGATGGCTCTTTTGGTGTTCTGTATGATGTTTCTTGAGTGTGGTAAATGGGATATGTCCATCGTAACTAATGCCGGTAACGTAATATTCTGTATGAGGGACTTTTCTATCGCCACCCAGGGTGGTACATATGGTGGATTGTCCAAAAACCAATTTGCACCCTGCTTGCACAAGAAGGCCGCTTGATAGTTTCTGAAAATGGGTAGTGAGATGCCCCCTTTGGCCTTGGCCAGCTTGAGTTTTTTCATAGAGATTCTGGGCTTCTTGCCCTGCCATAGGAATTTGCTGAAGGATTTGTCAATGTTTTTTTTAAGAATTCATCAGATAAGGACATGGGTAGCATGCTAATCAGATAATTGACAAGTGGGGTTATCATCATCTTCAGGGATTCTGCTCTGCCCCACCATGATAGGAATTTGGGAGACCAGTTATCTAGTAGTGATTCTATTTTTTGGACAAGATTTTTTCGTTAGCATGGAGAGTGGTTATTAGTTCATTTGTAAACTCAAGACCTAGGTATTTGATAGAGTTCTGTTGCCAGGTTAGGCCTGATGATCCTAGGATACTTTTATCACCGTATCGGCTGAGTAGTTTTACCTCGGATTTGTCCTTATTAAGGGAATATCCAGATACTTCTGAAAAATGGTGTATGGTATTCATCAGTGCTGGGATTGCGGTGGGGACCTCTTCAGTGACAATGAACACATTGTCTGCGTAGGCGGCAAGTTTTACATTTGAATTCCCAAAGGACACACCCATAATATCTGTATTTTCTCTAATGAGTTGGAGGAACGGTTCCAAAGCCAGGAGAAAAAGGGGGGGCGAGAGGGGGCAGCCCTGTCGAGTCCCCTGTTTTAGACTCAAAGCAGGGGAGACTATACCTCCAGCTCTAACTTTAGCGGTAGGATTGTGGTAGAGAGCCATTATCATTTTGATCAGGTTGTCGCCCAGATTAAACTTCTCTAAGACAGCCTTTAGGTAACTCCAATCAACCTTGTCAAAGGCTTTTTCCGCATCTAATGTGATGGCAACTGCAGGGGAGTCGAGAAGTCTAGCCTTTTCTATGGTATGACATAATAGACGTGTGTTGTCACTGGAGAGCCTATGTTTTAAGAATCCCACCTGAGACAGGTGTATTAGCTTAGAGATATGTTGTTGAACTCTATTTGAGAGAATTGATGTGTAGATTTTGCAGTCCAAGTTTATTAATGAAATCGGTCTGTAGTTTTTAGGTAAGAGGGGGTCTTTACCTTCCTTTGGTATAACGATTATAGTTGCTTCCACAGGTGTACCTGTGACTTGACCAGTATCTGAGAAGTGGGTAAATAGATTCAAAAGTGGTGATAATAGGGACGGAGACAAGGTTTTGAAAAATTTGGCGTGGAATCCGTCGGGGCCTGGGGCTTTACCCGATTTCAACTTATTGATCGCTATCAATATCTCACTTTGAGTGATCGGACCATTTATTGATGATTTCTCATGGTCTGTTAGGCACGGGAGAGTAACACTGTTTAGGTAGTCCTGACATTTTGAGTGTTTTACATTAATCTTTTCTTTATATAGGTCTTTATAGAAGTCCATGAAGGTTTCGGCTATTTTTTGCGGGTTAGTAATAATATTCCCTACCTTGTCCTTTATAGCGTTAATGGCATATCTCTGTATTTTAAATTTTAGATATGAGGCAAGGGATTTGCCTGCCCTGTTAGATTCACATAATTTGATGCTTTTTTGCTTATTGATCCATAACTCCGCCCTGTTGCTGATGATTCTATTATATTCATATTTCAAGTTGAGGATTTTAACAAGAGTATCATCGCTTTTGTTAGTGATATGTGTTTTTTCTAGATCCGTGATATCTGTTTCCAACTTCACTAAATTAGAGTTAGTTATTTTGTTAATTTTTGATCTAATCCTGATTATTTCCCCCCTTACTGTTGTTTTAGGGCCTCCCATCTTGTCAGATCTGATGTCTCATCAGCCTTGTTCTCTGCAAGAAAATTATGAATCGCATTTTTAATTGTCTGTAGATTTTCTTGATCGACCAGTATTTCGTCATTGAATCACCAGCAGGATTGCTTTTTTGTGGTGCAGGGTCAGCGATAGATAATGTGATACAAGAATGGTCAGAGATCACCCTGGGTTCAATTGATGTGTGATCTACCTTGCAAAGCGTGTTGTTGGAGACCAAGCTATAGTCAATACGTGAGTACGACTTGTGGGGAAAGGAGTAGAATGTATAATCCCTTTCTGTAGGATTTTGGATTCTCCATGCATCAGTTAGGTTGTATTTCGAGCATATCTTCTTCAGGACTTTGTGTGATTTATTTGGAACAAATGGGTATCTAGAGTTTTTGTCTAGATGAGGGTCAAGAGGTAGATTGAAGTCACCCGCTGGGATAATGGTAGCTGTATCAGGAATTTGTTCTAACTGGTAATAAAGGTCGTCCCAGAAGGAAGGTTCGTCCTTAATAGGAGCGTAGATGTTAACTACATAAAATTCCACCATATCTTTGGTGAGCTTCGAGATGACCCATCTGCCTTGAGAGTCAGAGGATTTCGAGAGCAAATTGATTCTGGATTTTTTAAATCAGTGTAAGTACACCGTTCTTCTTCCCTACGGCTGCTGAATAGGCGCTATCTGAAAATTGACAATTAGCAAAGCTCCCTGATAATGTGTTGTCTAATTTCGTTTCCTGAAGGAGGATTATGTCTCCTTTAAGCCTATGTAGATAATCAACTATCTTCCTCCTTTTTACTGGATGATTCAGGCCTTTCACGTTTAGGGAGACTACCTTAATGCCTTGGTTCAGACCCACCATATGAAGTGCAAGGGAGGAGTACTACAGATCAGTGACACCCTTAAGTAGGTTTGCGCTGAATGAGGCCACGACAAGGATAGAACCATCCCCTTGTGTATGGTATTTTGATATGAGACATGTGAGACATATGAGACATAAAACAAAAAACAAAACAGCAGGCAAGGAAGCCACAAAGTATACAGTAGGACCAATCATGAACCCACCCCTTATTTACCCTCCCCCCATATTTGCCAACGGGCGTAGCGATAAGAGTAGAGTAGCTCCTCCAGAGGAACAGTTATTAAGAACATTTTTAAGAACGTCAGTGCAGAGGGGTGAAGCCCCGTGAATATAACTAGCATCTACCCTAGTGAAAAGAAAAGTCCTATTGACAATACACATAAAAATATCAATAATAATGCTTATGGTAATGACGAAGTTAATGCCTATAATAACTTCTGCACTACAATGTCAAAGGGCCAGAGGCCCAAAGAAGTGTGTGTGTGAGTGGGTGTAAAGGTCTGAATAGTGTGTGAAATATAAATATGAAAGATGCCCAGAAGAATGTGTTTTAGGCTGCAGTTGAATAATATTAGGTTGCAGTTAAGTAATATTAGAAGGAATAGGAACCGCACTTGGCAGGGCTAAATGTGTGTGAGAGACCGTGCAGTGTGATTGATGTCTGTATGTAATTGCAATTGCTTACACGCTTGAAAGTGTTGCAGGTAGGAAGTTGAAGTGAGAGTGTGAGTGTGAGAGTGCAACGTAGGTGCATGAGTGGTCATAACATATAGAACATTCTTGTAGCTAGGAGTCAAAAGGAGCGCTAATGTAAACTAGATAACCTGCTTCAATTATCTTACCCAAATGAGATACACTCCTGACGGGTTTGAAAAAGCAAGCGAATTTAGTCGTTCATAATGGTTGGAGTCATTGCACTCTTAGAACAAACTTTTTAAGAACAATTTCTTATAGAACAAACTTTGTTAGACATATGCACTACGTGAAATCGGTAACAGGGGAGACAACAGGGACCAGAGTTAGTGACCTTGGTTGGACGTAGTGGCTGAGTCTTTGGGAACCGACGTGTCCATTTGCATTTCGCCTTTTTCATCAAGGAATTTATTAAGCGAGGCAGGGTCATTGAAGACGTGAGGAATACCTTGCGAGAATATCCTGAATCTTGCCGGTGCAATGAATGAGCCTTGCAGGCCCGCTGCCTTCATCTTAGGTCGAAGGATTAGGAAGCCTTTGCGTGTGTCGACAGTTAGATTTGAATAGTCCTGTGAGATAAAGATCTTTGAGTCTTTCCAGAGTATGTGATTGTGCTTTCTCATGTGATTCAGAATAAGTTCTACATGCTGGTACCTTAGAGGTTTGCATACTATGGGGCGCGGTGACTTGAGGTTTGGAGGTCTCCGAGTTGGGACCCTATGGGCCCTGTCAAATTCCACCTCTTTGTCAAATTTTAAGTTGGTGGCTTGGGTGAACCATTTCTCTAGGAAGGCGATGCATGATTGGGCAGTATCCTCTTCTCCTTCAGGCATGCCATAGATACGTAGGTTGCCACGCCTGTTTCTGTCTTCTAATTCCGAGAGATCTTTCGCAAATGAACGGGAAGCATTATTGAGAGATTGGATGGATTTTTTCATTTTATTTCCGTCGTCTTCCATTTGAATGAACCTGTTTTCCACCTCTGCAATTCTAGTGCTTGTCTCTTTCATGTCATGACGTATGGCTGCTATTTCGTTTTGCATGATGTCGGTGTTAGTTTTGGTGGATTTGGCTAAGTCATGGACATCAGCAAGTTTCTTTAGGATCATTTCCATTGTTGCATTAATGTCCTGTTTCCCTTTTGTTGGTGAGTCAGGATGCGGTGGGTCTGCTTTCACTCTTTTAAGAGATTGTTTGCTGTCCTTGTCCGCCATTTTAACAGTACCTGTTGAATCTGGTTGTGTGACACTGATCGAGAAGGATGCGGATAGGGCATAGGTGGATACACGATTTTTCTCTACAGCAGGGTAGTGTCGCGGACTCTAGGCAGAGGTAGAGGCGGTTATAGGATATTTGTGTAGGTTGTATAGGTTGATTAGGTTGATTATACAGTTATCTGAGCCAGATATTGGTACCTCTTGTTGATTTTACTTGACGTTTTGTCTTGTTGTTACGCAGGCTTATTGATCTGTCTTGTTGATCTGTTGTCTCTTGTTGAATTCACTCGAATTCACTTGAATTTTACTTATTGTGATGTTGTTTCCTTGCTTCGTAGTTTTGTTGTCTTGTTGATACTTGTTGTATCCAGTATTCACTTGCTGTCTCTTAATGTCATTTGCTATCACTTGTTGTCACTTGTCACTTGTTGACCCCTGTTGTCGCTTGTTGTCGCTTGCTGTCATTTGTTTGTCGCTTATTGTCACTTTCTGTCGCTCGGGAGCTGAGGTATCTGTTGTACCTGTTGTAGTTAGGGTTGTTAGGGTTGTCTTGTGTAGGTTTCCTTATGTTACTGTGACCCTTTACTGCAACCTTACTGTGACCTTTTGCTGACCCAATTATCACACGTTGGCTTTTGTTGTTGCTTATTACTTCCCCATGATACTTATTATTACTTAATTTTCCTTGATCTTGTTTGTCGACTTATGTCTTTATAGGCACTACTTGAATGGGCAGACAAGAGCCGGCATCTAATTAAGTGTGCATCAAGTAGGAAAATGGACCGCTTAGCCCACGGTTAGTAAGACACCAACATATTGTGTGCAGGACTCTGTGCACATGAAGCATGTAGATAGGCATCCACCATCTTAGGGTCAGGCAAGGCCAGGCATTAATCAGAGTGTATCCAGCATACAGCATTCGGTTGCAAGTAAGGAGATGCCACGATGTGGTGGTATTTATTTTGATCCTTGCTAGCAGATACAAGCGAGGAGTTCTTAAGGCCGCCGAGTAACTGGAGTATAGGGCGCGGGAAAGCGATGTTTAATCGCCACCATTTTGAAGTCAGGCAGATTGATTTTCTGTATATTAACCCCTTCGATGCGCGTGACGAGCTCAGCTCGTCATGCTGCGCGGTAGCGCTGTGCGCATGACGAGCTGAGCTCGTCACGACCACACCCGCGATCGGAATGTCCAGCACACGAGCGGAATTCCGATCGCGGTCAAGGGGTTAACCGGCTGAATAACAGCAAATCACTGGCAGATTACAATGGCTTTTTATGACACAATGCGAGCAGCGGTAGCAGCAGTGACTATTTCTTCACCGGGAGTGACAGAGCGCAACATACGGTAGTAGGCGATAGATTATGTGGTCATGTGTAATGAGTACGATACGATACTATGCAGGCGCCATTTTGTGATCAGTTACTGTCTGCAATTACTGTCTGTAAGCTCCTGGTGAATTACGCGCTGGAGGTTACTACATACACTGCATACACTTCTTCAGCGAGATCACAAAGTTGAGTCAAGGGTGATGTTCGAGTTGATAGCTGTCTGGGGTCGTGGGGATATACGGGCAGTTACGCGCAAGTATTCCTGATTTAGGCACGGGTACGGTGTGGAGTGATCGCCATTTTGGGTATAGCAGGCTGAGATCGAAGGCCCCAAAGTCTAATTGCCCCCAGTAGCTGAGCCAAGCCGTCACAAGCAGGATAGTGATAGTCCAATTAGATGTTATATGGGTTTTGTGACTTATGTATACCGCTGGCGAGAACATGAGCTTACGGGACGCTCGGGAGCCCGTGGGTTGCGGTTTTTGCGGCCCTACCTCCAGTGACGGTCCGGGTGATCGCGAACTGCAATCCGACTAAATCCTCACCCTTTCGGATGGTACGCAGATCAGCTGGTGACTCGCAGCATTTGTGTGGTCGGACACACCTTTTCCGCAGCTTAGCGACCCAAAGCACTGACAAAAATAATAAGAGTGTGTTCCTCCGGAGTGGAGCAGAGCGCTCATGCCACCATCTTCCTCCATGTCCAAGCCACGCCAGAATACTCCATTTTTTAATTGATGCTTCTGCAAAAGTCTCTCGAACCTCTTGTGGACCCAACCGTCCAGATATGGAAATATTTTTTACCCTTAATTTAAAAAAAAAAAAGTGATCGGATTTATACCAAATCACAAAAAGCACAATCTGCGGACCAATATTTAGCTTCCGGATTATCTGGTGTAATTGTGTTCAGCAGTTTTTGCTGTAGCCCTGTCCCAAGAAGTCTATGGAAAATGCATGGAGAATTTGTGTTTTGGGACCCCCTTTTTTCCAGGCCTCCGCTTGACGGATCACCCTGAAACTTTCCATGCACAAACTAGTCAAAATGAAGCACCTTTTGGAAAGTTTCGTAGATATTCGTCAAACGGTGAGAAAGTTATTAGCGACACAAAAAAAAGCTTTTCCTATGGAACAGCTGACCTACCTATAACTACCCAGTGGTGACTGCCACTAGGTATTATATAAATTAAAAATAAAAGATTAATTTGAAAACTAGGCATGTAGCTATAAACATTGCAGGCATGCAGGCACCTATACAAATCACATTATAAACATGTATACCTAACAGATATGCATCCACAGAATATTACAAAAATGCTAATGAGTTTAAAAAAACACAAAACTATGACTCATCTCACATCTAACACAAACTCTACGAACCATCATAACACATTGCATGTCCCAAACACATACACACACAGAATAACATACAGCATAACTGTAGCTAGTACCTTGTTCCACAACACTTCTCAGCACAAGGGAAGAGGGCACAGCCCAAAGTGTGGTCTCTAATTATATACTTCCACTCCTGATGTAGGTCAGGTGTGTATTATTTTCACCAGGGGATGCCCGTTTCCTATTCTTTTCAACACATAGATCCTAGAACTACATTTGACTTATTTCCTTGCAAAACCCGGCCATAAAGTCACCAGTATTTTGAGTTGTATGTTTCCACCACCAACGAAAGTGGGGTGAGTAAACATAATCCTATTACATCTCTACTGGGAGTTACTGAATTGCGTTTAGGCAGTGATTTGTTTAGATATTAATGTAGATCTACACATGCAGAAATCTCCGCTCTCCGATTTATGTTTGAGAATTCGGCCTGATTACCAATTGCTGGGTGATTTTCAGGAGAGCAAATAATGATTTCAAGACTACACCCGGGGCCTATTATATACAGGGAACACTTTCCCTCTTTGCGTCATGGCACACCTTCAAACAGGTGCGCCGTGCGCAAACAGGGAAAATGCACCCTAATATGTTGAATGCGCTGCCATCAGGGCAGCTGCGATCCCGTGCTGTTCTGGGGGCAGTGCATTCAAGTGAAATACAGAGAGGCTGTGAAGCAGCGTCTCTGTGTTTCACTGTGCAGGCGGCAACCGCCTGCACTTTTAGGAGGAGAGAGAGATCCCCTTGCAGGCGGGTGCAGTGAGTGTCTGCACCTGCATGGAAGGATACGTCTGGGACAGCACTAGCGCTACATGTGCGCTAGCGCTATCTGTTTTACAGAAGGGACCGCAGAAACATCTGTGGCTCCTTCTGTAATACCATAGTGCCCAAGGGGTACGCAAAGCAGATGCAAACGCACGTTTGTCCTCTCTACTTCTGTACCACGGCCCCTGGATGTTCTGTGACAGTCTCAGCCTCCCGAGTCCCAGGAGTACTCATGGAAAACTTTGTATATTCAAAAAAAGTCAGAAATGTTCGAAACCTAGGGGGAAAAAAAAGTACGAGACCAATGTCAAACTGTTTGTGTGAATCAGGCCTGTTTGAGTTGAGTGACTTGCTGAAAAGATTTGTGTTTAACCTGCAGATAAAATATTAAAACCCTAATAGCATAGCACAATTTCCCAGTTTGTACGTGTATCCCATAGACAAAGGGGCATATTAGCAAGACCCACGTTAAAATTATCGCCGTTTTAGCGGCAGGAAACTGCCGCTAAAACGGCGATAATGGGCTTGCTAATATGCGTTATAAATTCAATAGAAGCCCAGGTTAGATGTGCAGGACATCTAACCTGGGCTTCTATTGAATTCTATAACGCATATTAGCAAGTCCATTATCGCTGTTTTAGCGGCAGTTTCCTGCCGCTAAAACGCCGATAATTTTATCGCCGGTCTTGCTAATATGCCCCAAAGTTTATGGCAGCTAGAGGGCTTCATGAATCTGCTGCAGAGGTATGTTTGCATCTTACAGGCCACAGTTTGTAATGCTAGTGAACTATGTCAGGTGGGTAATGTTCCTAGTGCAGAGGTACTGCTCCTCGCCCTTTCCCTCAATGTGACCCTTTTCCAATATATAAAAGTTGTAGGCATATTTTCCATTAACTGGACACTGAGGTCTGGAGAATAGGTAGCAAGTTGAAGGGCCACTGGTTATTGCCTCACAATTCGAAGAAGCTGAAAGAAATCCCATTTTGGATGAGAATATTTAGACCAGGGTTACTGAAGCTGTATAGTGACAGCTGCGCGTGCTATCCAGTGAAAAAGGATTACTTTTGTTGACCTTTCAAAGATGAAATGGCCAGTGTTCCTCGTGTGCTAGGATTCAGCCCAAGGCCTTTCAGGAGAGTTCTACAGGATCATTAACCGTGTGATTTATTTAGTTTAATGTGATTGGGGCATGGCGCAGAAAACACAAAGATCTCTGCGCCCAATTAAGATACACGGATCAGAAGAGGCTTTAAGAGTGGCGGAGCGAAGCACATATGCAGTGTGACACAAGCACAGAAGGAGAATAAATATGAATAATACATTTAGGGCTGTGGTAACTTTTCCTACTAGTACAAATCAATATCATAAAGGGAGTATTGAGTGTACAGATTTAGGACAGTTTTGATTTAACCGGTGCCTTAAATAGTTGAGTGTCTGGATCAACAGAATTCTAGGACCTTAAGCAGGTGTAAATTGTAGTGAATGTAACATTAAAGGAATGTGCCTCTTTTGGAAAGAAACATAGCAGCATTTGTTCTCATCTCTAAAATAAACAAAAAGCAGCAGAACATAACACAATTCAACAAAACAAAATTAAAACAATGGATCTCAACAAAACAATTTAATGAAATAAAGCATCGCAAAAATACACACAACTCATCACAACCACAAAAAATATGTGTTAGACCTGTCATCCTTAGTGTGGTCTTCCCTCAACTTTTTGTCTGCTTACCTCCACTCTTTGCTGTATCTTTTTGTTGGCCTTAGGACTCTGAGGAATTTACCACTGCTAAAGTGCATGTGCCCTTAAACACTGTAACATTGGTATATACCTGATTGGCATATTAAGGATTTGGTCATAAGTCACTTGTAAAGTGGTATACCATATACCCACGGCCTGTTATCTAAATGCTACGAGTGCGCCTGCTGCACTGATTGTGCCACCCACACAAATAGCCTTTTAAACTTGTCTCAGGCCTGCCTGGCATTTAAAACCCCTTGCCAAGCCTTAAACTCCCCTTTTATTACACATGAAGCACTCCTAAGGTAGGCCCTAGGGAGCCCTACAGGCAGGGTTCTGTGTAAGTAAAAGGTAGGACATGTATTTTTAAGTCCTATATGTCCTGGTAATGACAAACAGCTAAATTCGTTTTTCACTGCTGTCATGCCTACTCCTCTCATATGCTAGCATTAGGAATTCCTTAAAACACTTTTAAGATGTAATTCCTGATTAGAAAGGAGTTTCTACATTATGTTAAATCTTAATTTGTGGTAAAACTAGATTTAACATTACTATTTTAGAAATGCCACTTTTAGAAAGCGGACATTTCTCTGCTCCTAACGTAGCTCTGTGTTCCTGCAGCCTGTCTCCAATACACGTCTGGGCTGGTTGACAGCTACACTTTGTGCATTCCCTCTAGACAGCCACAAACACAGGAAGGGTGGGTGTGACAGAGGACTCATCTTCAATAATCTACATTCTGATAGCCTTCCTTGGCATGAGAGGGAGCTGACACACATCTGAATAGGCTGTGTCATGTCTCCACGCAAAGGACTGACCACCCCCTCACAGATAGCCTGGCAGACAGGGTTAGGATGAAAGGGGAACTGTGCACTTCAAGGAGTTGCTCTGAAGTCACCCCCACTTCAAAGGCACATTTTAGTATAAGTAATGGGTCTCTGACCCTACCAAGGCAGTACATTACTGGACCAGTCTAGAACTCTGCCAGGAGTAAGGACTGCTTTGCTACAAGGATTGCCACTCTGCTTGACTGACTGTTCTAATGAACTGCTTCACTGCTGTGCAAAGCTGCCCTGCTGCCTGCTGATATCTGCCCTGCTTAGGACAAGGACTGGACCCATCTCACTTGAACCCAGAGTGACTGCAAGGACTTACTAATTTGCCTCCTGTTTTCTAAAGTCTCAAGGTCATAAAAGACTTTTTGCAACACTGCTGGTTCTTCTGGACTCTGCCATGTGTGAGTTATACCCTAGTCTGAGGTGTCCACTTTAGTCCTGGGCCTCAGAATTTTTGTTCTGCAGCTGTTTTGCTACAAAATTGATGCATCGTCACCAGTGCGCTGATCGTAACCGACGCAGTGCCCTTCGACGCCAATGCAGTGCCAATCCAAAGACATCCCTGCACAGCTCGATGACGACGCAGGACCTGACTGTGAGGTTTGATGACAACCCAGCACCGATCCAAGGTCCCAACTGTGAAGCTCGACTTCAACGCAGCGACCCGACTGCCAGAATCGGAACCAACGCCTCATACTCTCGACGATGCTTGGCTCCATCCAAGGTACTTTGTCAGCGGGACCTAATTGAGTCCCGTAGCAGGCCTTCCCTCCATCGCAGTCGCCTGAACTTTGGACTTACCCCGGTCTAGCGCGACCTCAAGTAACCTTTTAGGACTATTGACTTCTAAGCACTCATTTTGGTTTGTTCTTTAAAAATTCATAACTCCGGTTCTACTTATTGGATGTTTGTCGTTTTGGTCTTGTTTTACTCAGGTAAATATTCTCTACCTGTCTAGACCTGTGTGGAGTCTATTGTGGTGTTTTCATTGTGTTAGTGTGTGTATGTGTGTTAGACTTGGCATCTTTTGGCATGTTTCCCCTGTCTTTTTGCTTTCTGACCTCCTGGTTTTGACTCTGTTTTTGCTGGTTTAGTGTCTCTGCTCACTTTCTCACTGCTGTTCAGTGTTAAAGTGCAAGTGCTCCTGTTGTAAATTGTGTTATGGATTGGTGTTTCCATGATTGGCATATTTGATTTCCTATTAAGTCCCTAGTACAGTGCACTGAGAGTGCCAGGGCCTGCAAATCAAATGCTACTAGTGGGCCTGCAGGACTGATGGTGCCACTCACAGAAGTAGCCCTGAAAACGTAACTCAGACCTGTCACTGCAGGGTCTGCGCACAGTTTGTAACTGCCATGTCGACTTGGCAAGTGCACCTACTTGCCAGACCCTAATCTTCCCTTTTCGTACATATAAGTCGCCCCTAAGGTAGGCCCAAGGTAACCCTGTGGGCGAGGTCTGTGTTTGTTAAAGATAGGACATGTACTGGTGTGTGTGACATGTCCTGGTGGTGAATTACAGTGTATTTCATTTTTTACCACTGCAAAGCTATCAGTCCCACAGGAAAGAATGGGAGTTTTACTTATAACACCTTATAAGCATAACTTCCCATTGGGACAAGATAGGAAAATGGAGTTCAGTATGCCTGGACTCAGAATGTAAAAATGCATCTTTTAATAAAGATGATTTTTATGTTCTGTGTTTGAAAATACCACTTTTAGAAAGTAGGTATTCTCTTGCTTAGCCATTCTGTGTGCCTCTGCTGGGTTTATGGATTGGCTGTCTGGCTTTGGAGTGACAGGGGTTGGGGATGTGCATTCTCTTCAGACAGCCACTGGGGGGGTCGAGGTGTGTCCTGCCTTTCCTGGATGAGTCAGGGCTGGGCTGAATAGACCTGGGCTGCATTTAGAGTAGGGGGAGGAGATTTCCTTGCACCTGAATGGGCCTAGTCTGCCTTGAACATTGCAGTCTCCACCTCCTGCCAGGAAGCAGGGCCAAAGAAGACAGAACTGGTTTGGACTAAGCACAGACACTCTCTGCCTGAGAGAGCAAAGGGATTTTGGGTATAAATATTGGGGCCCAGGCCCCCACACTTTAGAACTCGCTGGAATCAAGGAACCTGCCAAGAGGAAGAGCTGGAAGTGCTGCCAGGAGGAGTACTGCCCCTTTGCTGTGTTGTTGCTTTGTTGGGTTGGCCTGCAGTTGCTGCTTCTGCCTTGGGCAGTGAAAGGACTGGACTGAACTTTCTTTACTTGTGCTGAGTAACTCCAAGGGCTTGAAGTAGAGCTTGCCTCCTGTTCTGAAGTCTCAGGGACTGCAAAGATTTCACCAACCTCTGGGTACCGCTGTTTCAGTTGCCACAGAGAAGGGGAAAGTAACCGACTCCGTCACAGACTCCATCGCTGGTTCTGTGTCCTGACGGCACCGCAGAAGGCACCGTCTGCATCTTGCACCGCAACCCTGGTCTCACTGACGACGATGACCAATGCCGCCGCCCTGAGCTGCTTCTTGCACCGTGACCTCTGGGCACCGCACTCCGCACCGCCTCGCTTCACTTCGCCATACTGGTCTCACCGATGCCCTCGAAGGTGCTGACTTTGACACCCGTGGCCGCATCGTGGCTGGGGGCACCGCTCGTAAGTTTCATGATGCACCACCTAGTCCCTCACAGCAGTCTGGGCCGACCGAAGCCAGCTCCTGCTAACCGGCTCTGTTGCTTGCACCGCAACCTGTCAGCACCGCTTCGAGCACAGCCTCACCCTGCACCGTAAGCCTTGGTCTCACCGACGCCGTGTGGACGATCGTCACCGAGCCGCTGCCTGCACCGCATCGTGAGGGCACCGCACCCTGCGCCGCTTCCATTTTGCAACGCAACGGTTGCCGTGACAGGCTCGCATCAACGTGCCAGACGCAACGAGAAAGGTACTGTTCACGTGTCTGTCCACGCTTTCGCTGGCCCGTACCGACGCAGTCTGCTGGAACTGTTAGACTCTGTTGTTTTCAGCATCGCAGTAGCTCCGAACGGAGCTACCGACTCGTAAGAACTGTTTTTTCGAAGTAGTTCTGCAATTTTAAGGATATCTTGCAAAGTATATATTTCTAAAGTACTGTATGTTGGATTTTTATAGTTTTCGTCTTGTTTTGGATATATAAAAATATTGGATATTTTTCTAAACTGGTGTGGTGTCCTTTTATAGTGTTTTCACTGTATTACTGTTGGGTATGTGCAAATGCTTTACACACTGCCTCTGAGATAAGCCTGACTGCTCGTGCTAAGCTACCAAGGGGCTGAGCAGGGGTTATTTTAAGAGTGTAACTCCCTTACCCTGACTAGGAAGAAGGGTCCCTACTTGTGTGTGTGTGTGTCACAAATATTTCACACATTTCCTCTTTAGATAAGCCTGACTGCTCTGTGCCAAACTACCAGAGAGTGAGCACAGGTTATCTTTTAGTGTGTATCTAGCTCACCCTGCCTAGTATTGTGGTCCATACTTGGACAGGGTGCATACCCCTGCCAACTAGAGATTTCTGACAACATGAACCACAACAAATATGCCAAGCATTCTTGTTACACATTACTGCTTCCAGAAATCTGCTCTCATAGTACAAGGTAGAAAATGTTTGCACCAAGCACTGCCTTACTTACACCAACTGCAAAAAGAACAATTGATGGATGGAATGCTCAACAATGTCAAACATTCACCCCAATACAGAGATCTGGGCCTAAATCCATCGGTTTTTTGCTCACCATGCCATTCGAGTTTGGACCCAGCCATATGCAAATTGTTCTTGACCCTGCTCCCCATGGGAACAATCCAGACCGAACTGCCAGGCCAGGTCATCTCTGGAGCAGAAACAAGCATCCTGGGACTGCTTTCGGGGTATCACCCCTCATCAGCCAGGCTAGCTTGAGTCCAGTGGCATGGAGAGCACGGGACCCACGTCTGGGCATACCCGTCCCACTCGGGGTGACAAATGCAAAAAGAACAATTGATTGACGGAATACTGAACATTGTCAAACATTCAGCTGCAGTACAGGATCTGGGCCTAAATCCATTTCTTTTTTTGCTCACCATGCCATTCCAGCTTGGACCCAGCCATATGCAAATCAGTCTTGACCCTGCTCCCCATGGGACCAGACTAGCCCCAACTGCCATGCCAGGTCCTCTCTGAGGAGCAGGGTCAAGACTGATTTGGATATGGCTGGGTCTAAACTGGTGTGGCATGGTGAGGAAAAGAACAATGGATTTAACCCATATCTCTTGACTGGGGGTGAATGTTTGATTTGTTCAGCATTACGTCCATCATTTGTTTGCGCAGCATTTTTACTTACACCAAGGACATGTAATAGCACCAGTCAAAAAAGTTTTGTGATCTGGCCAATGGAGTCCTGTGGGTGTTTTTTCTCATGTATCTGCTTCCCAGGTCCTATAACTACAAACATACCAGCTGATAATGTATGTTACCTATATGTATGTTTTCACAGTGATGTAGATTGTGTGAGTGGACTTTGTGTTCATGAGTCTTGTTGGTAAGGACCATCTTTTGCATGGCATCCCCCAGATTTTTGCCTTCTTTTGCTGTTCTCATTTTGTTGTCCATTGGACTGCACACTTTACTCCTGCTAACAAGTGGTAAAGTGCTTGTGCTCTCCCTTTAAACCATGGTGAAAAAAATTGCCTATGCCTAATTGGCACATTTAATTTACTCATAAGTCCCTAGTGTATGGTACTATATGTACCCAGGGCCTGTAAGTTAAATGCTACTAGGTTGTTGCAGCACTCATTGGGCCACCCACTAAAGTAGCACTGTAAAATATACCAAGGCCTGCCACTGCAGCCTTGGTGTGCCTATTTAAAACTGCAATTTTCAACCTGGCAAACAAACCTTTTGCCAGGCCTAAACCTCAATTTTTATACTTATGAGTCACCCTTAAGGTAGGCCCTAAATACCCATAAGGAAAGGTGCTTGGTATTTAAAAAGTAGGTATAATGTATGTTTTATGTGCCCTGGCAGTGAAAAACCTACAAAGTAATGTTTCACTCTGGCAAGGCTGGCTCTCCAATAGGTAAACATTGGTTTACACTATTGTCTAAGTGCTGAATTCAGTTTGGGAGTAGCTAGACAAATGGTTCAAGGACTAGTTTTAATAGTAATTTAATATCCAACTTAACAATAAAATCCGGTTTTATATTACTGTTTTGGAAATGACAGTTGTAATTTTCCTTCCTAAATCCCAAAGGTCTTTCCTGCCAGTGTACAGTGTCACCTGACCCATGATGGCTCCCCTGTGGTGAGATGTGTATTTCTCCCAGACAGTGGACAAAAGGCCATGGGAGTAGGGAGGGGGACTTCTTCTTTCACAGGATGGCCTGAAGTCTATGCCCGAAACATTTCCTGAGTTTCAAAGGATGCCTACCTTGTCACTGGCAGATAAAGGGGAGCCAAGCCTAGGTCTGAGCGTTGTCTCTCTAGTCAGGCTGGCACCAAACCCAGTGGGGATAGAGGAACTGACCAGAACTAGTTTAGGAGTGTACAAATGGTTGTCCTTTACCAACATGCTGACACTAGACATAAAAGGGGACGCACAGACCTCTTTTCAGACCACTCCTGAACCAGTGAAGAATCAGAAGGACTGCCCTGCTGCCTGAAAACAATTAAGGACAACTGGACCTGCTTGCCTTGAACCCAGGACCCCAGATGTAACTCCAAGGGTCAGTCAGCTAACCTCCTGTTTGAGCTACAGGGACACAACAAGCTTTCAGAGGCCCTTTCCCTGCAACTACACAGCTGACTATTTCCAACTGGACCTGCCCTGGACCCTGCAGCTGGCATCTGTTGGAGTGAGTCCTAACCCCAGAGTGATACCCCCAGATTCTGGACCATGGGCTGGTCTTAGAGTGTACTCCTCCTGTCCTCAAACTGCAAAAAGTGACACTTAGAAACTTTTTGCCAACTTTCTGTGTGGAGATGAATACTGGGATCGCTGTTGAAGCTGCAGCCATGTTGAATCGCTCGTCGGCCTCAGCCTGTTGGTTTTGCCCACTGAAGGAGGTCTGACATCTAGAAAAGTCAGTACGTAGAGGGCTTCATCTGGACCGAAAGCCAAGCAGCATCCTATCGAGGCCTACCCGGGCACGAACTTCGGACTTCACCTGCTCAGGCCTGTCCCACCATCATAGACGACTGCACCGGGAGCCTGCTCTTCAGCAACCCACCATTGTCGAGCCCCAGATTGCAACTTGTGCTGTCAATGACTTTCAGATGTTCACTTTTCTAAAAATATTTCTTAGTCAGAAGGCAAACTTTCTTCGGGGGCGACCTGGTCCCTTTATTGGGCCTACACACTCAATCATGATCGGCCTCAACTTGTGACTTTAACCTGGTCAGCACGACAATATAACTGCAGTTGGTGCTTTGGGCTTATTGGCGCTATTTTTACTTCAAACTTTTAAAAATCATATCGCCAGTTCCACACATTCAAATTTACCTTCATGAGCAAAGCCTACAGTCTCCAATGTTGGTCAAGAACACTTCTCTAAAACCAAGGTTCTTGATAACTGCTGTGGAATGCATCATAAATTCCAGACTCTAGATGACCATGTTCTGGCTGCAGCAACTAAGCACATTGATTGCTTAGTAAGGAATGCTTTGAAACATGAGGAACTTATAGTCAATGCTTCCAAGATGGTCGCCAAATGTGCAAATTTCAAGAGAGTCTAGTGGCACTCTGGAAATGTAGTTTGTCTTGATTCCACTTGTTTGCTCTGTGTAGTGTAAGTTTCACAGGCATGAAATCCCACAGCATGTGGTGCCCACACTCTGCGTGCACTGCTGATGCTTGCTGTAGTGGAAGACTCAAGCACCATTAAATTTCAGAGGTATGGATCTCCATGTCAGTCTAGCATACAAAGGTAAGCAAGAAACGTAATGGAACTTTCTCTATAGGGAAAAATGTTTTCCCTGTAGAAAAGAAGAAAAAGTGTGCAATTGCAAATGTGTCATGTGACATTCATAGAATTTAACCTGGAAACATGTGCCTGGCACAGCTATCCAGGCTACTTTAGACAATGTTTATGAATTGAAAAAAACCTGTAAATGATATTGAGGTGAAGATGTAAATCTTCATGCATACCTACATGTTTCTTTTTCATGAATCTGGCCCAATATTTTGGGACAGAATGGTGAGCATTTCATCTGCTTAGTTATGGACTAGTTAGTGGTAAAACTTCATACTAATAAAACATGCACATGGAAAAGAAGCGTTAAAGTCTAAATTAAAGACATACAGATCTGGCTCAAAAATGGCATGGGATTCCTCAGACTCTTATGGAATGTATTTGTATGGTAAAATCTCAGTTAACCATCAATGTCTTTTTTGATTGGGTTGCGAAACACTTGTTGTGATCTCGCTCATTATTTTAATTACTTTCAGATTATATTAGCCAGCTTCTTTTCTGAAGCAGAGTATTGAAAAGAGCATCTATGTGCCTATGTTTACCATCTTTTTGGTGGCTTCAAGTTCTACCATTGGGCGCAGTGGGAAGGCTTTTGGCACATGCCTAGTAGTTTTTACAAATAGGTTGCACTACTATTGAAAATATTTTTATAAGCATATTCTATACTGTTGTAACAATCTATTCAAACGCTGTCTCGAACTCTCATGGAGATAAAATTAAATATTGCATAATCGTGATCTTACCAGGCACAGGACATCATTTAATCTCACTTTATACTCTCATATGGAACATAATGTTACTATATTTCTTAAGATAACTGCTTCTATTAGCCAGAAATGTATATCTTGGGGTATTCACCCAGTGGCATCAATTTAATACCCTCTTTATGTTTTATGAACTATGGGTTTCAATGGAGTATCCCCATATCACACATTCTTAAGTCCTCCCTAGTGCTTATTGGTACTATTGTGCAGTCTTCATTTATTTGCCACAAGAATATTATTGAGGGGACAATGCCCTTTATGGATACAGACAACTAACAGCAACTATAGTAGGTTTATCTGGCAGATTCAAATAATGCAACACTGTTATAAATGACATTTCCTTTGAATCTAGTGAACATTAGATATACAAACTATATCCAAATTATTTTGTTCAAGTTAATACTCTTTATTATTTGCCTACATAAGTATGCAGCAGTGGAACATATGGTCCTACTCATCCTGTAATAAAGCTCAAGAATATTCTGCATATCTAACTTCTACATATCTAACGGGTGATTAGCCATGCTCTATAAGAATCCTGATTGATTGATTGATTATCTCATACACTTCTCGATTAAGTGTGTAGTCTTATGGATTTTTTGGAAGGGTTTTTTCCAGTGAATATTTAATCACTCTATGATATCCTTCCATCAATGCCTCTGTATTTGTTTTATCACTGAATTGATTCACCGTATAAATAAGCACATTGGACATTCATTTCTATGGCTATAGGCACATTTATCATAGTGTGAACTTGGCTCAAAACTAAAATACCTGCTTTCAGCGGCTAGTCAAATCTTCTATTGGGAAGCTGTAACTTAGAAAAGTTGATTTCTTTGAAGATGGTAGTTTATCCTCTTCTACTTGAAACGGACCTACTATCTGTAATTCTGAAAAGAACAGTACTGTTTTAACTGATCAGCAATATGCTCTTGACAGATTCTTGTGTGGAGAAAGACAGTCCAATATGTAAGGGTTTTACTATTTTGTAAAATTTGCTAGTTTTTTTTATTTTTCTTACATGTTAAGTGAACACTAGCTCCCAGTTTCTATTGTATTTTATGTTTTTTCACTCATAAAATTTTGCCTGTCTTTTTAGCTCAAATTTTCTTATCTGTACCAACAGATTCTATGACAAGTTGAACACATTTTAAAATTGTTTAGTGATCTCACCTGCTATAGGAGGAATGTATTGAGAGTATTTGTGAGAGCTAAAAAACTGAGAAAGATTTGTGCATATCAGTTACTTCTCCCAAATTATACTGTATGCCTGCAACTAGACAATTGCCTATGCTGGTTATTGCTTCCTTTTCGAGGAGTGGTCCTTCCAGACTCACCGATTTTCTTCTTTCCGTAGTACCACGTTTCAGCTAGTATTGTCTTACTGGCCAGCTGCTGCTTTCTCATGGCACCATTGCGTGGAGCTGCAGATTGCTCTTCGGTTCCCACTTTGTTCCTTACTAAAGTGCGGCCTTCTCTTGTTTGGTGGCCCTATGAGCGATAATTTCCACCAGCGTCCTCCCTTTGTCAGATTCACACATTTAGCATGTGTGCCTTCTGCTGTCTGTGGTTATATGTGGCTATGTGCTCCACGTAGTCATGGGAAGTGTAGTCTTTTCCCTTTTTGTAATTGATATACACATATCTCTCTCTGTTTTTCAGCTATCACAAATACTCTAAATACATTCCTCCTATAGCAGGTGAGATCACTAAAACATCACCAGATGGGTATACTGTAAGGGGTCAATGCTTTGTAACACACTGATTTTATTAATATTATCTAATAAACCTACAGAATTTCCAGTATAGAGAGAAACGTATTACATCATCCGATCTTGTTTAAGAGACTGTTTTTGCCCAGATGAAGATCTTGCAAGTTTAACCTCAACAGAGATCGAAACATGTTGGCATTGCAGTGAAGTGCTCTGGTGCAATATACAAAGAACTTGAAATCACACCAGTGAACCTTACAACACCAATAAGCAAACATACAGGGGTACGAACTTAAATAATTGGAAATTTTCTGACACAATGTAATTTGGGACTTCGGATTCTATAGTTTCAAAGTAACAATGCTTTACTGTATAACATTTTTTGATTTCCTCCATGGTCCAAAAAATGTGAAGCCATTTAAGTGTAATTCATGATTTGTGCCATATGTTGTGCGCCACCGCCGACACCAATTATCTCTAAAGTATGCAAATGTGTGTACTGTAGTTATGTTGACATTTAATTTAAATGCATTGTATTGTGGGAACAAACAGATAGGCTCTAGCACCAAAAAGTTCTAAAGAACTTTAATTGATGAAATAAGGTTTGGCATAATTAAAAAGGTCTGCATGTCACTTATGAAGTAAGAGTAAAAATGTATGGTGAATGAGGGCAACTTTTTATTGAGTTTCTTTTAAGGGTACCATTTCCACCATTCTATTGATCAGAGTCAAGCCCCTTATATTACTGATAGTCTAGTAGTGCGCAATAGCACACAAGGGCATCACTCAATGAATCACAATTGAGGCAAATTAAGGTCATATGTACAAGCCTCTAGCACCACCGTAGTGTTACTTTTTTTGACACTCCGGTGGCGGTATGCCCTGCACCATATTTACAAAGTGGCGTTAAGCCACTTTTTGTTGCTTAACGCCGCTTTGTAAATATGCTACCCTTTCACGCTGGTATCTGCGTGAAAGGGGCCTGCAATGGGTGTTGCTGTGGGCGCTCCACCGCAACACCCATCGCTTTTTGATGCTGCCCCAGATATACAAGGAAGTGTAAATCTGTGGCAGCACTGAAAACTAACACCATGCAAGAGCAGGCATTAGAATAGCACATGAGGAGAAATGCTTTTATTTCTCATTGTTTTTGCTGTTTCTATTTGTGTTGCATTCTGCAGCACACATAGAAAGAGCAAAAAGCCATTAATGATTTGCTACTTCTATGTGTGCTGCAGACTGCAGCACACAGAGAAGTAACACATAGCCATTATGGATAGTTTATGTGCAGGAAGGGACACTTTCCTTCACATAAACAATCATTCTCTGCAACGCAGGTACCCTTGCACTATATTGCAAGGGTGCCTAGCAGCTAATTTAAGCACCAGCACTAGGGAAAACACAGGGGTGTGTCGTATTGTAGTAAATACAGCACATCCCTGCGTTTTGAAAATGTTGGAGTTCGGTGATGCCAGATTTGGCGCAGCTCCACGCTCCGACATTTCGTTGTACATATGCCCCTAAATTTTGCTAAACCAAAACAGATACAGTTTAGGCCTGGAGTAAACTGAGTGGGAAAACATGTATGGGAGATATCAGAACAAACAGCTCTGAGCTACTCATAGGAGGACATCAAAGAACTGCTAAAGCGCCCCTCAATATTGAAAACAGGCACAGTAGCTACCACTGCACAACAACAAACCGAGTATAGAAGCTGATAAGACTAAAAAAGAAGCATATCCAGATGGTACTGCATGGAGAAGTCCTATTAGAACAACTGCAAGACGATCTCACCCCACTTGCCCTACAAGTACGAAACACCCTATTGATTTTTAGAGAGAACCCCAAATATATGGGGGACTTTAGTAGTATTAGTACAATGCGTTCCAGAGACTGGATGTTTTTGTCAATAAAGACAGCTTAATGGCTGGCCAAATAAGAACTTGAGGCCATAAAGTAGTTAGAAAAGAAAACAAATCCAACACAACGCATGAGGAGTCAAAAGCGTTACTACCCAAGATAGAAAAGGAAACGGGGGAACTTAAAGTTAACACTGAAGGCTTGAAAATGAGAAAACTCCAGAAGGTCAAACTTCAGTCTGGAAAAAACATGCCCCAATTTACAGAAAGATTTATATACTAGACCGGAGAACACCAAGGCACTGAACCAGTACCAAGGTAGGGGCAGGAGACTCTTCATTAACTTCTCAAAAAGCTCATCCTTTTGAAAACGATGGCAGGCATAGGGGACAGGCAAGATCAACACCCGGAGACAAACCTATTGATGGGGAACGGAGAACTAACACCCATACATAACATCTCCAACAGAACATTTGATAAACACGAGAAAAAAGTTCTGGAGAGAGGTCTATCATTCGTGCCCACAAAAAAAAACTGATTTCACACATATCAGGGTGGAACTGGTACAGTTTTACCAAAAATTCTGCTTCAAGGAATTCTTTGGAAACAACAACAACAAATAATAGGCATTTAAACAACAACAACAAATAATAGGCATTTAAAAAAACCATTCCAGAATTTGCCCACCTACTAACAAAATGGCTGCAGAAATTATAACATTCGAAAAAACAATTCTCAAAGAAGTGGACAAACAAAAAGGTGCACTGAGTTCAATTTTTCAAGCTAGAATCAGAGACCCTGCATAATTTATGACAATTGGAAGAAGTTATCATCAAACCACCAGACAAAGGTGGGACCATCGTTATTCAAAACCGGCAAAACTATGAGGCTAAAATCGAGCAAGAATTGAGTAACACTGCACAATACAGGAAAAAACGATTATGACCCACCAAAGAGATGCAAGTGGAGATCTAGGACCTAATTGATAAGGACTTCAATGAAGGCTGGCTCTCAAAAGGCGAATCAAGCTTCCTGGGAAATAAAAAGCCAAGAACACCTGTACACAGTACCTAAAATACAGCATGGTGTACTCCATAAGAGTGCTTACTAGAAGAAAAAAACAAAACTAGAAAGTGACCGTATTTTACGTGTGATAACATACAATCAGCACACCAACACAATTAAGACAATTATCTAGAAGAACTGGCACCTGATTAAGAGCCATGACCCCACAATGAAGGAACTGCACTTCACGTTATGAACAAGTAAGAGCATCAAGGATTTGGCAGTCCATTCCAAAAAGGAACAAACAAAATCCATGGAACTACAACAAATTATGGATCTCCCACAGATCACAGGACACCACAAGTGCAGGAACTGTTCAGTTTGTCAATTAACAATTGAGGGTGCAAAAATAATGTACAATCAACAAAAAAAGAAAATAACTGGAATCCATGCATTGTAACACTAAAAATATAGTGTACTTTATCAAATGCCCATGCAACTTGGCAAACCTTGGAAAAAGTATGCAAGACGTAAAAAAGCACATAATCCAGCACAAATCTCGGATCGGGAATAAAGTTCTCACTGCCCCATTAGTACAATTCTACCTGGCACATCACTGTACAGAAACTGAAATGTCAAGGAGCATTTTGGAGCACGCTGTATCAAAGAGTAACGATATGGAGATAGCACTCCTAAGGGTCGAAGCCAGAATGATACTTAGATTAAGAACAGTAAAAAATGACCTCAATGAACTATCTGAGAATAACAATATATAGCTCATGAAGACTTCCCATACCACCAAACGGGACATGGTCAAGAAAAGAAGCATGTAAGAAGATCTGGCCTACCCCAGTGTTTACATTAGACAAGCCCTAGGAGAAACATGTGAAGATTTCTACATCTTCAGACTAAGAGAAATGACGATGAAGAACCTAGACTCACATGATAAATCACAAACATTAAATGACTCCCCAGTAAGCTCTGACAAAGAGGACCTACGCCATCAGGATCAAGCTGGAATACAATAAACATATGATGCAATTTTGGAGGCACCAGAGATTCATTTTACGCCTCCATCAGGAACGACAAGAAATGAAATGTCAACAAGCAGATCTTAAGTTCTCCTTTAGCAAGAGAAACTAGGATACAAAGCAACCATGCATTAAGCACTGAATCATAAACCGGAGGAGCCATGTGACAATGTGACTGAATTATGCAAGCCATTGAATTAATGCCCCCTAGATAAGGAGAAACTTTAAGTACCACCTGCAATCAGAGGCCGTGTACAAAACAAATGTGAAACACTCCATTATGCCACAATCATGTATCGGGTGCCACTGTGAAAAAAGGAACACACTCCCTATTTGATATGACTTGAAAGAATATCACCATGACAAAGAGAAGCCACAAGCATTAACATAGCACATCCATCAGGAACGGGTAGACCATGCTGTATAGCGAACACAGCCAAAAGTAGTAAAAGACTGAACTCAGATGAAAATAAACACCATGCAACCATTTGTGACCACATCTACTATAAACATATGACTGAAGTATTGCAGCCACCTCTATGAATCCACAGCGTCGCAAAGTATCATGACATCGCAAAAAGGATAACGAGTACACTTCTCATGGAGCACATGACTGTATAACTGCGGACAGCAGCAGGTGCACATGCTGAAAGCCTGAAACTGACAAAGGGAGGTCCCTGGTAGAAATCAACGCACACAGTGCCACCGAACAAGAGATGACAACGCTGTAGTAAGGATTAAAGTGGGAACCGAAGAGTAAACTGCAGTTCCAGGCAACAGTGTCATGAGATAGCAGCAGTCGGGCCAGTGAGACAATACTAGCTGGAACGTAGTGCTACGGCAAGAAGAAAGTTGGTGAGGCAGCAAAGGACCAACCCTTGAAAACTAAGCAATAACCAACATAGGCAATTGCACAAGCTGCAGTCATACACGATAACTTGGGAGAAGTGACTGATATACACATATCTCTCTCTGTTTTTTAGCTCTCACAAATATTCTAAATACATTCCTCCTATAGCAGGTGAGATCACTAAAATGTCACCATACAGGTGCATGGTGAAGGGTCAATGCTTTGTAACACACTGATTTTAACAATAGTATCCCTTCAACTACATCATTTCCAGTATAGAAAGAAACATATTAAATTAGCCGAACATTTTTTGAGAGACTTTTAGCCCTGAGGAAGCTCTCGCAAGTTTAACCCCCACAGAGATCGAAACATGTAGGCATTGCAATGGAGTGCTATGGTGCCATACATAAAGAACTTGAAATCACACTGGCGAACCTTAAGACACCAATAAGCAGACATGCATAACTGAAACTAAACATGAAACTTAAATAATTGGACATTCTCTCACCCCATGTAATTTGGGATGTGGGGTATGTAAATGTGTACAAATGGTGGTTAAATGCATGTACTGTATGTATATTGAAATTTGATTTAAACGTATTGTATTGTGGGTACAAACAGATAGGCCTAAACAGCAAAACGTTTTAAAGAACTTTAATTAAAGAAATAAGGTTTGACATGAAAAAGGTCCACATGCCATTAATTATATCAGTCCTGGATCCTTAAAAGTGGGCCTAAGGTGCTCTGCCAGCCTCTGTGGACCAGCGGAACTGATGCATCTCCTCTGCTGCGCGGCACAACCACAAGCAGAACCGATGCATCCCGGCTGCTGCGTGGATTGAAAATGGCGCAAAGACCTGCTTTGCACATGCAGCCCGCATCGGCTTCGGAACTGCTACTGCACACTGCATCTGCGTCATAATATAAAGTAACACTAATAGTTTATGGTAAATGAGGGTAACTTTTTCTTGACTTTCGTTTAAGGTTATCCCTATCCCCATTCTCCTGAATACGGTCAAGCCCCTTATATTACTGACAGGACAGTGAAATCTTGCTATTTGTCCGGTCACTCAAAATAGGGCGGGCGGACAAGTGGCAAAACCTTTGATGGGCTTTACTCTGTTGGGTCATTGGAGGTGTATGTCGACAGTGGAAACTGAGAAGTCTCTGCCGTCAACATAGTGAAGGTCCACCCGACTCTAAATTTGGCAGGGGAACGTTCCCTCTCCACCAAACTCTGAATCAGGCCATTTGCTATTTATTTAATCAATGTGCTCTTTACTTCTTGTCTTTTGTCTTAATTCATCCCTGTGAACTTTAATTGTTGCTTTTGCGGCTGCACTGTTAACAACTGTTATGTGGTCCATGTTAATAGAATGTTTAGTGATTTAGGTTATGTATCCATGGTGACGTTCGACAGAACGGCGGTTGGGCAGGAGGGCTGATCGCATTGAGGGAGCTACGGTCTGGCGGTGACTGTTGACATGTACTCTTAAAATAAAGTCACCTTTTTTGAAGAAACCAATGTTTGATGTCTTTGTCAGCCATAACAGATTGGCGAGGAGGAGGAAGAAGTCATCACCTCTCTGACCTGCGCTGTTCCGAGCTGTGTTGGGCTCGGTTTGCTGCACGGACAGGGGCAAGCACGACGCAACGATTGTGTTCGCCGTGCACTCAGCGCACCTTGGAGATGAGCAGATTGGGGAGCAGTGCATCTACCTGAAGGCACGCTCTGCACATACCTCGTCAAGAGACACACATTCAGCGAGGGCCCGCTGACCCCATTTGTCTTTAACCTGGGGGGTGTGTTGGTAATTTTGGCAGTCACGCCCCCTCAGTGCAGGATTTTACAAGGAGACCAAGCAGAATTGGCCCGGGAGCCTGTTGAATAACTGTGGCGGCCGTGCACCCTCAAAGCAATATTCGCAAGGAGTCTGAGTTGAGGTGGTCAGCCCGCCCCGTGAGTCTGTGCTCCTATCAAGACTCACGAGGGTGTGGTCAGCGTCCATTTTTAGGTTGAGCCTAGGCAGTGCGCATGCGCTGTCTGCAAGACCTACTGAAGTCCATAAAGGACATTGCCCCCGCCTGCTGCCCCCCCATTGGTTTAATGCAGTGTCACTCTTCTTTGCTGATTTCTAAATTGTTGATGCAGCATTATGCAATTTCCATTTATTCTGGAAGCAGCACCGCCCAACTGCAGTTTTTGTCCGCTTTCATGGTCCATGTGTTGTTGAGGAGAACTCTTTTTTACAATTGTTGCAGCCGCGCATTTATTTTGTTATGCACGGCTATCTAATTATTATGCTCACACCAAAGCAAAAGAGTTTTCAGCGCGTTGTCTGCTCCACTTCTCCCAGCACATTGCGCACACACACTGTAAGCAGAACTGCCAGTGCCACTGCTTCCCCCAGTAATCAAGAGTTGTTGTGTTTTCTGTGTGTTGGACAATAGTCTGCCCACGTGTGCCGCACAGGAGCAGCTGCCACCGCTCTCCCATTAGGCACACTTTTCTTCCCCACAGATTTAAAGAACTCGCAACTTCCTGAAACCTCCCCCTTTCCAGCAAAGGTGATCTCTTTTAATCCCTCCACCCCGCCCCCTCCGCACTTTCAGTGATCTATTTTCATTCGTTTCAAACGCTTGGCTTGCCCTGGATCTGCCTTCTGAACACTTTTCCACTGAGCAATGCCGAGGTCAGTGGTATAATACTTCTGCCCCTGTCTTCAGCCTTCCCCGTACTGCCTGCCACAGTGCCTTCCTCCCCCACAGTTGCCATTAACACCTACTTGGCTCATGTGGCTCTTGCAGCTCCCGTAGCTCCATCTGCTCGTTGCTCACTTGCAGCGGCGGCAGAACAAACCTCCTGGTACGTTGTCTTCTGTCAGAGACATTTTGTTTCATCATCTGGTGCTAGCATAGTTATGGCGCCATCCATAGTTTACCTGGCGGCTGTTCTCATCAATTGTCCAGCAGCTGCTCCAGTTCTTCCTCGTTCGATGCCTGTTTTTAATGGTTAATTTTATCATGGGGGCATTTTGTAGGAGTTGATGTTGGTAGGCCGAGTGGGAGCCTTGGATCGTAGCTCCCATTCACAGTGAATTTGCAGCCTTTTCTTATATTAAACAACTCTAACTTGGCCAAACAAATGTTTCCTATTATCTCTATTCTGTAACAGTACTTTATTCATAGGGCTTCCCCAGTCTCCTACAACATTTAAGCATTATGGTAATTGTACAAATCAGGGAAGCCAAAACTCCATTCAGCTGATCACAAGATTACAAGTGACCAACAAAGTTAAGATCCCTTAGTATCGCCTTCAGAAATGAAGTAAATATGTGTTAAATGTTTATGCATGTCTTTGGGGGATTGTTCTTTTGATTTGAGAACAGTGTTTGTTATATATCGTATAATAAGTTCAAACAAGAAAGCTCACTTTGAATCCAATTTGAAGTATTCACAAAACTCTTGGAAGAATAAGTATTGTCAACACATTGCAGGATATACCGTAACATAATTTAGAGAGGGTTGCTAAGGATATTGAGAAAGCATTGACTAGGTGGAAGAATCTCCCATTAACGTTATAGGGAAGGGTTAATCTTATTAAGATGGTGCTAGTGCCGAAGCTTACTTTTCTTTTTAACTGCATACCTCTTACCTTCCCGAGAGGCCTGATAGATAAAATTCAGGGCAAATTGGGCAGTTTTGTTTGGGCGGATAGGGGAGCACGTATGTCCTGGAAGAAATTGCGGCGTAAATTGGCTGATGGTGGGCTAGCATTGCCAGATTTAAGGCTATACTGTATGGCTTTCCAGTTTAAGAATTGTAGAGTGCTTTTATGTACACCGGGGCACAGGGTGTGGGGTGGGTTGCTAGAGGAGATGGTTAAAGAGTGGGGCGCGAAAGGGTTCTTGTATAAATTCGGGGCAAAGACATTTTTTTAAAAAGTGAAATTAAAGACGTTAAAGGCAGCGCTGATTCTGTGGGTCAGAATTAGGAATACACTAGGAATAGGATACTATTCAGAGAGGGCACCAATATGGGACTCTCCAGGCACGCCGGAATGTCTACAAGACCAATTAAGTATCCCACTTAGGAGGGCCGGAATTGAGATCTGGGGGGAGCTCATGGTGATGAAAGAGGTGGTGCCATGGGAAATATTGTGGGCAAAGACAGGGGGATCACTCTCAAGGGTAAGTATTTTCAGCTGCTGTCCTGGGGGGAGGCCAATAGGAATGATACAGAAAGCTCTTGGGAGTTTGAAAAAAAATTACAGAATGAAACCCCAATGAAGAAGGAAGTACGCGACTGGTATCAAACATTGCTGTCTTTTGAGGAGAAAAAAATCAGAGCACCCTATGAGATCTGGGTTGGAGCGATGCAGATGTCGGACCTACAGAAGTTGTGGCAATTTTCCTTTAAGCTGCTCTACAAAGTAGTTAAACCATCGAATCTAAAAAGGAATCATTTTTTTTTCGCGGTCAACAGGCTCTATTGGTCGCCATACAAACTAGCAAAATTTGTAACAGCTGTTCCCCCAAGATGCCACAGATGTGGTGCGCTGAGTGCTGACGATAGACATATGTTTTATGATGCCCTCTGTTAGAGGATTACTGGTCCACGGTGGAAAAGGCCTTAAATGAAATTCTATGTGCCAGCATCAAAATAAGCTTACCATTAATAATGTTGGGAGTAGAAGATATGCCGAGTTCGTCCCTTACCTGGGATAAGCAGGCCCTGCTCTTTTATTTGATTCTCCTTGCAAGGCAAGAAATTTGTAAAAAATGGATAGAAGCTGCCCCACCCCTTGGGATAGATTGGTTCCAGGCGGTAAAAAGCACTTGTAAAAAGGACACTGGTCTAGAGTCTAATTCGCATTCTAAGATCTGGGAGGCTTTTCAGAATTGGAATGGCATAATAAGAACTTAAAAACCGAACTCTATCAGTCCTATGATTACACCTGCGTGGACGTGCAGCCAGGAAACTGGATGGGCTCGTGCGCAGGGCTATTGAGATATCGCAAAAAAAGCCTGGAGAGGTTTAGAACGGTCGGCAGGCTGGAATTTGCATATAATGGTGGTATGAGGACAAAAAAAAAAAAAAAGGAAGAATGTGTAGCTATTCTGCACATGGTTTATGAGCTCTTTTCCCATTTGCTCTTCTCTCACTTCTCACCCCTTGTCCGCTCTCTCATCTGTCTCCCCTTAAACTAATGCTCTCATTATCCTTTCTCTTTTGCATTTCTCAATTCCTTGTTCTTCACTTACTGTTTCTCTTCTCATACCTCATCTCATTATTGTTACCCTCTTCTCTTCCTCTTATTCTTTCTCCATTTTCCTCAACTACTCCTGCAATATCTCTCCCTCTATAGGTCTGGCCTGTGAGACCGCTTTAGCTGCTCACCAGACTATTTTTTTTCTAAACAAAAAAGTTCATACTTACTTTAAGTACTTAGCAGCACTTTTGATCAGAGGGCTTCATCCATTGATCTGTCAAATTGTCGTTCAATTATTCCTTCCTCCCAACACAGTATACAGCAAGGGGCAATAGGTAAGGCATCTTTTGACCATTGACTCCCTTCACTTTGAATGACTGCACAAAACATGCAAATTGTTCACATCCTCATAAAAGTGGTTCCTTTCTCTTCAGCTGACAAAGATGTTTCAAAGTGTTTTTTATTTTACGTATTTTGTATATTAACTTTAAATACCAAGGGCCCGATTCACAAAAGTAATCTGAGACAAAATCCTAACTTTACGACTTTCGGTATTCACAAAGGGCATTTAGGAGTAGTAAAGTTAGGATTTTGTCTCAGTTAAACTTAAGTTTTGGTCTTAAGTTTAACTTAAGTAAAACTTAAGTTTAACTGAGACAAAATCCTAACTTTACCACTCCTAAATGCCCTTTGTGAATACCGACAGTCGTAAAGTTAGGATTTTGTCTCAGATTACTTTTGTGAATTGGGCCCCAACTATTTATTTTGCCTCCACTTTGGGTGCCAAGTTTAGAAGTGCTTTTTTCTGTCTCCTTTTAAGCTACAAAGTGTTTAAGCAACATTGTAGCTGCTTGTGATTTGAGTGCTTAGTAATGTAGTGATTTATTCTTGCCTCCTTGGCAGATCATAATAATAATAAAGCATTGAACAGCTTTCTAAAGCCAGACCTATTAGCTTTGCCAGTGGTTGTTGACTTAGTCCTCCTTCCTGTTTTCCTCTTCCTACTTTATCATTGGCTTTCTCTCTTGATCCTCCTTTTTCCAATAATCCATCCTGCCCTCATTTCCCCTGGACCGTGTTCCCACTTTGCACTAGCCTGATTCGAAATCAACTTAACTTAGGTGAATACTAACCCTTCCTTATATTGCTTGAGAATCTCAACATGTCAGAGCTGATACTCCCTCATCCCAGACATAAAGAATATCCTATTTATTCAATGATTCTAGCATTAATAGTTAGATAATGTCTCTTCGAGAAGTTAAACAGTTCTTGATTTTTAGGTGTCGCCTAGACAGCGATTGTGCTGTCTCTTCAAGATATGCTGTATTCAGGATATGCTATAAACAATGGTAAGTATGCACTCCAAGTTGTCCAAACATACGTGTTGTTCATAATTTTTAAGTGTTACAGCATGTACCCTGTTATACGTGCGTTCCATCCATGCGCACGAATTCTGTAAGAAATGATAATGGAGCCTCGTCAGGTTCCAAACCAGAGTGCACTGCCAAAAGGAATTTCTCCAACGAACTTGATTGTAAACTTTCTTCTTTATTTAAATCCATTTTATTATTTCCAAATGTTGATACATGATCGCTTGATGCCCATTTATACTGAAAATGTCGTACTCCATATTCACCGAATGCCTGTCCAGGCCTTTCGAACAAAAACTGGGGATTCACCCCTCCTTATACCGTGACGTTAAGTTAATGATTAAACCCAATGCATTTCGGGCAACGTGTGCCCTTCCTCAGAGAACAGGCATTCAGTGAATATGGAGTACGACATTTTCAGTATATATAGGCATCAAGCGATCATGTATCAACATTTGGAAACAATAAAATGGATTTAAATAAAGAAGAAAGTTTACAATCAAGTTTGTTGATGTATTCAGGATATGGGCATGGAGCACCGCCCATTTTTCGGCCATCTTTTTAATTGGCTCCGGTCACTGACTTGTGTAAATGGTGGCTATTCATTGGTCAATAGACTTAGAAGTCCCTCCTTAGTACCGCCTTTTCTCTTCTTGTAACCTCTCATGCGGACACTCCCTGTTACATGTGTTGTTACTCGGTACTTTTTAATTACAGCCTTGGAGCACTATTTTCTTAAGTATTTTTGTACTGCCTGCTGTTACAGGCAGGACACTCTCTCCTGCAACGCTTTTAAAAGAAACTTATCCAGCACGAATGCCTTTTTATTCTCTTTATTTACATTGGTTACAATGGCGGCACCCGTGCTTTAGCTTTAAACATCTTAAGCTAAAGCGCGGGTGCCGTGATTGGTTCAAAAGTAAAGAAATATACAAAACAAAAATCTATTTCTTTACTTTGGAAGCAATCGCGGCACCCGCGCTTTAGCTTCAGATGTTTACAGCTAAAGCATGAGTGCTGCGATTGATTTGCAGTGCAATAGCTCTCACATTACTAAAAGTTTGAGCTATTATTATTAGCAATACCAAGAGCTCAAACTTTCAGTAATGCAAGACCTATTACATTGCAAATGCTTGTTTCCATTTGGGATTACTTTGGCCTTACATTCTTCGGCAGTAACAGTGACTGTTGACTTGTACTCTTAAAATAAACTCACCTTTTTTGAAGAAGCCAACGTTGGATGTCTTTGTCAGCCTTAACAACTACATATATTTTTGAGCACCTGCATTCCAAAATGCACATGCTATGTATGGAGTTAGAGTTTAGAAATTCTCCTACTGTATAAGTTTTTAATCTGTTGTAACCAAACTTTTGTTGGGCACTTTATGAATTCCCCTTTACCTATTGCTGTGTCTGCAGCCTTGGAACCACGCCTCATCTCAAACATTTTCTGACATTTCATGGTTTATTAGCCAACGCACCCTCACTTGCTGATGACGCCTGTACATCCCGAGGGTAGGAAAGGGACCAGGGGCATGCTGGGTACAGGCGCCTCAAGCTGACCCGAGAGCTTGATAAGCCCTTTTGGACGAATGGTGGGAACGGCTGGGCCCCTCTTAGCAAGGATTAGGCCCTGGGAGCAGCAGCGTGTACCACAGCTGATCATGTGTATTCTGCAAGGAAGGAAACGGAGGGTTGGAAAAAGAGATGCTCAGAAATCCGTTTTCTTTGGCATTGAAATTGGGTCCACACAGGAACACATTGTACAGGGGGAGGGAGGAAAGAGCGGAGGGTTACATTTCCATGTAAACCTCAAGTGTGATACCAGCACTGACAGCCACCATCATGAGCAAAGCCTCCCATTGTGCTTATCTATCTCCCTGGGTCTCAGTCAACCCAGCCATGTGAAACCAGTCTGTCCCCTTAAGCTGTGCTCCTGTTTATATTTAAAAACAGAGGTCTCTGCTCTCTCAGCATTCGAATGCAACTCTACCTTTCAGGAAGTGCCCTAACGTTCGTACACTGATTCCTTTGTCTACATTAATCCCAAATCTCATATTCTCGTCTCTTGTTCAGCAAAAGAGACTACATAATAGGCGACATTTATCACCGCCGACCACGGTGTTTGGCCTAATTCTATGTATGAGATTATTCATCTCATTATCCGATAGCCTACTTCCTCTGCTCCTCCTACTTCCTGCTACAGCTGCGTCTAAATACACATTACTACAGTGTGTGATCCTTAGTGCAGTGCGTTACAGCACCCATTACTACAGTGCGTGATCCTGCAGTGCGTAACAGCACCCATTTCTACAGTGCATGATCCTTAGTGCAGTGCGTCACAGCGCTCATTACTACAGTGCATGATCCTTAGTGCAGTGCGTCACAGCACCCATTACTACAGTGCATGATCCTTGGTGTAGTGCGTCACAGCACCCATTACTACAGTGCATGATCCTTGGTGTAGTGCGTCACAGCGCTCATTACTACAGTGCATGATCCTTGGTGTAGTGCGTCACAGTACCCATTACTACAGTGCGTGATCCTGCAGTGCGTAACAGTACCCATTACTACAGTGCATGATCCTTGGTGTAGTGTGTCACAGCACCCATTACTACAGTGCATGATCCTTGGTGTAGTGCGTCACAGTACCCATTACTACAGTGCATGATCCTTGGTGTAGTGCGTCACAGCGCTCATTACTACAGTGCATGATCCTTGGTGTAGTGCGTCACAGTACCCATTACTACAGTGCGTGATCCTGCAGTGCGTAACAGTACCCATTACTACAGTGCATGATCCTTGGTGTAGTGTGTCACAGCACCCATTACTAGAGTGCATGATCCTCGGTGTAGTGCGTCACAGTACCCATTACTACAGTGCATGATCCTTGGTGTAGTGCGTCACAGCGCTCATTACTACAGTGCATGATCCTTGGTGTAGTGCGTCACAGCGCTCATTACTACAGTGCGTGATCCTTGGTGTAGTGCGTAACAGTACCCATTACTACAGTGCGTGATCCTGCAGTGCGTAACAGTACCCATTACTACAGTGCGTGATCCTGCAGTGCATCACAGTACCCATTACTACAGTGTGTGATCCTTAGTGCAGTGTGTCACAGCACTCATTACAACAGTGCATGATCCTTGGTGCAGTGCGTCACAGTACCCATTGCTACAGTGCTTTATCCTGCAGTGCGTAACAGTACCCATTACTACAGTGTGTGGTCCTTAGTGCAGTGCGTCACAGCACCCATTACTACAGTGCATGATCCTAAGTGCAGTGTGTCACAGCACTCATTACTACAGTGTGTGATCCTTGGTGCAGTGCGTCACAGTACCCATTACTACAGTGTGTGGTCCTTAGTGCAGTGAGTCACAGCACCCATTACTACAGTGCATGATCCTTAGTGCAGTGCGTCACAGCGCTCATTACTACAGTGCATGATCCTTAGTGCAGTGCGTCACAGCACCCATTACTACAGTGCATGATCCTTTGTGTAGTGCGTCACAGCACCCAGTACTACAGTGAATGATCCTTGGTGTAGTGCGTCACAGCGCTCATTACTACAGTCCATGATCCTTGGTGTAGTGCGTCACAGTACCCATTACTACAGTGCGTGATCCTGCAGTGCGTAACAGTACCCATTACTACAGTGAATGATCCTTGGTGTAGTGCGTCACAGTACCCATTACTACAGTGCATGATCCTTGGTGTAGTGCATCACAGCGCTCATTACTACAGTGCATGATCCTTGGTGTAGTGCGTCACAGCGCTCATTACTACAGTGCGTGATCCTTGGTGTAGTGCGCAACAGTACCCATTACTACAGTGCGTGATCCTGCAGTGCGTAACAGTACCCATTACTACAGTGCATGATCCTGCAGTGCATCACAGTACCCATTACTACAGTGTGTGATCCTTAGTGCAGTGTGTCACAGCACTCATTACTACAGTGCGTGATCCTTGGTGCAGTGCGTCACAGTACCCATTGCTACAGTGCTTTATCCTGCAGTGCGTAACAGTACCCATTACTACAGTGCGTGATCCTGCAGTGCGTAACAGTACCCATTACTACAGTGCGTGATCCTGCAGTGCATCACAGTACCCAATACTACAGTGCGTGATCCTTGGTGCAGTGCGTCACAGTACCCATTACTACAGTGCATAATCCTTGGTGCAGTGCGTCACAGTACACATTACTACGGTGCGTGATCCTTGGTGCAGTGCATCACAGCACCCATTAATACAGTGCGTGATCCTGCAATGCAGTGCATCACAGTACCCATTACTACAGTGCGTGATCCTTAGTGCAGTGTGTCACAGCACTCATTACTACAGTGTATGATCCTTAGTGCAGTGCGTCACAGCACTCATTACTACAGTGCATGATCCTTATTGCAGTGCGTCACAGCACCCATTACTACAGTGCATGATCCTTGGTGTAGTGCCTCACAGCACCCATTACTACAGTGCATGATCCTTGGTGTAGTGCGTCACAGCACCCATTACTACAGTGCATGATCCTTGGTGTAGTGCGTCACAGCGCTCATTACTACAGTGCGTGTTCCTTGGTGTAGTGCATAACAGTACCCATTGCTACAGTGCGTGATCCTGCAGTGCGTAACAGTACCCATTACTACAGTGCGTGATCCTGCAGTGCATCACAGTACCCATTACTACAGTGCGTGATCCTTAGAGCAGTGCATCACAGCACCCATTACTACAGTGCGTGATCCTGCAGTGTAGTGCATCACAGTGCCCATTACTACAGTGCGTGATCCTTAGTGCAGTGTGTCACACCACTCATTACTACAGTGCGTGATCCTTGGTGCAGTGCGTCACAGTACCCATTGCTACAGTGCGTTATCTTTGGTGCAGTGCGTCACAGTACCCATTACTACAGTGCGTGATCCTTAGTGCAGTGCGTAACAGTACCCATTAATACAGTGCGTGATCCTGCAGTGCCTCACAGTACCCATTACTGCAGTGGGTGATCCTTAGTGCAGTGCGTCACACTACCCATTACTACAGTGTATGATCCTTAGTGCAGTGCGTCACAGTACTCATTACTACAGTGTGTGATCCTTGATGCAGTGCGTCACAGTACCCATTACTACAGTGCGTGATCCTTGGTGCAGTGCAGTGCGTGATCCTTAGTGCAGTACGTCAGAGTACTCATTACTACGGTGCGTGATCCTTAGTGCAGTGCGTCACAGTACCCATTACTGCAGTGGGTGATCCTTAGTGCAGTGCGTCACACTACCCATTACTACAGTGCATGATCCTTAGTGCAGTGCATCACAGTACCCATTGCTACAGTGCGTGATCCTTAGTGCAGTGCATCATAGCACCCATTACTACAGTGCATGATCCTTAGTGCAGTGCTTCACAGTACCCATTGCTACAGTGCATGATCCTTGGTGCAGTGCGTCACAGTACCCATTACTGCAGTGGGTGATCCTTAGTGCAGTGTGTCACAGTACCCATTACTACAGTGCGTGATCCTTGGTGCAGTGCGTCACAGTACCCATTACTATAGTGTGTGATCCTTAGTGCAGTCGTCACAGTACCCATTAATACAGTGCGTGATCCTTGGTGCAGTGCGTCACAGTACCCATTGCTACAGTACGTTATCCTTGGTGCAGTGCGTCACAGTACCCATTACTACAGTGAGTGATCCTTGGTGCAGTGCGTCACAGTACCCATTGCTACAGTTCGTGATCCTGCAGTGCGTAACGGTACCCATTACTACAGTGCGTGATCCTGTAGTACATCACAGTACCCATTACTACAGTGCGTGATCCTTAGTGCAGTGTGTCACAGCACTCATTACCACAGTGCGTGATCCTTGGTGCAGTGCGTCACAGTACCCATTGCTACAGTGCTTTATCCTGCAGTGTGTAACAGTACCCATTACTACAGTGCGTGATCCTGCAGTGCATCACAGTACCCATTACTACAGTGCGTGATCCTTAGTGCAGTGCATCACAGCACCCATTACTACAGTGCGTGATCCTGCAGTGCAGTGCATCACAGTACCCATTACTACAGTGCGTGATCCTTAGTGCAGTGTGTCACAGCACTCATTACTACAGTGCGTGATCCTTGGTGCAGTGCGTCACAGTACCCATTGCTACAGTGCGTTATCCTTGGTGCAGTGCGTCACAGTACCCATTAATACAGTGCGTGATCCTGCAGTGCCTCACAGTACCCATTACTGCAGTGGGTGATCCTTAGTGCAGTGCGTCACACTACCCATTACTACAGTGTATGATCCTTAGTGCAGTGCGTCACAGTACCCATTACTACAGTGTGTGATCCTTGATGCAGTGCGTCACAGTACCCATTACTACAGTGCGTGATCCTTGGTGCAGTGCATCACAGTACCCATTACTACAGTGCCTGATCCTTAGTGCAGTACGTCAGAGTACCCATTACTACGGTGCGTGATCCTTAGTGCAGTGCATCACAGTACCCATTACTGCAGTGGGTGATCCTTAGTGCAGTGCGTCACACTACCCATTACTACAGTGCATGATCCATAGTGCAGTGCGTCACAGTACCCATTGCTACAGTGCGTGATCCTTAGTGCAGTGCATCACAGCACCCATTACTACAGTGCATGATCCTTAGTGGAGTGCGTCACAGTATCCATTGCTACAGTGCATGATCCTTGGTGCAGTGAGTCACTCACAGTACCCATTGCTACAGTGTGTGATCCTTAGTGCATTGCGTCACAGTACCCATTACTACACTGCGTGATCCTTGGTGCAGTGCGTCACAGTACCCATTGCTACAGTGCGTGATCCATGGTGCAGTGCCTCACAGTACCCATTACTATAGTGCGTGATCCTTAGTGCAGTGCGTCACAGTACCCATTACTACAGTGCGTGATCCTTGGTGCAGTGCGTCACAGTACCCATTGCTACAGTACGTTATCCTTGGTGCAGTGCATCACAGTACCCATTACTACAGTGCGTGATCCTTGGTGCAGTGCGTCACAGTACCCATTGCTACAGTGCGTGATCCCTTGGTGCAGTGCGTCACAGTACCCTTTGCTACAGTGCGTGATCCTTGGTGCGGGCTGTCACAGTACCCATTGCTACAGTGCATGATCCTTGGTGTAGTGCGTCACAGTACCCATTACTACAGTGCGTGATCCTTGGTGCAGTGCGTCAAAGTACCCATTACTACGGTGCGTGATCCTTGGTGCAGTGCGTCACAGTACCCATTACTACAGTGCATGATCCTTAGTGCAGTGCATCACAGCACCCATTACTACAGTGCGTGGTCCTGCAGTGCAGTGCATCACAGTAACCGTTACTACAGTGCGTGATCCTTAGTGCAGTGTGTCACAGCACTCATTACTACAGTGCGTGATCCTTGGTGCAGTGCGTCACAGTACCCATTGCTACAGTGCGTTATCCTTGGTGCAGTGCGTCACAGTACCCATTACTACAGTGCGTGATCCTTAGTGCAGTGCGTAACAGTACCCATTAATACAGTGCGTGATCCTGCAGTGCCTCACAGTACCCATTACTGCAGTGGGTGATCCTTAGTGCAGTGCGTCACACTACCCATTACTACAGTGTATGATACTTAGTGCAGTGCGTCACAGTACCCATTACTACAGTGTGTGATACTTGATGCAGTGCGTCACAGTAACCATTACTACAGTGCGTGATCCTTGGTGCAGTGCATCACAGTAACCATTACTACAGTGCGTGATCCTTAGTGCAGTACGTCAGAGTACCCATTACTACGGTGCGTGATCCTTAGTGCAGTGCGTCACAGTACCCATTGCTACAGTGCGTGATCCATGGTGCAGTGCCTCACAGTACCCACTACTACAGTGTGTGATGCTTAGTGCAGTGCGTCACAGTACCCATTACTACAGTGCGTGATCCTTTGTGCAGTGCATCACAGTACCCATTACTACAGTGCGTGATCCTTAGTGCAGTACGTCAGAGTACCCATTACTACGGTGCGTGATCCTTAGTGCAGTGCGTCACAGTACCCATTACTGCAGTGGGTGATTCTTAGTGCAGTGCGTCACAGTACCCATTGCTACTGTGCATGATCCTTGGTGCAGTGAGTCACTCACAGTACCCATTGCTACAGTGCGTGATCCTTAGTGCATTGCGTCACAGTACCCATTACTACACTGCGTGATGCTTGGTGCAGTGTGTCACATTACCCATTGCTACAGTGCGTGATCCATGGTGCAGTGCCTCACAGTACCCACTACTACAGTGCGTGATGCTTAGTGCAGTGCGTCACAATACCCATTACTACAGTGCGTGATCCTTGGTGCAGTGCGTCACAGTACCCATTGATACAGTACGTTATCCTTGGTGCAGTGCGTCACAGTACCCATTACTACAGTAGGTGATCCTTGGTGCAGTGCGTCACAGTACCCATTGCTACAGTGCGTGATCCCTTGGTGCAGTGCGTCACAGTACCCTTTGCTACAGTGCGTGATCCTTGGTGCGGGCTGTCACAGTACCCATTGATACAGTGCGTGATCCTTGGTGTAGTGCATCACACTACCCATTACTACAGTGCGTGATCCTTGGTGCAGTGCATCACAGCACCCATTAATACAGTGCGTGATCCTGCAGTGCAGTGCATCACAGTACCCATTACTACAGTGCCTGATCCTTGGTGCAGTGCGTCACAGTACCCATTACTATGGTGCGTGATCCTTGGTGCAGTGCGTCACAGTACCCATTACTACAGTGCGTGATCCTTAGTGCAGTGCATCACAGCACCCGTTACTACAGTGCATGATCCTGCAGTGCAGTGCATCACAGTACCCATTACTACAGTGCATGATCCTTAGTGCCGTGTGTCACAGCACTCATTACTACAGTGCATGATCCTTAGTGCAGTGCGTCACAGCGCTCATTACTACAGTGCATGATCCTTATTGCAGTGCGTCACAGCACCCATTACTACAGTGCATGATCCTTGGTGTAGTGCGTCACAGCACCCATTACTACAGTGCATGATCCTTGGTGTAGTGCGTCACAGCACCCATTACTACAGTGCATGATCATTGGTGTAGTGCGTCACAGCGCTCATTACTACAGTGCGTGATCCTTGGTGCAGTGCGTCACAGTACCCATTGCTACAGTGCTTTATCCTGCAGTGTGTAACAGTACCCATTACTACAGTGCGTGATCCTGCAGTGCATCACAGTACCCATTACTTCAGTGCGTGATCCTTAGTGCAGTGCATCACAGCACCCATTACTACAGTGCGTGATCCTTGGTGCAGTGCATCACAGTACCCATTACTACAGTGCGTGATCCTTAGTGCAGTGTGTCACAGCACTCATTACTACAGTGCGTGATCCTTGGTGCAGTGCGTCACAGTACCCATTGCTACAGTGCGTTATCCTTGGTGCAGTGCGTCACAGTACCCATTACTACAGTGCGTGATCCTTAGTGCAGTGCGTAACAGTACCCATTAATACAGTGCGTGATCCTGCAGTGCCTCACAGTACCCATTACTGCAGTGGGTGATCCTTAGTGCAGTGCGTCACACTACCCATTACTACAGTGTATGAATCTTAGTGCAGTGCGTCACAGTACCCATTACTACAGTGTGTGATCCTTGATGCAGTGCGTCACAGTACCCATTACTACAGTGCGTGATCCTTGGTGCAGTGCATCACAGTACCCATTACTACAGTGCGTGATCCTTAGTGCAGTACGTCAGAGTACCCATTACTAACGTGCGTGATCCTTAGTGCAGTGCGTCACAGTACCCATTACTGCAGTGGGTGATCCTTAGTGCAGTGCGTCACACTACCCATTACTACAGTGCATGATCCTTAGTGCAGTGCGTCACAGTACCCATTGCTACAGTGCATGATCCTTAGTGCAGTGCATCACAGCACCCATTACTAGAGTGCATGATCCTTAGTGCAGTGCGTTACAGTACCCATTGCTACAGTGCATGATCCTTGGTGCAGTGAGTCACTCACAGTACCCATTGCTACAGTGCGTGATCCTTAGTGCATTGCGTCACAGTACCTATTACTACACTGCGTGATCCTTGGTGCAGTGCGTCACAGTACCCATTGCTACAGTGCGTGATCCATGGTCCAGTGCCTCACAGTACCCATTACTATAGTGCGTGATCCTTAGTGCAGTGCGTCACAGTACCCATTACTACAGTGCGTGATCCTTGGTGCAGTGCGTCACAGTACCCATTGCTACAGTACGTTATCCTTGGTGCAGTGCGTCACAGCACCCATTACTACAGTGCGTGATCCTTGGTGCAGTGCGTCACAGTACCCATTGCTACAGTGCGTGATCCCTTGGTGCAGTGCGTCACAGTACCCTTTGCTACAGTGCGTGATCCTTGGTGCGGGCTGTCACAGTACCCATTGCTACAGTGCGTGATCCTTGGTGCAGTGCGTCACAGTACCCATTACTACAGTGCGTGATCCTTGGTGCAGTGCGTCACAGTACCCATTACTACGGTGCGTGATCCTTGGTGCAGTGCGTCACAGTACCCATTACTACAGTGCGTGATCCTTAGTGCAGTGCATCACAGCACCCATTAATACAGTGCGTGATCCTGCAGTGCAGTGCATCACAGTACCCATTACTACAGTGCGTGATCCTTGGTGCAGTGCGTCACAGTACCCATTACTACAGTGCGTGATCCTTAGTGCAGTGCATCACAGCACCCGCTACTACAGTGCATGATCCTGCAGTGCAGTGCATCACAGTACCCATTACTACAGTGCATGATCCTTAGTGCAGTGCGTCACAGCGCTCATTACTACAGTGCATAATCCTTATTGCAGTGCGTCACAGCACCCATTACTACAGTGCATGATCCTTGGTGTATTGCGTCACAGCACCCATTACTACAGTGCATGATCCTTGGTGTAGTGCGTCACAGCACCCATTACTACAGTGCATGATCCTTGGTGTAGTGCGTCACAGCGCTCATTACTACAGTGCGTGATCCTTGGTGTAGTGCGTAACAGTACCCATTGCTACAGTGCGTGATCCTGCAGTGCGTAACAGTACCCATTACTACAGTGCGTGATCCTGCAGTGCATCACAGTACCCATTACTACAGTGCGTGATCCTTAGTGCAGTGCATCACAGCACCCATTACTACAGTGTGTGATCCTGCAGTGCAGTGCATCACAGTGCCCATTACTACAGTGTATGATCCTTAGTGCAGTGCGTCACAGTGCCCATTACTACAGTGTGTGATCCTTGATGCAGTGCGTCACAGTACCCATTCCTACAGTGCGTGATCCTTGGTGCAGTGCATCACAGTACCCATTGCTACAGTGCGTGATCCTTGGTGCAGTGCGTCACAGTACCCATTACTACAGTGCGTGATCCTTAGTGCAGTGCATCACAGCACCCATTACTACAGTGCATGATCCTTAGTGCAGTGTGTCACAGTACCCATTGCTACAGTGCATGATCCTTGGTGCAATGAGTCACTCACAGTACCCATTGCTACAGTGCGTGATCCTTAGTGCATAGCGTCACAGTACCCATTACTACAGTGCGTGATCCTTGGTGCAGTGCGTCACAGTACCCATTGCTACAGTGCGTGATCCATGGTGCAGTGCCTCACAGTACCCATTACTATAGTGCGTGATCCTTAGTGCAGTGCGTCACAGTACCCATTACTACAGTGCGTGATCCTTGGTGCAGTGCGTCACAGTACCCATTGCTACAGTGCGTTATCCTTGGTGCAGTGCGTCACAGTACCCATTACTACAGTGCGTGATCCTTGGTGCAGTGCGTCACAGTACCCATTGCTACAGTGCGTGATCGCTTGGTGCAGTGCGTCACAGTACCCTTTGCTACAGTGCGTGATCCTTGGTGCGGGCTGTCACAGTACCCATTGCTACAGTGCGTGATCCTTGGTGCAGTGCGTCACAGTACCCATTACTATAGTGCGTGATCCTTGGTGCAGTGCGTAACAGTACCCATTACTACAGTGCGTGATCCTTGGTGCAGTGCGTCACAGTACCCTTTGCTACAGTGGGTGATCCTTGGTGCGGGGCGTCACAGTACCCATTGCTACAGTGCGTGATCCTTGGTGCAGTGCGTCACAGTACCCATTACTACAGTGCGTGATCCTTAGTGCAGTGCATCACAGCACCCATTACTACAGTGCATGATCCTTAGTGCAGTGCGTTACAGTACCCATTGCTACAGTGCATGATCCTTGGTGCAGTGAGTCACTCACAGTACCCATTGCTACAGTGCGTGATCCTTAGTGCATTGCGTCACAGTACCTATTACTACACTGCGTGATCCTTGGTGCAGTGCGTCACAGTACCCATTGCTACAGTGCGTGATCCATGGTGCAGTGCCTCACAGTACCCATTACTATAGTGCGTGATCCTTAGTGCAGTGCGTCACAGTACCCATTACTACAGTGCGTGATCCTTGGTGCAGTGCGTCACAGTACCCATTGCTACAGTACGTTATCCTTGGTGCAGTGCGTCACAGCACCCATTACTACAGTGCGTGATCCTTGGTGCAGTGCGTCACAGTACCCATTGCTACAGTGCGTGATCCCTTGGTGCAGTGCGTCACAGTACCCTTTGCTACAGTGCGTGATCCTTGGTGCGGGCTGTCACAGTACCCATTGCTACAGTGCGTGATCCTTGGTGCAGTGCGTCACAGTACCCATTACTACAGTGCGTGATCCTTGGTGCAGTGCGTCACAGTACCCATTACTACGGTGCGGGATCCTTGGTGCAGTGCGTCACAGTACCCATTACTACAGTGCGTGATCCTTAGTGCAGTGCATCACAGCACCCATTAATACAGTGCGTGATCCTGCAGTGCAGTGCATCACAGTACCCATTACTACAGTGCGTGATCCTTGGTGCAGTGCGTCACAGTACCCATTACTACAGTGCGTGATCCTTAGTGCAGTGCATCACAGCACCCGTTACTACAGTGCATGATCCTGCAGTGCAGTGCATCACAGTACCCATTACTACAGTGCATGATCCTTAGTGCAGTGCGTCACAGCGCTCATTACTACAGTGCATAATCCTTATTGCAGTGCGTCACAGCACCCATTACTACAGTGCATGATCCTTGGTGTATTGCGTCACAGCACCCATTACTACAGTGCATGATCCTTGGTGTAGTGCGTCACAGCACCCATTACTACAGTGCATGATCCTTGGTGTAGTGCGTCACAGCGCTCATTACTACAGTGCGTGATCCTTGGTGTAGTGCGTAACAGTACCCATTGCTACAGTGCGTGATCCTGCAGTGCGTAACAGTACCCATTACTACAGTGCGTGATCCTGCAGTGCATCACAGTACCCATTACTACAGTGCGTGATCCTTAGTGCAGTGCATCACAGCACCCATTACTACAGTGTGTGATCCTGCAGTGCAGTGCATCACAGTGCCCATTACTACAGTGTATGATCCTTAGTGCAGTGCGTCACAGTGCCCATTACTACAGTGTGTGATCCTTGATGCAGTGCGTCACAGTACCCATTCCTACAGTGCGTGATCCTTGGTGCAGTGCATCACAGTACCCATTGCTACAGTGCGTGATCCTTGGTGCAGTGCGTCACAGTACCCATTACTACAGTGCGTGATCCTTAGTGCAGTGCATCACAGCACCCATTACTACAGTGCATGATCCTTAGTGCAGTGTGTCACAGTACCCATTGCTACAGTGCATGATCCTTGGTGCAATGAGTCACTCACAGTACCCATTGCTACAGTGCGTGATCCTTAGTGCATAGCGTCACAGTACCCATTACTACAGTGCGTGATCCTTGGTGCAGTGCGTCACAGTACCCATTGCTACAGTGCGTGATCCATGGTGCAGTGCCTCACAGTACCCATTACTATAGTGCGTGATCCTTAGTGCAGTGCGTCACAGTACCCATTACTACAGTGCGTGATCCTTGGTGCAGTGCGTCACAGTACCCATTGCTACAGTGCGTTATCCTTGGTGCAGTGCGTCACAGTTCCCATTACTACAGTGCGTGATCCTTGGTGCAGTGCGTCACAGTACCCATTGCTACAGTGCGTGATCGCTTGGTGCAGTGCGTCACAGTACCCTTTGCTACAGTGCGTGATCCTTGCTGCGGGTTGTCACAGTACCCATTGCTACAGTGCGTGATCCTTGGTGCAGTGCGTCACAGTACCCATTACTATAGTGCGTGATCCTTGGTGCAGTGCGTAACAGTACCCATTACTACAGTGCGTGATCCTTGGTGCAGTGCGTCACAGTACCCTTTGCTACAGTGGGTGATCCTTGGTGCGGGGCGTCACAGTACCCATTGCTACAGTGCGTGATCCTTGGTGCAGTGCGTCACAGTACCCATTACTACAGTGCGTGATCCTTAGTGCAGTGCATCACAGTACCCATTACTACAGTGCATGATCCTTAGTGCAGTGCGTCACAGTACCCATTGCTAAAGTGCATAATCCTTGGTGCAATGAGTCACTCACAGTACCCATTGCTACAGTGCGTGATCCTTAGTGCATTGCGTCACAGTACCCATTACTACAGTGCGTGATCCTTGGTGCAGTGCGTCACAGTACCCATTGCTACAGTGCGTGATCCATGGTGCAGTGCCTCACAGTACCCATTACTATAGTGCGTGATCCTTAGTGCAGTGCATCACAGTATCCATTACTACAGTGCGTGATCCTTGGTGCAGTGCGTCACAGTACCCATTGCTACAGTGCGTTATCTTTGGTGCAGTGCGTCACAGTACCCATTACTACAGTGCGTGATCCTTGGTGCAGTGCGTCACAGTACCCATTGCTACAGTGCGTGATCGCTTGGTGCAGTGCGTCACAGTACCCTTTGCTACAGTGCGTGATCCTTGGTGCGGGCTGTCACAGTACCCATTGCTACAGTGCGTGATCCTTGGTGCAGTGCGTCACAGTACCCATTGCTACAGTGTGTGATCGCTTGGTGCAGTGTGTCACAGTACCCTTTGCTACAGTGCGTGATCCTTGGTGCGGGCTGTCACAGTACCCATTACTACAGTGCGCGATCCTTGGTGCAGTGCGTCACAGTACCCATTGCTACAGTGCGTTATCCTTGGTGCAGTGCGTCACAGTACCCATTACTACAGTGCGTGATCCTTGGTGCAGTGCGTCACAGTACCCATTGCTACAGTGCGTGATCGCTTGGTGCAGTGCGTCACAGTACCCTTTGCTACAGTGCGTGATCCTTGGTGCAGGCTGTCACAGTACCCATTGCTACAGTGCGTGATCCTTGGTGCAGTGCGTCACAGTACTCATTGCTCTGTGTGTGATCCTTGGTGCAGTGCGTCACAGTACCCTTTGCTACAGTGGGTGATCCTTGGTGCGGGGCATCACAGTACCCATTGCTACAGTGCGTGATCCTTGGTGCAGTGCGTCACAGTACCCATTACTACAGTGCGTGATCCTTAGTGCAGTGCATCACAGCACCCATTACTACAGTGCAAGATCCTTAGTGCAGTGCGTCACAGTACCCATTGCTACAGTGCATGATCCTTGGTGCAATGAGTCACTCACAGTGCCCATTGCTACAGTGCGTGATCCTTAGTGCATTGCGTCACAGTACCCATTACTACAGTGCGTGATCCTTGGTGCAGTGCGTCACAGTACCCATTGCTACAGTGCGTGATCCATGGTGCAGTGCCTCACAGTACCCATTACTATAGTGCGTGATCCTTAGTGCAGTGCGTCACAGTACCCATTACTACAGTGCGTGATCCTTGGTGCAGTGCGTCACAGTACCCATTGCTACAGTGCGTTATCCTTGGTGCAGTGCGTCACAGTACCCATTACTACAGTGCGTGATCCTTGGTGCAGTGCGTCACAGTACCCATTGCTACAGTGCGTGATCGCTGGTGCAGTGCGTCACAGTACCCTTTGCTACAGTGCGTGATCCTTGGTGCGGGCTGTCACAGTACCCATTGCTACAGTGTGTTATCCTTGGTGCAGTGCGTCACAGTACCCATTGCTACAGTGCGTGATCCTTGGTGCAGTGCGTCACAGAACTCTTTGCTAAGTGCGTGATCCTTGGTCCGGGGCGTCACAGTACCCATTGCTACAGTGCGTGATCCTTTGTGCAGTGCGTCACAGTACCCATTACTACAGTGCGTGATCCTTGGTGCAGTGCGTCACAGTACCCATTGCTACAGTGCGTGATCCTTGGTGCAGTGCGTCACAGTACCCATTACTACAGTGCGTGATCCTTGGTGCAGTGCGTCACAGTAGATCCTTGGTGCAGTGCGTCACAGTACCGATTGCTACAGTGTGTTATCCTTGGTGCAGTGCGTCACAGTACCCATTACTACAGTGCGTGATCCTTGGTGCTGTGCGTCACAGTACTCATTGCTACAGTGCGTGATCCTTGGTGCAGTGCGTCACAGTACCCTTTGCTACAGTGCATGATACTTGGTGCGGGGCGTCACAGTACCCATTGCTACAATGCGTGATCCTTGGTGCAGTGCGTCACAGTACCCATTACTACAGTGCGTGATCCTTGGTGCAGTCCGTCACAGTACCCATTACTACAGTGCGTGATCCTTGCTGCAGTGAGTCACTCACAGTACCCATTGCTACAGTGGGTGATCCTTGCTTGGTGCAGTGCCTCACGGTACCCAATATCTTATTCATAACACAGCCTTCTACGCATGTAAGAATGCTTTGACGTGAAGGTAGAGGTGTCATGGCCGCCTGTGCGTCTTTGCACTTACTGAGGAGATGTGGCTTTGGGGCTAGATAGAGCAGCCGACTTTGGAATTGCGGATCTAGCTTCGAATTACGGCATCGGCTCAACAGCTTGTGCTTCTGAGCAAATCGAGTAATTTCCTTGTCCCTAAAAAACGTGTAATGTAAGCTGGTGCTCATGGAAAGTGCTTTATTGCTGTTACACCTAGTTCACGCTGCAAAAAGACTAGCGTCACAAACTGAAAAACAGTAGGAGCCTCCAGCTTTACAGTAGATTAAGCCAATGTAATTGTCGGATGTTGCTAATGCAAAAAAATTAATGTGGTATAGTATCATCCGTAAATTAATTTGTTCGCAGCAGAGCGCTGTTTTTTAGGTAGTTATATGTGAAACTATTAAATTGATTTTGTCGATTTTCATACCAGTAGTAATCGTTTTAGGAGCATTAAGCAATTAGAGCTCTCTACATTCAGGGGTCTCCTGCTCAGTTTATATAGTTCCTTTTGTTACATCTGATTTGCAAGAAGTTTGATACTTTCTGTTAGACCTGTCAGCCTTAGGGTGGTCTTCCCCCAAACGTTTTACCTTCCTCCTCTATTTTAGTTGATTTCGTTTTTGCTGGCCTTAGGACTCTGCAGACTTTACCTCAGCTAACCAGTGATGAAGTGCATGTGTTCACTCCTCAAAATATGGTAACATTGGCTAACTGGCCATTATCATATTTAAGTGGCATAACATGTGCCCAGGGCCTGTAAATTAAATGCTAATAGTGGGCCTGCAACACTGATTGTGTCTCCCACTTAAGTAGCACTTTAAACATGACTCAGGCCAAGCCATTGCAGAGCCTGTGTGTGCAGTTTTAAACTGCCATGTTGAGTCCGTCGACCTGGCAAAATAAACCTTTTGCCAGGCCCAAACCTTCCTTTTTAATACATATAAGTCACCCCTGGAGTAGGCCTTGGACAGCACAGAGGACAGGGTGCAATGTATTTAAAAGGACAACATACTTTTAAGTTTTACATTTCCTGATAGAGAAAAGCTCTTAAATTTGTTTTCACTACTGCAACGTCTACCTCTCCCAAATGATAACATTGGAATTATCTCATTACATAGTATAATTTCCAAATGAGAACAGATAACCCCTTCATGTTTGGTGTCTCTGGAATCACCATTCAAAATCCTACTTTATGGTAAAGTCAGATTTTAAATTGTAATGCAGAAAATGCCACTTTTAAGAAAGTTGCAATTTTCCTACTTTAGCCAATTAATGCCCGTATTCTGTACCTGGGTCACATGACTGGTGTAGGTGACAGCTGAGCATGTGCATTCCTCGTAGACAGCCACACACAATAAGGAGCATAGATGCGCCTGGATAGGTCATCACTGGCAGGATGGGAGAGAGGAGCTTGGTGCAGCCCCACTAAAACTTGAATAGGCTGCGTCCTACCTTCGTACAAAGGGCTACATACACTCTGTAGGTAATCTGGAGGCAGGAGAGGGAAGGCAGGATGCCTGGGCACTTCAAAGGGAAACCGCTAGACCCTTCTCCCCCACATCAAAGGCACAACTGGGTATAAATACTGGACCACAGATGCCACCACTTCAGTACTCTTCTGGACCTGCGGATACTCTGCCAGGAAGGACTGCTGTGCTGCTACTAGTCCTGCAACTCTACTGGACTGTTACTCTGAAGGAACTGCTGCCAGGATGTGCTGACCTACTGCCTGCTGCCCTCTTGCCTGGGTGTGAAGGACTGGACCTGCATTTCTTGAGCCAGAACCCAGAGTGACTAGGTTTAGTTAAACTTAAAAGGGTTTATTGGCTGGCCTCCTGATCTGAAGGGACACAACAGGCTTCCAACAACCTTGCATCTGCACCTGGACTCTGCCATCTGTGAGTCTACCCTGCCAAGTGGTGCCACCCCAGTCCTGGAACCTTGGAAGTGGGCTTAAGGTGCTCTGCCAGCCTTTGTGGAACCAACAGAACCAATGCAACTCCTCTGCCTTGCGGCACAACCCCAAGCAGAACCGATGCATCTCAGCTGCTGTGTGGATTGAACCCATCTCAAAGACCCACATCGCCCCCCACACTGTCTTCGGAACCGCCACTGCATGATGAATCGTGGCACAGGCTCTCACATCCCTCGACAGGCGATGCGGAGTCGACAGACTCCGCATCGCAGCTGCACAACTCTTCTGAACCGATGCATCGCTCGACAGCGCACCACATCCTCAATACCGGACTTCACATCCCATTCCCCGTCAAAGGATCCTTGATGATGACACATGCCCCTGCATCACAGCCTCACCACACCTCAGAACCGACACATTGCCTCGGCTGCGCAACGCATCTTCGACGCGGATCCACTCAATGCTTCACAAACCAGGATTTAAGGTACTTTATTTAGCAGGTCTAACTGGGTGCCTGTAGCTGGGCCACGGTCCATTATGGTTGGTATGAACTTGTGTCTTTGTTCCGGTCCGGTGCGATTAGATAACCAAAGTTGGCACTTTATGCCTTTTGGTGCTATTTTTTAATAAAGAATTTAAAATCCAAAATCTTGGGTTCTTATTATTGGATTTTTTCCTTTTGGTCTTGTTTTATTTATTAAAAATTATTCTATTTTTCTAATACTGTTGGGGGCTCCTTTTGTGTTGTTTTGTCACTGTATTGCTGTTTGAAGTGTTGCACAAATACTTAACACATTGCTTCTAAGCTAAGCCTGATTGTTCTGTGCCAAGCTACCCGAGGTTGAGCACAGGTTAATTTAGGATTTGTTTGTGACTTTACCCTGAGAAGAATTGTGGTTGCTGCTTGATAAGGGTTTGACCCCCCTCAACCAGTAACCCAATTTCTTACACCGTTGTTCAGCGGTAATGATTTGGACTTGTGTTTGTGTAGTGCCTTACAGTAATGTTGTGTTACACTACCACACCCCATAAATAATCTAAGACAAATTCGACTTTGAATTCTCCTTGATTGGTTCTTTTTTGTTTTTTCCAAATTCTTCCTCTTGTCTCCGAAACCATACCTGTAAGGATGGAATTCAAGCTGGCCAACATGTATGTCTACATGGTGGCCCAGCTCAAGGAGTTCTGCAAGAAGAAGGGACTTCCTGCCAAGGGAACCACTAGGAAGGTAGAGTTGCAAAAGGTGCTGAGGGCCTGGACCGAAGTCCATCAATCACTGGTTGAAGCCACAGAAGGGAATGATGTGATGGAAGGACAAGGAGAGGGCGTCCCTGAGATACAACCTTCAACTGAGGGGGTGACTTGGCCCCTGAAGTGGAGCCCCCTTCCAGAGCAGGGAGCAGTGTCTATCCTAAGGGGAGCTAGCAGAGAGACAGGAGGAGAGAGAGTTCAAGCTGGAAATGGCCAGGTTGAGGATAGAAGAAAAGAAACTGCCCATTGAGGCAGACAGAACGAAACAATGCTGAGGCTGAGATGGCCTTGGAGGAGAGAAAGTTACTACTGGCTCATGAACTGAGTTTCAAAGAGCTGCATATCAAGGCCAGGCAGGCAGAGTCCAGCAGTGATGGTGGCAGCAATTCTACAGTGTTTGAAAGAGGCAAAAAGTTCTGCATCCCCAAGGATCTGGCACCCAGTTATGTGGTGAGAGATAAAATTAATAAGTGGTTTTCTGCCTACGAGGTGAGGGTTCAAAGCATCCCAGAAGAGCACTGGGGGGAGGGCAGTGGAAACACATGCCTACTGTGGGGTGGGACACCCTTCTTACCTTAGAGGTCAGGGACAAAACCCCATGAAAGCCATCTTGATTGCTAAGTTTGGACTGACTCCTGGAAAATGCAGCCAGAGGCACAGGGACAGTCAGAAGTTTCTCGACAAGTCCTGGGTGGATATCGTGGACTACTATAGCAAGGAACTTAATGGTTGGGTGTGGGGCAGCAAAGTTAATGACTACAGTGGGTTGTATAATCTAATTTTGAGAGAGTACATATTCAGTATTTGTTTTCCAGAGCCACACCAATACCAGCACCTAGTAGATAGGAAACTGACTGACCCCAGGAGGTTTGCTGAGGAGGCGGACCTCTGGGCTAGCACCACAGTGTCCAAGAAGGTATCTTGTGGGACTCCGACAAGGGTGGTCTGGGGTTCCACCAGAAGAAAGAAAGGGGAGAAAAACTTAAAAATAATGATTTCTCAAAAGCCTGCCCAAATAATTCCCAAGGGAGCAGTGGTAACCAGTTCCAGTCTGAGTCTAAAAAGAAGGAGTTCTTTGACAAGCAGACAGGGAGGTTTGTACCCCAATGCACAGAGTGCTACAAGTATGGGCACTTCAGTGGTGACTCCAGATGTCCCAAGAGAGCACAGCCCTCCACCGGTGGGCAGACAACTGGGTTGGCGAGTATAGCGCTTGGAGAGGAGGTAGTCCGAGTTAGCTATGGGGAGCAGACAGAGGTGACCCTAGTTTCCCTGGGGGATAGGGAGATGGTGCCAAAAGCTCATATGCCTGCCAATACGTCTAAGTACAGACAGTGGGTCACCATTAATGGGCAACGGGTGGAGGCTCTGAGGGACACAGGAGCCAGGATGACTACCGTAAGGTATCAGCTTGTCTACGCAGAGCAGGTCCTTGGTAACACATTCCATCAAGTCATAGTTGCTGACATTCATGAGAGCCACCGTTCTCTTTGAGTGGGGGGGTCTCAGGTTGCCTAAAAGTAGCTGTGAACCCTGCCAAACCTGTAAATTGTCTGGTGAGCAATGACCTGGAGCACACTATATGGAGGAGGGTAGAGCTCAGGTCACACTTGCAGATGTTGGGATTGCCTGAAGGGGTCTGTATGACCACACGGTTCATGGCTGGCAGGGAAGGGAGTGAAGGGTGCCTGGATTCTGAAACAATGACCCAGGAAGCTGCCAAGAAGGAGAAGTGTAAGGGGCGCAGGAAGCCAGCTCCTGAAGTTCCCACATTTGAGGCTGGTGGGGCACCTCGGGAGGATGGCCCTGAGCCAACCGAGGAGGACATTGCCTTCCCTGAATGACCTGCCCGATCTTGCTGGTTAGCAAGTTGAGGATGGGCCAACCAGGGAGGAATTCTGCAAAGCGCAGAAAGAGTGCCCCACCCTAAAGGGCTTGAGGTGGCAGGCTGAGCCCAAGGCAGCAGGTGACACCTCTGGGGACCACCTGAACTTTTGGGAAAATGACCTCCTATACAGTGAGCCTAAGGTTCCTGGACCTAGAGCAGCCTGCGTACTGGTGGTCCCCCAGTGCTACAGGACTTTCTACTGGATTTGGCTCATGACATATCCCTGGGAGGACATCTGGGGCAAGACAAGACCTTTGCAAGGCTTGTTGCCCACTTCTATTGCCCCGGATAAAGATGGCCTCAGATGCATTCTGTAGGTCTTGTCCCACCTGCCAGGCAGGGGGAAGTCAGGGAAAAAGCCTAAGACTCCCCTGACTGCATTACCTGTCATTGGCACTCCCTTTGAGATGGTAGGCATTGACATTGTTGGACCCTTGGAACCCAAGAAAGCTTTAGGTAACAGGTTCATCCTGGTCTTGGTGGACCACGCCACTCGCTACCCAGAGGCCATCCCTCTGAAGTTGGTGACTGCACCTGCAGTGGCCAGGACCCAGATGGGGATTTTTACCCATGTGGGGTTCCACAAAGAGGTAGTGTTTAACAGAGGCACCAACTTCATATCAGTGTACATGAAGTCCATGTGGGATGAGTGTGGAGTAACTTATAAGTCCTCCACATCCTTTCACCCCCAAACCAAAGTTATTGTGGAGCGATTCAACAAGACTCTGAAGGGCATGATAATGGGCCTACCAGAGACCATGAGGCGTAAGTGGGACGTGCTCCTACTGTGCCTTCTCTTTGCCGCCAGGGAGATGCCACAGAAAGGGGTTGGGTTTATCCCCTTTGAACTCCTCTATAGCCACCCTGTTAGGGGACTCCTAGCCTTGTGAGAGAGGGGTGGGATTAAGCTCCCAGGAAACCCCCTCAGGATGTGGTCAGCTACATGCTGGTCCTCTGCAACCAGATGCACCGCTTCTGGAAGAAGGCAAAAATCAATCTTGAGGCCAGCCAAGAAGTTATGAAATTCTGGTATGACCAGAAGGCCACTCTGGTACAGTTTCAGCATGGGCAGAATGTGTGGGTTATGGAGACTGTGGAGCCCAGAGCTCTCCAAAATCGCAGGGCAGGCCCATATGAGGCGAAAGAGCAGAAAGGGGAGTCCACTTACTTGTTAGCTGTCCAGACCCCTCGAAACCACTTAAGGGTGCTCCATGTGAACCACCACCGCACTTTGTGAGGTCCAACGTGAGCATGCTCCTGGTGACAGATGAAGGAGTTGAAGAGGAGAACGAGCCTCTCCCTGACCTCCTGTCTGCCGTAAAACACAATGGATGAGTGGAGGGCGTCAACCTCTATCCCACTCTGACCCCAGAGCAGCAAAGAAACTGTTACCAGTTACTGGACCAGATTGTCTCTGTTCTCCCTCACCCTTGGATTCACATACCTGTGCGTCCATGACATTGACACTTGAGACAGTCTACCTGTTAAAAATAAGATTTACAAATTGTCAGACAAGTTGAGGGCCTGCATCAAGAAGGAGGACCCAAGATGCTGGCGTTAGGGGTGATTTAGCCTAAAAATAGTCCCTGTTGCTGGTACCTAAGGCTGCCCCACAGGGCACCACTCCGGAGCCTAGGTTCTGCGTGGACTACAGGGGCTCAATTCCATCACAAAGACAGCCACACCCCCCCATCCCACGAGCTGATGAGCTCATTGACAGGCTGGGTGCTGCCAAGTTTCTGAGTACCTTTGACCTTACATCAGGGTATTGGCAGATTGCTCTGACGGAGCGAGCAAAAGAGAAGTCTACATTTTCCACTTTCAGTTTATGGTGATGCCATTTGGCCTAAAAATGCCCCTGCCACCTTTCAGAGGTTGGTCAACATGGTCATTGCTGGGAAGGAGGCATTTTGTGATGCCTACCTGGATGACATAGCTGTCTACAGCTCCAGCTGGGAAGAACACCTGTGCCACCTCCAGGCAGTGTTTCAGGCCCTGCAGCAGGTGGGCCTGACTATCAAGGCCAGTAAGTGTCAGATAGGGCTGGATTCTGTGGTGTATCTGGGCCACATGGTGTGCAGGGGGTTCAAGGTGCAGCCCCTCCAGGCCAAGATTAAAACTATCCTGGTCTGGCAACCCCCTAAAATACAGACTGAGGTGAAGGCCTTTCTGGGCCTCACTGATACCATAGAAGGTGTCAAAGAAGCAGCCCAGACAGGTAATCTGGACAGAGGCCTGCCAGAAAGCCTTTGATACCCTCAAGGAGGCCATGTGTACAACACCCGTACTTAAGGATCCTGACTTCTCTAAAGAGTTCATAGTGCATACAGACACTTCAGAGCATGGCATAGGGGCTGTCTTATCACAGCTAAATGGGGAGGGCCTCGAGCAAACGGTAGCTTTCATTAGCAGGAGTCTACTTCCACTGGAACAGAGGTGGTGTGCGATTAAAAGGGATGCCTTTGCTCTGGTCTCGGCATTGAGGAAGCTGAGACCATACCTGTTTGGAACTCACTTCTGGGTTCTGACAGACCACACACCCCTCAGATGTCTCATGCAAATGAGGGGAGAAAATCCCAAACTATTGAGTTGGTACATCTCCTTATGGGAAATGGACTTTACTGTGGAACACTGTCCTCGGTCAGACCACACCAGTGCTGATGGTCTATCCATGTTCTTAAGCCTTAGTGATAAGAACTCCAAAGGTTGGGTAGTTCTCTCCACTTTCAGCTAGGGGGGACACATATTAGACCTTGTATCTTTAGGGTGGTCTTCCCCCAAACATGTTGCCTTCCTCCTCCATTTTAGTTGATCTCATTTTTGCTGGTCTTAGGACTCTGTCCACTCTACCATTGCTAACCAATGCTATAATGCATGTTCTCACTCCTCAAAGCATGGCAATATTGACTAACCCCTAATTGGCATATTTATTTTACCTGTACATCCCTAGTAAAGTGGTACTACATGTGCCCAGGGCCTGTAAATGAAATGCTACTAGTGGGCCTGCAGCACTGATTGTCACACCCACTTAATTAAAACTTTAAACATGTCTCAGGCCTACCACTGCAGAGCTTGTGTGTGCAGTTTTAAACTGCCATGTTGACCTCGCAAAATAAACCTTTTGCCAGACCCAAACCTTCCTTTTTAATACATATAAGTCACCCCTAGGGTAGGCCCTGGATAGCTCAAGGGGCAGGGTGCAATGTATGTAAAAAGTAGGAGATGTACTTTTAAGCGTTACATGACCTGGTAGTGAAAAACTCTTAAATTCGTTTTACATTACTGCAAGGCCTACCTCTTCCATAGGATAACATTGGAATTACCTTATTGCATTTTATAAGTGTAATTTCCAATTGAGAACAGGTAACCCTTTCATCTTTGATGTCATTTGAAATCCTAACTTATGGTGAAGTTGGAATTTAAATTGTTAATCTCAAAATGCCACTTTAAGAAAGTTCCCTGAGGAATTATTTCTCTAATGTTCATAACTTTAAATGGTCACACTAGTGATCCTCTTAGTGATATTCAAAAAAATATAAATTCATCAATATAAACATAGATGTATTGTTATCAAACATATTTTCATACATACCAGCCCAATTTGAGAAGGAGAGTCCGATATGGAGTTCTTATTAAAATGACACATAACTGCATTGGATGTTGCATGACAAGCTGGTTTTTGGTATCCATTGTTGAGCCGAATTATTTTGTAACAAGTACTTGCAGGATTCATTACACTTCAACGCTGAAGTCATGAGAATGGTCTCACAGACCGTGAAGGCCACTAGAGACTGAGGGGCATATTCACAAGGACTTATCTCCGAGTTATCGCCACCTTAACGTATCAAAAGTGGGGATAGATTTAACGCCCCATTCACAAGCGGGTGCAAACTGCAGACATCGCCAGTATTCCCGCGATAACTGCCCCAAAATTTATCTCCACGGGTGACACCACCAACTAACCCTAATGAGATGCAGAGTAGGCGTTCCCGTGCAAAAACTCACGAAAACACCACTTTCACAACGAACTGCCAGATCTGCGATGCGAACCAAAAGCAGGCGATAAGCCGCGGTAGCAGCAGGGAATTAACACCTGCCTTTTGCTGGTGTTAAGCAGGACGACTACCTGCAGTATGAAAGGGAGCCCAGCCAAGATCCACATCTGAAGACCCACAGATGCCCTGGAGACAATGATCATGCAGCTCGGAGATCCATGAGGGCCACAACACCCACCGCTACCCACCCCAGGCCCGCCACCACCCCCAGGACCCGTCCCGCCCCCCCCCCCGGAACACCACAGAGGCAGCGTACACAAAGACAGCGGACCCACCTTAAACGCACCTGCTGCCCAGACCCAACGCCAGAGGAGGACATTGCCCACTACAGGCGCAAAAGGACAACCATCCCCCGCATCCTGACCCACATCGCCCACCTGCTGACGGTACCAACACAGCGGACAACCAACATCCCTCCGCAGACAAAGCTGCCGGCTGTGCTGCACATGTTGGCTTCTGGTACCTTCCAACCCACAACTGCCAGAGTCGGAGGAGTCTCACAGCCAGCCCCATCCAAGTTCATCACACCTGTCCTGGATGCCATCATCAGCCTGGTACCCCAGCACCTCCACTTCACCCACACTGCACAGGAGCAGCTGGAGACCAAGAAAGGCCCCTACGCCATAGCTGGTTTCCCTCACGTGTCGGGGGCAATCGACTGCACACATGTACCCCTCGTGCCCCCTGCCGACACTGCACACAACTACCGCAACAGAAAGCACACGCATTCCATGAATGTGCAGGCAATAGTGGACCACCCGGGACTCCTCAACAATGTCGTGGCCAACTCCCCAGGCAGAGTGCATGATTCCTACATCGCCCGACAGTCCATCATCAACTAGTGCTCCCAGGATGGCACCTATGGAAATGCAGTGCTCGTTGGTAAGTACCAAATGAACACACCACACACCTCCACCCCACAGCCATGCAACTCACGACACTGGCAATGGGCACGCAGCAGAACTACATGCAACATGCCACACAACATGCCAACTGACCAAACACGACGACACGACTCCATTGGGAACCTGGGCTTGCCATGCACACAACCCAGCCACAGCATGGCACCACAGCCACACAAGAGCAGAATGTGAGGAGAGGCTTGGAGCAGGCATGTGCGAGAGTGGCAAGTGACTAATGAATGAGAACCTACCCAATGCCAGGTGTGGCGTGGAGGTGCCGGACAGACTCCAATGTGCAAACCATGGAAATGGCCATGTGGACATTAACTGCTAGTGCATGGAGTGTAGTGGCCAGTGGACGCTACCATGTCCCCACAGGCTGTGGGGCAGAGTGCGGAAATGTCGCACGTTACGTCCCCCCCTGTATGCATGGGCGGAGTGGGTTGGCCCTGCGTACGCCAGGCCTGCGTAGGAGTGTGAATAAAAACCCCGCACACTGGGCGTGATTCTCATTTTCGGAATGGCCAATGTGTCTGCCAGGGCGGTGCCTCTCAGCCCGCCACGAGGCCGGCACCGTGCGCGGTGGGGCCTGCATCCCCAGACCCGCCATGCCTGCCCCAGTGCACCAAGGAGGCTCCGCCCACCTACAGACACCGGCGTGTGTCAAAGAGGGCCCACCACGTGCCGATGCAAGCTCCAAGCCCCAGTCCCGCGACCTTTGCAGCCTCCGCAGACCATCGCTGGCCTCCACGATGCTGGCCCACAGTACTCCTTTCTCATTGACATACTCCACCGGCGTACTCTTCGGCCCAGTTGTTGGCACATGTTGTACTGAGTCGTGAGTTAAGAATGGCAGTGACACTAAGTCCGTGGCAGCGTCCACATCATTAAACTCCCTCCGATCAGTGAAGGCAAAGTCTGCATCGCAAGCCGGCGACACGTGGTGCCACTAACCCTGTTCAACGCAAGCCGGCGCCACGTGGTGCCACTAACCCTGTTCAATGCAAGCCGGCGACACGTGGATGAGGGCTCAGGCCTACACTGCAGCCCAGTAGGTCCCACATGTGGAACTGTGTCCTGAGTCTTGAATGGCAGTGACCCCAAGTCTGTGGCAGCGTCCACATCCCTATGCTCCCTCCGATCAGTGAAGCAAAAGTCTGCATCGCAAGCCTGCGACACGTGTCTGTGGGCCTGTGCTGACCGCTGCCTCCGGCCTACACTGCGGACCAGTAGGTCCCACATCCAGCACTTAGTCGTGATTCATGAATGGCAGAGTCCATACCAGTGAACGCACGGAGAGGAGTAAGAGGAAGATGCGACTCTGTCCGGATGAAAGCTGGATCCTAGTCACGGAGGTGACCGAACACTAGCAACAACTGACCTGGTGCCATCAACCCTGTTCACCACAAGTCCGTGTCCCGTGGTGCCACTGAACCTGAACTACGCAGGCCGGTGGGACCATCCAACGTAAGCCGGCGACACTCGGTGAATGGCCCCTGCTGACCGCTGCCTCAGGCCTACACTGCGGTCCAGTAGGTCCCACATGTGGAACTGTGTCTTGGGTAAGATGTGGAGGAGTCCACACCATTGGACACGCCTCATCGCAGGCGGCATCCCCTATCAGCACTGGTGCCACTAACTCTGTGCGCAATGAGTCATGGGCACTTTCTGGTTGGACTTTGGTGGCGTCTAAGTCCATGGCCTGGAGGTTGTCTGCATCATCATCTGGCTGGACCGAACTTGATGTCCGACATGTGTCTGTTCCATTCATCTCCACCATAGTGACTGTCTCAGAGTGGTTCTGCCCTCTGCATCATGCCCTGGGGGTACACCTTCCACTGTTCACCGAGACACTCCGCGACAAACCCCTTTGTAATCTACGGAAACCTGCTCTGCTCTCGTGACCCTGCCCCAGTGCCCCTCAAGTCAGCGGCCCATGGCGGTAGGCCCGTGCAGGATGCTGTGCATCCGGGGCCACTAACTCTGTGCAGCGCAAGTCATGGGGCCTTTATGGTTGAGTCCTTTACGATGTACACTGTTGTCGATTTCTGACTGCACCAGGCAGCCCTTGCCGGCTGGTGTGCACACACCCCACACACATCCAACGCAGGTGTCACTCGATATGTGTGCCTGCTAATAAATGTGGCCGGGCGCACGTGCCCGTAGCCATTCACACCATCTGAGCAAGTGTGTCCGTGTGGTCATTGTGTCAGCATGATGGGCACGGGCCCTGCAACATCACAGTGGGCTGTCTTCAGCGGACGATACCATGTCACCTCAGCGTTGGCAGTGACCCTGGACATGTAGCTTCGCACGCCCCCCCTGCATGCACAAGCGGCGTGTGCTGGTCCGGCGTACGTCAGGTCAGCGCAGGGGTGTGCTGATTCGGCAGGGGGAGCAGGGCATGGCTCGGACCTGGCCTTGGGCAGGATGTGCAGTAAGTGTGTCTCTGTTTTGGGGTGTTGTCGCCACCAGGGCCACAGTAGTTGATGTTGCAATGTAGCATGCACCAGGAGGGCGGGCCCGCATGTATGGGGAAATGTAGGAGCGCAGACCGCTCGGGGTCTTGGCACATGTATGCCAGGTGTTATGTGTATGAGTCCTGCAGCTGCATGAGTCAGTTGCCTAGGCTCATTCGCAGCGCGATCACAGCCAGCCATGGACTGTACACATGTGTCCGCCCTGTCCGGACCATTGGCCTACACTCACGTGGTCGCACACCTTCAAAGGCCAGCGTCACAGTGTTGTTGGCATGCCGCTGGACATGCGCGGACAGGCATGACAATGGTGTGCCGTAGGAGTGCACATGATACAACCGCGCAGCGCACACAAGTGTGGGGGCTTGTGGGAGGGAGGAGCAGCTGTGAGGCAACGTAACACACAGTGAGGCCTCTCATGTGCCATGTGCTGGGCATATCATCCATGATTCCCAGGGTCGCAGACATCCCACCACACCCACGACAGGCCTCTGTACATCTCCTGAATGCATGCAGATGGTGATGTTACTGTAGGGATGAAGGGTCCTTTGTCTGTACTATCAGGCGGTGGCACATCTGCAGCTCCGAGCTGGGACTTGCATGTGGCCAGCACCCCCTGACAGATACAATAGCATTTACTTGCGACTCCCACACTACGCACTGCCTGAAGTGAGACCAACGTGTACACATCCCACACGCAAAAGTCCTTGGTCGTAGTTAGCGTGCGTGAGATGGCCTTCACACGTACTCCCACCCCAGGCCTGCACCCGTTGCACACAGACACTGCTCATTGCTCCGAGCTGTGCCATTTCATCCACAGGACTGGCGCAGGGCAAGCCAGTGCCGCTTCAAGCAGAGCCACTGACGCAATGGCAGACCATCCCGGACACATGCTCAACTCCAGTCACGTGGACCTGTACCGTGCACGTCTGCTGTATGTACTGGGGGCACTGCCATTGGCAGTGCTGCGGATCAGTTACCGGCTGAGCTTCCACCTTGCCAACGTCACCTGCGTTCAGCCTGTGTTGCATTGTCGCTCACACATATTCGAGTGGGCCATGGATGTCTGCCTCTCCAACGTAATGGTAGCTGACCTGGATTTCGACCTGTGTGTGCGCCCCCTGTTGGCCCATGACCAGGAGTGTCACTGTGATGCCCGTTTATGGCATGCCTGGATGTTTGGCATGCATGCTAGCAACTGGACCTGGGAGATTGCACGAGTCGTCGTGTGCAGTGACCACATTGAGCCACTACCCGATTGGGCTTTGGTGCAAATTGGGGCCAGGGGTTGGATTCAGCACATCTGTCCGGGACAGCTGATGGGTTACGTCGCAGACATGTTAGATGTGGTGGACAACGATCTCTCATTGGAAATGTTGGCCTACGCTGCTGCACTCGCGTTCATGGACGAGTGACAAGGTACCTGCAGCCACAACTGAATGTGACCCATTGCACGTGTCCCGACGCCTGGTTGCATGTTGGGGATCTGGTCACATGTCCCAAGACGACAGTGGACATGGCTGCATTGGCCTGGACTCCTGATCCATGCGTGGACAACCAACGCGGGTTGGCACTGACTTGTGTTGGTGATGGCCTCCCCTGGGGTGGACATGGGCGCTTTCCAACGTTCCTCATTCAGACATGCTGCTGCATTGGTCTGCATGTCCTGGCACTTCTCTTGGCCGTACTGACACGCACTTGTTGATAAAGTTTCCGCACTTTCACTTGTCTCCAACTGTGTTGAGTGTTGATTTGTATGCCAATGTGTGTGTCACGGCCTATCTGGGTCCCTGCCATACATGCATTGCTACCCCATCAGGGCTTTGGGTTGGTACTTGTGCATTATCATGTCCCTGTTTCGTGCTTTGCCAGATGCGTATGGCCATTTACCGGCCACAAGCGGGTGCACTTGTGTCCTGTGTTCGGTTGTGCAAATGTTGCTGTTTGTACCACATTGTGTTCGATGTTGGGGTGCTCTGCTTCCTATGTGTGTGTGCTGCATTGTGTGTGAGATGTCCCTTCAGCTCTGATTTGGCTCACCCTTCTCCCTTTCAGGCAGTGTGGTTTTCACTTCTGTGCTTGTTCAGTGGTGTGATATTGCCGGGTTGTGTGACTTGTGCTCTTGGTTGGTGTTGTTACTCTTGGGCATGGTTTGTCTGCAGTTGTGCTGTGCTTAATTGAGCATGTGTGCCATTTTGCCCATCTCCCCCTGTCCCCCCAGTCCCTGGTCGTTCCTCTCCCTGTTGCTGTTGTGTCTGTTGATTTTGAGCAGTTTCCGGTCCCCGACTCCTGCTTCCATCTCCAGACTGATGTGGTGGACACCATTTCCTCCATGTCATCCAGCTCCTGGTGTGGCGCTGGACTCCCACCTCCGGTGTGCATTGCTGCCTTCTGGTTGTTGGCGTGTTTCTGCTTGTTTGTGCGTTTCGCATCATTCCAGCTGTTCTGGTTTTCTTCCATTGTCCTCCTCCGCTCTCCGGCTGCATTCACCTTGTCCACGATGGACTGCCATGTACAATGTTTTGTTGCCAATGGGGCTTGTGGGGTTGTGTACTAGCTCCGGCTGCCTCCATTGTGCTTCGCTGTTGTTTTCTGTTTGGTTTGTCTTCCTTTTTCCTGCTTTTGTTGTGCTTATTCCCGCCTGCCGTGTGTGTGTCGCTGGCCTGGCGTTGCTTATCGCTGCTTTCCTCATCGCGAATGTGCTCATCGCACGTTTTTTGGTGTTGGGGTTTGTGTTTCTATCTCCGTCGAGGTGGTTGTATCGCGGATATTGGCCGCGTTTTCGGCAGACTATCGCATGGTGCCGCCGTGTTGTGAATTCCACGTTAACACAGGGTTATTTTCCTGTGATAGGCTGCGATGTGTAAAGTTGCCATAACATTTTTTGGAGATGTGTAGCGCACGTTCTTGAGAATATCCCTCTGAAACGTCAACATTTCATCCTCCTTAACCTAATGGATGACATTTTCTGTTACATTTAGTTCTATTTGATTAGTTGAATGTCTATATGGATATGACATTGTTGATTACGTAGAAACAACTGTGTTAAGAGGATTGATAGCGCTGCCCTGGATCCCTATATTGAATATACATTGATGTGATTAAGGGATTATAGGGCAGCGCCATGTTTAATACATGAATTTGTATACGTACTGCTGTGGAATTGTATGGAAAATATATTGTGAAAATATGCCATGTAAAATTGAACTAATGAAATATTGATTGAGATAAAACTCAGTGAGATAAAATAAAATAATAGATTTGTTTTTGATAACAATACATCTATGTTTATATGGCTGAGTTAATATTTTTTAAATATCACTAAGAAGATCACTTTTGTGACCATTTAAAGTTATGAACATGAGAGAAATAATTCCTCTGGAAACATTTTCTGTGAATTGACTATTGTACCCTGTTCCTTGGGGAAGATTGGATTGCCCAGGTGTAGAGTAAAACGTTTAGAAAGTTGGCATTTTCCTACCTTAGTCATTTAGTGCCTATAGACTGTACCTGGGTCACAAGACTAAGTGTAGCTGACAGTTGAGCCTGTGTATTTCTCTTAGACAACCACACACAACAGGTAGCTTAGGTGTGCCTGGATGGGCCATCACTGGCTGGATGGGAGGGAGGAGCTGGACACAGCCCAACTTACACTTGAATAGACTGTGTCCTCCCTCCACATAAAGGGCTGTATACCCCCTGTAGGTATGTGGTTAGTCTGGAGCAAGGACAGGGAAGGCAGGAAACCTCTATAAGCTTCTCCCCCACATAAAAGGAACAACTGGGTAAAAAATACTGGACCTCAGACACCACCACTTCAGCACAGATCTGGACCTGTGGATACTCTATCTTACACACAAAAGGGCGAGAGGTGAGGAATGTTAAACTTTTATCCTCCCATCATACACACAAAAATGGGTTCTGCAACTATAAATATGATCGTTATTTCACGCAGAAAGATCTCTCTGGACAATGCAGGGTCTTCACCCACATCAAGATGTGGCATGCTTCATCATTGGGCTTCCCTCACCCAGGACTCAAAGGATCTAATTGACAATAGTTAAGGGTTACAGAGGACAGCATTTTGAATGGCTACTTACCTCCAAGTTGTGGGGCTGGTGGCACTTTAGTAACCAGAGACTGTAGGTCCCGAAGAAGGCTGCTGACCTTATCAGGCATAATTAGGATGGCCAAAACATGTTGACCATATAGGGGTTGATAGGGATACTAAATTCCTTAACTTTATCCCCATATATATACAATTTTAATCCTGGCAGTGCATCCACGAAAAAATGTATATATTAGAATAGCGCTAGGCAGTTTTAACTTTTTTTTCTTTCTTCATATCTCTTGTTGACATGGAGTATACACTACAACTTTAAAAAGAACACTCGCTCCCACACTTTTTGTGGCAGAAGCCAACCTTTGACTCATTTGGGTCCAGGGCATGGGAAGCCTGATGATGACATCTCAATGTGGGTGAGGGCCCTGCGTTTCCCAGAGAGATCTCTCTGTGTGAAATAATGATCATATTTTTTAGATAGTTGCAGAACGCTTTTTTGACTGTGGATGCTCTGCTGTGCTGCTATCAGGCCTGCCAATCTTCAGGACTGCTGCTCTGAAGGAACTGCTGCCCTGCTGTGCTCACCTGCTGCCCTCTTGCTTGGGTGGGAAGGACTGGGCCTGCATCTCTTGAACCCAGAACCCAGAGTGACTCCAAGAGCTAGTTAGCTGCTCTCTTTATTTGAAGCCTCAGGAACAACAACAAGCTTCCAACAACCTTGCATCTGCATCTGGACTCTGCAATCTGTGAGTCTACCCTGCAAAGTGGTGCCACCACAGTCCTAAGCCATTGGAAGTGGGACTATTGTGCTCTGCCAGCTTCTGTGGAACCAGCGGAACCGACGCATCTCCTCAGCTGCCCACGCAGAGCCAACGCATTTCCACTGCTGAGTGGATTGGACCCATCGCAAAGACCCATCGCAAAGACCCGCATTTCCTCCACAACCTGCACCGCTTTCGGAACAGCCACTGCACAATGCATCTGCAGTGCGGGCCCTTGCATCCCTCGTCAACAGCAGCTTCTGCATCGGAATCTGCATCGCAACCACATAGCTCTTCGGATCCGAAGTATCACCCGACTGCCCGATGCATCCTCAACACCAGATTTCACATTGCTAGCCCCGTCAACAGTATCCTCGATGACAACGCAGGACCCCGCATCGCAGACTCGCTGTATCTCAAAACCGACGAATCGACTTGGCTGTGCGATGCACCTTCGCCGCGGATCCACACAACACTCCTCAAACCAGGATATAAGGTACTTTGTTCAGTGGGCCTAACTGAGTCTCCGCAGCCAGCCAGCGCTCCATCGCAGTCAGCCTGTATTTGTGACTTTGTCCCAGCACGGCGCGACCAGATATCCACAGTTGGGGCTTTATGCCTTTTGAAGCTTTTTTTCACTAAAACCTTTAAAATTCAAAATCTCTGATTCTACTAATTGGATTTTTGTCTTGTTTTATTTATTGTAAATTGCTCTGTTTTTCTAATGCTGTTGTGGGCTTCTTTTTTGGTGTGTTTCACTGTGTTGCTGTTTGAAGTGTTCACAAATACTTTACACATTGCCTCTGAGTTAAGCCTGACTGCTCTGTGCTAAGCTACCCGAGGGTTGAGCACAGGTTAATTAAGGGTGTGCTTGAGACTTCACCCTGAGAAGATTTGTGGTTGCTGTTCGAAAAGGGTTTAACCCCCCCTCAACCACTAACCCAATTTCTCACACTTTCCAAATAAGTGCTTAACGAATAACTAAAGATATTGCAGTGCAGTATGAGCAACATGCTGTGGTGTACAGGGAACAATGACACTGTACAGTAAGGGGTAGGATATAATGCAGGCCACTCAAATTACAACCTTGTATAAATTCCATTATTCATAAAAGGATCTGGGCGGCACCCAGACTCCGCAAGAGGTAAAAAAGGGTGCAGTTCTAAGCAACACATTTCTAGATTTCTCCATAGCAAATCGAATCTCTAAGCTTTTGGCACAGTTGCTCCACAGCTTGAAGAGTTTGTTTAGTGGGCACTATATTGTATGTTTCCACTCTGAAAGAAAACTTTTTAGTTTTTCAAAAATGAACTCCCAAGCTGGGTTTTGTTCTTGAAAACCAAACACTTAATAGCCCTGACACACAGGTAGTCAGTCAATTTAAATACTTCACATGGCCATCTTGGGCAGGGAAATCTAGTAGTTGGCTCTCCTTAAGTAGAGGCGGAAGACTGCCACTATGACCTGAGGACCATTTGACAGATGGATCATCAGGTAAAAGGTTTCTGACAGCTGACCCAGTTGAGGCCCTGCTGTCAGAACCCTGAGGTTCCAACAACTCTAAATGGGGCAGGGGAACTGCATGTTTGGTGGAAACACGGCTGATTTATGGGTATTGTCCTGAATACAAGCGACTGTAAACGCCCCCCAAGAAGTCCTGGCAGAGAAGGCCAGGCAACTAAGCAGCTACTAAATTAGCATGTTTCTCATTAGTTAAGGACTGCAGAGAGGTATTTATTCTGTTCTTTCTTGTGACTAGTCATCATTTTTGGTGGTCAGTTTGGCTCTCCTGACAATAATTTTGGTTGATCAATGCTCGCTGATGGGCACCATGTGCTAATATAGGATTTTGGTTGTAAATGTATATCCTTAGTCAAGGATGTTACTAGTGTTAACATGGATGTGTGAGGTTATTAAGGAGGACCTCAGGCTCTCTTTTTCCTTGGTTGATGATTGATGTGTATAAGGTGTGTGTGTGAGATCTGTGAATTATGATCTGCTAAGAAATCTTCTTGGTCCTGAGGCTGATGTGTCTATTTTTGGAAATAACTTTCAGATAAGTGTTTATATCCTCCATGCTTTTAAGATATTGAGGGAGGTTATATCTTCATCTGTCTATTCCCTGTCTCTGAGTTTTGGCAACTGTTAGAAACTGGGTTTCTGGTTGGCAGAGGTATGCATCCTGTCCAAGCAGGAACCACAATCCTAGTCAGGGTAAGTCAGATACACTCCCTAAAGTAACCTAAGCTCACCCTCTGGTAGCTTGGCACAGAGCAGTCAGGTTTTACCTAAGAGGCAATGTGTAAAGTATTTGTGCAACACTTAAAACAGTGAAAACACCAAACAAAAATATACCACACCTAGTTAGAACAATAGAGCTTAATATGTTGAACAAAACAAGACCAAAATTACACAAATCCAATAAGTAGAACTGGAGTTATTAATTTTAAAGAATATTTTGAAATATAGTGCTTAAAAGCTTAAAGTACCAACTGGGGCTATCTGGTCGTGCTTGACTGGTTCGAATCCAAAAGTTAAGGCTGACCACAATGGAGTGCTGGCTGGATACAGGGACCAGCCTTAGCCCGCTGAAACAGTACCTTAGTTCCTCGGTTGCTTAGCGGGCGAGATGCGAGCAGGGATGCAATGCGAGTAGGGAGGCAATGCGTCGCCATCGATCCTGGAGATGTAAGCAATGTGTCAGTTCCGAGTCATGTAAATCGAGACGCATCATTGTTGAACTCCTCTGATGTAGGCGATGCGTTGTCATATAGCCATGCAGTGGGCAATGTAATGTCCTCAATCCTGGCAGCAGCGCCAATGCGTCAGTGTCGAAGGGGATGCACCAGTTCCGAGCCGCGCAACAATGGGTTTTCGAAGTTGCAGCACTTTAAACTCACTTCCAAGAGCCCAGTATTGGATTGACACCACTGGGTAGGGCAAGCCTCTCAGATGGCAGAGCCCAGGTGCTGTTGATGAGTGAAGTGAAGACTTTGATGTCCCTGGGATTTCCAACAGGAGGCAAGCAGACAAGCCCTTGGAGCAACCCTGGCTTCAAGTTGTGGAGAGATTCAGATCCTTCTCACTCCCAGGCAAGAGGGCAGCAGGCAGCTGGTCAGCGCAACAGAGCAGGAGTCCAGCAGAGTCCAGCAGAGTCCAGCAGAGTGACAGTCCTTTCAGCAGCACAGAAGTCCTTCTTCCTGGCAGAGTATCCCCAGGTCCACAAGTGTACTGAGTATTTGGTGTCAGGGCTCTAGTACTTATAGCCAGTTGTGCCTTTGAAGTGCACAGAGTCCCCGCCCTTCCTGCCCTGGCTTCAGACTCACTACAGGGGGTATGCAGTCCTTTGTGTGGTGAAAGGACAGAGTCCTTTCAGGTGTAAGTATCAGCTCCTCCCTGCCATCCTGCCCAGGACAGCCCATCAGGATGTGGATGGCCCATCAGTCACACCTAAGCTCCCTTTGTGTGTGGCTGTCTGGAAGGAATGCACAAAGCCCAGCTGTCATTCACCCCAGACATGTATTCAGAGACAGGCAGAAGGCACCAAATGGGTAAAGTTAGAAAATGCCAGCTTTCTAAAAGTGGTATTATCAGGATTACAATTCAAAATCTAACTTCACCATAAGTTAGGATTTTAAATTTTGAGTCCAGAGACCACAAACTTGGGGGTCTCCTCTCGTCCCAATTGGAAATTACACTTATAAAATGTAATAAGGTAATTCCATTGTTAATGTATGGGAGAGATAGGTCTTGCAGTAGTGAAAAACGAATTTAAGAGTTTTTCACTACCAGGACATGTAAAACGTAAAAGTACATGTCCTACTTTTTAAATTCACTGCACCCTGCCCTTGGGCTGTCCAGGGCCTACCTTAGGGATGACGTATATGTATTAAAATGGAATGTTTGGGCCTGGCAAGAGGGTTGACTTGCCAGTTCCACATGGCAGTTTAAAGCTCCACACACAGGCTCTGCAATGGCAGGCCTGAGACACATTTAAAGGTGCTGCAGGCCCACTACTAGCATTTAATTTACAGGCCCTGGGCACATGGAGGGCCCTTTACTAGGGACATATATGTAAATTAAATATGCTAATTGTGGAGAAGCCAATGTTACCATGTTTAGAGTATAGAGCACATGCACTTTCGAACTGGTTAGTAGAGGTAAAGTGCCCAGAGTCCTAAAGCCAGCTAAACAGGAGGTCAGAAGGCAAAAAATTCAAGGGAAACCATGCCAGGTCGAACAACGACCTTTTTGGTATGCACTTTAACATGTGTCCTAGCTTAAGAAAAGGAGTACCGCGTCTGCGCACGCTTCTTTCAGCTCGGCAGGCACATCAGGTACCCAGGAGTAGGGTAAATTCTTCTGCTCTCCGCCACTTGGCGAGTTTTTGTTCACTTGCAGCCCAGTAATTAATTTCCCCCTTTCACTGATATTTTGTAGCAACCGAGGGGGTCATATGCACTCCTGGACCAGCCCTTATTTGTGGTGAGTTAACAGAAGCATCCATCCCACCACTGTAACGATGAGCTGCACTTTCGACACTTTTCACTCCAAATATTTTACCTCTACATTATGGATGGATTATTCATTTGTGTTCTAGAAGCAGCAAATCCAAGCTTCTTCTTCGCCCTCTGGTAGCACAGTTATAGTGGCTTCCTATACAGAATAAACTGCTGAGAGAAGGTTAAATCACTTTGCATCCCCTCTTTTTTACTGGCAGACCATCACGTTGCACAAGCACTGTTTGGATCTAAATCTATTCTGATTACCTCCTGGCTATGACAAGCAGCATATTTGCCTTTTTAGGTCTCGCCTGGCGTTAGCAGCGCGCATGCGCTGCTCTCGCCATGCGAGGGCTTCTTGAATCAATACGGTTCCAGAAGTCGTGTCTCTGCTCCGCCTGCAATTTTCATTCGTGCGGGTCGTTTTGCATCATGGATTATTCAAAACACAGTGTAATGATTGCACCGGAGGCATTTTAATCCCCCCTGGTTGCCACCCTGTCCGCTTTTGGCCCCGCCCACCGGGATTGGATCTTTTACTTGCGGCGGGAGACAGAGTCTCTTAATTAGCCGCTAAGCACTTTTTTTTGCTATTACCGCGTTTATGTTCAACAATGGCTGACGCGCCTTTCATTTCTCTGGCGCGGCTTGTTATTTCTAGCGCTCAGTCGGAGTGTATGTTGCTTTTCTCTCTTCCATTTGTAATACTTCCCCAAGCTCGTAAGTTGCTTCCCCACCACTCCTAGTCTTTTATTTATTTTTTTATATTAAATGCTGCTCCAACGTTTGTTGCGCTTCCTATCTTACCATTTGGCAAGGTTTACTTTCTTCCACTCCCCGCGTCTGTTTGTATTTATTTTCGAAGGCTGCATGCAATGCGCGCATGCCGAGCGGCTGCAGTGATCTTTTACAGCAATTAAATGTACGCCGATATGTTGACAAGAAGTTCTTTGGTTGCTTGGATAGACACTGCAAGCAACTTAATGTCACTTCCGGTGATGGCTTTGAATGTTCAGTCGGAATAAAGCAGCATATGAACTTCCCGTCATGCATGGCTTCTTCTCGTCCTGAGCGGGATTCGTTTCATCAGAGGGAAAAAGTTAAAAACGTGTGTAGTCCTTCCTTTAACGTGCTTTTCTCTCTTCCATTTGTAATACTTCCCCAAGCTCGTAAATTGCTTCCCCACCACTCCTAGTCTTTTTTTTTTTCTTTTTTCAATGTTGCTCCAACGTTTGTCGCGCTCCCTACCTTACCATTTGACAAGGTTTACTTTCTTCCACTCCCCGCGTCTGTTTGTATTTATTTTCGAGGGCAGCAATGCGCGCATGCCGAGCGGCTGCAGTGATCTTTTACAGCAATTAAATGCACGCCGATATGTTGACAAGAAGTTCTTTGGTTGCTTGGATAGACACTGCAAGCAACTTAATGCCACTTCCGGTGATGGCTTTGAATGTTCAGACGGAATAAAGCAGCATATGAACTTCCCGTCATGCATGGCTTCTTCTCGTCCTGAGCGGGATTCGTTTCATCAGAGGGAAAAAGTTCAAAACGTGTGTAGTCCTTCCTTTAACGTGCTTAGAAGAGCACAGCTCATTGACAAACTCACCCCGCGCTAACAACCCCGGCCAACAGCCAAGTGCCAGATTATTACAGCTCCTTCAGCCCACTAATAATTCCCAGCACTATCCATTCTGGGACTAGTAGTTTGGCTCGTTAAGCGCGGTCCTACAAATCCCACAATGCAAAGTGATTTTTCTACAATCCTAAGAGAGCACTGGGAAGATATGAAGACCCTCCGTAGCTCTTCATTGTCACGTGTGGTCCACGGGATGCAAGAACTCATCAGAACTCGCCTTTCAATAAGTTAAAGCCATTTGCTTTGCTATACAATACCATTATCAAAGCAAATGGCTTTAACTTAATCAAAGGCGAGACCGATTGCATTTTCAATGCTTGTTACTTGTAGTCAGCACATTGATAGCCCTTAGTCTTTCTCTCACGTTTGATTGTCTTCCTCTTCCAGACTCAGAGGCAGCAATTTTTAACAAAGGCGCTGCGTGTCTCTTAATCCTGATGAAGGCCCAGCCATTCAAGTCCTACTAAATGTTACAATTGCTAGGTCAAAACATCAACACTACTTATCTATTGGACTCTTTGAAATCATTAGTAGATTTAAGGCATAGTTCATTTGCTCCACCCTGTGACTATAGCATACAGACACCTACAACTTAGGGGCATATTAGCAAGACCCACGTTAAAATTATCGCCGTTTTAGCGGCAGGAAACTGCCGCTAAAACGGCGATAATGGGCTTGCTAATATGCGTTATGGAATTCCAATAGAAGCCCAGGTTAGATGTCCTGCACATCTAACCTGGGCTTCTATTGGAATTCTATAATAGAGTAAAGTTTACCGGCGTTGGAAGGCAGACTGTTAGGTTGCAGAGACGTCAGATCGGGGTGATCCACCTTATCACCCCGCATTTGCACGACCAGCCGATGTGGCCTGACTCTACCACGAGGAGGGTTTATAAGCTTGAGCACACGAATAAGACGTGTCTCGTACGCTGTGACGTCCCTTAAACCTTAAGATAGGTATGGTGGGTTTATAGGGTGTGTTTTCCCCGAAACCCATTTCCTTTTACATCTCTAACCTTTTCTTATGGTCCTGAAGAAGCGCACAGGGATCCATTAGGGACCGACAGATTGCGCGAAACATGTCGACCACTTCACATTCCTAATTTTCACTCACTATTCTCGCGGGTTGAGAGCGGTGGGAACAAACTCATCCCCCCTTTATTCATTTGAGGAGGCTCTACAACCCTGCCCCATTTTTAACTTACCTGGAGTACTCCTTATTAAACCTCTGGGTATCTACCAGGTAATTTTAAAATCACTTACTCACTATATCACCTTCATTCCCACACACCCACATGCACAACTGCGGCATCTCCTGAAAAGATCTCCAACAGAGAGCCCTCTTGTAGGGCCCGTGAGGGACTGCAGCGCCACCCCCACGCGGAGCATAGCCCGATGATGATGCTTTACACTCGTAAGGGTGTGTGAGGGCACAAGAACAGAAAGGAGATTTCTCCCCCACTCACGAGCACTTTACTCTCTTTTGGAGACAAACTTTAGTTTAACCATTCCCCTAATTGGATGGCCAATTATTCTTTCCTCTTACCTCTATTCACTTAGGAACTGATACCACTCTAGGTTTACAAGTTGTTCTCGGGAGCATTGGTACAGGACCTACACTTCTTTCTAATTAGCTCCCAGTCCCTCCTCTTTATTGTGTTGATAGGCTTATAGGAGCCATCATAATCAAATCATATGGCACAGTTGAGCACAGACATAGCCATCATGAAAAAAGTGACCACGTTGCTGAATACCTTTAAAGATATCTCTAATATTGTTTAGTTTTAACAACCATCGTTTGTAATTTTCAATGACACCAGATTATTGCCCTCACTGGGTTTGTTTCCTTAACCCTAAAAAATGGCAACTTTGGCTTACAGATGCAGGCAATATATGACTGCAGCCTGGTTGTTCTCATTAAAAAAAGGTAACTCTTGTACTTCCTAAACGATGCCAATAGTGTGCTTACTGTGTTTTTCTAACATAGGATGCTTTGAATATAAGTTTCATGATCCCAATTGGATGCTTCAAAATATTTTCCAAAAATGCAGTTCCTGGTGCATTTTTCTAAAGCTGCATTCTATCGAGATCCCAATGTTTATTAATATGTAGATTCTAGTAATCAATGTCACGTAGATTCTCTCATTACAGAGATCATCCCAGAAGCTCAGAGCCCGTTTTTTAACACTTTTATTTAATTGTAATTGTAATTGCATTTATAGTCTGTTAGTTGTATTGAAAAGGATAGTGGAGGGTTGCTTGAACAGAGAAGGTTGTGCCACCTATGTTTTTTTTCTTGTATGGTCAGGTTTTGAGGCGAGGTGCCTATTTAGAGTGAAGGTTCCTTTGTTGAATGTATTTGGTGATTTTATTCCTGATGAAGAGCGGCCCTGTTCCATGTATCACCTTGTGGGTGATATAAAGCAGCTTGAATTTGGACACTTATCCCTTGTGTCAGGGTTAAATACTTTCTAATGACCTTAGTAAAAAGATCAACCATGAGGTGTCCAGAAGAATATTCCTCGGTTAATCATGATACTTCCAGCTCTTGGGTGCATTGTGGTGTCCCAGAAGCAGCAACCTTTGTTCTAACCAATTGAATATGAGTGTGAGTGGAATGAGAACATCCCAGGGGTGTCTAGATCGAGGTGATAGGCCACACCTATCACTCAAGAAATTCCACCATGTACGTACTTTTCTCTACCATCCTTTTTATCACATACTGCAACTGAGCAGCTCTATAACATGATTCAAAGTTCCAGACCATTTTCAACTGGTTGCTGTTGAAGCCTGTAAAGGGTCACCCTCCTCCTACTGTCATGCCAAATAAGGCCCAACATCAGGAAGTTGAGGTCAAGTTCTTAAAGAATTACTGCACAAGGGCAAACATTATGTTCAATAAATGATATAGCAGTAAATTTACCAACCTGCAGAGGACACACAATGACTGGTGTAAGTTCCCAGTGATAAAGTCTGCATCAGAGTGATATAACCACACTCTGAGATATTTAGTCTTATCGGGTGCCTTCTGCTCTTGATCGAGTGTTAGGATGTGCCTCTGCTGTGCCTTTCTTTAAGGGATCAGGCATGATTTAGTACAGTTAATTTGCAAGCAGAGATCAAAATTATCAACAGTTTCTATTACTGGAGTAAGATCTATCACGTGGTACCTTACACAACGCAGACCATCTTCTGAATGTAAATTGATAATGCATTACCCAACTGTCAAATTAAGACCTTTACTGAATACCTTCATGTGGACATCTTTAGCTAGTGATTTTGCTGATAGTGCAAATAAGAATGGCAGCACAGAACAACTCTGGTGATATGCTTCATTTTCCATTCAGATTAGATTACCTGGCATGAGCAGACACCTTCTACCGGTTCTGCAAAGATAAGTGATATCCAGCCAGACATTTCTGGGCCAAAATTCATGGCCCAACGCACTGTGTTCAGCAATCCCCAGTTTAGTGTATCAAAGATGCGTGTTGCAGTCCAGAACAAAACTCTCTAGGTATGGTGTATCAGGGACGTCAACATCAACATCAACAGCACTGTATTGGCCAGGAGTTTCCTTAGAATTTTACAATCCGGTTTTAAAATAGCCAGGGAGTAGTATGAGGTGCTCTCCAAGGGAATTCTTTTGTTAAACTTTTAGTTATTGCCTCCCTCGTAGTGGGGGGGCAATGTCCATAAAACCTATAAATATAGAAATAAAGAATACAATTTGTATCCTGTACATTGCATAGAAATCCACCATAAGTCCATCTGACTTGAGTGCTTGTCCTTACCTTCATCTATATTACCACTCCTGTATAAGGGACTGCAATTGATGTCATTTGAGATGGCATCAGTGATGTCATCAGTGATGTCACTGACCATGTCATCAGTGATGTAATATGTGATGTCATCAGCAGTGCATTGCGGGGGCGCGAGTTATAGTTAGCTCAACTAACTATAACGGCCGAATTTCTCATGTTTTGTACGAGTGAAATGTCGAACTAACTATAATGTCCCTGAAACATGTGGTCCTTTCAGTGAATTTCAAAGGTTTTTTAAATGCTATTATCTAACTGTAACGCCCTGAAACCTATGGTTTTTTCAGTGAATTCCAAAGGTTTTTTAAATGCTAATTTCTAACTATAACGTCCCTGAAACCTTTGTTTTTTTCAGTGAATTTCAAAGGTTTTTTAAATGCAATTTCTAAGTATAATCTCCCCCAAAAACTTTTTCTTAATTTTTATAAAAATGTTTTCTCTTTTCTAAAATATAATTTTTGCCTCGGTGGGTGTGCAAATCCAAAAATGTTGCTGCCATACTGGTTAAGTTCTTTACGATGCACGTCTGGTATGCAAAGGGTGCGTGGTTCTCGGCCCCGCGTAACGTCACGTACGTATTTCCGGGGGTCGCGTCAGGTGCGCGAACCCACCGCAAATATTTAAGTTTTAAAAGTATATGTATATAACTTTTAGATGTATATTATACCAAGAGATTATTTAACATAATTGTAAATATCATATATTTGTATCTGGAATAAAGATATATTACTGTTAAATATATTTTTCGGGAATCGCGTCTGGTGCGCGCCGGTTGCACGCTGGGTACGCAAATCTCATGTGACTTCAAAAGAAAGCATTTCATTGGTTAAGAAGGTTTTGATTCTAGAACTTGAAGGACCCCACCCATTTTTTTCATTCTTTCAAGTGCATCTCAGAAGACACACCTGTTGTCTTTTGCTTCTCTTCTTTGTCTCTTTTTGGTGTTTTTTTTGTTCCATCGAAAAATGGCAGCTGGAAATCCACCACAGCAGCTTCCACCTGAAGAGGAAGAAGACTTGGAGGAACCCATCAAAGTCCGGTTTGAGAGTATCGTGTGGGCATTTTTCTCCATACCACCTGGGGAGAAAAAGGTGAATGCCCGTAAGGTGACATGCACCATTTGTGAAAAGGTCCTCTCACGAGGGTCAGAAAAAAAATATTCTTGCAGGACATCATCTATGCTGAAGCATTTACAGACAATGCACCCTCAGCGTCTCGCAAGAGAACAACTGCGACGTGAACAACAAAAGCAGTCAACTGAGGAGAACACTGCTGGACCCAGCACCTCATCTGCTGGCACAACAACTGCTCCAACAAACATCTTCCCTGACTTTGCTAGAGTGGAGCCGCGTTGTATAAAATGTAAGAAGACCTTATGTGTTGGTGAGCAATCAGTGAATGCTATCCTGGTTGCCATTAAGAACCACCAGTGTTAATTTCTTGTTTTTGTTTGTTTATGCAATGACTTTTAATTGCATCATTTTTTCAATGTTTTTACTGTTGGTTCTGTATATTTTTCAATTTCTTAACAAAAAACCACCAAAAATGTTAAAAAAAAGAGTTAAAAAAACACAAAAAAATATATAAAACATAAAAAGAAGAAAAAAATGGTTCTTTTCAGAACCACCTATTTGGTTAAAAATAGACAAATCTGTAAGTGTTGTATGAATTGTGCAAAGTGGAATATATGGAGAAGTGTATGGGTAGTGCATGTGTGATTGCAGAAGTGCATGGTAACACCTGAGTGATTGCATGAATACATGTGTAATGCCTCGGTGATTGTAAGAGTGCATGAGTAATGTGTAGGTGCATCAAGGAGTGTATCAGTAGTGCTTGTGTGATTGCATAAGTGCATAGATAGTGCCTGGATGATTTTATAAGTGCATAGTTACTGCCTGAGTGATTAAAGGAGTGCATGTGTAATCCCTGGGTGATTGCATAAGTGCAGGGGTAATGTCTGGGTGATTGGAGAAGTACATGGGCACTGCCTGAGTGATTGAAAGAGTGCATGGGTAATGTCTGGGTGATTGCATAAGTGCAGGGGTAATGTCTGGATGATTGGAGGAGTGCATGGGCACTGCCTGAGTGATTGAAGGAGTGCATGGGTAATGCCTGGGTGATTGCATGAATGCAGGAGTAATGCCTGGGTGATTGGAGGAGTGCAGAGATAGTGCCTGGGTGATTAGAGGAGTGCATAGGTAGTGCATGGATGATTTTATAAGTGCATGGGTAGTGGCTGGGTGATTGGAGGAGTGCATGGATACTGCCTGGGTGACTGAAGGAGTGCAAGGGTAGTGCCTGGGTTATTCCATGAATGCATAGGTAGTGCTTGGGTGATTACATGACTGTAGGGGTAGTGCCTGAGTGATGAAGGAGTGCATGGGTAATGCCTGTGTGATTGCATGAGTGCAGGGGTAATGTCTGGGTGATTGAAGGAGTGCATGGGTAATGCCTGGGTGCATGGAGGAGTGCATGGATAATGTCAGGGTGATTGTATGCATGCAGGGGTAATATCTGGGTGATTTGAGGAGTGCATGGGTAATGCCTGGGTGCATGGAAGAGTGCATGGGTAGTGCCTGGGTGATTGGAGGAGTGCATGAGTAGAACCTGGGTGATTGCATGAGTGTACGGGTAGTGCCTGGATGATTGGAAGACTGCATAGGTAGTGCTTGGGTGATTGCATAAGTGCAGCAGAAGTACCTGAGTGCATGTATGAGTGCATGGGTAGTGCCTGAGTGATTGCATGAGTGCATGGGTAGTGTCTGTGTGATTGGAGGAGTGCATGGGTAGTGCTTGGGTTATTGCATGAGTGCATAGGTATTGCCTGGGTGATTGCATGAAAGCATGGGTAGTGCCTGGGTGATTGCATGAGTGCATAGGTAGTGCCTGGATGATTCTATAAGTGCATGGGTACTGGCTGAGTGATTGAAGGACTGCATGGGTAATAGCTAGGTGATTGCATGAGTGTAGGGCTAATGTCTAGCTGATTGCATCAGTGTAGAGGTAGTGCCTGAGTGATTTTATAAGTGCATAGGTACTGGCTGGGTAGTTGCATGAGTACAGGGATAGTGCCTGGGTGATTGGAAGAGTGCAAGGGTAGTGCCTGGGTGATTGAAAGAGTGCTTGGGTAATGCCTGGGTGATTGTATGAGTGCAGGGATTATGTGTAAGTGTTTGGAGGAGTGCATGAGTAATGTCAGGGTGATTGCATGACTGCAGGGGTAATGTCTGAGTGATTGCATGACTCCAAGCATAATGTCTGAGGATTAGAGGAATGCATACGTAATGCCTGGGTAATTGCATGAGTGTAGAGGTAATATCTTGCTGATTGCATGAGTGTAGGTGTAGTGTCTGGGTGATTGGAGGTTTGCATAGGTAGTGCCTGGGTGATTTTATAACTTGAAGGGTTCTGGCTGGGTGATTGAAGGAGTACAGGAGTAGTACCTGGGTGATTGGAGCAGTGCATAGATAGTGCCTGGGTGATTTTATGTGCATGTGTACTGCCTGAGTGAATAGAGCATTGTATAGATACTACCTGAATGATTGAAAGAGTGCAAGGGTAGTGTCTAAGTGATTGCATGAGTGCAGGGGTAATGTTTAGGGAATTGGAGAAGTGTATAGGTACTACCTGGGTGATTGGAAGTGTGTACGGGTAATGTCTAGCTGATTGCATGAGTGTACACATAGTGCCTGGATGATTGGAGGAGTACATAGGTAGTGTCTAGGTGATATTATAACTGTATGGGTACAGGCTAGGTGATTGGAGAAGTGCATGGATAGTGCATGGGTGATGGCAGGAGTGTGGGAATAGTGCCTAACTGTATAGATGAATGCATGGGTAGTGTTTGAAAAAATGGATGTGTGCAGTAAAAGCGACTGTAAACATTAGTTCATATTATCATGCTTATTGCATTACTTCATCTTACCTTTTTTATTAAAGAAGATACAAAACTCAGTGAAGCTATTTTACAGTAGTTTTGTTGTAAACTGAATTTAAAATCTTTTCAAACTTTAGTATTACTTTCTGTAAAAAAAAGAAGAAAAACTGTTATTGCATATAATATTATACTTTTAACAACACAACATAATTTTAGAATTACATAACATATTCAGTTTCCCTTTTTTGCTGTTCTCAGATTCTACTGAATTTCACCATACACAGTGATTTCAATGTAGATCATCATATAACAGCAGGGAAAAAAAATACAATCAATGAGATTGTAAAAAAAAACCAAATCTGCATTGAAAATATTTACAAGTTCAACTATCTGTTTACCTATCTACAGTTTCTAAATTACATTCTTCAACTACATTAATTCATTTCTTTCTCTGAAGTACATTTTCTAAAATATACACTCTCATTTATATTGCGTATAATATAAAGATCAAATATATAAACTACTTCTTTCAAACACAATTTTGCAAATGCAATAAGAATTAGCGCAAACAATAATCCAAACAGTAATTGTTCACATCTTCCCAATAGGCCGAATAATGTTTTCAAATCCATTTGCAATGAAAATATCCAAAATAAACACATTAATTCGTGTTCACATCTTCCCAATAGGCCGAATGATGTTTTCAAAACTTTGGTTTAAAAAATATCCGATATTAATTTGGTAATTCGAAAGGCAACCTACATTTCAACCAATCAATCAGGGGATTGTAAAGCGTGCTACTCCCCTGTGAGGGTCTCAAGGCGCTGAGGGGGGGGGGGGGTGGGTTGGGGGTCCGCAGATCTGTTTAGCCGAAGAGCCAGGTCTTGAGGGTCTTCCTGAAGGTGTTCAGGGAGGGGGAGCGTCTGATGTCTGCCGGGAGCTCGTTCCAGGTTTTGGCCGCAATGTGAGAGAAGGATCTTCCGCCTGCTCTGACTCTGTGGATGCGCGGGGTTTCGGCTAGTGCGAGTTTGGAAGATTGGAGGTTTCGTTTGGGTACGTGGAAGTTGATTCTGTCATTGAGGTATTTGGGTCCGGTGTTGTGTAGGCATTTGTAGGCGTGGGTGAGGATTTTGAAGGTGACTCTTTCCTCCACGGGAAACCAGTGGAGCCTTTGTAGGTGTTGGCTGATGTGTTCGTGCCAGGGGATGCCGAGGACGAGTCTGGCGGCGGTGTTCTGTATCATCTGGAGTTTGTGGAGTAGGGACTTGTTTATGCCGGCGTAGAGTGCGTGTCCATAGTCCAGTCTGCTGGTGATGAGTGCGTGGGTGACCGTCTTCCTTGACTCGGGGGGGATCCATTTGAAAGTCTTGCGGAGGATGCGGAGGGTGTTGAAGCAGCTGGAGGTGATGGCGTTGACCTGTTGGTTCATGGTGAGGGAAGAGTTGAGTACGATGCCGAGGTTTCTGGCGTGGTCCGAGGGGGTCAGTGGGCTTCCGACGGTAGCCAGCCACCAGGTGTTGTCCCATGCTGAAGGGGTGGTTCCGAGGACGAGTACTTCTGTCTTCTCGGCTTTGAGTTTTAGGCAGCTGTTGGTCATCCAGACTGAGACATCCTGCATTCCTTTCTGGAAGTTGAGTCTGGTGGTGGTGGGGTCTTTGGTGAGGGAGAGGATGAGCTGGGTGTCGTCAGCATAGGATACGATGTTGAGGCCGTGTTGGCGGACGATGGCGGTGAGGGGGGCCAAGTGATGACCCCTGTGGGACTCCACAGGTGATTTCCGTGGGCTCGGAGAGGAAGGGTGGCAGTCTAATTCTTTAGCTTCTTCCGGTGAGGAATGATTGGACCCAGTCTAGGGCTGTTCCTTGTATGCCAGCGTCATGTAATCTGGCGACGAGTGTGCGGTGGGAGACGGTGTTGAAGGCTGCTGATAGGTCGAGTAGGATAAGGCTGCGGAGTGGCCTTGGTCCAGGAGGGTGCGGATGTCATCTGTGGCGGCAAGTAGGGCGGTCTCGGTGCTGTGTTGCTTCGGAATCTGGATTGGGACGGGTGGAGGACGGCGTTGTCTTTGATGAATCATGTCAGTTCTCTGTTGACTGTTTTCTCTGCAACTTTGGCCGCTAAGGGGAGGAGCGAGATGGGCCGGTAGTTCTTGAGGTCAGTGGGGTCAGCTGTGGGCTTCGTGAGCAGAAACCAGACTTCTGCGCGTTTCCAGTCATCTGGGAAGGTGCCTGTTTCGAAGGTGGTGTTGATGGTGCATTTTAGTTCGGGTGCGATGGCGGTGGCGGCTCTGTGGTAGATGTGTGGAGGGCAGGGGTTGGTGGGGGCCCCTGAGTGGATGCCTTTCATGGGTGAGGTGGTGTCTTCTGCTGTGATCGGTGTCCAGATAGAGATGGTGGGCTGGCTGGTGTGTCTGGGGTGTGCGCCGGCTGTGGCGTCTGGTGGATGGTCGACGAAGTTGTCGTAGAGGTTTTTGATCTTGAGGTGGAAGTAGATTCCGAGCTTCTCGCAGAGGTCTTGAGACGGGGTGATGTCTGTTGCTTCACTGTGGGGGTTGGTGAATTGCTGAATGACACTGAAGAGTTCCTTGGAATTGGTGGAGTTGGCGAGGATTTTATTGTGGATGAAAGTTCTCTTGGTAGTTCTGATTTGGTTGTGGTAGTCTGTCATGGCGTCCTTGTAGGTGGTGTAGTTTTTGGGTGTCTTGGTGTTTCTTCAGTTCTTCTCCAGGCATCTGCAGGTGCGTCTGGCTTTTTATAGATCGGTGGTGAACCAGGTGGCTTTTCTGGGGTGCTGTTTGTCGGGGTTGCGTAGCGGGGCGAGCTCGTCTGCGCAGTTGGAGATCCAAGTCTGGAGTACCCTGGCTGCGATGTTGGTGTCGGATGCCGAGGTGTGGTTATCTCGGGTGAGGGTGGAGTTCAGTTCCTCGTCAGTGACCTTGCTCCAGTTCCTTCGTGGTGGGCATGGGGCTGGTTTGAGTGTCTTGGGTTTGTCGACGGTGAAGTGTATGCAGTGGTGGTCGGTCCATGGGGGTTGCGTTGTGTGGCTGAAGTGAACGCTGTTTCCTGCTGCAAACATGGGGTTGAGGGTGTGTCCTGCCCTGTGGGTTGGCGTGGTGACAAGTTGTTTAGGCCCATGTTGGCGAGGTTGTCATGAAGGGTGGTGGAGTTGGGGTCGCTGTGGTTGTCGAGGTGGAAATTCAGGTCTCCGATGAGTATTTAGTTCATTGAGGTGATGGCGTGGGGTGCGATGAGGTCGGTGATGGTGGCGGCGAAGGGGGCCCGGGGGCTGGGGGGGTCTGTAGACGAGGGTTCAGCGGAGTGTGGAGTTGGGGCTGGTCTGGATTTGGAAGTGCGGGTGTTCGGCGGAGGGGAAGGTTTCGCTGGGGGCGGTGAGGCGGAGGGTGTTCTTGTGGGCGATGGCGAGGCCCCCACCCGGGTGGTTGGGGCGGTCCTTCCTCTGGATCTTATATCCATCGGGGATGGCGGAGTTGATGTCGGGGGCGGAGGAGGCGATGGTCCATGTCTCCGTGAAGAAGGCGATGTCGGGCGAGAGGGAGTCGAGTAGGTTCCAGATCTCCACGGCGTGTTTGTGCACGGAGCGCACGTTGTGGAGGATGCATCCTAGGGTGTTTCCGGTGTCGGCGGTGTTGGAGGCCGAGATGGTGGTGAAGGTCTGTCGGCAGTGGCGGCAGGAGAACTGGCTGTGGGTAGTGTTTGGCGTGGACAGCTGGCAGCTGTTGTTCCTTCCGGGGTTGAGTGCGAGGAGGGTGGTAGTGTCGTAGCGATGGATGGTCAGAGATCCAGGGTTCCTGGCGCTGGCCGCGGTCGGGTCGCGGACGGGTGCAGACAGGCTTGCTTTAGGTGCGCCATCGGCGCGCCAGCGGCGTGACCGCGCAGTGGCCGCCATTAAGTAGGGGAGGGGGGAGGGATGATCAGCCGGGAACGTGCGTGGACAGGGGGACGGGGCCGCAGGGGCAGTAGCGGCGGGAAGAGGGAAGCAGGAAAAGCGGGCACCAAAACCAAAATAAACAATTACAAAAGGGAACACAAATCCCCTCCCAGGAGGAGTCTGGGGGCTCAGCGGCGGTGTAGATGGCGCGGAGCTGCTGGGGAGAGAGCAGGCCAGTGACCAAGGGTCAGAGGTCTTACTCGCGCTCCCTCGCAGCAGCCACCATTAAGTACCATCAAATTAATTAACTGAGATTCTAAGTGATCGTCTCTTTGTTGAACTTTGTCCAAAAAATCCTTTGCAGAAACATGTGTAAGATGAACTCCCGTTTTTAATATGTGGTTCACTGCATATGAAAGTCCAGACAAGTCACTTTCAAACAGAAGATGAAATAAATATGGAATACACTGTCGAAATCTTGGATCTTCTGAGTACAATCTTGTTGTACGATATTCTGAAGCTGGAATCTGTACTGGTCGTTCATCATATCGTCCACCTTTTCCAGTGGGTAAGAGCTGTGGAAAACAACGAGCTTCTAAACTTTCTTCCCATACACTCTTGGGAGTTCCCTTTGCTTTCTTCATTTGGAATAATTCAATAGTGTTTCCTATAACTTCTTTTGAATGTAGAAGATGTATACTCTAATGTTCATAAATTTCTTCACTCCTGGAGTTGTCCACTTTTTCTATTTGCCCTGTTGAAATTTCTCTATCATCTTCTAAAGATAATTCTTGTTCTTCCACATATACATTTTCATAATAAATATTGTTTTATACAAGATATAATGTAGCCTTTTGAAGTTTGGTGGCATCTACTAACTCTTGCCATATTTTCCGACTCTTTGTTGGTACACCATTAACTAGAATAACTACAGGTTCACTATCCTCTCTCTCTATACCAACAGTTTCAATATTTTCTTAAAATCTAAAGGTAATTTCCCACCTCTTCTCCTTCAGCTCCAACAAGACCTCAAATGGTGGAAGCCTCTCTTTATCTCCTGGCTGGGCTGCATTCATGCGATTAAAATGACGGTACTACCTAAATTCTTATATCTCTTTCAGGCACTCCCCATTGACTTAGACAGGGAACTTCTCCCCAAGATTCGATCACTAATCATACGCTATGTCTGGCAGAAGGGGAGGGCCTGCCTTTCATTTCACACTCTGAGGTAAGCTAGGGGAGCAGGGGGTGTAGGGCTACCGGACTTTGGCCTATATTACAAAGCAGCCCAACTGAGAATAGTGGCTGAGCGGTCTAAGCGGTAATCCGAAAAGCACTGGCTGCACATGGATAGGGCAATAGTGGGGAGGACAATATGGGATCTCATATGGAAACCCAAAGGCGACAGGCCAGCTAACTCTTACATTAACACACCCACCTGCACCACTTTGAAGGTATGGGACACAATTTCTGGGGGAGAGGGGTGGACCACATTCCCGTCACCATATACCCCGATACATTTCAATCCGGCTTTCCCCCCGGCACTTCACGAGGGCCCTTTTACACCATGGAAGGAGGGAGGATGCCTTATGTTGTCAGACCTCTTCCATAATTATGACATATTGACGTTTGAAAACTGCAGAAGAGAGTTCCATTTAGACCCGGGTGAACACTTCCACTATCTCCAGCTCAAACACTGGGCCCTCGCCCCACAGAATAGAGAGGGCGCCACATGAGAGCGGACGCCGTTCGAACGGTTTGTACAGCGGGTGGGCTCCATGAGGGGTGTGATCTCTTTCCTATATAGTTCCCTGCTCTCTGCTTCACTATCCCCGAGGCCCAGGTATATGTCCATGTGGGAAGAGGTGGCACAAAGAGAGATAACCGATAAAGAATGGGCGGGAATCTGGTCTGATATCCCTAAATTTAATCATTCACTGGAGCTGCGAGAAGCCCACATCAAAACTCTGACGGATTGCTACTTGTACCCCACCAAACTTAAATAGATATTTCCGAACACCTCTGATCTATGTTGGAGGGGGTGCGGTCTTCTAGGTGACTTTCGGCATATATGGTGGGACTGCCCCATAATAAAACCTTTCTGGGAGGAGATTCAAGCACACATTAAGGACATGTTGGGGTACCCTATACCATCCTCCATAGAGGAAGTCCTCCTGGGCATTAGGAACCCGGCCCTAGAACACCAAACCAAGGCTGACAAAACTATCATGTGGACCTGTCTGGGGGCCGCTAAGGTCGCGATAGCGGCCGCATGGAAGAAGAAAGCGGCGCCAGCCATCTCCCAATGGCATTTGCGCCTCTGGAAACTCCTATGCCTTGAAAGAATGACTGATATTTTCAGGGGCGACTACAAAAACTTTGAATACAAATGGGGTCCATTAGTCACTTACCTCACAAAGGGACTTTCTCTGGCAGTCTGCCCTCCCTCCATTAGAGACATGCACCTATTCCAATTCTAGGTCACACACAGTCACCGGGCCAATTAGAGAACACAGCCCCGAAGGAACTCCAGCGATTCCAGAAATAGCCACTGGGTTTGCCCCGTCTATATCGGGGCCGAAGACACACTGTCCGATCACCACCACCACTCATTATTTCTTTTAGGGTTGGGGAGGGGGGGGCTTAGAAGTTGGGGGGGACCTTACTGGTTGGAAGGAGTTCATCGACAAAACTCGTCGCAAAAGAATAGATGGGTTTTTCATGCATAGATTGATTGCTATACACTTCAGGCCGTAGAATTATTTGAAACTGTATTCTAAATTACATAATGTATGAAGGAAGGGGCCTTACTTTTACTTATTGTATGATCAGCCTCGGCACTGCTGGGTATAGTACACGTTGAAAAACTGCTTAAATGTAGTACTATTTGTGTTATTGCCCTATATGTACCAAATGCCAATAAAAATAAGTTTGAAAAAAATTCTAAAGGTAAATACACAACTCTCCCTTTTAAACCTCTTTGTAAATCTGTTGGAGGCAGCTTACCTGTTTTAGGCTCCATACGAACTATAGCCTGAAACGGATGCACAGATTGAACACAAATCGACTCATAAGTATTTAAATCTACCAGTTCCGGAGGAATAGCTACCAACTCTAGGTTGTTCTCTTCAATTTTGTTGTAACAATATTTACAAATACTTTGATCACTACCCAACTCAAAACGACCTTCCACCAACAAATAAGCACTAAATTGCTCCCACTTTATCATTGTTTTCCTTTTCACTTTTTAAATACACATCAACATTCAGTTTGACTTCTATAGTGAGTACGTCGACAACAGACACAAACATAGTTTGGTTTTTCACAAGAAACTACCTTAAACTTTGTAATTTCTTCTGCAAACTTCTCAGTAGTACTATCTTCCACCTCTTCTTCAACACCTACACTTATCAAACTCTCACTTTCTCTACACTCCTCTTGAGGACCAAAGAAACGAAACTGTATATCATCAGAAACATTTTTTGCTTCCAATACTGAACCATGCAAAAGAGCTGTGTTTATTTCACTTAAAGATAATGCAGGACTTTTTACATAGTACAATCTTCTTACTAACTTCCGCATTTCTGAGTGATGTACTGCTAACATTCTTAAATGATGAAAAGTACTTCGACACACTTTTCTAGAAAGATAAGCCAGAGAATGACCCTGCAAGTTAGTATATTTTCTCACTTTATAAGGATCTAGTTCATGCAACATCTTAATTTTTTGTTTAACACTTTTTTTTACCATAATCTCGTAAGAAATTTCGTAATATATCAATAGATTCCTGTTGTGTTCTACTACTACTACAATCCCACTTATACACTGGAGCTTGTGTACGTCTCCCTTGAACTTCTTCAGCTATTACTTCTTCCATATTTCTAGGAACCATCTTTTCTTTTTCAATTGGACTACCGTTTTTAACCTCATAACAACGACCACTGGTATCAACTGCATGAACTAATGTATTTTGTTGAAAATAGCTTTCTTCATTTAAAAAAGGTTCAGTACTAGAAGTGTGCTTTAATTCACCCGAAAATTTTATGCAAAAATTAGCTGTATTAACCAGTCTTTTTCTTTTACTTTTCTCCGTCATAAAGTGCATTGTTTTATTCAATGTCTTTATTCTCTTCAATACTAATATATACAATCTTCTTTTCAATTTAAAAGCCTTTTTGACTACACTTTCAATCTGTTGTTTTTTCTTGTAAAATGCTGATCTTCTTTTATATTTTTTGCAATCTTTCAATAAATTGTGTAGTACTCTTCTTTTATACATTCTCTTCCTAATGTCTTTATATTCTCTCATCCTACTTTTAACATAAATTGTTTTCCCATAACCTGATTTTCCATTAATTTGTCCTTTTTTCGTTTCCTTCTGATTGGTTGTAGTACTTTTCTTTCTCTTTTCCCCATTTTGAAAATTCATTACATTCTTTAAAACTCTTTTAACAAATTATTTAGTTCTCTTACCAGAAGACTTTTTCTTCAACGTCACATGTTGTACTTCATGTAATTTCTGCTTTTCTATCTCCTTTAAATAGTAGTTTTTTTTGTTGTCTTTTCTTTTGCACTTTTCTTGTCATACTGAATCTTTCTTAATAATTATGGAGAATATCTGGAGAAAAAAAAGTTTAAATAGTTTCGTTAAATAATTTACTATTATTAAAATAATTATATACAAATATTCTCATGTATAAATAAAGAAATATTTTTAATTGCACTCCAAAGCTATATCAGACACTGCACAATTCCTACAATTAGAAGACATCACAACCTATACAACAGAATCACAGAGCACAACTAAAGGATTTCTCTACTGCTACTCAAATCAAATCTAAAGTGCAGTCTGTCAACTTTTAAGGCCTGCATGATGTTGTGATTGAGGTATGTCTCTACTTGCACATGTATTCTCATATGTGTCATACATTTGAAGATGCTTTACATATAAAACAGAAGTATACATATATTTGTATGCTTCTTTTATATATAGTACGCTAGCAAAAAGTACAGACTCATGCATGCATGGTTTCAGAAAGATAATGAAACTTACAGCACAAACATGTGAAGGGTTGATGCTTTGTTTTTACCTATACTCAATACCTAACTATTACCCCTTTCTATATCCTTCTTCCCTCTTTCTACACCTCTCTTCCCTCTTTCTCCACCCCTGTTCTCTCTTTCTACACTTTTCTTCACTCTTTCTACACCCCTCTTGAATGTTTCTGCACTACTTTTATCTGTTTCTACAACTCTCCTGCCTCTTTCTGTACCCCTCTTGCCTCTTTGTGCACCTCTGTTGCTTCTTTCTGTACTTCTCTTGCTTCTTTATGCAATTCTCTTGCTTCTTTCTGCACCTCTCTTGCTTCTTTCTGTACCCCTGTTGCCTCTTTCTGCACCCTTCTTCCATCTTTCTGCATCTCTGTTGCCTCTTTCTGCACCCCTCTTACCTCTTTGTGCACCTCTGTTGCTTCCTTCTCAACTTCTTTTGCTTCTTTCTGCAACTCTCTTGCTTTTTTCTGTACCCCTGTTGCCTCTTTCTGCACCCTTCTTCCCTCTTTGTGCACCTATGTTGCCTCTTTTTGCAACCCTCTACCTTCTTTGTACACCCATGTTGCCTCTTTCTGCACCTCTGTTCCCTCTTTCTGCACCCCACAAGCCTCTTTCTGCACTTCTGTCGATTCTTTCTGTAGTTTTTTTGCCTGTTTCTCCACCTCTCTTGTCTCTTTCTACACCCCTGTTCCCTTTTTCTGCACCCCTCTTGTCTATTTGTGCACCTCTGTTGATTCTTTCTTCACTAGTCTTGCTTCTTTTTGCACCTTTTTTACAAATGTTGACACTCCTCTTGCTTCTTTCAACATACCTGTTTCTCCTTCTCCCCCTCTATTGGTTCTTTCTACACTACTCTTGCTTCTTTATACACCCCTCTTGCTTCTTTCTGCACCCTCTTCCCTCTTTCTGTACCTCTCGTCTCTTTCTGTACTTCTGTTGCTTCTTTCTGCACTTCTCTTGCCTATTTTTCTACCCCACTTGACTCTTTCTGCACCTCTCTTCTTTCTTTCTGCACTTCTCTTGCTTCTTTGTACACTTTTAATACTCCTTCTGCACCGCTCTTGCCTCTTTTTACATCCTTCTTCCTTCTTTCTGAACACCTCTCTTGCCTCTTTCTGCAACCATATTGCCTCTTTCTGCACCTCTGTTACTTTTTGTGTACTTCTCTTGCTTCTTTCTGCACCTTTCTTGTTTCTTTCCATACCCGTTACCTCTTTCTATACCCTTCTTCCCTCTTTATACACCTCTCTTGCCTCTTTCTGCACCCCTCTTCCCTCTTTCTGTACCTCTCTTGACTATTTCTGCAACTGTCTCGCCTCTTTCTGCACCTCTTTTGCTTGTTTATGTACTTCTCTTGCTTCTTTCTGTACCATTCTTGCTTCTTTCTGTACCCCTCTTGCCTGTTTCTACACCCTTCTTCCCTCTTTGTGCACCTCTGTCTCTTTCTCCACTCCTCTTCCCTATTTCTATACCTCTCTTGTCTCTTTCTGCACCTCTATTGCTTCTTTCTACACTTCTCTTGGCTCTTTCTCTACCCCACTTGCCTCTTTTTCCACCTCTATTCCTTCTTTCTACACTTCTCTTACTTCTTTGAACACTTCTGATACTCCTTCTGCACCGCTCTTGCTCCTTTTTACATCCTTCTTCCTTCTTTCTGAACACCTCTCTTGCCTCTTTCTGCAACCATATTGCCTCTTTCTGCACCTCTGTTACTTTTTGTGTACTTCTCTTGCTTCTTTCTGCACCTTTCTTGCTTCTTTCCATACCCCTGTTACCTCTTTCTATACCCTTCTTCCCTCTTTATACACCTCTCTTGCCTCTTTCTGCACCCCTCTTCCCTCTTTCTGTACCTCTCTTGTCTCTTTCTACACCTCTCTTGCTTCTTTCTGCACTTCTCTTGCTCTTTCTCTATCCCACTTCCCTCTTTCTGCACCTCTCTTACTTTTTTCTCCACTACTCTTGCTTCTTTCTGCACTTCTGTTACCCTTTCTGCAACCCTCTTACCTCTTTCTACATCCTTCTTCCCTCTTTCTGCAATTCTCTTGAATTTTCTGCACCCCTGTTCCCTTTTACTTCACCTCTCTTGCGTATTTCAGCAGTTGTCTTGTCTCCTTCTGCACCTCTGTTGCTTCTTTCTAAACCTATCTTGCAAATTTATATACCTCTCTTCGCTCCTTCTGCACCCCTCTTGCCTCCTTCTGCACCTCTGTTGCTTCTTTCTGCACTGCTCTTGGATCTTTCTGCACTTTGGCCTGTTTGTGCACTTCTCTTGCCTCCTTCTGCACCTCTGTTCCTTCTGTCTGCACTTCTCTTGCTTCTTAGTTATTTATTTTGACTATGTTCAATACCGAACTACTAGTAAAATGGTAAAGCAGCAGCACCAGAAAACTAATATTTAAGATATGATGGCAGACAAATTAGTGATTATGATACTTTGTAAGACTCTCTGGAAAAGTTCACTTCAAGTGCACTAAACAAATCGAAGTGTCTCTTTGAAATATGAAGTGCACTCTCAACTTTTAACGTCTTCATGGTCTTCTGTTTAAGATATGTATGAACTTGCACATATATTGTAATATGTCTTATACATCTGAACATACTACACATATAAAACACAAGTATACATCTCTTTGTATGTTTCTTTGATATATGATACTACTAACAAAAGGTACAGACATATGCATGCATGTTTTTAAGAAGATTGTCAGACTTACACCCGAGACATATGAAACATTGCTGCTATATCTTTCACTAGGCCCAACACCCTATGTAGTCATAGAACGATGAAGCAGCAGCACAAAAGTGAGGTTTAAGGCATATTAAGAGAAGAATCAATTATAACGCTACTTTGTATCAGTCTGTCGCAAACTACACTTCAGGTATACCACATAATTTTCATTATCAGCTACAAATCTGAACAGCAATCTGGTTTTGTAACTAAGGTATATTTCTACTTGCACATGTATTCTGATACATATTATGCATCTGAAGATGCTAGACAAATAAAACACAAGTATACATTTATTTATATATTACTTTAATATATGATATTGCTACCAAAAGGTACAGAAATATGTATAAATGGTTTTTGCAATACGTTAAGACTTACAGCTAAGATATATGATGGGTGTATCTCAGTGATAACATTACTCCATTGGTAGTGCCTGGATGATTGTATGAGTGCAAGGGTAATGTCTCAATAATTGCAGCAGACATTGGATACTAATTAACTGAATGCATAAGTGCAGACGCAGAGATTGTGTGCATGGATAAGGCATGAATAGACCCTGAATGCATAGATTAGTGTATAAGTAGTGCCTACATGAATGAATAAGTACAACAGTAGTGTTTAGGTGTTTGTATGAGTGCAACAATACTAGTTGGGTAATTGCAGAAAAGGATGAATACTAACTGGCTGATTAGATGAGTGCATAAGTACTGCCTGAGTGATTTAATGAGTGCATCAGTAAATGAAATGAATGCACAAGTCGTGACTGACAGCATGGATAACTGCATGGATAGTGCCTAAGTGATTACATGAGTGCAGGGGTAGTGTCTATGAAATTAGAGGACTGCATGAGTACTACCTGAGTGATTAAAGAACTGCATTGTAGTGTAGCTCCTATTTCCCTAATAGGCTCTGCGCATTGGAATAATATATCCTATAGGTTTGACATAGGTCTTGGTAGTATGCCAAGAGTCCAGTATGCCAAGAGTCCCTCTAGGTTCTAGTCTGATCCATACCTGAAGAATGAGAGAGGTAGGAATCTCTTTCCCAGACTCGAACTCCAACACCCCGCAAGGGAAGTTAGATCACTGGAAGCTGGACTCTCTGCGTGCAGGAATGACAGCGTCTTCTCAGTGCGTCCGGCCGGGAATCGGGCTCCTCTGAAGTCGAGGTCTCCTATGATTTACAGGGGTTTGGGAAGGTATATTTATACCTGAAAATGTTAGCATTGACGTGAGTTGGGCAGCGAAAGACGTCATGAATGAACCCCTAAGGAATAATGGTTCATGCATAATATATGAGTCCTTGAAGAAATCAATAGTCCTGGGCAAGGGAAACTCCCGCAGCCTAAGGGTCTGTTTATTTCATGAACTCGTTGTGAGGCTAGGGTGGACGGATGTCGGAATCCATGCCTGTATTTGGAGTGCATGGGTTATGCCTAAATAAGGTCTAGGATTTTATGCCTATATAAGGGCAAGGCGAATTGTGCCTATATAAGGACATGAGTCTGGAAAGCCCGTTTATGGACACCCTAGGAAATATACAACACCCACTCCTCTTTCGTGTGTACGATAATACTAAAATGCTAAACATATTAAATGCTAAAACATTAAAATGGAGTACTGCATATAAAAACATATCCTAAAAGTATTAAAAGACATATTAAAAATGCAAAGGTTTCTGTACATCATTTAAGCAATGTTTTTCATTTCCAGCATAAAGTTCGAAATAAATGCAATCGGAATGAAATACAAAAGCAATATTTACATATGACGAAAATGATCGATAAGTTTGTTCAAAATCAAAGTTATTTCCTGTCATAAAAATTAAATGAACTGTTCTAGACACACAAGATGACTAAGTGTCCCTGGAAGTACTGCCAAGTCCATATTATAAGGCTAGTTCTACTTTAAGCAGATTGAAGTGCCATTTTCGTTCGAAAAAAATGGGACAAAAGTTCAAATTTGGTAGAGTTCCAAGTTTTTGAAAAATTAAGGCCAAATTGTTACTGCATTTCTCCATTTCGCTCGGAGTGATGTCTGTGAATAGGCTGGCCATAGCGCAATAGCAGAAAGATGAATAAAATTCCGGCAGCAAGTGCGAGAATTAATGGTATGCCACCAAACACCGAATGTGCAAAGTTGGGGATAATTCCAAGTATTGCCTGGAAAGGTGCTAACAGACCGGAGCAGATGCTCTTAAATACATGTACAATTCCGGTCGTATCTGACATGTTAAAGATACGTGATATCATTTCTATGAAATGTATAGGGTAGTTTGTACGTATTAAAGTCTGTATCTCAGCCGAAGTCCTTGCTACTTGTAGATCATAGGTTTCTTTGGCCGAGGTCAAAGGCACTGTTTGCTGTAAAAGCATGGCTTTCATTCTGCTCAAAGTATCAAATCTTATAAAGGAGACGTTCAGCGAAGGCGACTCCCTGACTGTGTCTATTGGGGGAAACAATACTTGCATACAGCAAGTGACCCTGGAGTTGGCCGTTACTAGATATGGGATGCCTGGCAACATTCCGCAGCAACTCTGATCATTCAACATGAGGTAACTCCCGTTAGAAAGTTGTCCAAACGTTGGATTAACCACAGCAGCTGGTGTACCCCGCTGATGGCAAGACAAATTCGCCACAGAACCATTACAAGCCCCGTGTGAAGAAATGTCCTGACACATAAGTGAACCGGTCAGTGCATGTTTGCAGTTGGTACCGCTTAGAAACACTTCACGATCCCCACTCCAACATCTATGTGTATATGGTAAATCCCAAGATGTCTTAATGTATTCCTTACCCAACCTTTCATATTTGCCTGCTTGCACTTGTCTGAGGCAATACTGAAACTGAAAAGTAGTCACAGGTAATGTTATTTTGCCATGAATAACCCATTCTGTAGCTGGTTTTTCTGCCACTGTGAATGGTAACTTCTCCAGTTTTTCAATGCTTAGCACTGTATACCTTGCTCCTCTTTGTGCCAATTCGATCTGTTTATCAGTGCGATTGTATTCTGCAGAGACGACGTGTTGATGAAACGCCAAGGCACATAGCCCGCTCGCAAAGATTGCAGCGTCCAGCTCAATAACACTATAGAACGTAATTGGGATTGACCTTGTTGTAACATAGCCAAATCTTGTTCTAGAATGTCGATAGCAGAGGATACAATGCCATCCAATGAATATATTCTGGAGGACAAAGTTGTTAACCCATTGTCGACCACAGAGAGTGTTTTCTCTAAATGAATACGATCAAGTTCACGTATTCGTTCTGCGGCCTCTATCTGTGACACTTTCCATGCTTCATTATAAGCAGCATAAATGCCGGCATATATGAAACGTTTTTGACGCGGTTTTCTTGGTCCAAGCAAGAATTCCCTAAGATCTGCGTCTCCTGTAAGTAAGGATAAGTGTTGTTTCACATCCTGTAGTGTAGATTTATGCAGCCAATCGAGGCATAATTTTCCTACACTATATTTTGTTACTACGCCCGGATATTGTCTCTGGACATATCTTGGGTCTGGCCTACGTATAGTAAAGCCCTGAGTTTTGTTCAAGAACCTTTCCTGACAGTTGTTTGTGTCTATGGGCCAGATCAACCATTTCTTCCAATTTGGATCAGATCTGTTGAGTTGTAGTATATTGTCAACTGTCACCACTGCCTTTGTATTATTATCACAGGCAGGCGTTGGCACAGAAGGTGATTTCATCTCTTTGATCTTGGCTAATCCAAGACAAGGTGTTTGTTGGACGGTTTCATTCAAAAACAGTATTTGTTCAGGGATGATACAGGCTCTAAACAAAGCTTCTATACCCTGTACCTGCCAATCTTTACTACCCCAGACAGTTTTTGTCTCAATTGTGTCTTTCCATAAGTCGAAACCCTGTGTAGACAGTTGGGCAATAAATGCTGCAGAGTAAATCTGTTTCGTATTTGTTAAAATAGTTTTCAGACCTGTTTTGTTTATATTTCTATAGAAAAACGTTTCTGGGTCAGATGTATTGTATCCTGAAAAATATGGAAACTTACTAGCAAAGGTTTTTGAACTACCTTGTGGTGGTGTAGGACAATGTTCCCATTGGTTAAACATAAACACATTTCTTGGATATGCAGTTTTATGCAAATAATGATGACCATAGTGGTTATAACAATACAGTTCTTCATAGTCTGATGAACCCTCTAAATATTCATGTTTAGAAAATGCAGCAGATTTTTCTAGATCAAACATTATGTCAGTCACAGTCTCAAAGTCCCAATCATCTGAATAGGTACTGGACGTAATTAAATCACTTAGTGAAATTTTAAACAAATGTGGAATGTCCAATTGTTCCGTTGGTCCGAAAATTTCATAATCTGTTTTGTCCCACACTATACCATTGTGTATAGGAACAGCTGTGATGTTCACTGATGACAAGTCTCTTGCTTCACGATGGGAAGATTTATGAGGTTTCAAAAGTACGTTTACGTCTTTTCCTTCACTGTTCACATGGATGTATCTGCCACTTATAAGCACGCTTACTGTTGTTACCAAAGCTAGCCAGAGCAGAAAAACAAAAAGTCCAGATGTAATCCAGAGTTCAATCCATGGCGAAACCAGATAAGTCTTTTTCAGAAAGTGAATAAAGTCTTGTACTTGCTGCTTGAGTTTGAATGATGCTGGCGTCGTTTCAGGTTCACTTGGATCTTCCGAGAACGTATCAAAGTCAATGAAATAGCCAGAAGCAGTTCTGTCAATTGTTGGAATTGCATCAGGATTTGTTGAAATCACAGGAGACAGTTCTTCACGTGTCACGTTGGTGTAGACAGGTGTATTTGGACGAACTGTTATTTGGTTGTCAAGAGGGATGAGTTCCATAGCTTGGTTGCTTAGTCCTTCATTTGTTACAGCTGAATTCTCGATCGTGATCAGTCTTTCAGTCTGAACCTCTTGAATAGTAGCGAGAGGAGTGCGTCTGCTACTAGGTCGGAGTCCACGAGGCCTACTATTTAGTATTGGCCACATACTGTGGTTTGATCAGGTCGATGGACACAAATCTTTTCTCCTTTCTTCCAGCAAGGGGCGGCAGAAGTAATGTCATTGTTCCTTGAACAGCTAGAACAGGTACCGGTTGTCTGTAAGAAGGTCCAAATTCCTTCTTGTCCGCAACTTTTTCTCTGACTAGATCCCCAACTTTCGGAATCCAGACAGGCCTTGCTGGGACCGCCGATATTTCCCCAGTGGTGGTTGGCTGTAGGGATACGTTGCTTTGTTTCGTTCTTAATTTGTTAAGATCCTGTAAAACAGCCAAACGAACTTTGATATCAAATTGTTTATTTTCCACCACTGTGCCTACGTGTTCTAAGTCTGGAACCCACATTCTTGTCCCAAATAGGACCTCATATGGAGTGACCCCCTAGAGAACTTCTTGGCAGATTGTTCAATGAGCGTTGGACCCCATTAAGGTGTTTGACCCACCCATCACCCGAACCTAATACCCTAGCTGTTATAGACTGCTTTATGTCCCGGTTTTTCCTTTCCACAACAGAATTTCCCTCAGGATGGAATGGAGAGGAGTACCGCAATGCAACGCCCAGACTGGCCATGGCCTCCTTGTAAGCCCTAGAGCTAAACGCAGGACCCTGGTCAGAATGTAGCGTGCCTATTGCGTATGTGCCGATAAAGACTCGCAAATCTTTTATAACAGTTCGAGCGTCAGCCGAGCGCTGAGGCCATAACCATAGGAACCTAGATTCAGTATTTGCGGGAATGCCTTTGTCCAGTGAGACGCAGGCGAGTAGATAGCCTAATACTGTCTAACAGTGGTGTCTGTACTGGGCTGCCGCATTCGCAGCATGGTATCTGGTGGCTCTCTCGCTGTAATTTACAGTCTAAGCAGTTGTTGATGAATATTTGAATGTGTGTATTCATTCCAGGCCACCAGTACATCTCTTTTAATTTCAAAATTGTGTTTGAGATCCCTTGATGTGACAGACCCTCCCCCAAATGTGTTTCATAAATTAAGGCTGCTCTTCGTTCCATGTTTGGAATTACCCTATCCCCCACTCCAGGGATTCGAGCAAAAGGAACGTTGTTCGCAACAATTACATAAGAGTACTTAAGTGGAAACTTTTTTGGTAACGCTGCACTGCTGCCTTTGCTTGAAGCATTGACAGCTAACATTATCTCACCGTCTATTTTTGTTTTTGAACGAGTGATCGCAGCTACGGAAGCCGTCTGAACAGCCCCCTTTGCGGCTTCGTCAGCCAATGAATTCCCTGCAACGTGAACGCCATCACGCTGATGACTCAGTGTGTGAATCATGTGAGCCTTTGGTAGTTCGTTTTTCAACTGAACTACTTGTTCCCAAAGCAGTTTGTGCTTTATTGTGACACCTTTCGCATCTTTGAAACCATTTTCAAGCCAGGTTCGTATATAGTCATTATACGACTGAACACAGTAAAAGGAATCGCACACTATTAGTGTGAGGAATTCTCGATCCGTACTCTCAAGTGCCAGTTTGAATGCCTGTAGTTCAGCTCGCTGAGCTGTACAATCACCTAGTGATTGAGTTTTTGTGACCATAGGTCTGAAGATGCCATTTCGAATGTGACCTTTAACGATAGCACACGCTGCACTGTAAGCTTGCTTACTCCCTGTTGCGGGCTGTGCGGATCCGTCAGTGTAAATTATGAATTCATACTGATCGAGAGGCAGAATCTCAGTGGGCAGAGGACATTCTTGTTCATATTGGAGAAATGCTTGTGTTTTTAAATCTGGATCAAAAACATATTCAACATCAGGTGCAGCAAGAGAATTAACCCATTTTATCCATCTCGGATGTAGTGCTTTAGCATTTGGAATGCTTGCTTTTGTGACCGCTTCTAAAGCTGGTACCGGGGTTACGACAATTATGCGTTTCCCTTGGGCTAAGGCTCTTTCTTTTGCTACAGCTGTTTGAACTGCTGTTAGAATTTTTTAAGTAGAACTGAATCGCATTTCCGCTTGTGTGTACAAATGTGATTTGTACGCGATTGGTACTTTTTCACCCTCATTGAAGGTTAAGTAGGTGAATCCACATTGACCCGAAATTATTCGAATCACCAAATTTCTTTGACTTACGCGTGTTTGTAAGTGATTTGTTGCTAACATGTTAGCCTGGAGTGAACGCAAAATTTCTGTGTGTTCGTTTGTCCAGTTTTTGATTGAAAAATCAGGTTTAATTAATGCGTAGAGAGGTTTAACCCTTTCTGCATAGTTTAGTATGTATGTTCTTCCAAAATTTAGGAAACCCAGAATGGATTGTAAGTTTTTTAGCGTCTTTGGAGGTTGGAGCAGCGCACATTTCTCTAGAAAGTTAGCTGCCAAGCTCTTGCCTTCACTTGAAAGCTCATATCCCAAAAATAGGACATTGAGATGGGCAATTCGGGACTTTTTAAAGTTGAACTTGTAGCCCTCAGAGACGAATCCCAATATAATGGTGCTCACCCTGTTCAAGTGTTTGTCCAAGTCATCGTCAGTCAGATAGATGTCATCGACATAGGACAATGCCTCGTTGTCATAGATTTGTAGTAACTCCGTTACCCTCGCTGAGAATAAACCTGGGCTGTTTTTGAACCCTTGTGGGAGTCGACAAAAGTGACCCTGGGTCCCCATTATGGAGAATGCCGTTAAGTACCTACTTTCAGGTGCTATATTTTGACAAAAGAAACCATTTGAGATGTCTAATGTTGTTTTGTATTTTTTACGCACAATGTTATTCATTAATGCTGTGCTATGTGCATTTTGCACTGCAAAAGTTTTAGAACAAGTGTTTAAATGTCTGTAGTCCAAAACTAGACGATATGTATTGTCTGGTTTGGAGACAGGAAACAAAGGATTGTTAATTGAGGAGGTGCATGTTTCAATCACCCCTTGATAATCAAGTTGATCTAAGATCTCCCTGACCTGTTTTTTAGCTTCTTGCTTAATAGGATACTGCCTTTGTGCAGTTGGTTCATGTTTCAGATTTATTTTATGGTGAGGTGAGTCCTTATCCCATCCTACATGATTTTTATATAATGCTGGAGCCTGGGCCACTGCCCATTTTCTGGCATATGTATATTTTAGGTGAATTGGTATGTGATTGGAGAAGGCAGGCATAATAATGTCCTCGCCGTGTGGGCACTCCCTGACAAATTGTGGTGGCCAGTCCTTTTCTACTAGAAGTATGTCATAACCCTTTGATAGTCTTTCCCAAAAGAGTGCTTTAACCTGTCTAGGCTTGTCTCCCTCCATCCGGAGTGTTATGTCAAATAACTTTTGTGGAGTACTAACCCTGGTGTCTACAGTCTCTACTGTAATGTACTCATTCAAGTCCACTATCTCCAGAAGTTCCTTCAGGTTCTGGTGAGCTATTGTGACTTCTGCTGCACTGTCCAGCATTGTCTGAGCCCATTCTCCGTTCTTGAGTTGTGTTCTCAGTATTCTCGGCATGTCTTACTTTCAGACCTGCTACTTTCTTTTGGAGAATTGAGGTTTTGCTTTAGTTTTTGGAGCGTGTTTGTCGTCTTTCGATTTCACGCGTTCTTCTCTATGTTCTGTTCGTCCTCTTCTTTCCGAAGTCTGTGATGAGACCTGAAAGGGACGAGAGGAACGTGTATCAGTATCTTGATACCTATCAGGTTTTCTCAAATTATCCCTATTCCTGAGGTTATACCTCCTTCCAGAGGGCTCCTTTTGAGGAGACCTACCTCGGGATTGAGAACCTTTCTCATTTGAATTTTGTTTAGTAGACTCCCACTTCTTTTTAGAAGATGTAGGAGTTTGTTTAATTGAGTCCTTCTCAGGACTTTCAGATAATTTCGGCTTCACTGGTCTTCCACCCAAACTATCTCTGCCTAATTCTGCATAAGATTGTTCTATTATTCTGGGTAGCTCTGTTTGATGTTCTGTAACATCAAATTCCCTTAATTTTTGTCGGATCGCCACTGCTGCTGCCTCCCCTTTAATATTAGATAATATTATTGTTGAGACCTGGTCAAAATTTTTCAGTAATTTCATACCTAAATTTAAAGCAGGCTCTGCCCCGTATTCGTTTTGAATTTGTTTTAGGACATCAGGTATTACCGCAATCGATGGAATACCATGTGTTTTAGTATAGATGGCAGCAAAGACTGAGCCCCAAGTGGTGCAGTCTTCCAGTTGTGGTGTGATCCCCATTGGTAAACTAATGGTTAGGATCCTGTGTTTCTCATGTGGGCTAGTATTTGGAAATACTGCTTCTATTTGAGTAATTTTTTGAGCTATCCAAAATGGAATTTGCTCCCGCTTAGTGGGCATTTTACCCATGACTGCGTATAGAGTCTGTGGTGTAATTTTTAGAGTATTCCCTGGTGGGGGTTTGATTTGGAATTGTTAATGGTGGTTGGACTGTAAAAGTCCGCGTGACATATTGAACCAATTGTCTGTAGATTTTTATTAACTCTGTGAGTTGAGTAAGTAGTTCCTCATCTGACATTATTTCGATGTCGGGATGAGGTGTATAGCTGGCTAGAATCGGCCATGTTGCTCCTGGTCTACCTAGTGGACCGAGCCTGGTTATGTTTTTGTGATGTTTTAGGGCGCCTTTAAACTAGAGCTGATGCTCTTGGTATGTTAATGGAATTTCAATATCCTCGAAAGGAATGTATTCCTCTGGTGGTTCATCTTCTTTGTAGAAGTGAAATGTGTGAGTTACTGAATTGGATTCAGGAAATATTACCCATGAATAGAATACCTCTGTCTGAAAGGATTCATGTGCCTCTATCACGAAAACTGCTCTACCTCCTCTCGGTGATAGGCCATGTTTTATAAGTTTTAGAGTAATGGCTCTTCTTAAGTTTGGAGCGATGTCGATGACACCCTCCTCGGTTTCATTTAAACCTGTATTGTTAAAAAGTGCTGCTTGGGCTGGATCAGCCGCAGCTCCACCGTTTCCGGCGGGATTATCGGAGTCAGGCATTTTGTTATTTGAAAAATGTAGAACAAGTTTCAAGGAAACAAAGATAAGGTGCACAATATTTTGGGACACTGTATCCTTCAACGTTGAGCAAACCAAACAGCTAATATATAGGGTACTGCCCTATGTAGCCGTGGTGGATACTTAACCCTGCCCACTCCAGATGTCTTTTGGAGTATATGGGTAGGGGTCTCTGAGAGAAAAAGAAGCACGGCTGAGTTACTCAGTATCTAATGTTGAATTACTGCCTTACCAAACCGTTGGGCGCCATGTAGTGTAGCTCCTATTTCCCTAATAGGCTCTGCGCATTGGAATAATATATCCTAGAGGTTTGACATAGGACTAAGGTCGGTATGTCCCTATCGAGTATATTAAACTTAATTACTTGTGCCAGCTAGCTCAGAGGCCACTAGAAACTTCTTGACGACAAGAAGGGAGTAGTTTCTGGCAGCCGCAAAACATGACCACTGTGTTTCCCTTACAGAATCAGGACGTGTCCCAGAGTCGTAGAAACAATAGATAACTATTTCACTCAGCTCAGTCGTGCATGTCTAGTTACTCTCAAAGTTACACAGAAATAACAGACGGGCGTTTCAATAAAGGATTTATTGGACAGTCTTGTTTCTGTTGTAAGTTAAATGTGCTGTTACGATCACAAGACAGTATGCAAGATAAATAATGTACAGAGTGAGCAGTAGAAATAAATAATACTGCGTTAGCATTATCTTTTCAGCATATATGCATTTACATAAAATGACACAGCCTAAAAATGCGAGTACTCATACGATGCGTTTCTAGCCTAGTTCTACACCAGTGTTCCCAGTGGCGGTTTCTCTTTGAGGGCGTCGGGGCTCCGCCCCCCTTACTTTCAGGTTCAAATTAAAAGCTATAATTATATTGAAACTACTCCTTGTAAAAATAGCAAAGAAAACGTTCACACACTTTAACTATTTTGCCGAGGGGCTGTACTGCCACTCACTGTGCTTGTTGCTGAGATGGCTTCATGGCAGTGACGCTTTCCATAAACTTCCTCCCCTGGGCGGGTCCAAAGCTAAGAGTATTTGCCGGCTGACGAGCTCACAGCCCTGAGGCCTGTGATGTCATCAGCTCGGCAAAGAAATAGCTTTGAGGATCAGTCTCCTCCCCTTGACTACGTGTGTGTTAAATTTCCCCCGGGCGTTTTTGACAGAAGCCCTGTAATGCTGGGGCCTCACGTCAGTCAAGGAGGGGAGAGCATGGTTTCCCCACCCTTTCCTAACTCGTCACAGAGGGGTGGATCTTATCCTGTGAGGAGTTGGGAAAGGGTGGGGTTGAGGCTGTAGGCAGGAAGCCGAAAAATCGAATCTGCGCAGTTTGTCATCAAAACTTTTGAAGAAGACATACTGCGCAGACTCACAGTATCTGCTTCCCGCGCTGCAATTAATGCCGTTCGCCATTTTAGCAAGCAGACTCCTTGTGAAGATGTGGCACACTGCAGGAGCCTGTGGAAAGGATTTGGTGTTGCCTATCTTGAAGCTTCCCTTCCAGTCCAGACAGTGACTCGCAGCCTCCACCATGTAAGTAAGCTGGGTTCGGCGTATTTGTTTAGATGTAATAAACGTGGCGTGAGGCCCGTTAAATTAAATGCCTGTCTTGTTGATTTTTACTAATTACTTCCTTCATGCTATCTGAAGGGTTTTGCGAGAGCGGTTATGTGGACGCGTTTGACAAGCTAGTAAGGTGAACTTGACAAAACAGTACGGTCAGTTATCTCCAGGATTTAAGTTGGATAAATAATTGGAAAGCGCAAACAAGCAGATTGATGATAAAATAAATGGCATGCAGCAATACTTGTGGGAAGCAGTGAGGAGTCTGCCTCAGGGTAGAGTTCTCAAACAACTACTGTGTAAAAGTTTTATAAACACCATTTAACTGAATAAAGGAAGGCAGTTAAAGTTTAGTGGGGGGCCGGGGGAGAAGTGGGATTCATGGAGCGGTAAAGCGGTTTACCGTTTTTTGCACTAGACTAGTCTGCACATTTATTTTTGGGCTTCGATTAGCTGGGCAGCTCCACTTTTGTTTGCAAGGCAGTACTTGAATGAAATTGAAGCAGGGGAAGGGGTGTTTTGGGCCTAGTTTTTCTGACCTTGTCGACGTGGTATTGTGTGTTTTGGGAACCGAAATTGTAGGTGTTCCCCCTGGCTGGGAGTGGGTTCTATGGGTTGGGACTCTGAATAAGGAAATGAATGAATGAGATGACCTATATTTTATTTTTAGGGAAGTTTAACTATGAACGCCAAGGCTGTACTTGTACAAATGTGTGTATGCACGTTCCATTAGTTAGTGAAAGAAAAACAAATGCAACTTTGCTTGTACTAAGATTTACCCAAAATATTAATTTGTACTCTTCACAAACTCATTGTCAGCATTTGAGTAAAATATTTCTAATCTGCAGTCAGAAAGATACTCGCATTTCCATTTTAGTGGTTCTTTTACTAGTTTATGTGCATCTAATCTGCAAACTTTGCTTTTTAGTATTTACCGCGTATATTCTTTCCTTTGCAACTTGTTCTAAAATAAGTCACTACGAGTCTCTTTTGCAGTAGTGTCTATCTCTGGAGCTTAATGAAATCCTGCATACCAAAACACGTGTGTGCAAACATTATTTTAGCTGAAATTCACCGCAAGATTTTTCTTGCATTCAGTGTTATGTAATGTAAGAAAAATCTTGCCTTGGATTTGGGCTAAAATAATGTTTGCACACACAACCAATTACCGCCACTTTAATCGCTATAATCCCTCTGTGGCAGGATGGACTTGGAGGGCGTGACTGTCTGCACAGCATGACTCTGTGCCAAAGTGGGAACTACAATAAACACATCAAAGTCCGCGACCGCCTCAAGCACTGCTGGCCTCCAGTGCTGCTCCCTGCTGGGAGATGAGATCTCACCAAAACAGAGGCTTGTTCGCCCAGACAGGCTGTTGGTCAGACCTGAAGGCGCCTTTGAGTTTCACGACCTGTCACCTTTACTTACTTATCTATCCAGCGCGGACATTGGTAGCATATACCTGCCTGCACGAGACAAGATCCTGGACTCCAGGATCCTGTCTGATGCAGGCAGGTATATGCTACCAAATGTCCTCGCTGGATACAGAAAAGGAAGTAAAGGTGATAGGTCGTGGACAGAGTGCCAGCTTTAGCGCTAATGGCGCGCGGGGCGACATTGTTTGTTGGTGCTCTTCCCTCCTCCAGAAAACCCTTCTCCACAGATACCCCCAGTACCACACTCCCACAGTGCCCCTCAGGAGAGCCCTTCTCTCTTGTGCAAAAATTATGCTCAGCCAAATAGGCTGCATGCGTCGTACCTTAAATATTAAATATGTATCAGCTCGAGTTCACTGGAGTATGCACTCGGGTGTCTACTAACCATTAATCACCACTTTTTCACCAGACTCCGAGTCCCTGAGTTCAGTTAGAGGTAACAATGTGTGGAGTTTGCTGGAAGTAAAGAAATGTTTGACCATGTTTGCGGACCAGTTAAGCAACTAGTGTTGGGGGGCACATTAATGCAGTATAGTCCCAACACCAGCATCACTGCTGTTTCAATATGTGCTGTGTGGTATTTTCACACATCACATGTGTGCTGTGTGAAAATATCACACCTCAAGGATGACATCACTCTGTAGAAAAAGGGCAAGCAAAACACATGAAGAACAACAGCTCAGGATTAACATAGTGGTATCTGACGATATCATGGTAGGTATGTTAGGCCTGTAACTTTTAAACTGCAAGTAACAAAAGGGTCTCTCTGACAAAAGCAGTAACTGACCCATTGAAATATCTACATTATATTAACTTTGTGATTTGCATGGTACACATTCTTTGCAGCACGCATATTAACCCTCTGCGCATTACCATTGCCTTGGGTTCAGAATGCTGCTAGTTTGTGACTATTTAGTTGTTTGTTAAATAAAAAAATCTATGAGGAACTCGGCATTGTTTTCTCAAAGTCTGTTATGAAGCTCTGTGCTTATACTGAATAAGCAGCTACCTAAGTTATTATATGACATCTCTTTATTAATGTAATAACTGCACTTTCACAATTGCTTTCTTAACCTTGCTTTCTCAAATTTGCTTGAAAATGCACCATTTGTCCACTCTTTATCCAAAATTTTCTCGGGGGAACCCCCCGAACCCCCTTACATTGTTCAGCCTCGCTTGCTACGCTCGCTCGCCATGGTGCACACCACCACAAATTTTACGCCTCACCTCTTTCAAATGTCACCAGCCGCCACTGAGTGTTCCTAACCTATCCTAGGTGTAGGGAGAAGTAGAAGTAGGTGATGTAATCCTGACTAGAGTATACTAAGAGTATGTTAAGCTTAGTATGCCAAGAGTCCAGTATGCCAAGAGTCCCTCTAGGTTCTAGTCTGCTCCATACCTGAAGAATGAGAGAGGTAGGAATCTCTTTCCCAGACTCGAACTCCAACACCCCGCAAGGGAAGTTAGATCACTGGACTCTCTGCGTGCAGGAATGACAGCGTCTTCTCAGTGCGTCCGGCCGGGAATCGGGCTCCTCTGAAGTCGAGGTCTCCTATGATTTACAGGGGTTTGGGAAGGTATATTTATACCTGAAAATGTTAGCATTGACCGTGAGTTGGGCAGCGAAAGACGTCATGAATGAACCCCTAAGGAATAATGGTTCATGCATAATATATGAGTCCTTGAAGAAATCAATAGTCCTGGGCAAGGGAAACTCCTGCAGCCTAAGGGTCTGTTTATTTCATGAACTCGTTGTGAGGCTAGGGTGGACGGATGTCGGAATCCATGCCTGTATTTGGAGTGCATGGGTTATGCCTAAATAAGGTCTAGGATTTTATGCCTATATAAGGGCAAGGCGAATTGTGCCTATATAAGGACATGAGTCTGGAAAGCCCGTTTATGGACACCCTAGGAAATATACAACAGCATAGGTAATGCTTGCGTGATTGCATGACTGCATGGGTAGTGCCTGGGTAATTGGAGGAGTGCATGGGTACTGTCTGAGTGATTGAAGAACTGCATAGGTAATACCTGGGTGATTATATGAGTGCAAAGATAATGCCAGCGTGATTAGAGTAATACACAGATGCTGCCTTGGTCCATCGAAGAATGCATGGATAGTGCCTGACTGATTGCAACAATGCATGGATAGTACCTGGGTGATTGCCCGAGTGCAAGGGTTCTGCCTGGATCATAACATAAGTGCATGTGTAGTGGCTGGATGATCGAAGGAGTGCTTTGGTAATGCCTGTCTGATTGCATGAGTGCAGGGACAATGCCTAGGTGATTGCATGAGTGTAGGGATAATGCCTGGGTAATTGCATGAGTGCAGAGGTAGTGTCTAAGTGAATGCATGACTGCAGGGATAGTGCCTGTGTGATTCTATGAGAACAAGAGTAGTGCCTTGGTGATTGCAGGAGTACTAAGGTAGTGCCTGGGTGATTGCATAAGTGCATATGTAGTGCCTGAGTGATTTTATAAGTGCATAGGTACTGTCTTAGTGATTGGAGGAGTGCATAGATACTGACAGGGTGATTGGAGGAGTGCAAGGGTAGTGCCTCAGTGATAGAACCAGTGTATAGCTAATACATTGGTGATTGCATGAGTGCAGAGGTAATGTCTAGGGGATTAGAGGAGTACATAGATAATGCCTGGGTGATTGCATAAGTTCAGAGGTAATATCTGGGGACTACATGAGTACATAGAAAGTGCCTGGGTGATTTTATAAGTGCATCGATACTGCCTAGGTGCTTAGAATACTATTGTGGTAGTGCCTCAGTGATTGGAGGAGTGTAAAGGTAGTACCTGGGTGATTTTATAAGTACATGGGCACTGGCTAAGTGATTGGAGGAGTGCATAGATCCTGAGAGGGTGATTGGAGGAGTGCAAGGGTATTGCCTGGGTGATTGAACCAGTGTATAGCTAATGCATTGTTGATTGCATGAGTGCACAGGTAATGTCTGGGGGATTAGAGGAGTATATAGGTAATGTCTGGGTGATTGCATGAGTTAAGGGATAATATATGGGGGATTATAAGAGTACATAGGAAGTGCCTGGGTGATTTTATAAGTGCATCGATACTGCCTAGGTGCTTAGAGTACTATTGTGGTAGTGCCTCAGTGATTGGAGGAGTGTAAAGGTAGTGCCTGGGTGATTTTATAAGTGCCTGGGCACTGGCTAGGTGATTGGAGGAGTGCATAGATCCTGAGAGGGTGATTGGAGGAGTGCAAGGGCATTGCCTGGGTGATTGAACCAGTGTATAGCTAATGCATTGGTGATTGCATGAGTTCAGAGGTAATATCTGGGGGACTACAGGAGTACATAGAAAGTGCCTGGATGATTTTATAAGTGCATCAGTACTGGCTGGGTGATTGGAGTAATACTGTGGTAGCACCTCAGTCATTGGAAGAGTGTAAAGGTAGTGCCTGGGTGATTTTATAAGTGCCTAGGCACTGGCTAAGTGATTGGAGGAGTGCATAGATCCTGAGAGGGTAATTGGAGGAGTGCAAGGGTATTGCATGGGTGATTGAACCAGTGTATAGCTAATGCATTGGTGATTGCATGAGTTCAGAGGTAATATCTGGGGGACTACAGGAGTACATAGAAAGTGCCTGGGTGATTTTATAAGTGCATCAGTACTGCCTGGGTGATTGAAGTAATACTGTGGTAGTGCCTCAGTGATTGGAAGAGTGTAAAGGTAGTGCCTGGGTGATTTTATAAGTGCTTAGGCACTGGCTAAGTGATTGGAGGAGTGCATAGATCCTGACAGGGTGATTGGAGGAGTGCAAGGGTAGTGCCTGCATGATTAAACCAGTGTATAGCTAACGCATTGGTTAACAACGATACTTTGACGGCGGACTGCTGTTTCTGCACCTCACACTAGTTTCAGTTAAATCAGGTTCCTTGCGCAACTAGCCCTTGCACCAGCCGTCGGGTGATGCCTCTGTACGTCAGATCCTAAGCAATTGAGGGGTTGGGCGTGCGCAGGCAATGAAGTCCAAGAAGTCAATGTTTAGTTTTTCAAATGAGTCTTTATTTTCACTTAATTAGTTCTCACAGGATTGAAGATTTTATGGTCAGCCAACGCGTTTCGTTCTCATGACGAGAACTTCGTCAGGGCTCAGTAGGCGAATATCATTCCTTTGATGTATACTAGGTAAGTTTGGCCTGGTTCCAACGTGACCTTTCGTGTAGGATTCGAATACGCGATCCCTTAACCAAGTCGGTGTTCCAGGTAAGTAATCTGGAAACACTCAGGATGTTGCAAGGCCTCAGTTGGCCTAAGTAGCAAATCTAAAATTGCGAGTTCTCCTGCCAGAATGGCAAACAGACACTGAAAATTATGCGGTATATATGAAATGTAGCTTTCCACACATCATACAAATTACTCTAATAAATAATATCTCTACAAACATATCTCAAACCTCACTTTTGCGTTGCTGCTTTGCCATTCTACAACTACTTATAATGTTACACTAACCCAAATACAATGCAGAAACCCTTCACATGTCTCTGCTAAAAGTCTCACCATATTCCTAAAAGCATGCATGCATATGTCTGTACCACAACACTATCCACACCTCAAAAGTTCACAGAACAAACTTTCAATTTCAAGCAAACATCCAAAATTATGTGGCATATTTCAACCATACCTCTCTAGAGACTTTAAAAAAGTAGCCTAATCACGAATACCTTATGTCAACATCTTTTAAATCACACTTTTATGCTGCATCTTCACCATTCTACTACTACTCACAGTTTTGTGCCTATTACATAAAAAGCAACAACACCTCTTTGTTATACATCATGCACCTTCAAATGTATAAAACATATGAACATACATATACAAATAGAGACATATTTCAGACACAAGTCCATGCACACCATAAAACTTGACAGACTGCACTTCCAATTTGAAACAAACACCTAAAATTATGCGGTATACTACAAATGTACATATCCACACACTAAAACAAACTACCATAAACACTAATCCATCTTCCAATATACACATATTACTATACAGAATCTATTTCAAACAACATTTAACTACAATAAAACAAACTACAATACACATCTCTACATTTAATAATATATTTCAAACATCACAGTTCGTGAATAATTTTTAGAGATTAAAAATAAACCTAATACATAATACACCTCACAAATTTATAACTCACCTTCCAAATTGATTTGTAGAATATGAAATATCACAAACTCATAAAAGATTTTCTTATGCACACAATCAATGTAATGCACCAAATTGAACAAGGTAAAACCAGTAATGGCAAACTTTCCCTCTCTTTCGCCACACAAATAAATGTAAGTAGCAAATCACATTGCTTCCTACATAATTTCAAATTGTAAAACACATTTCTATTGGTCAGACATATTAACCCTTACCAACTGACTTCTAAAAGTGTCCAAACTGGTTCTGGAATTTTTTGGAGTCGCGACTCCACCACGCACCAACGCGATGGAGCCGCGAATCCATATGGGAGTTCAAAAATATATTACAAATAAAAATACCACTATTTTTTAACAGCACACCACTTCTAAAAATAGTACTAACTTGAGAAATTATACTTTAATAACATATCACTTATATATAAATTACAATTTTACATTTTAAGTCCACAGTTAAGTTTCAACCCTTCCCCCATTCTGCTTAATGCCAGTTTCCATAGTAACAGTTCATGGAACATTCAACTGAACTAACAGGTCACAAGTTCATCATATTTTTAAGCCCAGCACACAAGGTTACAAATGCAAACAGCAGGTGTGGTTGACTTTTGCAAAATATGACCTTATCCTATCTACTGTACCTTTCAAACATTTTTTAATAACCAATAACAAACATGCTTTTTAAAGAAAGTAACATGCACCCTATTTTTGAGTGTACAATGTTCAGACACAGCCAATCAATTCTCTACTTTTTAAAATACAGCATCTTCTCCACCATTTTAGATACCTCCCATTCTACCAACTGACTACCTCAGCTACAGACATATTTTCATTACTTCCAGACATCCCTTCAAGATGCTTACAGTGTGGATTGTTGGACACAGCTATGTTTTCTGGTGCAAAAGGTATGCTGAACGCAGAGGTATTGACAAAGACCTAGCTTTGCAAAATGTTGATATTAAATGGATTGCACAGAGAGGATTAAAGTGGCACCAATTGATGCCTTTGGATAAAACCTTTTTGCATCTCCAACCCCCTGACCTCATGATTGTGCACTGTGGTGGCAATGACCTAGGCACATTGACTGGGGTAGGTCTGGAAATGCTAATGAAGGACACCTTTGCACAATTGATGTTGCTTTTACCCCAAACTGTCTTTGTATACTCAAATGTATGCCAAAGACAGAAATGGAAGTGGTCAAATCAATTCTGTCCACAGATTGAGAAAGCTAGGAAAAATGTAAATAAAGCTGTTTCTGCAGTACCTCAGAGACCATAGATGGGCTCCATCTATAACAACAATCTACGTTTTGATATGGATTACAGCTACAGAAGTGATGGAGTACACTTCACAGATCAAGGAAACAGAGTCTATCTCAACAACCTAAAGCTGTGCATCCGCACTTACATGTAGCTACAACAAACTCATACTCATACTCAACAATACTACGGAAGGGGACCACATGGCCCCCCTTACCAGGGCCACTTTTGGCCCCGGGGACCCCATCCCCTGGGGCCTGGCATCAGCATTGGGGACTGTGGGGGGAGCCCCAATGCCCCCACGGTCCCTGCCGGCTCCCCGCTCCTGCGGTAGCCGGCATTGCTTTTGGGCAAGGGAAGCTGCTAACATGCAGCTCCCCTTGCCCAAAAGCAATTCTACTTTGCTTCTTGGAAGCGAGAGCAGGTTTTCTGCTCTCGCTTTCAAGAAGCAAAGCAGTGTTTGCTATGACAGGGCGGGAGCCGTGCTCCCGCCCTGCCATAGCAAACGGCAATGTCCCGAGGGTAGGCACCCCGGGACATTGCAGGAGCCGGCCCTGGGGGGGCGGCGGTCCCCAGGGCCATCGGGGGCTCCAGGAGGGGGCCACGCGGCCCCCCTCCCATCATGTTTGAAGCCCCGGGGAGGTGGTGGTCCCCAAGGCTTGGGGGGGCCCGCAAGACCCCCCTCAATAATCAACAAAGCCCCGGGGAGGTGGTGGTCCCCGGTGCTTTGGGGGGGTCTGCGAGGCCCCCACAAATAATTAATGAAAGCCCCGAGGACGTGGCAGTCCCCGGGGCTTGGGGGGCCCGCGAGGCCCCCCGCACAAAGATATAAATGCCCCAGGGAGGTGGCAGGAGCACCCCCCCACGCATTTTAAATAAAAAGCCCCAGGGAGGTGGCAGTCCCCGGGGCTGCAGGGGGGCCACATCCCCTGCATATCATTATGTAAGGCCCGGGGAGGTGACAGTCCCCGGGGCTGCAGGGGCCCCCGCTAATTAATTGGTACCTGGCCCACCCGGGGGCTTATAGAAAACGAAGCGCGGGAGACAGCGCTTCATTTTTTTTATTTTCTCGGCGGGATTCACGCACCCAGCGTGACTTCCGCTCAAAAAACAAAATAAAATGCTTTTTTTGGCGGGACCCCCTGACCAGCCCTGAGGGGTCAGGGTGTTTCTACCCTGACCCCTTTCCTACATTTGCAACCTTTTTTTACCTTTTTGATGTGACTCGGTTCAACCGAGTCACAAAATGGCTGCCAACACATTCTGGTTTGGAGTGTTGGCAGCCAATGAGAATGAAGCTCGTGCTCGGGAGGGTTCACGGCTCCTCCTCGGTGCTCAGATATATAAATTGTTATTTTTTGAATTTCTCAGCAACTACTGAACGGATTTACACCATTTAAAAAAAAGGTTGCTTTCTGGACCAAGAGCTACCTTTTTACCAAATTTGGTGTAATTCCGTTCAGCAGTTCAGGCTGTAGCCGTGTCTAAATTTCCTATGGAAATGAACATGGGGAAAACATGTTTTGGGACCCCCTTTTTTCTCCGCCCAAGCTTGACGAATCACCCCGAAATTTTCAAGACAGGAGCTGACCTGAGTGAACCATTAGTTTTGAAAATTTCGCGAAGATTCGTCAAACGGCGCCAAAGATATTGGCAAAAGAAAAACGCTTTTTGAATAGAGACAAGGTCCTAACTATAACTACCTACTGGCGACCACCAGTAGGTAATATATATGTATATATATATAAAATAAATCTAATATAATATATATATTACCTACTGTCTGTCGCCAGTGGGTAGTTATAGTTAAGACCATGTTTCCATAGGAAAAGCGTTTTTTGACTCGCCTATATCTTTGGCGCCGTTTGACAAATCTACACAAAATTTTCCCCAAAAGTTCCCTAGTGATTCTTATTGGGTATGGAAAGTTTTGGGATGATCCGTCAGGCGGGGGCCTAGAAAAAAGGGGCAAAAAAACGTGCGTTTCCCATGTTAATTCGAATAGGAATTTTAGACACGACTACAGCCGGAACTGCTGAACGGAATTACACCAAATTTGGCAGAAGGTGTCTGTTGGTCCAGAAAGCGACCATGTTGTGAATTGGTGTAAATCCGTTCAGTAATTTTGGGGATATTAAAGGAAATTCAAATTTGTTTACATAGGGACGCGAAGGATCTGTGAACCCTCCCGATCTCATGCTGAGATCCGATTGGCTGACAACAGTTTAACCAGGGAATGTTGGTAGCCATCTTGGGACTCGGCTTCAACCGAGTCCCAGAAAAAACAGTAAAAAAAGAAAAGGGGGCAGGGTAGGAATACCCTGACCCCTTAGAACAGGGCTAAAAAGCACTTTACAAAAAGAAAATTGCAGTGAAAATGCAACTGACCCACGTTAAAAAGAAAAACAAGTGAGGGCTCCCACGCTTGTTTTAAAGTCAGCCCCCGGGTGGGGCACGTCCTGGGAGATTTTTAAAAAAATGAAGGGGGTGTACGGGCACCCCTCCTGATGCTTCTTGAGTCCCAGGGACCACCACTTCCCTGGGGCTAAAGAAATATTATGGGAGGGCGCACCTACAGCCCCAGCCTCGGGGACCACCACCTCCCCAGGGCAAAATAACACCAACAAGTAAGTCCCCCACAGTGGAATTGCTCAGACCTCGTCAGAGGCCTCACCCCCTTTCTCAACCACTCTGCAGGGCCCTTCTAGTGCCCTATTGGTTGGGAGATGAAGATCCCTTGGCTGCTGAGGGTCAGTGGGGGCCAAGAACCCCTATTGTTGCCACAAATAAGTTCCCCACATCGGGATTGCTCAGACCTCGTCGGAGACTCCGCCCCCTTTCTCAATCACTCAGAAAAGGGTCCTCCTGGTGCACTACTGGTTGGGGGATGAAGTCCCCTTGGCTGCTGAGGGTCGTTGGGGGCAAGTACCCCTATTGTTGCCACAAGTAAGTCCCCCACAGCGGGATTGCTCAGACCTCGTCGGAGGCCCCACACCCTTTCTCAACAACTCTTGAAAGGGGCCTCCTGGTGCACTACTGGTTGGGGGATGAAGTCTATGGGTGAGCGCTCTGGTAAACTGTGCTGTGCCTGCGGTTGGTGGAGTTTTGGCTGAACTCCGCATTCGAAGAGGAGTGGCCAAACTCTGCAAACTCCGCCGGCGGAGCAGAGTTTACCTCCCACCCCTATCAGATACTCACACACCCACTCACAGAGCCACTCAGACACTCAAATACTCACTTACAGCCCAGTTCATACTCTCTCACACCCACTTACAAACCTACTCAGACACTCATACACCCACTGAGATGCTCATGCACTGACTCACACACTCAGTGTCAAAGGTTAGTGGTTACAGTTAGGAAATAAAAAAATTAAAAACTTAGATATTCACTTAAAAGAACAAAGGTTACAGGGACATTATAGTTAGGAAATAGAATTAAAAAACTTTAGGTATTTGCTGAAAAAACCAAAAGTTACGTTATAGTTAGGCTTAGAATTCACTCGTACAAAACCAGTGAAATTCAGCAGTTATAGTTACCTGAGCTAACAATAACTTACGCCCCAACAATGCACTGCTTATGACCTCACACATTACATCACTCATGACATGACCAGTGACATCACTGATGACATCTCAAATCTCACCCCACTGTCCTAAAAAATCATAGAGGCCATGGGCCTTGGGTCCCCATGGCCTGCAGAAGCTCGGGGAGGGGGGTCCACACACCCCTCCCCTCTAATTATATTTTTTGGCCGCAGGCGGTGTGGTCCCCAGGGCTGTAAAGGCTTGGGGGAGGGTGGCTGCGTGCCTTCCTCCCCTTATTACAAAAAAGGCCCTGGGGAAATGGGTCCTGGGGCCCCAATAGGGTAGGGGAGCAGAGCAGCACGCCCCCTCCCCTTAAACAAAAAAAAAGGCTCCAGGTATTGGGATCCCTGGGGCCGTAAAGGCTCGGGGATTGTGCGCCCCTCCCCTTAATAAGAAAATACAGCCCCAGCGGGTGAGGTCCCTGGGACCTATAGTAGCTCGGGGAGGGGGACCATGGGCCCTCCTCCTCTTAATTAAAAAAAAGGTCCTGGGATTGCTATTTTTAGTTAATATTTAAAGGAGTTAGCTAATAAAAAAAATATTTTTTAAAAGGTTTAAAAGTTTAACATTTTCAAAATTAAGGTTATTATTGGTTTTTTTAAATAATCATATATAATTTTTACCCCTTAAAATATATATTCATATAATTTTAAATCTTGTGTGAGTGTTTTGTAGCTAGCTCTAAGGCTATATGAACCTGTTTTGACACCAATAAGACTGTAGTAATTTTAGAATACATTTCGTGAATTGCGTCTGTCTGACTTTTGTGGGTGTGTGTTTTTTTTAATTAGAATGTATTTCCCATTTTCCCACCATTTTCCCAGTCCCTCCTGAATGGACTACTCATTTGTATCCCTAGGTTTCCGGAGATCTCCATGCAGAAAAGATAGAAAATGCAAAGACGGAGGTCTTCGGCTGTAGGTTTGTGAATTGCATTTTGTAGTACATGAGTAGTACTGCTTTACATACTACAAAATGTGCCATTTGGGAATCGAGCCTTTAATCTGTTTCTGCCTGAAAAATCTAAATGCATGAAATATAATGTAATTGTGTAATTCCCACTTGATATACACAAATGTCATTGTCTTCCAGCATTTCCCACATAATACACAGCGCCCCATTGCTCGATAGCTAGGTTTGCGCAATATAAAATACCAACACAATAAATTGGTAGCTAAAAACAGGCCACGTGATAGGTGAGCCACAGAAAAACTGTCCTCCACCCTGATGTCATTCTTGTTGGTCGCTGTTGAAATACTCAGAAAAGCAAATTCTCACATATTGATATACGACCACTAAAGGTGCTTATCCATACAGTGCGCTATCTAAATCATATCCTATCCATTTACCCCCATCGCCATTATACTCAGCATGTACATTGTGGCAGAAATATGGCACGTTGACAAAGCAGACTCAAAATAAATATATTCCAGATTCATTTTGAACGGAATGCACATATCTTTTTTCGGTTGCTTCTCAGCTAAATGTGAAACATCGAGAGGGTCAGGACAGCTAATACAAGTTATACAAATATTATTGCACTGGACCGCTGTAGTGAACGATGGTCGTGTGAACATTTCTCAGGCCTGTCAACAAACGTGTTGTCTTCGGCTGCTCGAGAGGAATGAGCGCGCGCGGATTGAGCAAATGAAAAACGCGCGGGCTGACGGACTATCAGCAGTTACCAAGAACCGTTTTAACGCTCGGCTCGCTGTGATAAAGGGAATGCGAATGGACAATGTAAGTGAACGCCTATCCAGGAAAGGACGCCTGGAATGTGCTTGTGAACAGATGTGGGGTTAACGTGTTTCAGTATCCGTCTGCACCTTGCTCTCGGTATTTCATTCTGGTCTGTATCATTCCCGAGTATCTGGGAAAGTGCAAGATATTCGTGCACAAAGTCCTCCTGGATTTCTGAAGTTATAGCCAGAACGTTTTAAAACTTTCTTCCCGCTACGATTTCTGGATTGCCTCATGGGATTGATTGTATTACCTGGCTCTCGAATGCGAAAGTACCAATCAAATGCTTTATTTTGTAATGTACTGAAATTACCTTTATAAAGCACTTCCTGAACTGACAAGGCATGAAAGCACATCATTGGAGGGTTAGCTCGCTATATCATGGAGGAGTCTTAGTTGAAAAGAGTTCTGAATTGCAGAGGGGATTATGTGGGTAGATTTTTTGATGCTGTGTATGAGTGTGCAGCTGTGTGCTCCTCTCCTGTATTAGATCACGGTGCCTGGGTGTGTAAGGGCAGATGTATGTGTGATACACAGGCATGTGCACATGCATTGATTGCTGTAAATGATTGGACAGTTTTCTTATAAAACCAATCATCAAGCACTGTATTCAGCCATTCATGGTAAAAGATCTCAAGAGACCATCCGGGAGCAACAAATCATAGTAAAAGATCTCAGGAAATCATCCAGGAGCAGCAAGGAGTAACCGAAAGGCATACAAAGGGGTAATGCAGCCTTATTTCTATAGGGTCTGCTAAGAAATGGTAGAAGAGTGACCCACAGAGTGCACTGGTTACAGCAGTCAGAGTACATACTCTATAGAGTCCACCCTAGCATGAGTAGAGAGCCGTATTCACGTACATACCAAGAATGCTGGATGTTAAGTGCTTACCAGAAGTTACAGTCATTCAGATGGCGCATGACTGAATGACACACTGATCACAGGCTTGGGCACTCGTGCACTTGTGTTTCTGCACCCTCCGTCACCTGGAAGGGTGTCTGTGACTTATTATGAATGTTGAGCAGGAGGGTGGTAGTGGAGCTGCAGAGTACAATGCAGAGCAAAGGATCTCAAACGTGGGCTTTTCCTTCATTTACCTAACTGACACCATGAGTTTCAGAAAGAAGGTGTAATTTAGCCTTATTGCTTGGCATTGCGGGCTATACTGGCCATTAAAGGCCCGCTCAAGCGCTTTGGCTGTGGCCCTTTAACAGGGGAGCGGGCCTTTAATGGCCGGTATAGGCTGCTCCGGCAAGCTATTGGGCTATTAGAACATTCCACCCCATGAGAGTAGAATATTATAATTGAAAAACCAAAGGTCTCTTGGATTCCGAGGGGGTTGAAACACCAAAGCTCCAAAGCCTTTGTTTCACAACAGTTGCTTTGATTGTTCAATAGATCACAGTTGCACGTAGGGCCACGACTGTTAGCTGCTGAACATTGACGACAATATCTGTGAAAGGATGTTGAAGTCAGCCCCTGGTTCTCACTGGGCTCGGCTAAACTGCTTCTCATCATTCAGCCGAGCCAGGGAGACTGTGGAGCTGAGTAGCACTTCTCCTTTTGAGGCTCCAGTGGCACTTAGCTACAGGAGGAGAGAGGGGAAAGGCTGCTGTGTGCCCTGCTGCACAGGCTCTGCCTTTCGATTTCTCATGCCCAATCTATATATTTTGGAGAGGCAGGGAGAAGAGAGAGGTTGTGTATTAGGACATTGTAATGTTGAGAGCAGCTAGACTATACCAGTTTATATAGGCTGGTGCTGCTGCTCTATTGTATTCAACATTACAGTGTTCTAATCAAGCCTTATAATTGGCCATTTCCAAAATGATGGACTGTCCAGGGAAACCTCTCTAAGATTCCCATTTTAAGATTGAAGTAAGATTTTGTTCTGTGATGTCAGTTCATGTTTAAATCATATAAAAGGAGGCAACCACAAGAGGTGGATGCATCGCAACATATTAATTTCCTCTTTTTTCATTGCGTTCATCACCCATTGCTGTTCTTGGTTTTTGAGCTGGAATTCTTCTGGATTCTTCCTGCTTGGCTTTTCCACTTCCCTGATGTCAGAGCGAGCCTAGCATGTGACCACAATAAGGAAAGTCTTAGTTAAGCGAGTTATTGGTATCAGACTTCAAACTGCAAGCAGCATGACTTGCAGACAGTTGCTCCACTGCTTATACTAGCAATGATGATGCTCACCTTACCAGGTGTGTGCAGGCGGACACACAGCAGTCCACAATCATGTCGGCCAGGCTGGGAAAGAAAGCAGATGGTCCAAACCGGATAGGCCATGCAAAGAGCACCCCGCCTTGAGCAGCGCTGGCCACTAATCACAGACAAGTAGAGGCCTGGCTGCAGATTATGAACATCACCAAGGACATAAAAAAGGTTACTGGGGACATATGACCCCTAATGGGAGGGAAACCATTATTTCAGTGAACCTGAACCCACCTGACATCTGGACAAGCGGGTCAGCCAGATCACAGCAGGAGATACCAAAGGAATTATTCCCCTTGGATGTCCCTCTAGAGGGTTAAAAATCCACTTGTGCATAACAGGTTAGTCTCTTTCCTAGTGCAATATCAGAGGCTATCCCCCCCAGCTACACTGTGACCCATGTATAAGATAACAGTGTAAAATGTGAAGTGCTTTCTAAAATGCATGCACTGTATAGTATTGTGTGTAAACCTAAAGTGCACATCCACTCCAGAGATCTGTGATTGACTTTATGGTCACAGGTTCGAAGCCCAGTGGGTCCACTCAGCCGTTCATGCTTTTGAGATCAATAAAATAAGTATCATTGAGCTGGGAAACAATTTACACCTGTTACTGTTATTTCAGTGACAGGAGGCCCATGGATAAATGTGTGCTTTACAAATACGTTATCTTAATTTACCTTCACTTTTTAAGGAAAAGCACTTTCTAGACAGTGATTTATTGATTTCTGTTAGATGGTCTGTTGAGTTCCGAGTTCTAACCCCCCACCACCACTCAGAGTAACCTGGCCGGACTGGGGATATATGGACATCATTTCTGCCACACCAATTGATTGCATGATTACACATGGGTGAATCAGTTTTAACCGAGGCTGGAGACAACTCGAGCAATTGAAGAAAGGCATCTACATAAAAAAAAGAGAATTTTGTGTTCATCACATGTACTTACCTGGGTGTTCTGGTCTTTCCCCAAGGGTGCTTGCGGCATTGGTCTCACAAGCGTAGGAGAGAGAAGAACCCATTTAAGCTGCCTCAAACAGAAGATCTGTATATTAACAAACCAACAGAGGACTTAGACAGAACAAAGACTTTTTCAAGCTGCCCTCATTTTTCCCCTCCCACCTTTATTTGTTTCTTGTAAAAGACATACTTTAAAGCAAGCGTTCCGAAATCTGACATGCCTCCGAAGCCTTATTTCTGGTCATCCCTCCACATGGAATACTTCATTGGGGGTATGTGACTTTCTTGTGTTTCTTGTATCAGTGACGATTAGCATTTTTTCAATACTTTTCAGGCAGTGTGGTTTCTCTGTGAGTATTACGTGTCTTTTCCCCTGCTTCCCCTGCCTTTGTATTTGCTCAGGGGCACCCTTCTGTGTGATTTTTTGCTTCATCCCTCCACATGGAACAGGTAATTTGTTTAGCAGAAAGTAAGGGAATAGGACTTGTCCCAGTGTATATTAGAGTCCCCAGCAAACATTTGATTGATGTTAGGCAAGACGTGTTATGAAGTTATGAAATCACTATCATATTCAGCAAACAAATTATTTTCAGCAGTTGGGTAATAGAAATTCTTGTAGGTTTCTTTGCAAAATATTTGTTCTCAACAGTAAGATATTGAAATGGTGCAAGCGAATTGGATGTCACTAGATGAAAGCAAATTGAAGTTCCGTAATTCATTGCCACCCTCCCTTTCACTCCCCCTATCCAGACCATAATGCTGTAATGTTGAAGAATAAGTAGACCCATAACAGATTGGGATTCTTTCTAGATCCAGGTTTTCTTGAGAAACATAAAGTCATTGTCCCTACTGATGATCACATCAGTGGTTTCATAGACCTACAATTAAGTGAAGCCTATCGTAATGAGGAGGAGATAATGGCTTCATACCAGGAACAATCTAAAAGGATCTCTGAAAGGTCCCTAGGTTGAATTTTTGTTTGGAAAGATGTCTGCAGGACTGACCAGGCAAAGCTGTGATGTCTTAAATGCAAAATTGGGATGTCTTGGATGTCAGAGTTAGTCTTAAAGTGGTTGTGAGACCTTTAAGGGGAGAAATTGACTTATTAAATTTAGATGTTTTCAGCCACATTGGTCGCAGTGCAATAGTCATCCAATAGAGTATTACGCTCTTCAGAAAAAATAAGAGGTGAAGTTCTCTTTAGACATGGAAGTTGATTAGAGATAGGGATGGCATGCATCAGTACTGATAATTGATGCTCAGTAAACCCATAAGCTGCCCCACAAAATTCTATCCAGCATGAAATATACATATTGGTGAATGTAGTACATCTTGGTGGTGTATTAGCTGCATGCAGTCTTCAAACAGTCATTAGTTAGAATAGTTTAGAAAACCTGATCCCACAGGAAGTGTAATACTACATTGGAAATGGTGCCAATTGTATGATATGATGGTATAGGTCCCAAACATCACATTCCTGTGGTGCCGGCCTGTTCCTCTGAAAGTAATAGGACTGTAGGTCTGCGGGGCCAGTGAGGGTTTGCCTTGATGTCACCTGTATCCACACTCTCTCACTGTCCAAGCACATACTCTATAAATGCCAAACAGGTTTTGCCATACAGTATGCTTTGTTCACCGTGAACATGCAATATTTAGTACAATCAAAATATCAAGATGGTCCAAAGAAGGTTTAATTAAAAGGATAAATATAGGAGTCATGCTGAACTGACTTGCAAGGATGGGTGTCAAGATGCACTAGCATTAAAATCCAGATCTAATGCGAGCAATGTATTCTTCCACATTTCTCTGAACCCACTGGCAACTGTACACTAACCACATGCAAGATAAAAGTACAGCCATGGAAAAGGAAAAGGAACAAGAGAGATAAACTGAGAAACTGGATCTTGTCACTGTGCCTGGGAACACAGCTTGGCTTGATTTGCACTGCAACCTTGATATCGAAAGACTAGAGAAAATGTTAGTTTTTTTAATGATTTTGTGACATAAAATCCATAAGGCCCTACTCCATCTTGAGCAAGCTGAGACTCCATTTTCTCTATTTTTTGCAGAATCATTGACATGTCTGCCTTTGAGCAGATGTCGTCTGTCCTTAACTTTCCAAGAACGTGGAAAGTCACTCAGACAATGACATTGATAAGAACATCTGATGCGACATCAGTCTGGGACATGTGCCTTGTTATCTCTATTTCTAGGCCGACCAAAATAATAATCAAAACAGTGTAGTCTGAATTGGCATGTTTTACCTTATTTGTTTATAAGAATGCATCTAAGACTTGCATCTTGATGCACATGGGTTACATCAGACAATCCTGAAGTTAAGTCAGAAATGCCCATCTTAAATAAGATACAGTATAAAAGGGCTGCCACTTAACCACTTCTCAGGAGAGGTCCTTTGTATCTCGTAAGCTACTACCATAGAAGATCTTGACTACCAGAGATGCTGCCACATCGCACTTTATGCTGAAACTTGATACCGAGCCAAGTCTGGGAGGAGATAGATAGATATTTATTAATGTTCAATTAATTAAAATCATTACAAAAATAAAATACATTCCTTCTTACCTGCCCCCATCCCTGCATAGAACATCACTTCATCTCGATTAGTCCCTTAAGTTATATAAGCAAACAAACCTCAAAGTGCAAAGTGCAGGATATTATTATTATCTCCTCCACCTTCAAGACTATGACTTATATTAAGAGCTAGTTTTAAAATGCTTGTAGGTTTTTCCCTCTACTAGGTGATCATACTAAACAGGGAGCCTCCAGTCTGCAGTCCCATCACTCTGGTACTATAGTTATACAAGCAAAGAAGCCCCAAAGTGCAAAGTGCAGGGTATTCGTCTTAACAAGGCGTTTTAAAGGGCATGTAGGCTTTCAGCTCCATTGGGTGTCCATGCTAAACTGGAAGCCACAAGTCTGCACATCATTCTGGCGAGTATATCGTTGCCATGCTACCCATGGGGTAATAATATAAATTCATTGAATATTTGTATACAGTGCAAGATTTAAGGTGCTGTAGCCTTTCCGCGCCACTTGGTGTCCATCCAAAATTGCGAGCCTCAAGTCTGCACTTCCAAAGTTCTGGCAAGGATATCCTTGACCATGCTACCATTGGGTTTTTAGTGCCAATCCATGGAATATTTATATGAAGCGCAAATTTTAAAGTAACTTTTCTACTCTACTTGGTGTCAAGCCTGAGTTAATAACCTAAGGGGTATATTCACAAGAACGTGTGCTAAACATCTCCAAAAAATGTTAACGCAACTTTACACATCGCTGCCTATCGCGGGAAAATAACCCTGTGTTAACGTGGAATTCACAACACGGCGGTACCATGCGATAGTCCACCGAAAACGCGGCCAATGTCCGCGATACAACCACCTCGACGGAGATAAAAACACAAACCACAATCAATCAATCAATCAATCATGTCACTTATAAAGCGCACTACATACCCGCGAGGGTCTCAAGGCGCTGGGGGAAGAGGGGGGTGGTGCTGCTACTGATCGAAGAGCCAGGTCTTGAGGAGCCTTCTGAAGGCCAGTAGGTCTTGGGTCTGTCGGAGGTTGGTGGGGAGGGTGTTCCAGGTCTTGGCGGCGAGGTGGGAGAAGGATCTGCCGCCGGCGGTCGTTTTCCGGATGCGGGGGACTGTGGCGAGGGCGAGGCTGGTCGAGCGGAGCTGGCGGGTGGGGGTGTAGAAGCTGAGTCGTCTGTTGAGGTAGGCTGGTCCGGAGTTGTGGAGTGCTTTGTGTGCGTGGGTGAGGAGCTTGAAGGTTATCCTCTTGTTGACAGGGAGCCAGTGAAGGTCTCTCAGGTGGGGTGTGATGTGGCTGCGTCGGGGGATGTCGAGGATAAGACGTGCAGAGGCGTTCTGGATGCGTTGCAGCCGTCTCAGGAGCTTAGCCGTCGTTCCTGCGTAGAGGGCGTTTCCGTAGTCCAGCCTGCTGGTGACGAGGGCCTGGGTGACTGTTTTTCTTGTTTCGGTGGGGATCCACTTGAAGATCCTGCGGAGCATTCGGAGGATGTTGAAGCAGGATGAGGAAACGGCGTTGACCTGCTTAGTCATGGAGAGGGTGGGGTCGAGGATGACCCCTAGGTTGCGTACGTGGTCGGTGGGTGGCGGGGCTGTTCCCAGTGATGTTGGCCACCAGGAGTCGTCCCAGGCTGAAGGGTTGGAACCAAGGATGAGGACCTCCGTCGTGTCCGAGTTCAGCTTCAGGCGGCTGTTCCTCATCCATTCGGCGACGGCCTTCAATCCTTCGTGGAGGTGGGCTTTGGCGGTGTGAGGGTCTTTGGTGAGGGAGAGGATCAGCTGGGTGTCGTCGGCGTAGGAGATGATGTTGAGGTTGTGCTGTCGGGCGACGTGGGCGAGGGGTGCCATGTAGATGTTGAACAGCGTTGGGCTGAGGGAGGAGCCTTGGGGTACGCCGCAGATGATCTTGGTGGCCTTGGATCGGAAGGGGCGAGGCGGACGCTTTGTGTTCTGCCGGAAAGGAAGGATGTGGTCCAGTCCAGGGCCTTCTCTTGGATCCCGGCGTCGTGAAGGCGTGTTCGTAGTGTGTGGTGGCAGACCGTGTCGAAGGCGGCTGATAGGTCCAGGAGGATGAGGGCTGCTGTTTCTCCGTTGTCTAGCAGGGTCCTGATGTCATCGGTGGCGGCGATGAGGGCGGTTTCGGTGCTGTGGTTGCTGCGGAAGCCGGACTGGGAAGGGTCCAGGATGTTGTTCTCCTCGAGGTAGCGGGTCAGTTGTTTGCGATGAGCCCATTCGCGATGAGGAAAGCAGCAATAAGCACCGCCAGGCCCGCGACACACACACGGCAGGCGGGAATAAGCACAACAAAAGCCTGAAAAGGAAAGACAAACCAAACAGAAAACAACAGCCAAGCACAATGGAGGCAACCGGAGCCAGTATACAAGCCCACAAGCCCCATTGGCAACAAAACATTGTACATGGCAGGCCATCGTGGACAAGGTGAATGCAGCCGGAGAGCGGAGGAGGACAATGGAAGAAAACCAGAACAGCCGGAATGATGCGAAATGCACAAACAAGCAGAAACACGCCAACAACAAGAAGGCAGCAATGCACACCGGAGGTGGGAGTCCAGCGCCTCACCAGGAGCTGGATGACATGGTGTCCACCACATCAGTCTGGAGATGGTGGCAGGAGTCGGGGACCGGAAACTCCCCAAAACAACAGACACAACAGCAACAGGGAGAGGAACGACCAGGGACTGGGGGGAGATGGGCACAATGGCACACAAGCACAATTAAGCACAGCACAACTGCATACAGACCATGCCCAAGAGTAACAACACCAACCAAGAGCACAAGTCACACAACCCGGCAATATCACACCACTGAACAAGCACAGAAGTGAAAACCACACTGCCTGAAAGGGAGAAGGGTGAGCCAAATCAGAGCTGACGGGACATCTCACACACAATGCAGCACACACACATAGGAAGCAGAGCACCCCAACATCGAACACAATGTGGTACAAACACCAACATTTGAACAACAGAACACAGGACACAAGTGCACCAGCTTGTGGCCGGCAAATGGCCATACGCATCTGGCAAAGCACGAAACAGGGACATGATAATGCACAAGTACAAACCCACAGCCCTGATGGGGGAGCAACGCACATATGGCAGGGAGCCAGAGAGTCCGTGACACCCACATTGGCATACAAATCAAGACACAACACAGTTGGAGACAAGTGAAAGTGCGGAAACTTTATCAACAAGTGCGTGTCAGTACGGCCAAGAGAAGTGCCACGATATGCAGACCAATGCAGCAGCATGTCTGAATGAGGAACATAGGAAAGCGCCCATGTCCACCCCGGGGGAGTGCATCAACAACACAAGTCAGTGCCAACCCGCGTTGGTTGTCCGCGCATGGATCAGGAGTCCAGGCCAATGCAGCCATGTCCACTGTCGTCTTGGGACATGTGACCAGATTCCCAACATGCAACCAGGCGTCGGGACACGTGCAATGGGTCACATCCAGTTGTGGCTGCAGATACCTTGTCACTCGTCCATGAACGCGAGTGCAGCAGCGTAGGCCAACATCTGCAATGAGAGACCGTTCTCCACCACATCTGACATGTCGTTGACGTAATCCATCAGCTGACCCGGACAGATGTGCTGACTCCAACCCCTGGCCCCAATGTGCACCAAAGCCCAATCGGGTAGCGGCTCAATGTGCTCACTGCACACGACGACTCGTGCAATCTCCCAGGTCCAGTTGCCAGCATGCATGCCAAACATCCATGCATGCCATAAACGGGCATCACGGTGACACTCCTGGTCATGGGCCAACAGGGGGCGCACACACACGTCGAAATCCAGGTCAGCTACAGTCACATTGGAGAGGCAGACATCCATGGTCCACTCGAATATGCACGAGCGACAATGCAACACAGGCTGAACGCAGGTGACGTTCGCAAGGCGGAAGCTCAGCCGGTAACTGATCCGCAGCACTGCCGACGGCAGTGCCCCCAGTACATGCAGCAGACGTGCACGGTACAGGTCCACGTGACTGGAGTCGAGCATGTGTCCGGGATGGTCTGCCATTGCGTCAGTGGCTCTGCTTGAAGCGGCACTGGCTTGCCCTGCGCCAGTCCTGTGGATGAAATGGCACAGCTCGGAGCAGTGAGCAGTGTCTGAGTGCAATGGGTGCAGGCCTGGGGTGGGGTGGGAGTATGTGTGAAGGCCATCTCATGCACGCCAACTACGACCAAGGACTTCTGCGTGTGGGATGTGTACGCGTCGGTCTCACGTCGGGCAGTGCGTAGTGTGGGAGTCGCAAGTAAATGCTATCGTATCTGTCAGGGGGTGCTGGCCACATGCAAGTCCCAGCTCGGAGCTGCAGATGTGCCACCGCCTGATAGTACAGACAAAGGACCCTTCATCCCTACAGTAACATCACCATCTGCATGCATTCAGGAGATGTACAGAGTCCTGTCGTGGGTGTGGTGGGATGTCTGCGACCCTGGGAATCATGGATGATATGCCCAGCACGTGGCACATGAGCGGCCTCACTGTGTGTTACGTTGCCTCACAGCTGCTCCTCCCTCCCACGAGCTCCCACACTTGTGTGCGCTGCACAGTTGTATCACGTGCACTCCTACGGCACACCATTGTCATGCCTGTCCGCGCATGTCCAGCGGCATGCCAACAACACCGTGATGCTGGCCTTTGAAGGTGTGCGACCAAGTAAGTGCAGGCCAATGGGCCGGACAGGGCGGACACAGGTGTACAGTCCATGGCTGGCTGTGATAGCGCTGCGAATGAGGCTAGGCAACTGACTCATCAGCCGCAGGACTCATACACATAACACCTGGCATGCAGGTGCCAAGACCCCGAGCGGTCTTGCGCTCCTACATTTCCCCGTACGTGCGGGCCCGCCCTCCTGGTGCATGCTACATTGCAACATCGACTACTGTGGCCCTGGTGTCGACAACACCCCAACACAGAGACACACTTACCGCACATCCTGCCCAAGGCCAGGTCCGAGCCACGCCCTGCTCCCCCTGCCAAATCAGCACACCCCTGCGCTGACCTGACGTATGCCGGACCAGCACTCGCCGCTTGTGCATGCAGGGGGGGGCGTGCGAAGCTACATGTCCAGGGTCACTGCCAACGCTGAGGTGACATGGTATCGTCCGCTGAAGACAGCACACTGTGATGTTGCAGGGCCCCTGCCCATCATGCTGACACAATGACCACACGGACACACTTGCTCAGATGGTGTGAATGGCTACGGGCACGTGCGCCGGGCCACATTTATTAGCAGGCACACATATCGAGTGACACCTGTGTTGGATGTGTGTGGGGTGTGTGCACACCAGCCGGCAAGGGCTGCCTGGTGCAGTCAGAAATTGACAACAGTGTACATCGTAAAGGACACAACCATTCAACCATAAAGGCCCCATGACTTGTGCTGCATAGAGTTAGTGGCCCCGGATGCACAGCGTCCTGCACAGGCCTACCGCCACAGGCCGCTGACTTGCGGGGCACTGGGCAGGGTCACGAGAGCAGAGCAGGTTTCTGTAGATGACAAAGGGGCTTGTCGCGGAGTGTCTCGGTGGACAGTGGAAGGTGTACCCCCAGGGCATGATGCAGAGGGCAGAACCACGCTGAAACAGTCACTATGGTGGAGATGAATGGAACAGACACATGTCGGACACCAAGTCCGGTCCAGCCAGATGAAGATGCAGGAAACCACCAGGCCATGGACTCAGACGCCACCAAAGTCCAACCAGAAAGTGCCCATGACTCATTGCACACAGAGTTAGTGGCACCAGTGCTGTTAGGGGATGCCGCCTGCGATGAGGCGTGTCCAATGGTGTGGACTTCTCCACATCTTACCCAAGACACAGTTCCACATGTGTGACCTACTGGACCGCAGTGTAGGCCTGAGGCAGCGGTCAGCATGGGCCATTCACCGAGTTTCGCCTGCTTAGGTTGGATGGCCCCACCGGCCTGCGTAGTTCAGGTTCAGTGGCACCATGGGACGCGGACTTGCGGTGAACAGGGTTGATGGCACCAGGTCAGTTGTTGATAGTGTTCGATCACCTCCGTGACTCTGATCCGGCTTTCGTCTGGACTGAGCCACATCTTCCTCTTACTCCTCTCCATGCGTTCACTGGTGTGGACTCTGCCACTCATGATTCGCGACTAAGTGCTGGATGTGGGACCTACTGGTCCGCAGGGTAGGCCTGAGCCCTCATCCACGTGTCGCCGGCTTGAGTTGAACAGGGTTAGTGGCACCACGTGTCGCCAGCTTGCGTTGAACAGGGTTAGTGGCACCACGTGTCGCCGGCTTGCGTTGAACAGGGTTGGTGGCACCACGTGTCGCAGGCCTGCGATATGGAATTATGCCTCACTGATCGAAGGGAGTCTGGTGCTGTGGCCGCTGCCACGGACTTGGGGTCACTGTCATTCAGGACTCAGGACACAGTTCCACATGTTGGACCTAGTGGGCCGAAGAGGACGCCGGTGGAGTATGTAAATGAGAAAGGAGTAATGTGGGCCAGCGTCGGGGGGGCCAGCGATGGTCTGCGGAGGTTGCAGAGGTCGCGGGCTGGTGCTTGGAGCTTGCACCGGCATGTGGTGGGCCCTCTTTGACACACGCCGGTGTAGGCAGGTGAGCGTAGCCTCGTTGGTGCGCTGTGGCAGGCATGACGGGTCTGGGGACCCGCGGCCGGGGTGCAGCAGGCGCACAGGGACGCAGGCCCCGCCGTGCTCGGTGCAGGACTCGTGGTGGGCTGAGAGGCGCTGCCCTGGCAGACGCGTTGTCCATTCCGAATGAGAACCACGCCCAGTGCGACGGGCTTTTTGTTCACACCCCTACGCAGGCCTGGCGAACGCAGGTCCAACCCACTCTGCCCGCACATGCAGGGGGGGACGTAATGTGCGACATTTCCGCGTTCTGCCCCACAGCCTGTGGGGACATGGTAGCGTCCACTGGCCACTACACTCCATGCACCAGCAGTTGATCTCCACATGGCCATTTACGTGGTTTGCACTCTGTGGTCTGTCCGGCACCTCCACGCCACACCTGGCATTGGGTAGGTTCACATTCCTTAGTCACTTGCCGCTCTTGCACATGCCTGCTCCATGCCTCTCCTCACATCCTGCTATTGTGTGTCTGTGGTGCCATGCCGTGGCTGGGTTGTGGGCATGGCAAGGCCAGATTCCCAGTGGAGTCGTGTTGTCGTGTCTGGTCGGTTGGCATGTTGTGTGTCATGTTGAATGTAGTTCTGCTGCGTGCCCATTGCCAGTGTCATGAGTTGCATGACTGTGGGCTGGAGGTGTGTGGTGTGTTCATTTTGGACTTACCAACGGGCACTGCATTTCCATGGGTGCCATCCTGGGAGCGCTGGGTGATGATGGACTGTCGGGAGATGTGAGAATCATGCACTCTGCCTGGGGAGTTGGCCACAACATTGTTGAGGAGTCCCGGGCGGTCCACTATTGCCTGCACATTCATGGTATGCGTGTGCTTTCTGTTGTGGTAGTTGTGTGCAGTGTCGGCAGGGGGCACGAGGGGTACATGTGTGCAGTTGATTGGCCCTGAAACGTGAGGGAATCCAGCTATGGCGTAGGGGCCTTGCTTGGTCTCCAGCTGCTCCTGCGCAGTGTGGGTGAAGTGGAGGTGCTGGGGTACCAGGCTGTTGTTGGCATCCAGGACAGGTGTGATGACCTTGGATGGGGCTGGCTGTGTGACTCCTCCGACTCTGGCAGTTGTGGGTTGGATGGTACCAGAGGCCGACATGTGCTGCGCAGCCGGCAGCTTTGTCTGCGGATGGATGTTGGTTGTCCGCTGGCTTGGTACCGTCAGCAGGTGGGGGATGTGGGTCAGGATGCGGGGGATGGTTGTCCTTTTGGGCCTGTAGTGGGCAATGTCCTCCTCTGGCGTTGGGTCTGGGCGGCAGGTGCATTTCAGGTGGGTCCTCTGTCTTTGTGTACGCTGCCTCTGTGGTGTTCCGGGGGGGGGGGCGGGATGGGTCCTGGGGGTGGTGGCGGGCCTTGGGTGGGTGGGGGTGGGTGTTGTGGCCCTCATGGGTCTCGGAGCTGCATGATCATTGTCTCCATGGCATCTGTGGGTCTTCAGATGTGGCTCTTGGCTGGGCTCCCTTTCATGCTGCAGGTAGTCATCCTGATTAACACCAGCAAAAGGCAGGTGTTAAATCCCTGCTGCTACCGCGGCTTATCGCCTGTTTTTGGTTCGCATCGCAGATCTGGCAGTTTGTTGTGAAAGTGGTGTTGTGGTTTTTTCGTGTGTTTTTGCACGGGAACGCCTACTCTGCATCTCATTAGGGTTAGTTGGTGGTGTCCACCGTGGAGATAAATTTTGGGGCAGTTGTCGCGGGAATACTGGCAATGTCTGCAGTTTGCACCCGCTTGTGAATGGGGTGTTACATTTATCTCCACTTTTGATGGGTTAAGGTGGAGATAAATCGGCGGTAGGTCCTTGTGAATATGCCCCTAAGACTGCACCTTCCTCATTCTGGAGAAACTCTAGGCAGTTACCTTGATCTACCTTGGTTTATTCTTCAACCGCCGCTTTCATACATTTTAAAAAACACCCTGATAACTGGCAGGATTCACCCTTTAGGCATCCCAGAACCACAGTCTTACAGATTCATAGGTTAGTGCACGAAACAATGGGCATACCCAAAATGCCTGCAGGGTTTTCAATCCTTTCCAGATACATATTACACAGATCAGTGACTCCTCCGCTTGATCACATAGTCTGCAACAATTGTTGGTTGCTCCCTTTTTACGCCAATACCAATAGGAAGTCAGTGGGGTTAGCCCAAATCGGAGTCCCATATGTTTACATTTAGACTGATTTGGGAGTGGCTGCATCAGGTATTCTGGGAGAGAGCCTGGTGAATAAAAGCCTACTGCCCAGCTGCTGGGTGCTTTGGACTTTAGGCAACTTAGATCATGTTCCTCTGAGATTATCTTAGCATTTTTCATTAATAAGTTTGATGTGAGTTTCATTGGGAGGTTTGCTGTTTGGGGTTGTTGGTAAAGACCTTCACAGGGAATTAGATTCCTGGATTTTCTCCCAGAGGAGATGTTTCATTGTGCTACTTAGGGAGGCTGTTGGTTTTTGCCATAGAGTATGCTTTGTTCACTCTTCATAGCGAGGCTTAAGCAGCAAACTATTCTCTTACTTTGCATGAAGCGCCAGGTCCTGTTTAGTCAGGTTAAAATCCAACCTGAATTGTGCATGGTTTGTGCAGTATAGAAGGGAAAATAGCCAGTGGTAGCAGGCGCATTGTTGTGGTTTCTAGCCAGTCAAAGAGCTAATCTTTCAACTTGATGGCTTCATAAGATATTGTGGGCATTGATTGGCTCGCCAGTTTCTTGATTAGGCTTCCCATAGAGCATGTCATGTGTTTGACTGTTGCATTTAGAGAATCTAATTGCACCCCTTTGCCACTCCTTTCATCCAGACAAACATCCAAGTATTTAGAGCTTTTCACTCTTTCTAGCCGAGTGTTCGCGATAAACCAAGTGCCCTGCTTGATTAGTTTCCAGCCAATGATCTTCGTTTTCATTTTAAAGAGGTTGATGGAGATGGCATTGTCTGTGCAGTAGCAGGCTAAGGTATTCAGTGACCTCTGATGGCCCAGCCGGGTGTGATCTAATAAGATCTCACTATATAGTGACACAATGGCTTTCACTAGTGGGATTGAAATTCCCCAACTGCTTAGTCCTGGTCCGTGAGGAGAGGAGCTGCTGTGACACGTGTTTTCCTTTCACAATGAACAATGATGCCCCAAATTCTGATAACTGCAGTGTTTTATTGTAAACAGGTATGCAGTGCGTTGATTCTCCTTAAGAAACTCTAGATGCAAGTTATGCTACTCCATGCTTTGCTAGTATAAGGCATAGAAGTAGGTTGTCAAGCTTTAGGTTGTTCATAGACATTTTAACTATGGTAGATATATTCATGTATTTCTGCTGTTTTAATGCTAATCTGTGTGGTGATTTTAGATGTGCTAAGCAGCAAGTTAAGACTGTTGAAATAAATACTTTTTAGTTGAAGTGTATTTTTCTTAGTGCAATTTGTGTGTGTGTGATTGTAAAGAATGATTTTCTTTTTCAAATTACCACGGTATCCCTGGATCCATGTTTATGGAGTGTTAGTAACTCACAAGCATTGACACCACTTCAAGCGTGTATTGGGTGGGGTTCTGCAGAGCTACAATAACATGTCTTTCACATTCAATCATTGGTGCATTGAACTAAGTTCATTCATGTCACCCGTGGGTGTGAAAACAAAGCCTTGTAGAATTAAGCGAGAGTCTTGGTTTATGCAACATTGGTGCCCAATGCCAGGCTTGGGTTTTTTAAAAACCTTGAGTAGTTCTTTTATTAGGCACACATAATTGAACTATAATTATATCATTACAGACACATGCATAGTAATCGTGGTTATTACCTCCTACTGGGGATACACACCTATTGCTGTAGGTGTGTGAAGCTTGATTTTTAAAAGGTTATTCCCCATCTGTGGGGTTTTTAATTCTTTGAATCCAATTACTTGAATCTGTTAGTTTACATGGCGGCCCCTATTGTGAACAGGAAGTAGTTAGTCAGTTTCTCAAGCTTTGAGATGTCCTCGATATAGGGGGGGAAACAGTTACTTTTGTAATAGCTGCTCACACATCACATGTCTTTGAGACGTTTTACTCATGGGTGGAGTTTGAGGCTATAGATGCTGCCTCAGGGCAGTTTCAGGCTTATAAAGCTGTAGCACCGCCTGCGCATTATAGGGCATACCAGGATCTGGAAATCGCTTTGATTTACCAGGAACACCAAAACTGGTTTGCTGGTCAGTTACCACATACACACAGGAATGTCTGTTTGGGACCCCTGAGCATTGAAGTGACTACGTGGCCAGTACTAGCTGGTTTCACATCCTTTCCAAGTCCTGATATATTAGCACTTGCTGGTGTTGAATTATACAGTCCCCTTACATAGGAGATTTCTATAGTTTGTGCTACGTACCATAAACTCTAGACCATCTCTCTTTGCTGGACCAGTAGTTCAGGGACAGATATAATCATTTAGTCCACAAACTATGGACACTATCATGGGAAAGATGCCCACGAAGTGTGATGAGATTGCCTTCTGAATGGATCGAAAGACCAACCAGTTGGAAGTGGTGTATCCGCACATGACACCCCAAGAAAAGCATAGAATATTGACTATGTGTCTTCCTCTTAGGATGATGCAACCTGAAGAGGAATGTAACACTTGTGGAACCATATATGCATGCATTTACACCAGTACGCGTGGCACGCCTTTATTGACAGCACTCCCTCAGGTACTGAAACAAGTACAGAAAGAGCAAGGAGCTGCACCAGCTCTGGACTTAGGAATGAAGTTAATGGGGAACTTTTCTACAGTTTCCTCAGTCATCCTAAGCAACATTAAGGGAGAATCATCGTCCATGGCTATAAGTCAGAAGCAGATCATGAACGGGACCTACTGAAAATAACTGTGGAAGTTTACACCTCTATGGGCCTGATACCTTGGGTACATAAGCCCTTAAGCCACATTTAAAACCTTACAGTGACATTGAGGGGTTCATTAAAGGGAAATCTGTCATGGAATGTAGGAAGAAACAGCAGACGAGAGAGCAAAGATGTACTGGTTCTCCTGTATTTCAAGAGTCTAGTAGAGGTGGTTATAAGTTAAGGGACAGCGAAAAAAAGAAAAAAAACACAATTATATCAGAATTCTGATATCCACTCTCCATGTTGTTTTCAGGAAATTGATGGTAAACAAGCTGAAAAATTGAGTCTATCCGAATACCATAGAAAGAAGAGCATAGCAGGAAATTGAAAGAGGGTGAGAGACCGAGGTCAGAGTAAAGAGGGAGGATAAAGTATTAGACTCTAAGACTCCAGTTAAGAAGAAAGTAGCAGGACTTCCTAAGAAACATGCCGATACAGCTACGGATACTCCTGCAAAACAAGACTTGAGTGAGAGCGCTTCTAGACAGCGCAGCAGAGGTCACAATAGTGCATCAGACACTTCAAAGGTATCTGGTGGTGAGTCCAGCTGATGAGTTCATACAATTTGAGACTCCAGATAAGCATTTAAATCTTCCTGATAGGGTTCATAATTTAGAGATACAGATTGAAGGGAATATATCACACATTATATAAGCTGTCTTTTGCCTGCATTTATCTGAGGATTATGACATTATACTAGCTAAAGATGACTGGCCTCCAGTTTTTATTGTGGAACTGCCACTTCAACTATATATTGGGTAGGGTTCTGTGGGGCTACAATAACCTGTCTTTCACATTCACTCGCTGGTGCATTGAACTAAGTTCACTCGTGTCACCTGTGGGTGTGAAAAGAAACCTTTAAGAGCTAAGCTAGATTCTTAGTTTACGCAACAACTAGCTTTGACATCTAACTTCCGATACTGTATAAGTTACGCCTTCTTGCAATGTCTGTATTTCCAATTCTCTATGATGAAATAAAAGTCAAAGATTTCAGAAATGAAACACAATTAGAGTTCATATAATTATTGTAAACTGCACGACACTCAGGGGTATATTCACAAGAACGTGTGATAACTACCGCAAGAGTAGCCTAACGCAACTCTCAATATCGCAGCCTATCACGGGAAAATAACCCTGTGTCAACGTGGAATTCACAACAAGGCGGTAACATGCGATAGTCACCAGATAACGCGTCAAATGACAGCGTGAAAATCAACTCCACGCCGAAAAAATGCGAAACGCGAACGTGAGAAATCATGCGATGAGGCCAATCGCGGTACAGAAATCAGCGAACACCAGCCACAGGCCTGTAAATCCCACACGTCCGGCGGGAAAAAGCACCATAAAAGAAAGAAAAAAAAAAGCCCAAAAACAATTCAAACTGCGTAGCAACATGGATGCACCCGGACCGAGTGCAGAGGACAAGCCGAACACCATAAGCCCTACGGAGGACCATCCAGGAACCCCGCTTTCGGGGAAGGGCAAGGACAAGAGGAAGAGGAAGACCGGGTACAGTCCGCAGGAAGACCAGATCATCGTCACGGGGGTGACCGAACATCATCAACAACTGTTCGGCACTTCCACTGCGGCACTGGCAACCCAAACCGAAATATGGCAGGCCATCGTCACCAACTTCAATGCAGTCGGAGTGTCCAGGAGGTCACTGGAGGAGGTCAAGAGGCGCTGGCATGATCTGAAAAGGCAGACCAAACATAAGCTCGCCGCCAACAGGGAGGCAGCAACGGCGACTGGAGGTGGGAATCCTGCGACACAGGAGGAGCTGGATGAGCTGGAGCAAATGGTGGCCACAGTCAGCAGTGAGGAGACGGTGGCAGGATTGGGGGGCCTGGACACAGCACGATGCGACCTGACCCAACAGCAACAGGGTGAGTAACGACTAAGGACGGGGGGACGGGGGGAGATGGGCACAATGGCACACATGCACAATTACGAGCAGCACACAGCACACCCACAATGACCGTGGAACATGTCCCTGAATGCCTTGGCACACTGCAGCACACATAGAAACGCCAAGTAGGCCCCCATCCACAATGTGCACAGAGGGCCCCCCCCTATCACCAATATCACAACCGATCCGTACACATGTGCTGAATTCAGCAAAGCAGCGGCTCCGTGACCCACACTGACTATGCAAGTAACACTGCATGTCCGATAGCATGGCAGCTGCCCCCAAAAAATGACATGGCCCACGAAGCGACATGGAGGTAGCCAAGTGCGGATCACATCCGTAAAGGAGCAGGTCACACTCCGACGTGTCCACGTGCACCCACAACCCATGCCTTACAATACACGCAGCAGACGAACAATGCACCAGGCCACAAAAACAGTCCGCGAGCACACATGACCCAAGTCAAAAGCAAATCAAGCCCCGAAAAGCACACAATTCAAAGGCCCCCCGCCTCAAAGGTAGAAGGCTACACGAAATCAGAGCTGCAGGGGCAACTCCCCCACAATGCAGCACACACACATAGCAATCACAGAACATCAGCAATGAAGGCAATGTGGTACAAAGTGCAACACCAGCACCACAGGACAGAGCTCACAACAGGTTCCGCTCATGCATAGTAACTGTCCACCCACATCTGGCATTGCCTGACACTGTGTGATGATAATGTACGGGTACTACCACACATCCGTCATGTAGTCGGGTACTACCACACATCCGTCATGTAGTCGAAAAACACACTGACTGCCATCAAATAGCCAGCTCCCCCCAAACAGTCACAATGTACATTGGCATGCTGTCTGAATGTAAACATCTGCAAATCATCACCATACATGTGAAACTCTGTTAACCTGCATCTCCCCTTTACATTGCAGAGGGACAAACAACACCCCCTGCAGAGCACACCACACATTCCACCATTGATGATGAAGAGGACAACCTGCACATATGTCAAGACACCCTCCAACGGATGCTGGACAGCCTCTACACCCCACCCCCAGGAGCAGGCCAGGCCAGCTGCCTCGAGGTGACCCCACCACCTGCACAGACCACACAGCAGGAAACACACACCACCACAGCTGTCTCCCAGGACTCCCGACCAATACATGGAATTCCAACGGCGTGTGTTGGGTTGCCAGGTGGAGTTGGCTCATCAGCTGCGGGTGGGTTTCGAGCTCGTGGCAGCCAAACTCGATGCCATACGTGGGTGTCTGAGTCCCATCAGGGACCACATACAGTCCCTATCAGACACCCCCTGTACGCACCATGCTCCGCCACAGACCTTGGCTAACCTTGCTGGTGCCATGAGTCTAATACAAGAACTGTCTGGTCAGAGAGGCACCAGCCATGACAGCACAGAGTTGGCACAGATGCGGAGGGCAATGGACACCATGGAGCAGATGCAGGCTGGAAGTATGTCTGCCAAGGCTGGACACCAGCGAGTAGTGGCTGGGAACAGCAACGCCCTACAGTACTCCAACTTGCCATTGCTGCCACTGAGCCGTTCCCAGATTACTGCAGCGGGAACATAGACACACACAGCTCCGACCCCTGATGTGTCCATGGCACACTGTGATGCTGCCCCATCACCTACGCAGTCTGATGTGTCAGGGGCACACAGCGATGCAGCCATCACCCCGCCACACACACCGGACACACCGGACACAGAACCCATATCAGGGGAGTGAGAAGGGGATGGAAACTACTGTGTGAGGAAGGAGGCAGTAGCATCCATCACCGCCATATGGCCTGTGTCTGCCTGGTCATGACCTATGCATCATGCCCTGGGAAATACCTCCTACTGACCTCCGGAACACCCTGCGACATTCACCCGGACCCCGACACGGACTGCCATTTCTTCACCGCTGGCCAATCACACAGCAATCCTGCTGCAGACTGCACTCTCCCTCTTCCCAATCACTGTGCAATCCCCTTGTTGGCCCACCACTGGGCTTCCATGTGATGTGGGCTTGGATGGCCAGGTACAGCTCCAGCTCCGTCAATCACCTGAATGTGAATAAAACATTCTAAATCACACAGATGTGTCATCACTATGTTCACTCACGTATGGAAGTATGGCTGGATATGGGGACGATGATTGCACATGAAGGTACACCCTGGTAACTGACATCTATGTGCATGTCTATCCCTGAGACACATGGCCAATTGGATGACTGTGAAGGTGAGTACTAGCTGCGTCCCCATTGTACATCAACAGCAATCTCACAACACCCCAACGTAGGCACACGTCCATGTGTTGAATAAGGCCGTGTGTAGGAGTGACCAAAACGATGGCAGGCCAGGAGTGGTATCCCACACCACGTGTGACAGCAGAACTTCACGTCGCATACCGACTTACACACATCTGTGTGGACACATTCTGTTGTGATGTATGACATTGCTCCACATGGTCAGAGGTTGGACACCATACACACATAGCTGGAGTCATGTAAGTGCACATGTCGTCCAGCACCTATCCAAAAACAATGTCTGGCTCACAGAGGTGGAGCTTGCCAAAGGGACACACCCCCATTGCACATGCGTCAGTCAGTTCCTCCCTGTGTTGGGACGAGGCTCATTGTGGCACACGAGTGGACAATCTAAACAACACACCTCACAGTTAGACACCAGTGGAGTGGCATAGGCTTTATTGGCATGTGCGTGTCAGTACGGACGAGGCAACGGCCACAACAGGCAGGGACATGCTTAAGACACTTACACGCAGCATGGGTACATGTCGACGTTCAGATAATGTTGGGGCTGAAGTGGACAACATTCATCAAGGATGGCAACGCTCACAGCCCACCTTGCCTTGCTGGATGAGTCATGTGTTGTTTGGCGTCTGCACATTGCCTCGTGTGAGGGGGCACGACTCACTGCACGTGGGGTCTGCATGGTGCTCTGCCTCTGGGGTGCGCCGATTGTCTGCTCTGCCGACAGTGATCAGCTGTGAGGGTCTGACAGGTTCACATGTCGTGCTACATTGCCATGTGTGTGCTCTCACCCAGCAGTGTGTCCGAATTGGCAACGTTGCCAGACGACGCTGTGTTGCTCCGACCATGGACCTGCGTCGCCTTGCACAGGTATGTGTACACACGCGTTATTCCACGCACATGCATCCAGAGCCCGACCAAAGGCAGACGTGTCCTCTGTTGTGGTGGGATATGTGAGCAATCCCCACGATGCAACAAGTTGTTGGGCCATGTGCTGTGGGTGGCAATCGGATGTGGCTGCAGGAACGTAGTTACTCGTCCATGAATGCCCGTGCAGCTTCATGTGCAATGTGTTCCAATAGTACGTCGTTGTCGTGTTCAAGGAACACCAGGGTGAGCCAATCCATTAGGTGGTCCGGGCAGGTGTGCTCAGCCCACGCCGTCTCACTGATCCGCAACACAGCCCAATAGGGGAGCACCTTGATGTGGTCACTGCACACGGGAAATTGTGCAATCTCCCATGCACAACTACCAATACATACGCAGTATGTCAAGGCATCCCATGCACGGCTGTCTCGGTTACACTCCTGTTCGTGATCCAACAGGGCGCAGACACAAGACATAGTCCAATTCATCAACAGTTGTGTTGGATAGGCAGACATCCATGGGACACTCGAATGTGCATGTTCGGCAGTGGAACCAGGGCTGGACGCAGGTGACGTGGGCAATGCGGAAGCTGAGCCTGTAACTGATCCTGCAGCACTGCCAGTGGCAGTGCGCCCAGTAAATGCAGCATACGTGCACGGTACTGTTCCACGTGACGGGGGTTGTGCATGTGCCCGGTATGGCCTGCCATTGCGTTGGTGCGTCTCGTGAACAGGCACCCTTCTGGACTGCGGCAGTTGTGTGGAGGATATGCCACAGCTCTGAGCAATGATTCGAATGTGTGTGCAACGTTGTGGGTTATGGGTTGCTGTTTCCGTGAGTGTCAAGGGCATCCCATGCGGGGGTATCACAGGCAGGGGCTTCTGTGTGTGGGCTGTGGATGAGTCGGATGGTTCATTTGCGGAATGCGTGGTGTGGGAGTCGTCCCCATCTGCCATTGCATCTCTATCAGGGTGTTTCAGGCGCGTTCTGGACCAAGGTCAGAGGTGCAGGTATCCTCCCGCCTTCTGCATTGGGACAATGGTGTTTTCATCCCTGTTGTTTGTCTGACTACTACTTGCGTTTTTGGAATGTGATGTGGCTTTGGCGCGGAGATTGGGACACGGCCTTGGGCTCATGGTATACGGATGGCGATGTACACACACATGTTGGCATGTGGAGCCAGGTGCCCGAGCGGCCTTGCGCTGCTTGTGCTATCTCACTCCGTCTCTCTCCCTCGCTCTCTCCCTCTCTTTCCTTTGTTGGGCGCATGGCACACCTTCTTCTCTTGGATTTGGTCTTCCAGGCTGTGTGCTACGGATTGTCCAGTGAGGAGCAGCTAGGACTCATCCTAAGGGTTGTTTCTGCTTTTGTTTGTATGGTGTTTTGTGTTGGTGATTGCATTGCTGTATGACTGATTCTCCATTTTCTGGCCACGCATGTATGTTTATTGTCCTGCTAGTGCGACATCAGGCAAAATGTTTGTTTTGGGATTCGTGGTGTTGGTGTGCAATTTCTTAGTCCGGGGTTGAGGGTGGTCCCGGGGGGATGGGGGGGGTGTTGCGGGCCTGAGTGTGGTGTTGGTGGGAATTGTGGCCCTCTTGGGTGTCCGGGCCGCATGATGTGTGGCTCCATGGCATCTGTTGCCCTTCGGATGTGGCCCTGGGCTGTGCTCCCTTTTGTGGTGCTGGCTGCCATCCGACTTTACACCAGGTCAGAGCAGGTGTAAATTTCCTGGTGCTAACGCGCCTTATCGCCTGTTTTGTGTTTTTATCGCGGATGTGGCTGGTCGTTGTGAATGTTGAGGTGTGCTGTTGTCTCAGCTTTTGTCACGGGAACGCCTACTCTGCATCTCATTAGCGATATTTGCAGGGGTATTCTGTGGCGATGTTTTTTGCGGCTGCTATCGCGGGTAAACTGGTGCTGTGGGCTGTTAACACCGGCTTGTGAATGGGGAGGTAAATTTATCACGACTTTGGCTGCAATAAAGTGCCGTTAATTCAGCGATAGCTCCTTGTGAATATGCCCCTCAATTATTAGCTAAAGTGAACTACCTTCAAGATTATGTGATAACATTCTATGGTCTTGATTCTGTTCAACTGAACTGGTTAACAACTGTAATATGAAAAGCATTCATAAATATCATATAATTTATCTGGACAATAAAGAGACATCTCATTCAAAGCATAATTTATCTGGACAATAAAGAGACATCTCATTCAAAGCAATACTAAAATACAATACATGACCTAATAAGGATACAAAGTCTGGGCAAAATGAGTCTCCAGATCAATCCTCTTGCAGATACAATGCAAATCCAATATACAGCGTGCAATCCAAATTAATGACTCTTTGTATAATAAACAAGCGCACAATAGAGTTCGAGTTTTTATTCCTAACGGATGATTCAAAAAACAAAACAAGAGCAAGAGAGTTCACAATGTACGTTTAAATGTTAGAATAGTTCTCTGACTCCAATTATGTCTAATGTCTTCCAGAATAACAAATTGTGAGGATCCCAAACATCTAACAAGTTCCACCTGCAGTGACTATGCATCATGATTGCTTAGCAAGGACACTATGGGCCATGAGAATATAAGCTAAGTATTCAAGATGGCCGCCACCATTTGCAACTCTTGTGAGACTCAGATGGTTTAATGGGGCTTGTGGGCCTTTGCGCCTTCACTCAGATGTTTAACATAGCATGTCTTTTTGAGCTGCAACTCCTCTTTGCGGTTGGGGTCTAAACTTTATGCACCCCACTACCCTCTTCTGCTCCTGACGAGCTGTATATTCAGTAGATTAATAGTAATGTGTCTCTGACACAACCAGCATGCAGAGGTAAGCATGTCGTGCGCATCCTGACTTTAAGTGAGTAGAAAGAGCATCTGTAGCTCTCGAGTCACATTGCAGGCAGTTTGATTCCCTTTCAAGTCTCCTGGGTGGCGAGGACAAATTTAAGTTCAATAAAGGGCTGAATATAGAGCCATATTGAGCACTTTGCTACTGTTTGATTTGCCTGTATGAGCTTTAAGCTTTTAGCTGCTGAGTTTTGTTGAGAATGAATCAAAGGTTAGAGTCAGTAATTTAACACTGTTGTAGTCCCCAGGGGCATGATGTCAAGAATACAGCATAGCAGTTTGACTTGATGAAACAGCTTAAAAGGTTTCTTAAGTTCTTTTATATATTCAGGCCACTTTCCACAGAGTACTATCATCTTGGTAGGCAATTGTAAGGGACTTAACACATCTCTCAGAATGCTTAGAGTGATCTACCGCCCATAGAGCAGGAAAAGAGCCCCACTGAACAGACAAGACCTAACTTGCGAGAGAGTAAAGTGCTTCCAGATGTTCTCAGAATTCAATATCCCTGTAAGTAAACACCACAAAGTTGTCTTGTACAAACCAATACCAAGGAAAGGGTGATTTCCTTCCTCTTACAAGTTCCAAGGTGATGCCAAGGAACAGTTTCCCTGGTAGAAGTAGTTGAATAGTCCAGACCTATACATTCCATGTAAAGTTACCATCTGAGCATTAAGAAATTCCCACAACAAATGCACCATCCACTGCTATGGAATAATGTATTATCTACCTTGAAAATTTGCCTTGTGCTTGAAAGTCTCTCATAAGCCTTTGTATAGAGAAGTTCCAACATGCCATTTAAAATGTTCCTGGATCACAGCTGCTTTCAGGCCTGATGCCCTCAGACCCAATTGAATATCCGACCCCCCTGCAGAACAAATAACATCTCCTGTATGAGTGGATAATGCTGGAAAGGCAGCACTTAGGGCCATATTATCAAGAACGGCGCAAACATTATCGCCGCTTTAGCGGCAGGAAACTGCCGCTAAAGCGGCGATAAGGGGCTTGATAATATGCCCTATAGAATTCCAATAGAAGCCCAGGTTTGATATCCTTGACACCAGAACCTGGGCTTCTATTGGAATTCTCTAGGGCATATTATCAAGCCCCTTATCGCAGCTTTAGCGGCAGTTTCCTGCCGCTAAAGCGGCGATAATGTCTGCGCCGTTCTTGATAATATGGCCCATAGTTTGTACTTTAAAGAAAGCTGTTACTGGGTTCTTTCTCCATTTCACAGAAAGATCATTAGCCTAATGGGTATTTCTCGAATAGCATTTTTAGGTTTCGCCTGCACAGTGCTTGAGCTGTGCTTATAAAATCTCTTGTATTTAACATACCTTAAAAGGGGGCTCTTAGCAGTTTCCAATGTCGAATTACTGTGTTCATTCGCTTTTGTGTGGAACTTTTTTTTTATTTTGCCATGGCTGCACACATTTATGATACTTCTACTAAAGCTGTTCACACTGTTTAAGCTCCATTCACAGTCAAATTAAGATCTCTTCCCACGGAACAGGCAGACAGCCTCTAACAGTATGCTTGAATGCTTGCCGGTAATCTCCGATTAAAAGTATTACGTTTTTCTTTAGTAGTGCAGGTACTCTCTCTCTCAAAATAAAAAAGTGCTGGTACTCAGTACCTTACAGTACCGGCCCATTTAAAGCACTGTTTTAGCCTTAGAACGGTCGTGGCATTTCCTATTCATGCCTCAGTACCTTTCTTTGCACTTTGTAGGCATTATCGGATTGATTTTTTCAACTTAATCTATTTGATCAATATGATCAAATTCTAAATGTTGTAATAAACATTGCACGTTAAAAATAAAGTTAATATACAAGAGCTACGCTATATTTTACTACTAAACAGTCAGCCACAAGTGCAGTTACCTTGCAGATAAAGAGGTCATGATTTGAATGGTGCAGCAGGTGCAGTAGTACCGGACCCAAAAGTTGTCAAAACTCATCTAAACACATAATATTACTATATTTGACTACTTAACAGGCAGTCACAATTGCAGTTATCTTGCAGTTAAAAGAGACTTGATTTGAATGGTGCAGCAGGTGCAGTGGCACTGGGGCCAAAAGCTCTAGGGACCCCACCAAACCCAGATTATTGCTAAAATGTAAAACTAAACAGGCAATCACAAGTGCAGTTACCTTGCAGACAACAGGGTAATGATTTCAATGGTGCAGCAGGTGCAGTGACACCAGGACTAAAAGCTCTAGGCACCCCACCAAACACCTAAAATTGCTATATTTTACTACTATTTAGGCAGTCACAATTGCAGTTACCTTGCAGTTAAAAGGGGCTTGATTTAAATGGTGTAGCAGTAGCACCGGGACCAAAAGTTGTCATAACTCCACTAAACACCAATTATTGCTATATTTCACTACTAAACAGGCAGTCACAAGTGCAGTTATCTTGCAGGCAACAGGGTCATGATTTGAATGGTGCTGCAGGTGCAGTGGCACCGGGCCCAAAATTTGTCAGAACTCTTCTAAACACCTAATATTGCTATATTTTACAACTAAACAGGCAGTCACAATTGCAGTTTCCTTGCAATTGAAAGGGGCTTGTTTTGAATGGTGCAGCAGGTGCAGTGACACCGGGGCCAAAAGTTGTCATAACTCCACTAAACACCTAATATTGCTATATTTAACAACTACACAGGCAGTCATAAGTGCACTTATCTAGCAAGCACTAGGGTCATGATTTCAATAGTGCAGCAGGTGCAGTGGCACCGGGACCAAAAGCTCCAGGCACCCCACTAAACACCTAATATCCTATATGTTATTCCTAAACAGGCAACCCTAACTGCAGTTACCGTGCAGTCAACAAGGTCATCATTTGAATGGTGCAGCAGGTGCAGTGGCACCAGGGCCAAAAGCTCTAGGGGTCCTATTAAATGCAGAATATTGCTAAATGTTACTACTAAACAGGTGGTCACCTGTGCAGTTATCTAGCAGGCACTGGACCATGATTGCAATGATGCAGCAGGTGCAGTAGCACCAGGACCAAAAGCTCTTTGCACCCCACTAAACACCTAATATTGCTATATTTTACTACTAAACAGGCAGTCACAAGGGCAGTTACCTTGCAGACAACAAGGTCATGATTTGAATTGTGCAACAGGTGCAGTGGCACTTGGCCCAAAAGTTGTCAGAACTCTGCTAAACACCTAATATTGCTATATTTTACAACTAAACAGGCAGTCACAAGTGCAGTTATCTAGCAAACGGTAGGGTCATGCTTTCAATAGTGCAGCAGGTGCAGTGCCACCAGGCCCAAAAGCTCCAGGCACCCCAGTGAACACCGATTATTGCTATATTTTATAACTATACAGGTAGTCACAAGTGCAGGTATCTTTCATGCTCTAAAGTCATGATTTGAATGGTGCTGCAGGTGCAGTGGCACCAGGCCCAAAAGTTGTCAGAACTCTTCTAAACACCTAATATTGCTAAATGTTACTACTAAACAAGCAGTGACAAGTGCAGTTATCTTGCAGGCAACAGGGTCATTATTTGAATGGTGCAGCAGGTTCAATGGCACTTGGGCCCAAAAGTTGTCAGAACTCCTCTAAACACTTGCTATATTTTACAACTAAACAAGCAGTCATCAGTGCAGTTATCTAGCAAGCACTAAGGTCATGATTTCAATAGTGCAGCAGGTGCAGTGGCACCGGGACCATACGTTTCTGGCCCAACACTACACACCTCATATTGTTATATTTTATTACTAAACAGGCAACCATAAGTGCAGTAACCTTACAGACAGCAGGGTCATGATGTGAATGGTGCAGCAGGTGCAGTGGCACCGGGACAATAAGCTCCAGGCCCGACACTAAACACCTCATATTGCTATATTTTATTACTAAACAGGCAACCATAAGTGCAGTTACCTTGCAGACAGCAGGGTCATGATTTGAATGGTGCAGCAGGTGCAGTGGCACAAGGCCCAAAGGTTGTCAGAACTCCTCTAAACACCTAATATTGCTATATTTAACTACTATACAGGCAGACACAATTGCAGGTATCTTGCACAGTGTCATGATTTGAATGGTACAGCAGCTGCAGTGGCATCAGGCCCAAAAGTTGTGAGAACTCTTCTAAACACATAATATTGCTATTACATCAATTAATTCTATTATTTCCCTCTTTCATGCCATTTTCAAAATTTTGCTATTACTTACCTGCACTATACCACTAGTAACAGCACAATATATGCCTTTTTGTACATAAACACGTCATAACACTTTAACATGACTTTCAGTAAATGCTATCGTACAACTACTCAGCAAGCTACAACTTACAACAAAAAACAGCTTATCAATCACAAAGGCCAAACCTAATGCATTTACCAATGCTTGGTAATAAAAGATTTTTCTACCAGACAGAAACATTAAATCACTTTAATCCTTCTGACCTGGGAAGTTTGGTAAATCGCTTTAATCCCAATTTCATAAATTCCAATGGATATTCAATCTCTCTCTTTAAAGCTAGGGCCCCATTTATATTTCGGGGGTCAGGCCGTTCTCATCCGGGGTGAGGGAGTTAATTACTTCATCGGCCTGGCGGAGATCGCAACAACCAAATTTAGAAATGTCTGTCAGGCCGATGTACATGTCTAGCATTCACAGGAACCGCCATCAAGGAAGTTCCTGTGAATGCATTGTAAGTTTAAAGTATGGCTCCGTCAAACATGACGGAGCCGTACAGCAAAGTTACAAACTTTTAAAATTTTCCCAAAGAGGGAATTTATTTATAAAAATAAATAAAAAATGCCACCTCACCATTGGTGTTGTCTCCCATGGTGAGGGCAGCATTCAACAGTTTTCACTGCCTCTTACCACCAGGGTTTTCCTGTCTGTGACGGGCAGTGAAAACTGACCAGTATGCCCACCCATCTAACTTGGGTGAGAGGACAAATAGCGGACATAGAGGTCGACTTCTGATGGCTCTTACTCCACCGAGCCATAGGAGGGGTGTAACCATCGCAGAGACGTGATAGTCACCGCTATGGTTACACCTAACGTCCGCCCACATTTACATCGGGCGCCTGGACCATTATGTTGACGGTAAGGATACTCTTTGCAGTTATGAGGGAATATCCTTACCAACAACATATATTCAGCCCCTAAGTCCCATCATGACCAACTCAATATACATTTTTTGAGCTGAATCCTATCAACTGCCACAATTATACCAAAAATAGTTCTATTAAACCATGCCATTATATTTTTAGGAGCTATAAATAGAGTTTGAGCGTTAATTATTGTATAAATGTCTGATTATGTGACATTTTAAGTGAAGGAGGAGACACCATGCCCTACTCCTCCAAGCCATACCTGATACATTAGTAATGGGCCTGACTGCCCTTCTGTGGTCAATTTATAAAGTGCCATTGATCAGCATTTTGTAGCTTTCATTGGTAGCTTGCTAGTCTATTAAAACCATCAAATTAGTCTCTTAGGGGCATATTAGCAAGGGCGTTAACGCCGCTTTAGCGGCACTTTTTGCCGATAAAGCGGCGATATTTTTATCGCCCTATTAGCAAGCTGTCGCTAACAGCTGTTAGCGACAGCTTAATGGCGAAAGCGGCCGTTTTGTTGCCGCTTTGCATGTCAGCGATAATTATCGCTAATGACATGCAAAGTAGGCGTTCCCAACTAAAAGCAACTGAAAAAAGTCACAAACACAACTTCCCCCTATTACCAATGCCCGCGAAGCGATAAAAAAAGTCGCGCTAACCTCGATTATCGCTGGAATTTAACACCTGATAAAAACTTGACTTAACCATCTTGTCAATGGGAGGTGGATTGTAAGGTTAAGTCCTCACCTGCTTATTAGCAAGCTTTTCATTAGCGCAGTGAATTTATTGCTGGATTTCTCGCGCTATTGCCGGGTTTTGCCGCTATCGCTGGATTTTTTATCGCCTTGGAGATAAGCGTTGATAATAACGCGTTATCTCCGCGATGAAATCCAGCGATAGCCGGCGATAAAAAAAACAGCGCTAAGCGCGCTTTACGATAATTATCGCAAATCCTCGGTAATATGCCCCTTAGTCTCTTATTGCACGGGCAGCACTGAAAGGCAGAAGGGGCACTATTTAAAGACAATGCATATATCTCAGAGGCCTGCTAAGCCAGCCACAGAGAGACAGCAGGACCAAACACAAGCCTCCCCCCCCAAAAAAAATCAAGTCCATGAAGAAAACTATAAAAACGTGGGAAACTAGCAAAGCAAGCATTTCCTTCCATACCCTGAGCAGTGAAGGGAACAGGAGTAATTAACCAATTAACTGGAGTTTTCATTCCCTTTGCAGCAGAATATGGGCAGTATATCTGAGTTGTGGTGCTCCTTGCAGGTTTTGCACCTTCACAAGATTTGAAATGATACACTTCGAATTCCACCACCAAACCTACCCCATGGAGGTGCCATGTCCAGTAGCGGCCCGTGGTGGGAGTGCTGCCGGGCGGTGACGTGGGGCGGGGGAGGGGCAGCGTGGGGGGTAGTAAAGTACGGAATACGGCCGTATAGAGGTAAGTAGACATATAAATAAATAAAACGAATTTTGTTGCGCGCGCTGCATCGCCAAATGCGATGCAGCGCGAGCAACAAAATTAGTTTTATTTATTTTAATGTCTACTTACCTCTATACGGCCGTATTCGTACTTTACTACCCCCACCCTGCCCTCCCCGCCCACATACCGCCCGGCAGCACTCCCACCACGGGCCGCTACTGGACATGTCTTTCAATGGTCCCTACACAGGAAGAGGATAAGGCAGTCTGTGCACTGATGCATTTTTATTGTCATTATCACCACAATTGCATTCGACCTTTATGCCCATCTTTGTCTCCCATCTCCCCTCTTTGTGCACACTCAGTAGAGATCTTAAGAAAGGCTTGCCAAACATCAAGGGGTAGTGCAACAGAAATGAAGTCTGCCATTGACCACATAATGATCACCTTTCATTAGCACTCAAATAAAGGTTGACTGATTGCTGGACCAGGATTGGTGCTAATCCCTTAATTAATTTTCGTGCTCCTGATGGTCCAGTTTCTCTACAAAGCACTCTAAATGACAATTTAGACAGGTAGATCCATTTGGTCCTACAAGAATGACAGGGAAGGTTTAACCTAAGCATTTATTTTCAAGTTATAAGTCATACAGAAATCAGGTAATAGTGTCATAATTAGTTAATCAATAGATCAGAGTGCAAAGCTCAGATAGAGTACAAGAGCAATCAAAGAACCCAGTAAAGGTCAGGACAGCAAAATACAGAGTATAAAACTGTAGAGCAATCCACCTAACACGTCCTAAAAGAGCATTCTTTTTTAGGGTCTGGACAAGGGATTTCATACATTCAATATAGCTGTACATGGTTTCCACAGAACAATGCAATCAGAATTTACTTGAGTGAAACAACTGCAAGAAAATACATTTCAAATATCTCTCATAATTCTACAACATGGAGCTTCTCACGGACACCACCTGCGCTAGAACACACACTGCTACATTTTATATGATTCTACTAAGACAGCTAGGTGAAACCTTGAATGTTTAATCCTGCAGAAACAACAATTGAATATTCTTGGGAAAGTTGCTATCTTGCCTGTGAAAACACATTCAGCATTATTTTACTGAGACATGAAAACACTAGTCACTTTAGCAGCAAACCTCAAAAACAAAAATAAAGTATCTTTCCCACAGTTTCTGTTAGCTAGAGTCCGATTTTTATATGTTGACAGCATTTACTTTCGAAAAACATGTTTACGGCCAGGACCTTTTCGTATACCCGTCTTCCACCAACATGCGGTTGGAAGAGGTCCCAGCTACTGGTTCACGGGTCGGACCTGCCATGGTCCGGGCCTCTTTGGCGCTCTCAGCACAGGGAGACTCTGACAAGAGTGATATTCTTTGACATGCGGTGTAAATGCTCCATGTAAAGGTCCTCCCTCCTTCGTTTTGCTTTAAATATCGAACTGCCTGCTCTAAAGGAGTACTTAACTTTTCTCAATCTGGAATCAATTTCGGTTTTTAAGTTTTGAAGAAGGGCATTGAAGAAACTAGAGCAACACACACACACACACATGCGTGCAAGCCAAAACACACACACACACACACACACACACATAGCGCTAGTGGGAGAAACATCGAAAGAGAGGAACAGAGTGGGGTGGATTAGCAGCAGACTGCATTGATGCTACTCTGGAAAGAGTTACTTCAGGCTGCAAACCTCTTCTGAAAGCTACAAGTGCTGCCCGAAGCCACACCCTCCCACCACAGACTGTCTTCAAATTGCGTCAATAATCGTTCTTCTGATAGCAGATTTGCATCCTAGAGGGTGGCTGGGAGTGTTTTTGGTGGATGTGATGTCACTTCTTAAAGTGCCAATGAGTGCCAAGTATGTTTTCTACATTCTTGTTGGGGAAGCCACGTACTACACAGAAATAAAACGTGCATAAAAGGATAAATTCGCTGTCCAAAAATCCACAGTTGATGTCTTTGTAAAGGCCAGTCTATTACTTATTACCCTTTTACACCAAACTTAATAGACACACTGTATTTAAAATATCTCCTTTAGAAGATACACAGTGCTCTGCATATCTATCCATCCATCCATTTCCATCCACCCATCCATCCATTCATCCATCCCCATCCATTCCCATCCATCCACCCACCCATATCCATCTATTCATCCATTCATCCATCCCCATCCATCCATCTCATCCATCCATCCGCCCATATCCATCCATCCATCCATCCACCCATATATATCCATCCATCCAATATCCATCCATCCATCCATCAATTCATCCATCCCCATCCATCCATCTCCATCCACTTATCCATCCATCCACCCATATCCATCCATCCATCAATCCATCCATCAATCCATCCATATCCATCCATCCATCCATTCATCCATCCATCCAATGTATGCCATATTACAGTGGCTACCAGATTGCTTCTTGAACGTGGAGCCCTAGGTTCTCTACCCTGCTCCTCTTCTTGGCTGAACTGTGTGATCGTTGGCAAACACTGTTCTCGTGTCTCAGTTTCCTTACCTACAACAAACTGAAACATTTAGAAGCGAGCTATATCGTGTTCTAAACGCTGTGTAAAAAGAGTTTGAGATTACAGAATAATCGTTCCCATTGAAGACCAAAACCGGAACCCTATTTGATCTGTTCCAAAATATTCTTGCTGGGTTAGTTTAAGGGCCATAATTCGGCTACTTCTCAGTCTGTTTCAGGAGTGACCATTACAGACTTTAGTTTGGTGTAAATATGTCTATTTGTACCAGGCTGTGTTAATGTACAGAAACACTAAATGGGTCAATGTGTACAGTAGCAATGGGATTTCTAGCCCCCCCCCCTTGCCTCCATCGCAGGTCTTGAAATGCTTATCTTGCTAATTGTGCAACTCTCTGCAAGGATTCATGCAGGGCTGTGTGCCCCTAATTCACTCTACATGTGGCTTGGATTTGAGGTCAAGACCCCCTAAGGAGAAAATGTTGGTCATCAGGATGTCTGTTGTGGTAAACCAGTTTATTTACCTTCCCAAGAGAATTTCCCACGTGAGATCAATTTAGCCTCGCTTCACAATTTAATGCTTTATTGCTTTGAGATTTCCTCTTCCGCATTCTTTCATCTTGTCAGAAGGTTTGCACGGGATCAGCCCTGGTTCATACTGCAAAATAACACAGTTCAGAATAGACTGTGTACTCTCTCGTCTGGAGATGGTTGGCTTCGTCTCATAATTCCCATAAATGTTTAAATTGTGTGTTTTTAATAAGTGCCACACACCAAAAGCTGCTGCCGTCCAGGTGATGGGCTTACTATTATTAAACAAGCATTGGAATTTCAATAGGTCTCGCATTTGGTTGAGTTAGAGCTATTGGCGTTGTAAATGACAATGCCTTTTACCCATGTGTTATGGAGTGTATGTATGTGGCGTGTAGTGGAATTATATGCAATGAATTGGAATTGTTAGTTGTGGCATTGTGTGGCGTGGAATTGTGTGTTGTGCTGTGGAGTGGATTTGGGCAGTGTGAATATGTGGCATGATGTGCAGTGGAAATAAGTGGATAGTAATTATATGGTATTGAGTGTACTGGAATTATGTGGAGTGGGATTGTGTGTTAAGGAGTGTAATTATGTGGAATGTTTTTTTGTGCTGTGGAGTGGTGTGTAATGGAGTTTAATTATGTGGTGTGCTGTTGAATTTTGTGGCATGATGTGGAATTCTGTATTGTGGATTGGAAGTATGTGGTGTATTGTGTAATTGTGTTGTTGAGTTGAATTATGTGGTTTTGTGTCGATTTATGAGGTGTGGATTGGGAATGTGTGGAGTTGAATTGTGCGGCGTGGAACAGTGTGGATAGCTTTGCCTTTTTGGTGAATTAAAAAACAAATAGGTAGGAGTTAAGCTCCAGATCTGTGTTTTCATTTTTTTAATGAAGAAAAGGATTGGTAAATGTATTAGGTTTCGCCTATGTGATTAATAAACTTTTTGGGATTGTATATGTTAGTTTGGTGAGCTGTTGTGCAATATAAGTTACTGAAACTTCATTAAAGTGTTATGACTTGCTTATTGAGAAAGGTAATATGTGCAGTAACAGCGTTTTTCACACAATTATGGATTTGCCGAATTTGCCACATACTCCATCATCAGATGCAGCATCTGCAGATTTAAAGACAAAAAAGGTTTCAAGCTCAAACAGTTCAAAAGTTATTGAAAATGCAGTGACTTGTGTTGCTGTGCAGTTGAATGCTCTTTACAAAGGTTGACTGGTCACCGTTCTGTTGCTTATTACTACATTTGGGTATTGAACGGCGCTAATGAGCTGCAACCTATGCCCAGACAGCCCTAACAAGTGTAATAAGTGCTGGAGGTTAGTGCAAGTTTAGAGCCAGACACCTCTCCCAGCAGGCACATACATCCTTGCTACACCTCTGCATGGTGTGCTTAAAGCGCCCTTCATCAGACAGCTGAAGAAAGCAGGGCTTGGAGTAAGAGCCAGAGGGTAATGGCTTGAATATGGCATAACAACCAGAGCTGCCAACTTTGGAGCTGGTGAACCAGGTTCAAGTCTAGGTGTCGGCTTAACAGCCTGTGATTCTCGGCAAATCACTTAATATCCCCATCCCCATGAAGGTGGTGTTGTGTAATGTAACTGGTGCTCACATAAAGCATTCCAATGCATTCAAATCCATTGCACTGTCTAAAAAACAAATGAAAAGCGGGACGGGCTCTGTGCACAGCCAATGATAGACAAAGCAAATGAAAAGCAGGATGGGCTAATGAGAACAAGCAGCGATGGGCATAAAGTAACAATTAAAAAAAAAAAGAGTTCTCCCACACAAAAGATAAAGAAGGAAAGTGTTAGGAAACTGTACTTGGCCGGTGCTCCTCAGCCTGGAACAGAAGTGAAGTATCTGCTGCGCAAATGAGTTAGAAGGCAGGAAAGAAGAGCGACACTGGAGTGAACCTATGGTAAGCAGCAGGCGGAATCAAAGTAGTTTTTAGGATTACAGCAAGTCTTGCAGACAATGCATGCACGCTGCCTAGGCTCGACCTAATAAATGGGCAGAATTGTGAGCAACAGGAGGAGGCCCGGTGTGAACATGCATGTACACACCGTACGGCTGTAAAGTGTAAATCTAGAGAACAAGTTTTACGGCAAAGGTAACCCACATGTTACTATTCCAAAATGCACAACTCTGGAACAGGAGGATAAAGCCAAGTAAATAGTAACTCCACAGGTGCAAAGAATGACCCATGTAAAAGAAACTCATTTAAACCTGGGAATTGATTATAGCACAGCTAAGTGCTTTTCACCCCACGTGTTACTCAAAAAGACACCTCAGGGCATATCAGCAGTCCGTCGGCTAGCATCAACAGCGAGCCCCAATTCTTACGACCAGCCTCTTTTCTTGTTCACACACATCATGTGTACCAGGAAGCCCATTTTACAGATGACTCCCGTCTGCTTTTCTTCAATGTCTTGAAAAACGATGGTGCTTCGGATCAATACCAGCATAGCCGACTGGTGCTGACCCTCGTACAGTATACACAATGTCAAACCTTTTGTAGCAGTCAAAATAAGAAACAATACAGATAAAACTGCATCCGGAAGTTAGCCTCTTGCTATATCCAGCTCAAGATTGAAAACGCGGTCCTGTTCTTATTGGAGTCAAGCTCATGTTTCACTGCAAAAGACAGCATAGGACAGTTTCATCAGGACAAAATAATTAGAGACTCTCCTTGCAATAACCCAACTCAAGTTAACTGTTAGATAATGAAACAAGCATTGGCATAGCCAATAGGTCTCGCCTTTGGAACCTTATAAGTGTTTAGCCATGCAACAGTTGATGTTGTTGCACCAAGGATATTGTGCTGCATAACTAAATACTTATAAGGTCCCAAAAGCAAGACCTATTGGCTATGCCAATGCTTGTTTTTTACTTGGGTACAGAAATTTCAGACTTGCACCCTGGTATTAATATTGACTAAACTACTCCCCTGTATCACATGTACAGCACAGGAGCCCCAGCCAGAGTGCTTAAGGTTACCTATCCTAGCCCCCTGCAGCATGCCCCACCCACCTGCCATTTCATTCAACAGTAGATTTGGCTGCCAACAGCTGGTTTTTTTTCATTCTTTTTTGCAGTTTTATATAGCGCAAACTCAATCCGAAGGTATCGGAGCACTGTACATGAGCACCAGTTGCATTACAGACCGACACATTCATTTCTAGGCACAGGGAGATGAAGTGATTTGCCCAGAATCACAGGATGTTTGAGCCTCCCGCCAGACTCAAACCTGGTTCCCCAGCTTCAAAGTCAAAAGTCAGCCACTCTGGCCTTTAAGCCACGGTGTCCTTAGCTGCGCTGCTCAGCATAGCCACTTTTAACACTACCCCTCCCCTGAGCTCTCTCGCTTGGCTGCCGTCCTTGTAATCAGTGGAGGAAGAGGAATGTGGCGATGAGTCCAGCGGAGTGGGCTGTCTGAATCACCCTGAGGGACCCCCGCCGCCCCCTTCCTCACACACAAGTGTGAGAGACCCTGCAGGGCTGAAAGTAGGGAGAAGGGGAGTACATGGAGAACGGAGAGCCTCATAGCCAAGAAGACTAGGGAGGAAAGTATGGCCGCAGAGGAGGCCGCCGGAGGGGCCCGGAAGGCCACCAAAAGCAAACTATTCGAATTCCTGGTCAACGGTGTGGTGAGTGAACAAAGTTACAAAGAGCTGAAGCCACTGTAAAGCGCATGTGTAACGGGGATTTTTTGTGGGTGGGGAGGCTGTACCGGATTGAGCTCATGGAGCCGTTTGAGTGAAAGACTGTGACTCCACGATCCTGCGCTAGCAAAGGAACCTCTGATAGCGAGAGGTGAAGGATTTCGAACCTCGGCAAGGTTTACAGAGGTGTACATCCTTTCAAAGTCGTTAAATTGAGTAGCATTAACTTGGGGAGTAAATAATAAAATCGGCTTAAAACCATATTATAAATATATTATGTCCATTCGGGTGGGGAATTAGTTGTATATTGACATTTCTAAGGTATAACTATACCATAATTATTGTATTATTTCTGTTATGATAACTTGGTATTTATTTTTATTTAAAGACTTTTAAGTACAAAATCGCTTAGAAATTGGATGAAACGCTACACGAAACATTATTATGACTGAATTGTGTTGGGGAGCGAATGGAGCGAGGGCTGTGAGCAGGAAGGCGATATTAATGGAAAGAGTGAAAATTAAGGTGGTGAAGTCAATGCGTGTAGGAAACGTGGGATGTACTGATAAGGCAAGGACTGTGAGCAAAGAACACGAAGACTGAGTGAAGTGAGAGGACGGCGATTACAATAATGTATCCCCGTAAAGGAGTTAAGGGCAGTGAGTGAAAGACCTAGCTCTGACTCGGGTTAGCAAACGAGTTCAGTATTACTTAAGCTAATTGTCAGGCCTTAATTTCTTTTTAACATACATTCTTTTCCGACACGTTAGTTCAGTTTATTTGAAACAAGACTACATCTCCCGGAATGTATCAGTAAAACATTCTGTCCAACAACCCTGAGTACTAGCCATAGAATATAACAAGCAATGGCCGCGCGGCCGCGAAACTGACACGGCCGTGAAAGTAAAAGTAATCGCGAGGGAAGCCAGATGGCGAGGGAAGCCATATGGCGCCTGATCGTGCGTGCACGCTCGCGTGAACGCAAGCTGGTCACCAGCAAACTGCTGTTTGCACTTCCAAAACCCGCTTACTAAAACTCTCGCCAGAGCAGCGCATGCGCTGGCTCAGGCGAGACCTAAAAAGCACCTGCAGGCTATAAACAGTCACTGCTCAATACAACAAAAACAAATCTTTTAGCATGCATTGGAAACTTCATTAGTGTGCAAGGAATATATGCTATCGTAATTGGTCGTTGAGTCAAAGAGTAATTTTAAAGTCATGATTTTGAGGCTCTGGTATGAGATCAAGGTAGTTCGTTGGCCATTAAGTTCTGTACAGATATGGCTCGGCAACAAACAGAAAACATCCTGGAAGACATAAAGGCATCTAGGAAGCCTAAGCATTTTAATTGAAGCCAATCTGGCCGTTACTGATAACGGGAAGTTAGTTCAGTAGGTGAGTGATTATTCCCGCATTTATTTCACAACTGTGTTGTTTGTCATTTGTATACCCAAATATTTCAATTCTTTAACCCGCCAATGGAACCCTGGTTCTGGGAGATCAACCAATGCTTTGCCCGCCATTGAACCCAGTAGAAACAACTGTGACTAGGACCAATTTGCACATGCTCCAATAAGCTCCATATTCATCTAGCAGTTCTAATATGTAGAGCATGGACCACAAGGTGTCACTTAATTAAATGAAGTTGTTATCTGCATAGCAGATGCCATGTGGACCACATTTCCTATTGTAATACCCCATTCCCAAAGAGTGTATTTAAGCATGTCAGACATAGTTTCAATGACCAGCACGAAGAGTAGGGGTGGGAGAGGACATCCTAGTCAGGATCCTATCCCAGGTGGCCAGCTTACAGACATCTGCCCTGGGTTTAAACCCTTGGATATGTTTTTCAGTAAATGAGGCCTATTACGTAAAGCAGAACCACTACTGCACACTTCTTCAAGTTCCCACCCCATTGTGTCAAAGGTCCACTCGATGTCAGGCAAGGCTACTACATATTCCTTCCATCGGGGTATGAACACTGACCGGTCAAGGTGTATTAACCCCAATATTACCTCTATTCTACACGCCACAGAGTCACAGAGAAATTTCATGTCAACATTTAGCATCAACAAGTGGCGATAAAATTTAAAGTCAATAGACCTAAAAGACTAGTATTATCAAAACCTCTTTCATAGAATTAAGGAATTGTCTGTGAGTTTATGAATGAGTGAAAAAGGATTCATCCACCACAGACAGTGCATAGATATTGTGAAAACACAGTTCCTGTCTACCAAAAGTGCCACACATTGCCACATACCCTTCCTCTAGGACGTTTGTGACCTTGTACCAGAATCCTGTAGCAATCCATATAGCCACACCTCTAGAAAATGTACAGTAAAAGTGTGAATGCAATGTCCCCCTTCATTTCCATGCCTGTTTAACATACTCCAATAGGTTCTGGTTCGTTTCCTCTGTATCTTTTCGTGTAATTATTAAAACCATGGACACTCCAGGTTAAAAGTTTCACTCATCTTGGCACATCATTGTAAAGGCCATAGAAAAACTTTGCCTTTTTTGTTTCAGGACCACCCTCTAGCACTCTGACCATGGAAAAGGATGAACGAGTATCTATAATGGCCGCATGATATGTTTCAACTAAGGTCATTAGCCTAGCATAAACAAAATCCAGCAACATACAAAAATAGCCACCGGGAAAATGAAGACTGAAGCAAAAGTACATGAATTGACAAGAACAAGCATCCCATGCCTCCATAGTTGTACCAGATAAGATAGTTGAGGACTAAACCAGTATGCTGCCTCCCATTACCCAACCACTCAAACCCACCCAACTCAATTGCAAACACACTAAGGGAAACTAATTCAATTAACAAACATAAACTGGATGAAACATAACATCCTCAGTTGCCAGGGCCAGAGTTGATACTCTCTGAGCAATATGCATCCCCTCCGGCAAGGCTCAGAACAAACCGATGGGGGGATTGGCAGACCTCCCAATCTAGAGTGAGAATGCTTACACTGCTGACAAGCAGAACAAAGCCATATGCCTCTGAATAGGAACAGTCAGAAACCAGACATGTATATAAGCAGGCTTAAGTTGATTCAGGAGTTCTAGGTAACATAGCAAGCATGCTGTCCTCAAGAAGTCAACCTATTTCCATAATGGGGTTGTGTGTCATGAGTGTCTTTATGGTTAGGCTCAGGATGGCCGCTCACAGTGCCCCAGAGATTCAGGTATAAGTCAATTGAAGGAAAATGCAATGGAGGCGGTGCACGGTTGATGGAATTTAATCTGTCAACCTGCCTTACTCTTGATCTGATCGTTGGACCTGCAATGCTGCATAGGGGTAAACAGAAAGTTTTTGACAGCCCGTCTGCATCTACCAAACTCTAAGTCAGACCTTTTGTTTTTTAATGTCGAACGTACCAGACAGTGCAGCTGTCTGGTTGCAAAAAACTTATTGTACACCTACTAAGAGTTTAAAGGAGCTTGCAGCCCAACCATTACTTAACAGTAGTTGGCTTTATTGTCACTCGCATTTGCTTGCTTCATATTCAATGGCTTTCCTTGTCCCAGATTGTCCATCTTGTGTTTGTCCCTCTCATAGAGCATACCCTCACCATCTCTCTGATTTGCTGGATTCTCTCTTTCCACCGCTCACTTTTAGGGAACGCCTTTTTTTCTTTTTCATTCAGTATTGATTGATAGTGCATGTGTTTTCTAGCTCTCCCTATTGAGCTTCTTTTCCACCTCAAATACCGCTATCTCCTATCCCCACACTGCGTTGCTCCCCACCCCTCCCAGCTTGTCAGTAACAGCACAGCAACAGAGATATTTTTGCTGAGGTATGCTTGAACAGCAGACTATAAAGGTTGTTTTTGTCTTATCGCCGGTATTCCACATATATTTCATGAAGGCAGAAGCTTTGACACTGTAATGCTTTTATGGCATTGGTTAAAGGGCGATCTGCTGCACACACCTGACGTTTGAGGAAGAAGTTAGCATGAATCTTCTCTTGGAGGCCTGTAAATCCACTCCCTGGGCTACTAAAGATGAACAAATGGCTGAATCCTGTGAAAAGTAAATTAGTCCTTGGCAAGCGTTTCCCTTTACATTCTGACACTTCCTTATTCTATATAAATTCCGTTCAGAGGATCCTGAGTGTAAAGTATTTAAAAAATAAAAATTTGCACTAAAAGATTGAAACTATTAAATTCATTGTCCAGTTTTGTGATTCTATGAAATATGTTTGCTTTTATTCCAATATTTTTAACTTTTTCTTTTATTTATTTTAAACAATACAAACTCATTACTAATGCAAGACCTATTGGCTTTACCAATGCTTGTTTAATTTGATGGGGTTTTTAAAAATTTGTTGCCACAAAGGTGTTGAATTTGCGACATCTTGTTAGTTTTCTTGCAATGCTGCAGTTGGTTGACTCCAGCAACACAACCATATTTAATATCATAATGAGCATAACTTGTAAATGACAGACCCATGTTCTAGTGCCTTGGATTATACAGGGGAGGAAATACAGCCTGCTGTTCATTACAGGGCTGTTGCAAATTTGTCCCCTGACCCTATAAAGACATGAGGCTGCAGATTGAGTGCTTTTATAGGGTCATGTGTGTGTTTTTTATTCCTTATCACATGTGGGCTTTTCAACTTAGAATGGCCTTTTTACCCCCACAATAATAAAAAAAATTTAGAGCTTCATACCACACATTTTTCATTTCTACATGTTATAAATAACAAGTGTTACCATTATCCAATTTTTCACCTGTTTTCCCTTTTCCTTCTATAATATAAATTTTGACCTTAAAGCTACCTGGCGCCCAGCACAGCTCTCACTTTTTTTCTTTTCCTAGCAGCTTCGAAGTTTCTGACTCCCACACATTAATCTGTTGCTGCTACTCCTCCTCTTTCCCCGGTACCCTTTTTCATTTTCGATAACGGCACCTGCTGGCTTGCCACAAAACCAGTCAGGCTTAACTCAGAGGCAATGAGTAAAGTATTTATGCAGCACACGAACAGTAATAAAGTAAAAATACAAGACAAAAAAATCCTAAATCAATTTAGAAAAATAGAGTACATTTTAATAAATAAAATGATACCAGAATGACTATTAATACCAAGTATAATGAGGTATCGCTGTGTTTATATTCATCGATAAATGACTCCGAGGTGGTTGAAGCATTTAGAAAGATCCTAGAAGAACTAAAATCACAACTAACCCGCCCCAGGCCTACCCACGTGGGCCATAAATGTCACTGGTTTGATAAAGCCTGCTCCGAAGCGTCAGCAAATTTACGGAAAGCCTTAAAAACCCATCCAAAAGAAAAAGATCTAATTCGTACTTTAAGGGCAAATTATAAAAAGGCTAGAGCAAATAGGCAGAAACAACTGAAGGTGGAGGCATGGGATACTTTAAAATATGCCTCACTTCAGGATGATAGTAAAGCTTTCTGGTCAGTGATCAATTCCCCTTTATGCTGGGAAAAGGAGCGGCCAAACCTTGATGTGCATATAGATGAAGAAAATTGGGTAACCCACTTTCAAGCTATATTTCAAAGGGTTAAATATCCCGTTCCAATTGTGACAGCATTCTCTATTAATGAGACTAATTTTATGTTCTTCAGTCTAGAAGAAATTGAAGTTGCTCTTTCTCAGTCCCCTTCTATGAAAGCAGCAGGCCCAGATGGGATCCCGGCGGACGTTTTCCTTGCAAATACTGAGCTATGGTCCCCTTTATTGACAATTGTTTTTAATTCAATAGCCAAAAAAGGGCCGCTACTGTCATGGAAACATTCAGTGATAATACCGGTTTATAAAAAAGGTGCTCCGGCTAACCCGGTTAATTACCGTCCCATATCACTGATAGATAGTACGGCAAAACTTATGGGCCAGGTTCTATTAAATAGGCTTGAGAGTTGGGCAGATGAAATAAAACTCTTGGCTGAAGTTCAGTATGGTTTTAGGAAGGGGAGGGGAACCCTTGATCAATGCTTGAATCTGAGCCTAATAGCGGCAAAATACACAATCGCAAAGACAGGCCATCTTGACATGGCATTTATGGACCTGTCTGTCGCTTTCGATTGTGTTTCACACAGTAAATTGTGGTCAATTATGGAGACGATGGGTGTAGAGAAACCGATAATAGATTTCATAAGACAACTCTATACTGATGCAACAGCCTCAGTTCACTATGGGATCGAATGGGAGTGCACTAGACCTTTTAAGTTAGAGAAAGGAGTCAGACAGGGCTGTGTCCTGGCTCCTTTCCTATTCACTCTTTACACGAACAACCTGAATAAAGCCTTGATGGAAAAGACCACGGATGTTCCAAAAGTACAGGAAACTACCCTTCCGATCCTATTATATGCAGATGACGCTGTTCTGTTGGCTCGCACCCCATTGGCTCTCCAATCACTTCTAGAACAATATAAGACCTTTATGGCCGATTTAGACCTGAAGGTTAACAAAAAGAAAACCTTCATTTTGACCATAGGAAGAACTTTAAAGAAGCCGCCTAGTTTCTATCTAGATGGGAATAAGATTGAACAAGTTAACCATTTTAGGTATCTTGGCGTACTTTTCGATTCCAAATTGAGATGGAAAGAGATGGTTCAAGATAGAATAAACCATCTAGGTAGGAGCATAGTTGGAATTTTCATATTTTCCAAACAATTGGGAGTTAAGCCCATACAAGAAATGGCTAAAGTTTATCTTGCAAAAGCAAAATCGATAGGTACATATGGGGCAGCGATTTGGGGGACAGTAGATGTGGGGGGATTACAAAAGATGGAAGATAAATTTGTGAAAAGATTACTGTCCGTACCTGAGGCATGTTCAAACTTCACATCTCATAAAGAATTAGATCTCCCTTTCATTTGTGACACTATCAAAATGGCTCCGCTCTAACTGTGGTTATCAATCTGGAAACGCAAAACAGTACAGTTAAATCAAATGATTTTAAAAGATGTGATGAAGCTAGATTACGCTCTTAAAATTCCATGGATATCATATATTAAAGAATCTTTTATTTCGCTAGGTCTGGGGGATCTGTACACTACACCAACACTGTGCAAAAGCTTTCCTAAAAGTAAGTTGAAAGGGATCTTCATGGAGAAATGTAAAAGGGACAGATGGGAGTGTCATAAAGAGAAAAGTACAGTTTTGTTATACCAAGCCCTACCGAGAGTACACGGTGGCTATTTGTCATACCTTTCCTTTGTAGAGAACCCACGGCACTGTTTTATTTTGATGAGATTTTGTCTGAACTATATTCCGCTTATGCTGGGTTATCCTCGGAACGTATACTCAATAAGCTAGCTCTCCCTTTGCCCCTGTGATGGAAAGTCTAAACAAACTATTTTGCACACATTATTTTTTTGTCTCCTATATACCGCTGAACGGAAGAAATTTATTGTGCCAGTGGTCCGGAAAATTAATCTGCAATATTTTAAGGAGGCACTATTGGTTCTTCAAAATCTAGAAACCCCGTTTGTATGTTATGCAATCGCCTCTTATCTTTTGGCAGTTTTAAAAGTGCGTGGAGTTGCAAATATCCGTTTAATTGAATAAGGGTTGAGTATGATGACTGCTTTAAAAGGAGTCCCTATGCTGAAAACACCCGTTGATTATAACAATATAAATTATGTGTCAGATTTTAAATTGCAATGTTTTGGCGACTATGGTTTTAAATGGTAATAGTGGCATATTATGCCTTATATCATCCTTTTAATAATGAATCCTCGTTTTAAATAATTTTATAAAATTTTAATTGATCTGATTACTGTTCTGGATTATATTGCAATAACTCCTAATGTTTTATATGTATGGAATGAATTTTGTTAAATGTACTTTTATGCATTTTACTTTTTGAAATGCGAAATAAAGATGATTGATTGATTGAGATGCCCCAACAAGGAGATAAGTATTCTGGGAAGTTTATTGTGTGTTGTCTGACTTGACTTTTCCTCTAGTAGATGAAATTCATAAGTAGGTGTATATGTTCTGGATTAGCAACATAGAGGTAACAAATATTTATGCATCTGTAGTCGTATCTTATATGAGTATGTTGAGTATAAGTAGCTATTTTGCTGAACTCACTCTTTTGCAAAATATGAACCTTAGTCAGGGGTCGTTTGGTTACAGGGACCAAAAATTAAAGAAATAGAGACTAGGGTGCATATCAAACGACATAGGAATTCTATCAACATATATATGAGACGCTTCCTCCCACACCCAATCATATGATTCAGCGAACCATAGGCACCGATGTGTGTAGAAGAGCACCAAGGCAGTAGGCGTCACGGATTATTCTGTCAATAAAGATGTTAAAACGAGTTAAAGATGCCAAAGCACCTGTTTTCGGGAGGAGAAGCATTCCAAATGAACGGAAACACTTGCTGTCCATGTTTGAGTCAGTAAATCATGTCACAGCAGGTTTTTAATAGAATCAAATCAGCCTACGTTTGGAAACGTGATCACACCACGTACTACTCTTTCCAATCGCTGTCCTAATATTTGAGCACAAGCGGATACCCAACTGAGCACTAAAGTTACAGAGTCCCAGAGTCTTGGAGATCAACAGATTCGATTTGCCTGACCTTAAGATGGCTGCCAAGCTACACTCCCCTTCCTATCCTACCACCCTCGCCAGCTCCACCAGCCCGTCTCTGGACTCTAGACTTTTGGTCCCTTCCTGATTCTCATCTTTATCCGGCGGAGTCCGAAATGTATGACCGATTCCCGGTGGAGCACCACCGACAGCTATAGGGGAGACAGGCTCTGGCACACCGCTATGACCGTCAGCTACCCAGCCGGACCTCGGACTTATGTCTCGTCTCTTTCTCCGCTGCTGACTCTTGGCCCCTTCATGATTCTCATTTTTATCCGGCAGAGTACGAAATGTATGACCGATTCCCGGTGGAGCTGCCCCGACAGCTATAGGGGAGACAGGCTCTGGCACACCGCTATGGCCGTCACCTACCCAGCCGGACCTCTGACTTATGTCTCGTATCTTTCTCCGCTGCTGACTCCCTCCTGTGGACTCCCTGCTCTCCCTGGCCTTTTTCTTTTTTTCCCCTCTCTTTTCTGTGGATCTTGTTTTTCATGGTCGCTAATAACTCCTGTATTGAATTTGTAACCTCTCTGTAATTAATGTGATCATTTTTGTAATTTGTAACACAATGTTTCCTTATGTTAAGCGCTAGACCTAGTTTTTTGGCCGATGCCCTGTGGAGCTACCTGATAGCTATAGAGGAGATGGCCCCCTTGGCCGTCACCTACCCAGCCGGACTTTGGGCAGACCTTCCTTCGTCTCGCCTTCGCATTCTCCCTCCCACCCCTTTACCCTACCCTCTTTCCCCCTCTGTGCTCCATTTCTTCGTCCCCTATGCTTTTTAAATGTTTTTCCGTTGAGACCTAGATATTTGGCCGATGCCCGGTGGAGCTACCTGATAGCTATAGAGGAGAGGGGCTGTGGCCTTCCCCCTCGGCCGTCACCTACCCAGCCGGACTTTGGACAGACTCTCCCTCGTCTCTCCACCCTATTTCCCTCCTACCCCTTTACCCTACCCCCTCTCCCTTCTAAGCTCCATTTATCTCATCTTTATGCTCTTGAAATGTTTTTCTAGTAACTGATGTAACTGGTAACTGATGTAATTTTGTAACTTTGTGGAACCCTATGTAAAGCGCTCTGATACCTCCGGGTCTAGCCAGCGCTATATAAAACTCAAATAAATAAATAAAAAAATAAAAAAATATGTGCTTCCTTTCCTTTTTGTGCTATTTATCACCTCAGTATTTTAAAAGGTCCAGGAATTGCCTTTAGGCATACAAAAGTTGATGTACAGATCAGAGCAATGGTTCTTAGCTCCAAATTTTGTTTATCATAGCAAATCATTTTATTGAGAGATTGAAAATAATATGTTTTACTTAATAGTTTTATACTTGCAAAGAAAACTGTACTTTGACATATGTGTAAGTATGCAATATGAAATACTAAGAAGTTATGGAATATCTTGGTAGCCTTTTACTTTAGTATGATTGAGATTAATGTTACTACATATCTTCCTTGAGGGCATATATAACAGAAAGAGCATTCCACTATGTTCATACAAATATGATTGCTCATACTGTTAGAAAAATTATTAATGATGTCATGATACAGAAGTTGCAGTATGCACAGTTGATCCCTATCTTCCTCATATGTCTGAACATTTTATGAATATTGTGTGCACGCCACATTCCATAAAGTTTTTTTTACAATTCGCTTGTCCATTACTACAGATATGTTCCAGTACTTTAGTGTGAGTTTACTGTTGACATGGTGGCCCAAAATGTGTCTCCTTAATATATGATAAATGTTAGACCTGTCAGTCTTAGGGTGGTCTTCCCCCAACCATTTTTCCTACTTACCTCAATTTCTGGTGGTGAAAATCGATTGTTAGCCATAGGGCACTGTGCACTTTACCACTGCTGACCAGTACTAAAGTGCTTGTGCTCACTCCCCTAAACATGGTTTGATCTGCTTACACCTATTTGGCATATTTAATTTACTTAAAAGTCCCTTATAGAGTAATATACCATACACCTAGGGCCTGTAAATTAAATGCAACCTGTTGGCCTGCAGCACTTGTTGTGCCACCCACTCAAGTAGCACCTTAAAACTTGTCCCAGACCTCCCACTGCAGCCTGAATGCAGTTTTAAACTGCCATTTCAACTTGGCATTTAAACCCCCTTGCCAAGCCCCTTTTATTACATGTAAATCACTCCTAAAGTAGGCCCTAGGCACATAGGGCAGGGTGCTGTGAATTGAAAAGGTTGGACATGTACTTTTACATTTAATATGTACTGGTATTGAAAAACTCGTTTTCACTACAGTAAGGCCTGCCCTCCCATAGGATAACATTGGTGATTCCTTATTACATTTAATAAGCTGCAATTTTCAATTGGGAGCAGGTAGCTTGACCATGTTTGGTATCTATGGAATTGTAATGATAAATCTTCTTTAATGGTTAAATCAGATTTTCATTACAATTTTGAAATTTCCACTTTTAGAAAGTTGGCATTTTCTTGCTCTAGGCCCTTTTGTGCCTGTAGCCTGTCTTGGTTCACATGACTGGGTGTACCTGACAGTTAGACTTTGTGAATTCCTCCCAGAGTGTCACACAATAGATGTATTAGGTGTGCCATCACAGCCCCACTTGCAACTAAACAAGGTATGCTCTGTCTTCACACAAAGTCCGTAACAACCACATATTGTCACTGCAGCTAGCTTCGACCCAGGGCATGTGAGTCAGGAAGTTCAATGCACTTCAAAGAACCATTCAAGAAGCTTCTTCCACCTTCCGGAGGAAGGGCACCAGGGAATAAATATAGTAGCATCAGACCCATTCTTTAGTTCACTCCTAGACCTAAAGAAGGACTCTCAGAGGACTGCCTGCTCCTGCGACCTACTGTGCACTCTGCAAGACTGCTTTAGCCAAATTTAAAGTTTAAGCACATACCCATCCAGGATGGGCTTTTGACTCATATCCATAAAGCATTATCCCCTACTTCATGTATATAATGAAGATGTCTGAGATATCCTACTGTTGTGTGGCAGTTGGACCATTTAATAAATGTTGCATCCAGCTAAACCGTGCAGTCATTCAGAAATCTGATTGAGCAGGAACCTGCATGAATGTTCACTATGGGCTACTGTTTTTATTGACTATGTGAGGCTTATGGTAAGTATTTTATTTGCTCATGGTTTTGTGTCTTTCAGGCAGCTACTATATCTATGTATATTTTTTTTACAGAGCCAGGAACATGTTGGCTCAAACACATGTACAACAAATCATCTGAGGTGTAATGAATCTTTAGTGTTGAAGGTGATTTTATAATATGTAGTCAGGGATTGTGTCCATACTTGGACAGATGAAACAATGCGCATAATGTGATGGAGCAAGTTTAGGATTTTTTTCAGGTTTGACAAGCAGTACCATAGGAAAATTTCAGTGGTTATGCAGTCTCCTGACACTTGATATCATGGTACGGGATTGCTTTGCATAGCAGTTAAATGTGACAAATGTTATTTAGATTGGATTGATGCTGTGACTTATTTAACAACCACTACAAGTAGACTAATCATGAGTTTTATTCACATAACACCATTCTCTATGACAAGCTAGGGAGATGTTGACCAGGAAGGTGGGGCAGCAGATGCCTGCCGGGAGTCTAAAGGTGGAACAACCGAAGCTGAAGGACCCAGCAGCACAGAGGGTAATGGGGCTGGAGAGGAGGACTCAACCTCCTTGGACTCAAAGGCCTCAACCCAAAACCAGCCCCAAGTGAAGGTGGACCCAACAACATCTCTTGCAACTACAGCACCATCCATCATCACCAGGAAGATCCACACCCTCCCTACTGATTCCTCATATGTTGGCCAATACCCGGCCCATAAAAAAGCTGGAGTGTCCTTTGCCCCAGGCACCTCTGCCCCTGTCCCAGCCCATCCTGCAGTGACATCTGAGTAAGTCCTGAATGCTGCACAGTATTTCAGTTGGGCAGAATGCACTGTTGATTACCATTCAAAGGGTCAGTCAACAGTTTACTGAATTACTGGCTTTCCAGGATGGCATGCGTGTGCCGTACAAAGGGGCATGGCACGTTTTAGACCTCCCTCAGACCTCACTGTCTCCCACCCAGAACCCCATCTACCCCCTCCATGCCACCACCATCCACCGCTATTTGTCCTTCACCCATTATATCAACACTAACATCCACACACTCTGCCAAACAAAAACATACATACATCCACACAGTCATACAATACATCATAAACGTACTCCCAAACCTAAACATACAGACACCAACACTATCACCACAGTCATCCCCTCCATTCCCACTCCCATCCCCACTACCACAGCCACCCCACCCACCACCACACTGAACCCCACTAGACCCACAGCAACAGCAACAGCCACAACCATAAACACAACCACCACAACAACAACCACAATGCCCACTACCACCATACCTACAACCACCCCCACAGAAAGCACCACACCCACCTCAACATCATCCAAAAGGTCACGTTCACCGCACCACCCAACATCACATAAATCATCAACACCACAGAAAAACAAACCAACCCACAAGCACCCAACATCACTAAAACAGACACCACAAAAGGACAACTCTACAGACAAGCAAAAAACATCAGCAACACATACACCACAAAAGGAAAACCCCACAGGCAAACAAATAACATCAGCCAAACACACACTGTTAGACTGGCATCCTTGGCGTGGTTCCCCTGGCTTTTTGCCTTCTGACCTCCTGTGTTACTGACTTCATTTTTGCTTCCTTTAGGATTCTGAGCACTTTACCACTACTAACCAGTGCTAAAGAACACATGCTCTGTACTCAAAACATGGTATCGTTGACTTATCAACAATTGGCATATTTAATTTACTTATAAGTCCCTGGCAAAGTGCACTATATGTGCCATGGGCCTGTAAATTAAATGCTACTAGTGAGTCTGCAGCACTGATTGTGCCACCCACTCAGTGGCCCTTGAAACATAGCTCAGGCCTGCCACTACATAGCATATGTGTGCAGTTTTAAACTGCCATTTCGACCTGGCAAGTTAATCTACTTATTAAATGCAAAACAGTGGTGGTAGACTGCACTCCGATGTACTCCAACTTTTATACTCGACTGCTTCAGAGCTATAACGGCGTGCAAACTTCATCTGCGCTCCGCCCAATTGCGCTTTGAAAGTATGTACGAAAAAAAGGGAACCTGATCTGGTCCCCATTCAAGCTGCACAGCCACATGTATGAATGAATCAAATGAATCAAAATCACAATTTAATCTTCTGTTTATCTATGTTTAATCCATTGCTTTTTGTCTTTTTCAAAATTCTTCAATTCATTTTACACATTCAAATTGCCCTTCAAGGGTTTTCACAGTAGCATAGGAGAGTTTAACGTTTCCACATGTCACGATTTAAAAATACCTAATGCATTTTGGGATTGTTCCCTTCGTCAGGGGTATCTAAAATGCAAAAGTTCATAAAAAGACCATCAGCATTATTTTTCCACTCCTAACTCAATTAACAGACTTAATGCAACTGCATACTCTGTGTAGATTGTACCTCATACATTACAAATTGTATATGCTACATGCAAAATGACGTGTGTTTATACCCAACCAAAATTCTGTTCTATTGATGATTCCCCAACACAAAAACAATTCTTGCTAAACGCCCAACATTCTTGTCCTTCTAAACCCCACGTTTCTCTGAAACGAAATTAAAACCTCCAATGCTTCATTGCCACCTTTAACCCCATATTTACCAATTAAACCCCTTTCCTTTACGAAGCCATCCCCTTTGGAGCAATAAACATAAGTGTGCTTACCGTGACTGATGTTTAACTGCATTTGTAACTACTCGTGAACCGATGTAACTCAGTTCAAGCCCCTTTCAACGGTAATGAGATATTTAGTCCCATGTTATCGCGTTAATCTTCCATCGAGTCCGAGGCAAACAGTTCCATTCTCTGTAGTAACTAAATCAACTGCTATGAACCCGCTCAATTTTTATCACCCCTTCAACTGACCACAGTAGCATAGGAGAGTTTAACGTTTCCAAATGTCACGATTTAAAAATACCCAATGCATTTCGGGATTGTTCGCATCGTCAGGGGTATCTAAAATACAAAAGTTCATTAAAAGACCATCAGCATGATTTTTCCACTCCTAACTCAATTAACAGACTTAATGCAACTGCATACTCTGTGTAGATTGTACCTCATATATTACAAATTGTATATGCTGCATGCAAAACGACGTGTGTTTATACCCAACCAATATTCAGGTTCCCTTTTTTTCGTACATACTTTCAAAGCGCAATTGGGCGGAGCGCAGATCAAGCTTGCACGCCTTTATAGCTCTGAAGCAGTCGAGTATACAAGTTGGAGTACATCGGAGTGCAGTCTACCAACACTGTTTTGCATTTAAGGATTTTTCTGTCCAATGGTTAGATTGCACCTATGATTAAAGTGAAGTCATTAAATATAGTAAAAACGATGATGGGACAACTTACAGTGAGAACAATTATCTACAGCACAGGAGAGTTGTTCCCGGTCATGAGCGACAATTATCAGCATGGAAACATAAGAGAACTCGTATTTTAAATCAATTGTCATTTCGCTAACTGACATAGCAATAGAGGAAACGTTAAGTCTGTAATACTTGCTTTAATATGTATTGCATGTCTATTATTATTCTTCACTGGTGATGTTGGAGCATTTTGTTGGTATTTGGGGTGTTGGGGAGCCAAGAACTTCGAGTGAGAGGATTAAGAAGGTATGCTGGGAAATGTAGTATTAATGGGTAGCTAGTGGGAAAGATCGCGGTTTGCGCAGGAAAATACGAATTTCGGTGTTTGTTTTCATCAAACACACATGGTAGATCACCTGTGGTCAGTTGGAGGGTGATAAAAATCGAGCAGGTTCATAGCAGTTGATTTAGTTACTACTGAGAATGGAACTGTTTGCCTCGGACTCGATGGAAGATTAACGCGATAACATGGGACTAAATATCTCATTACCGTTGAAAGGGGCTTGAACTGAGTTACATCGGTTCACGAGTAGTTACAAATGCAGTTAAACATCAGTCACGGTAAACATACTTATGTCTATTGCTCCAAAGGGGATGGCTTCGTAAAGAAAAGGGGTTTAATTGGTAAATATGGGGTTAAAGGTGGCATTGAATCATTGAAGGTTTTAATTTCGTTTCAGAGAAACTTGGGGTTTAGAAGGACAAGATTGTTGGGCGTTTATCAAGAATTGTTTATGTGTTGAGGAATCATCAATGGAACAGAATATTGGTTGGGTATAAACACACGTCGTTTTGCATGCAGCATATACAATTTGTAATATATGAGCTACAATCTACACAGAGTATGCAGTTGCATTAAGTCTGTTAATTGAGTTAGGAGTGGAAAAATCATGCTGATGGTCTTTTTATGAACTTTTGTATTTTAGATACCACTGACGAAGGGAGCAATCCCGAAATACATTGGGTATTTTTAAATCGTGATATGTGGAAACGTTAAAATCTCCTATGCTACTGTGAAAACCCTTGAAGGGCAATTTGAATGTGTAAAACGAATTGAAGAATTTTGAAAAAGACGAAAAGAAATGGATTAAACAGATAAACAGAAGATTAAATTGTGATTTTGATTCATTTGATTTATTCATACATGTGGCTGTGCAGCTTGAATGGGGACCAGATCAGGTTACCTTTTTTTCGTACAAGTTAATCTACTTGCCAGGCCCAAACCTTCCCTTTTATTACATATAAGTCAACCCTAAGGTAGGCCCTGGGCAGCCCTATGGGCAGAGTGAAATGTATTTAAAAGGTAGGACATGTCCTTTTGAGGTTTACATGTCCTGGTAGTGAAAAACTGCTGAAATCCTTTTTCACTACTGCAAGGACTATCTTTTCCAAAGGTTAACATTGGGATTGCCTTAAGACATCTTTTAAGTGACATTTCCAATTGGGAAAGAGAGAGATTTGAAGTTTGGCATCTCTGGACTCACAATTTAAAATCACAATTTACGTTGAAGTCAGATTTTAAATTGTATGTTTGAAAATGCCACTTTTAGAAAGTTTTACAAAAAAGAGAATCTGGTTGCCATTTTTACCATGCTGCTGTTTATTTTAGCAGACTAATGGCCAATATTTGTAATCCTTGGTCCTGGCTTAATTATTTCACCATTATTTATGCATTTTAATGAAACATTTAAACAGTTTTCAAAGTCTGAAACGTGAGGTAATACACTATTTAGTTCAAAATAATATTGCTTGATTTAAACATTCCAAAAGGTCAAAACATAAAACATTCATAAACTGTGCATTTGTCAAATTGAACAATTGTGCATAAAGTCAATACAAATATAAACAATACTAAAGAAAATGACTTGAGTCATTTGTAGAATTACACCAGTTTGTAATTTGTCAAACTATCTGTACATCTGTACAAAAGACGCACTCTCGTTAAACCCGATTTAATTTCCTCTTTTTGGATAGTTGCTTGCCATGGGGAATAAATTTAGTATCTGTGAGGGTAAATCAAATGTTCATTATCCCTCTACAGGATCTGGGATCAATTTAATCAATGTCCCTCATGGGATTAAGAAGAAAAAGAAAGTGCCGACGCGTTTCAAATCCCTCTCTTAATCATGGGATTATCTTCAGGGCAATAACACAGTGTAATCTGCAATTAATAAGGAAAAAATAATCAGTAATTAGTGTCCATTCTCTATATCACTGTACACTCTTTATTTAATAAAGATTTGAATACCTGAATTTTCAGGGTTAACAATCTTCCTGACAGTGATTAAAGTTTTCCCTTTGCCGATTTAACATTTAATCGTGTTCCCGTCAAATTGTAAACAATCTGCAATGATGGAAAAGACGGTGTTATTTATGTGGTTGTGATTGATAGTGGAAACATTATGCAAAAGAAAAGAATCTGACTTCAGCTTACTTCTAGTGTTACATTGTATCCGTGCTTGTTTGGGATGCAACGGGCCTCTCGGTCACACTGTGGGCTTTTTATCAACAATTGCCGGTTCGTTTTTATATCGTGTTCAATTGTAAACACTCTGAAATAATGAAAGGGGACATTGTTTCTCATGAAGTTATAATTGCCGACTGAACGCGTTATTTAAAGAGGGAAGAAAAGAGGACTCTGGCCTCGGAAGCTTACTTGGAATAGTTACATTGTATCCATGCTTTGTTCTGGGCGCGGGAAGCCTTTCGGTCACACTCAAAGATTTAAATCCATAGTAGGAAGGCAAAAGGAGGTTCGTTTGTATAACCTTTTCACCGGGTCAATAGAGGCTGGGTGGCTTTTGAGTTTCCATACACTTACTTGTCGATTTGCGCGATAAACTTTACGGTCGTCTCCTGGAATGCACTCTCACTGCCTGCAAGATCCTTTGTGTCTGCTTTTCCGGTCATGGCGCGTTTTTTACTTTTTCTGTCCTCAACACAGGAAGTTCTTTGTTAGGTGATAGCTGGGTGATGTAGTTTAACCTGTCCTTCAGTTTATGATGCCTTCCACTTTTGAATGTGAAATCTTTTAATTTAGTTTTCGTTGGTAGGGAAGCGTGACATTAGTTTGTAGCTTTATTTAATTCTGACATTTCGTTTAACCCTTTCTGAGTGCAATTGAATTTTAGGATTAGATATGCTTCTTTTTCAATAACATAGTTTCAACATTGCCACCCGTGGTGGTTGTCTTAGTGCTGATAGCACTGTCCATACAAAGTCTCTTTCGGAATGTTTCTTTTCTAGAAAATGAGACACCAAAGGGGCTGTCAGAACCTGCTTTTTTATCCTGGAGCGATGTTGTACAATCCTTTGATTTACTTGCTGATTCGTTTTCCCTATATATAGCATAGGGCATGGGCATCTGATTGCATAAACTGTATTTTTAGTTTTACAGTTTGAAAACTCTTTGTGGGTCCATTTAATTGAATCATGTGTAAATTCAATCCTTCGACAGTGTTTTCACAAGCAGAACAATTGCCACATTTATGGTGGCCCTCAATGGGTCTCATATTCCATTGTGTTCGTAAGCCTTTCCTCTGGGCACGTGATGTCAGATCTGCCTGTTTGATGTTTTGGCCTATGCTTTTACTTTATTTCATTGCGAACAGTGGTCGTTCAAGTGGGCATTCTAGTTGCGCGAGGAGATGCCAATTTTTCAAAATCATCTGACGAAATTTATTGGTGTGAGGGCCGAACGTGGAGACGCAAACAAGTTTGTCGATGGGTTTTTTGTATTTTTTTGTGAGCATCTCTTCTTGTGACATATACCATGCCCTTTTGGTCGCATGTTTGAGCAATTTGCTGGGGTAGCCTCTCTCTTTTAGTTGGTCACAAAATACCGCTGCGTTATTCATGAAGTCTTCTTTTCTTACACAGTTTCTTCTGATTCGTAGCAGTTGGTCGTATGGGAGATTATCCCTTAGGTACCTTGGATGAGAACTTTGGTAATGTAGAATAGTGTTTCTGTCGGTCGGTTTACGATGCAGGGTGGTCGTCAATTTTTGATGGTGCGGAATGACTTCAACATCAAGAAAAATCAGACACGTTTTACTTTTGGTAATACTAAATTTAATATCATGATGTCTTGTGTTTAGCCATCCATGGAATTGTTGGTCTGGTTTCCAAATAATATTCTATTGTTTGATGAGCTTCTTCTTGTGGGATTATGGATCAAGTACCATCTTATCTACGGGACACGACGGACTTTATAAACAAAATAGAAGGTCATCCATTTGATTCTGACCTTCAGTGGATGGTATCATTTGATGTCGTCTCGTTGTACACCCAGATCCCACAAGAAGAAGCTCTTCAAACAATGGAATATTATTTGGAAACCAGACAAAGGCCCCACAGAGTACCAACTGACTTTATACTTGAATTGGCAGAAACAGCTCTAAAGAAAAACTACTTCAAATTTGATTAAACATTCTTTATGCAGACCAAAGGGACCGCGATGGGATGTCCTTTTGCCCCAGAAATAGCCGTGTTGTTTATGGCCCGCTTTGAGGACAAATTTATCATCAACTGCAATCCATTCGGAAACCATATCCAACAATGGTACCGGTATATAGACGATGTCTGGTGCCTTTGGAATGGCACAGAGGATGAACTTCAACAATTCCATGGATGGCTAAACACAAGACATCATGATATTAAATTTAGTATTACCAAAAGTAAAACGTGTCTGATATTAAATGTAGTATTACCAAAAGTAAAACGTGTCTGATTTTTCTTGAAGTTGAAGTCATTCCGCACGAACAAAAATTGATGACCACCCTGCATCGTAAACCGACCGACAGAAACACTATTCTACATTACCAAAGTTATCATCCAAGGAACCTAAGGGATAATCTCCCATACGGCCAACTGCTACGAATCAAAAGAAACTGTGTAAGAAAAGAAGACTTCATGATTAACGCAGCGGTATTTTGTGACCAACTAAAAGAGAGAGGCTACCCCAGCAAATTGCTCAAACATGCGACCAAAAGGGCATGGTATACGCTACGAGAAAAGCTGCTCACAAAATTTTTTATAAAAAACATCGACAAACTAGTTTGCGTCTCCACGTTCGGCCCTCGCACCAATAAATTTCGTCAGATGATTTTGAAAAATTGGCATCTCCTCACGCAACTAGAATGCCCACTTGAACGACCACTGTTCGCAATGAAAAAAAGTAAAAGCATAGGACAAAACATCATATGGGCAGATCTGACATCACGTGCCCAGAGGAAAGACTTATGAACACAATGGAATATGAGACCCATTGAGGGCCACCATAAATGTGGCAATTGTTCCGATTGTGAAAACACTGTTGAAGGAATTGAATTTACACATGATTCAATTAAATGGACCCACAGGGAGTTCTCAAACTGTAAAACTAAAAATACAGTTTATGCAATCAGATGCCCATGCCCTAAGGTATATATAGGGAAAACGAATCAGCAAGTAAATCAAAGGATTGTACAACATCGCTCCAGGATAAAAAGCAGGTTCTGACAGCCCCTTTGGTGTCTCATTTTCTAGAAAAGAAACATTCCGAAAGAGACTTTGTATGGACAGTGCTATCAGCACTAAGACAACCACCAAGGGGTGGCAATGTTGAAACTATGTTATTGAAAAAAGAAGCATATCTAATCCTAAAATTCAATTGCACTCAGAAAGGGTTAAACGAAATGTCAGAATTAAATAAAGCTACAAACTAATGTCACGCTTCCCTACCAACGAAATTGAATTAAAAGATTTCACATTCAAAAGTGGAAGGCATCATAAACTGAGGGACAGGTTAAACTACATCACCCAGCTATCACCTAACAAAGAACTTCCTGTGTTGAGGACAGAAAAAGTAAAAAATGCGCCATGACCGGAAAAGCAGACACGAAGGATCTTGCAGGCAGTGAGAGTGCATTCCAGGAGACGCCCGTAAAGTTTATCGCACAAATCGACAAGTAATGGTATGGAAACTCAAAAGCCACACAGCATCTATTGACCTGGTGAACAGGTTATACAAACGAACCTCCTTTTGCCTTCCTACTATAGATTTAAATCTGCGAGTGTGACCGAAAGGCTTCCCGCGCCCAGAACAAAGCATTGATACAATGTAACTATTCCAAGTAAGCTTCCGAGGCCAGAGTTCTCTTTTCTTCCCTCTTTAAATAATGCGTTCAGTCGGCAATTATAACTTCATGAGAAACAATGTCCCCTTTCATTATTTCAGAGTGTTTACAATTGAACACGATATAAAAACTAACCGGAAAATGTTGATAAAAAAGCCCACAGTGTGACCGAGAGGCCCGTTGCATCCCAATCAAGCACAAATACAATGTAACACTAAAAGTAAGCTGAAGTCAGATTCTTTTCTTTTGCATAACGTTTCCACTATCAATCACAACCACATGAATAACACCGTCTTTTCCATCATTGCAGATTGTTTACAATTTGATGGGAACACGACTAAGGGGCCGATTCCGATTCGGGCCGGAAAACTCTCCGACCGAGCCGGACCCGGAGAGATTTCCGACCGAATCGGACCCTGGCAGTCCGACCGAACGAGTACGATGCGCACGCATGCACTCGGACTCGAGTCGGTCGGACTCCCATTGAAGTCAATTGGAGCTGGTCGTACAACGCATACGCGGGCTCCCATTGACTCAATGGGTGCGAGGTGAACAAGGGCGCCCCCTACAGCAGGTACGCGTCGATGCGCATCGCGCCATACATGCACAGGTAGGGGGGACCCATGGGTCCCCCCTGTGTGCGACTCGCGCGGCTACGCGTACAGGGGGGTCCGACGCGGACCCCTAAAGTCCGGCTCCGACTGCTCTTTCGAGCCGGACGACGCGAGTCGGTCGGACTGCTCGCGGCACGCATCGTACTTGCCCGGCCGGGGAACGTCTCCATTGCACGGTGCGAACAGTGTCCGAGCGAGTCGGTCGGAGCGGGTTGGACCCGCGTACGTGTCGGTCGGCGATTTCGCGTGCGCTCGCATCGTACTCGCTCGGCCGGACGCACGTATGAGTCGGTCGGAAAAGAGGGCTCCGAATCGGATCCGGTGAAGCCGAATCCGATTCGGTGCCCTACCGGCCGAGATCGGAATCGGCCCCTAAATGTTAAATCGGCAAAGGGAAAACATTAATCACTGTCAGGAAGATTGTTAACCCTTAAAATTCAGGTATTCAAATCTTTATTAAATGAAGAGTGTACAGTGATATGGAGAAGGGACACTAAATACTGATTATTTTTTCCTTATTAATTTCAGATTACACCGTGTTATTGCCCTGACGATAATCCCATGATTAAGACAGGGATTTGAAACGCGTCAGCACTTTCTTTTTCTTCTTAATCCATGAGGGACATTGATTAAATTGATCCCAGATCCTGCAGAGGGATAATGAACATTTGATTTACCCTCATAGATACTAAATTTATTCCCCATGGCAAGCAACTCTCCAAAAAGAGGAAATAAATTGGTTTTAACGAGAGTGCTTCTTTTGTACAGATGTACAGATAGTTTGACAAATTACAAACTGGTGTAATTCTACAAATGACTCAAGTCATTTTCTTTAGTATTGTTTATATTTGTATTGACTTTATGCACAATTGTTCAATTTGACAAATGCACAGTTTATGAATGTTTTATGTTTTGACCTTTTGGAATGTTTAAATCAAGCAATATTATTTTGAACTAAATAGTGTATTACCTCACGTTTCAGACTTTGAAAACTGTTTAAATGTTTCAATAAAATGCATAAATAATGGCGGAATAATTAAGCCAGGACCAAGGATTACAAATATTGGCCCTTAGTCTGCTAAAATAAACAGCAGCATGGTAAAAATGGCAACCAGATTCTCTTTTTTGTAAAGCGTATTCACGCCCCATCTGGCTACCAATATAGGACGTAACCCCTCCATTAGTTTCACTTTTAGAAAGTTGGCATTTTCTTACTTTAACCATTCTGTGCCTCTGCCTGTCTCTGAATACACGTCTAGGTTGGCTGACAGCTGGGCTTTGTGCATTCACTCTAGACAGTTACACAAATGGAGTTGGGGTGTGACATTTGCATCCTGATGGCCCATCACCAGGCTGATGAGCCTTCCTGGTGTAGATTGGGAGGGAGGAGTTGACACTTACACTTGAATGGGGCTGTGCCTGTCCCCACACAAAGAGCTGAATACACCCTGTAGTGAGTCTGGAGCCAGAGTAGGGAATGCAGGGACCTTGTGATTTTCAAAGGCCTCTCTGAAGTCACCCCCACTTCGAAGGGACATTTGGGTATAAGTACTGGACCCCTGACACCACCAAATCAGAACGTTGCTGGAACCAAGAACATTCTGCCTGGAAGAAGAGCTGCTGTGCTGCAGGAGGACTACTACTTTGCTAACTGCTTTGCTGTATTGCCCTGCTGTCTGCTGATTGCGGTGTGGTAGGAGGGACTGCCACTTTGCTAACTGCTTTGCTGTGTTGGCCTGCTGCCTGCCGCTTCTTGCCTGGGAGTGATAGGGACTAGAACTGCTTTCTGCATCCTTGAACCCAAGGTTCTCCAAGGGTTTGCTGGCTTGCCTCCTGTTCTCTGAAGTCTCAGGGTCACAAAAGACTTCATGCAACTCTGCTAGCGCTGCTGGACTCCGTCATCTGTGAGTTCTATCCTTGCCTGAGGTGACCCCCTCAGCCCTGGGCCTAAGAAGTGGGTTCTATAGGTGTTTTCTGCAAAGATCGATGCAGTGACCCCTTTGTGCTATTTGGAACCAATGCAGTGTCCGATTCAACAACGATGCAGGTCCCAACTGCGAGGTTTGGTGATGATGCAGCACCCATCCGAAGGGACCGCTGCAAGGCTTGACTTCGATGCAGCACCGATCATTCAACACCGACTGTAAGGCTTGTCTCTGATGCATCAACCGAGCTGCATGAATTGGAACCGACACATTTTGATGTTGATTTGCTCAGATAAATATTCTCTATTTTTCTAGACTGGCGTGGGGTCTTTTTGTGGTGTTTTCACTGTGCTACTGTAATTAAAGTGTTGCACAAATAGTTTACACATTGCCTCTGAAGTTAAGCCTGACTGCTCTTTGCCAAACACCAGAGGGTGAGCACAGGTTAATTTAGGTTGTGTATCTGACTTACCCTGAATAGGACTGTGGCTACTGCTGCGACAGGGTGTATACTCTGACAACCAGAAACCTCAATTTCTAACACACACCACCAAAACACACACCCAAAACAATAACTTCCACTACACGAAGACATTCATCGCATTCACAAAGTACAAATACACTGCAGGAAATAACACTACGCAAATGCAAAACTACGGGGCATATTCTCAAGAACGTGTGATAACCACCGCAAGTTTAGCTTAACACAACTTTGCACATCGCAGTCTATCGCGGGAAAACAACGTCGTGTTAACATAGAATTCCCAACCTGGCGGCACCATGTGATAGGCCCACGATAACACGTCAAATGACCGCGTTAAAATCAACGCGACGCCGCAAAAATGCGAAACACGAACGCGAATAAAGTTGCGATGAGGCCGACCACGATACAAAAATCAGCGAAAACCAGCAACAGGCCTGCAATCCCCACACGTCATGCGGGAAAATGCACTATAAAAGCTGAACAAGAAAAACACACCATAAACAAAATAAACTGCGTAGCAACATGGAGGCACCCAGAACGAGTGCCCAGGTCAACGCGAACCCCACAAGCCCCACAGACCACCAGCAAGGAACCTCAGGGTCGGGGAAGGGCAAGGAGAAGAGGAAGACGGGGTACAGTCCGCATGACAACCGTATCGTCATCACGGAGGTGACAGAGCACCAACAACAACTGTCCGTCACCTCCACCGTGTCATTGGCAACACAGACGGAAAAATGGCATTCCATTGTGAATGCAGCCGGAGTGTCGAGGAGGCCAAGATGCGCTGGCACGATGTGAAAAGCCAAACCAAGCAGAAACCCGCTGCCAACAGGAAGGCAGCAACGGCGAATGGAGGTGGGAGTCCTGCGCCACCACAGGAGGAGCTGGAGCAAATGGCGGCCACAGTCATCAGTGTAGAGACGGTGCAAGGAGTCGGGAGTCCAGACACTGCTCGACATGACCTGACACAACAGCAACAGGGTGAGTAATGAACAGGGACTGTGGGGACGGGGGGGGACGGGCACAATGGCACACATGCACATCGACGTGTAGCACACCGCACACCCACAATGACTCTGGGTCATGTCCCTGATCCCCATGGCACACTGCAGCACACATACAAACATCAAGTAGGCCCCCGTTCACCACGTGCCCAAAGGGGTCCCACCCCACACATCACCAATTACACAACACACACATGCACCCATGCGAAACACAGCAAAGATGCGTATGTGAGAGCCACACTGACAATGCAAGTGACACCACATGACCAGCAGCATGGCTGGAGTACAATCACCATGATGCTGTGCACGCCACGAGACTGAGGTGGCTGAGTGTGGACCACATCCGGAAAGGAGCAGGTCACACTCTGACACATCCACCTGCACAAACAACCACTGACGTCAACAACACATCTGCAGACAAACAATGCACAAGAGTACAAAAACCGTCCAAGAGCACAAATGACCCAAGTCGCCAACATCACAGCACCTCAAAAGCACAAAAGGCACACCGCCTCCAAGGGATAAGGGGCAGCAAAATCACAGCTGCAGGTGCGACTCCCACACAATGCAGCACATACACATAGCAATGACAGGACACCCACATGGATGACAATGTGGTACACAGTCCAACACCTACACTGCAGAACAGAGGACACAACTGGGTCCGCCTGTGCATAGAAAATGGCCAATCACATCTGACATAGCAGGAAACTGTGAGATGCAAATGTACGTGTACAACCTCACCTACGTCATGTAGTCCAAATGTCCACTGTCCCGCATCAAATAGTCTGCCCCTCCCAAACAGTCACAATGTACATTGTCATGAAGTCTGTATGTAAACTTGAACAATGCGGCAACATACATGCCAACACAATCTCAACAAGCATCTCCCCTTCACATTGCAGAGGGACAAACAACACCTCCAGCAGAGCAGACCAGACAACTCTACAGTGAAGCTGAAGAGGACCACCACACTTCTGACATCTACGCCCCACAACAGTCCATGGACATCTTAGGCAATCAACCTCCAGGAGCAGGGCAGCACCGCTGCTTCGAGGATACCCCACCCCCTGCACAGACAACACAGCTGGATGCACCCACCACCCCGGCTGGCTCCCAGCAACCCACTCAAGCACACATCGCATTCCAAGGCCAGGTGTCAGACTGCCAGAAGGGGGTGGCCGAACATGTGCGGGTGGGGTACTATCTCATGGAAGCCGAACTAGATCACATACGTGGGTGTCTAAGTCCCATCAGGGCCCACCTACACTCCCCAACGGAGACCCACACTGCGACAGGGACACATGCCTTTGCACATTTCCAGTACTGAACCACACCCAGAGCCACGGGATGATCATCCACACCCCCACGCTGGACTGGCGTACGCCGGCCCAGTTCACTCCTCTTACGTATTGAGTGGGGGACGACAAAGCTACATGTGCAATGTCCCACCCGCTGCCTGCGGTGACATGGCTGCGTCCTCTGTACACGGCACAATGTAATGTTGTAGTGCCCGGGGCACAAATGCATACATCATGAGCACACGGACACACTCAGATAGTTCGTTGAACTGGCTACGGGCACGTGCGCTCGAAACCTTTATTGGCATGGTCACATGTACAGTGACGCATGTGCTGGATGTGTGTGGGGTGAGTGTAAGCCAACCCTCATGGAGTCGTTGGTGCTGGCAACAACTTGAACAGTGATCACAATTAAAGCGGAAACAGAAAACACCAGCATAACAGAAACAACTGTGAAGCATCATGGTGGTAGCTGGAAAAAGTACAGTGTTCAGCCAACATGCAAGCAGAATGGTCCATGATTTGTGGTGCACTGAGTTAGTGGCACCTGAAGAGCTGAGCAGGGAACAAGCTGATGATGGCACCCACGACTGGTGTGAGCAACTCTGATAGTCTGGCAGTAAGACACTTACGACTCTGGCACCTGTTGTTTGGAGTTGGTCCTGGCGGTGGTGGCGTGTGCATCCTGCGGTGATGCAATGTCCGGGCAGGCCAGGACTCGATTTGATGTGTGAGCCCAGGTGGGCCGCAGTTGAGGCCGGAGGCAGCGGACAGCACAGGGCCACAGACACATGGCCTTGATGACCCCCAGTCCATCGACCCAGAGGCCATCCAATATGCTATCAGACAGGGGCCATGACTTGAGCTGCACAGAGTTAGTGGCCCCGGATGCACTGCGGCCGGCACAGGCACACCGCCACAGGACGGTGACTTGCGGTGCAGTGAGATAGGGCCAAGCGAGGTGAGCGGGTCCTCGTCGATGTCGAAGGTGAATGTAGCGGAGGTTTGCAGGGGACAGTGGAAGGTGTCCTCCAGGGCATGATGCAGAGGGCAAACGCTGGCCGGAAGCGGCAAATGGAGGAGTGGAATACTACAGCCTCGTTTTTGCCACAAAAGTCAGTATCACCGACATGATGATGAAGACAAGCCCCAGTCCATAGACTCAGTCGCCACCAAAGTTCAACCAGAAAGTGTCCATGGATGTCGGGGAACAGACTTAGTGGCACCGGAGCTGAAAGGAGATGCAGTCTGCGATGATGCCAGTACAATGATGTCAAGTCTGCCATAAATGATTCATGACTGAATTCCCAATGTGTGACCAACTCAACCGCAGTGTAGGCCGAATACGTAGTCATCAAGGGCCCACAGACACGTGTGGTTGGGATGCCATGCACATACTTTGTGTCACCATATCGAAGGGAGTATAGTGATATAAACTCAGCCATAAAGTGTGTACTCGGCCATTGTGTAATCAAGACTTAGGTCCAAATGTGTGACCTACTTGACCGTAGTGTAGGCCCGAGGCAGCGGTGGAGTACGTCAACAAAAAAGGAGTAAAGCGGGCCTGTGTCTTGGAGGCCGTGATGGTGTGAGGAGGCTGCCAAGGTCGCGGGTTTCGGGCTTGGAACTTGCGCCGGCACGTGGTGGGCCCTCTTTGACACACGCCGGTGTCGGCAGGTGAGCAGTGAGGCCTGGCTGCGCAGGGGCGGGCATGACGGGTTAGGGACCAGCGACCCGGGGTGCACCAGGCGCACAGGATCGCAGGCCACACCGCTCAAGGCGTCGGCCTTGTGGCGGGGTGGGAGGCGCTGCCCTGGCAGACACGTTGGGCATTCTGGAAGAGAACCACGCCCAGAGCTACGTGCTTTTTATTCACACCCCTACGCTGGCCTGGCGTACGCTGGGCCAGCCCACTCCGCACACGCTTACAGGGGGGGATGTCACAAGCTACATTTCCTTGGGCTTCCCCACTGGCTGGGGTGACATGGTTGCGTCCACTGTCCACTACACTCCAGACACCAGCAGTGCATGTAGACATGGATATGTCTGTGGTCTGCATACTACAGTCTGTCCAGCACATCTCCGCCACACTTGGCATTGTGTACATTCTCATTCATGGGTGACTTGCCTCCTTCGCACATGCCTGGTTCCCACCTCTCCCCACATTACGGTATTGTGTGGCTGTGGTGCCATGCCGTTGATGGCTCATGTACATGGCTAACCAAGGTTGCCACAGTAAGTTGTGCTGTCGTGTCTGGTGGGTGGGCATGTTGTTTGGCATGTTGTATGTGATTTTGAGACGTGTGCAGTGCCAGAGTTTTGAGTTGCATGATCGTGGAGTTGAGGGATGTGGTGTGTTCATTTGGTACTTGCCAATGTGCAGTGCATTTCCATAGGTGCCATCCTGGAAGCGCTGGTTGATGTTGGACTGTCGGAAGATGAAGGGATCATGCACACTGCCTGGGTAGTTGGCTACGACATTGGTGAAGAGTCCCCTGTGGTCCACTATTGCCTGCACGTTGATGGGATGCGTGTGCTTTCTGTTGCGGTACTTGTGTGCGGTGTTGGCAGGGGGCACAAGTAGGACATGTGTGCAGTCGATTGCCCCCAACCCGTGCGGGAATCCAGCTATGGCGTATAGTCCTTGCTTGGTCTCCAGCTGTTCCTGCACATTGTGGGGGACGTATAGGTACTGGGGTACCTAGCTGATGATGGCATCCAGGACAGGTGTGGGGAACTTGGATGGTGCTCCTCCGACTCTGGCGGTTGTTGGTTGGGAGGTACCAGAGGCCAACAGGTGCAGCACAGCCAGCAGCTTTGTCTGCAGAGGGATGTTGTTTGTCCGCTGTGTTGGTACCGTCAGCCTGTGGGCAATGATGTTCAGGATGCAGAGGATGGTTGTCCTTTTGAGCCTGTAGTGGGCATTGACGTTGTCTGGTGTTAGGTCTGTGAGGCTGGTGCATTTCCTGAAAGTCCGCTGTCTTTGTCAGCGCTGCCTCTGTGGTGGTCCAGGAGGGTCCGGAGGGGGGGTGGCGGTCCTGGGGGTGGTGGCGGTGGGTGTTGTTGCCCTCTCGGGGCTCTGGGATGCATGGTGAGTGGTTCCATGGCATCTGTTGTTCTTCATGTGTGGCTCTGGGCTGGGCTCCCTTTGATGGTGCAGGTTGTCGTCCGACTTTACACCAGGTCGGAGCAGGTGTTAATTTCCTGCTGCTAATGCGCCTTATCGCCTGTTTTGTGGTCTTACCGCCGATGTGACTGGTTGTTGAGAATGTTGAGGTGTGGTGTTGTCGCGGCTTTTTGCTCGGGAACGCCTACTCTGCATCTCATTAGCGATAGTTGCCGGAGTCATCTGTGGCGATGCTTTTTGCGGATGCTTTCGCAAGTAAACTGGTGGTATCGGCTGTTAGCACCAGCTTGTGAATGGGGCGATAATTTTATCTTGACTTTGGCTGCGATAAAGTGCCGTTAACTCGGCGATAGTTCCTTGAGAATATGCCCCTACATGTTGCCATACCACTCCAGACACACACTCACCCCCACAACAGCCATCCACCACTACTGCAACTGCTCCTACACTCTCTACTGACCACACACATCCTACACCCACCCAACTGACCTTCCTACTCCTTCAGCAACCACCCCTATTAGTCCTAAGCCCTTGAAGAAAAGACCCACCCTTCTTCCTGATTGGTAACCAGAGGTACTTAGATTCCACCCTGTTCGTGGAGGAACATATGCCCCTTTTGCAGGAAGTCTTTAGCGTACCACTGAGTCTTGAGGCAAGGTTCCTATATGGGAACATGTGGCCAGAGTTTGGTCTGTGAGACTATGTTGTATTTTGTTATTTGTCTTTCTTTTGTTATTCTCTGAGAGAGGAATCTCATTTTGTAATGCATTTTATTTTCTGCCTGGTTTGTATTTTGGTGTACAATCATCTCAAGGTTCAAAATATATATTTTATGCACATTAATAGGGAGGGTTCCATATTCATATTATTCGAAGTGTAAGGTGTCCTGGGAGATTTCGGACTTAAACTTTGTGCTATGTGCTTTAGGCCCCATTATGTGATGAAACTTCAATTTTTACTTATTTATACCCTTGAGTTACATTATCATGTATAGGCAGCCATAATATCCACTTTTCCATATTCATACTGTAGTATCCACTGCAAGTGTTTTTGTGTCACATGAGAAATCAGACGCATTTGCCATGCCTACATTAACTTCAGTATATCATGGACTTTTAAGTGTCAATGTGAGATTCTTGATAGGTGTTAACAAAAATAATGTAACATACATTTTTGTCCTGGAATTACATTGGTAAAGGATCAATATTTCTGACAAATGACAGACATGTTGAGATGCCAAGAGAGGTGATGGTGAGCATTTATTTTGCACAGCCTTCAGTGTCGTACGGTTCCTAATATTTCAGTAAGACTGTGCGTTTGGGAAACATGAGCGTCAAAACTCCACGCATACCATCAGAACATGCTGATCTCATTCCTGGCTAGCTGATAGTGTGCCATCTGGACTTCTAAATTTTGCAAGGTACCGGATGGCGTATGTAACCTCAGAACATGACAACCCTGATTCCCCAAGGAAACCCTTTCGTTGTTAACTCCGGCATGGCCAAAGGGAAACAAAAGAAGTACACAAATTGGCATTTCAAATATTTATTACAACAATTGGATTCTTGTGTAAAATACGTGTGCTGCAAAGATTAATAGAATGGAGCAAAATGATGTTACCAGTGTTACAAAAATGGTGAAAAGAATGAACAGTTCAACCATTGTACAATTGCGTTTGATGATATGCATACATATAATTGCACTCCTGCCTAGCGCTGCCTATCCTCTAAAGCATAGGGTGTCTGAGTCTGCCAGAATACCTTGGAGTGGTCTAACTCCCCATTTATCTGTGGGTGGGTGTCATCTGGAAGCCAATCTTAGTGCTGAACAGGCCACCGTCCCTCTCAGGTTGGTGACGGGCTTCCGCTGGGCTAGAATTCTAGCATGGGGTAACGTCGACAATCCCATCAAAATACTCCTCTGTGTAAACAAAGACTTGGTACAGTTTATATAATAAACGTGACCAATTAATTCTATGCAGTAGATCTGGTATGTCTGTCATGTTGATTCTACCCACCCAGAGCTGTTGCCGAACGGACAACAAACAACAACATTTTGCGCAGTGAACTTAGTCCTTGTGTAGAATGTTCCTAGGCCTGATAATGTGCCTACGGAGAAGTGTAAGAGTAAGCAAACCCTTTTCTGAGAACATTGTCCTATATAGACGTGCAGCAAATGTGTTGTTTAAGTCATAGTTTAAAAAAAGATGTCAGCTTTAAACGTGAGCATGTAAAATAGAGTTGTTTGTGCCTGGAGCCTATGTAACCTCACGCCATCAAAAGGGCCAGGAACTTGGAATATGGACAACAATATCTGTCTTTCAATGAACTGCACCATTATATATGTGTTTAGAGGTGTTTAACTTTTTTATTTTATGGGAGGTAACGTTAGTACAAATGTGAGGTCAGGTGCATATGACATGCACTTACAATTGTAGGAGTGTATCATATTTAGGTTTTCCTTAAGAATTCTTCTGATTATTATGAGAAGGTACTGTTTCCAGCTGCACTACCTTCCCATCATGCAATACCTTCCCGATGACAAACAATGACACCACAAACATGGTTTAGAGTACATTTGATATGCCCAGAGTGTACCGGCATATATCCACAATTGAAATTACTTTGGACAATACAGTTTTCTTCAGGACAGGCACATAACAATAGTGAGCTTTTTTTATATGTTCTGGTGAAGATTTACAGAAAGAAAACATGTATCTTGACAACCACAGTCATGCGGACTGTTCTTATTACATACATTTATATGTGCATACCTCCTATGACGGCAACGACGTGGTGGGTATGCATCGTAAACGACGAGCAGATATGCTGCATCTCCCAACAGCAGGCAAATTGTGCCTCGAACAATGCAAAAGGTTTACAGAGGTTGCTTTTCCTCTTCTATTGGAGGGACACCTCCAGCCCAGGTGTGAAGATTTGTCTGCCATGGTAACACAGACGGAAAGCAATATTATGACTGTGAGGGTGGAGTTGTGACTGTTGTCCTGCCATCTGCCATGTTTTGCCTCTTTACTCCATCGACGGAGGAGTCTGCACACAACAGAGACGGTGGGGCCCTCACGGACTTTGATCCCTCAAACCATCAACATATAGATCAGGTGGTAGTACAGATCCGACGACGGACAGACGGACGGGCCGTCGACATTCAGCGGTCCATCAGCATCTACCAAGATGTAAATTGGGCCCTTAACTTTATCCCGCAAATAGACTACTAAATATAATATGAATTTTGAATGTATTTAAATATTTTTATTCCCAATCCAAGATGACTGAACTACTTCATGAAATTTGTCACATCCTTTTTTGGCACTATAAAGAGAGTTCATTTTGAGTCCAGTTGATTCGCAGTTGTGCTTGTTTCATTCCTTGTTTACTTAATTTGTGCCATCTCCAGTTACTGCTTTGCTACTCTTGTTCTTTGCCCTGCTGCTTGGCCTTGATAGCTGGAATGTTTTTCTGGTCTCCATGTTTTTCCCAACCTGTTGGATATTATTTTCTGGAGGAAGACTAGATTCCTAGTTACAATCTAGCATCTGCCATTGTTTTGGGAGGTAGGCCGTTCTTATGCATGAAGAGGACTCTGCACCTGTTGCCCAGAAGACCTGCTCTTGACAGTCTGTGATGCCAACCGAATCTAAAGATGGATCGGATTAAATAAATATTGGCAGCAGTAAACACCTTGAATCTCCAAGTCTGAAGGTTAAAACTGAAAATGCCGCCCGGAGGCAATCCGGGACCCCGCCGCTCGAGGCCCGAAAACCCTTTGTTTCCCGCTGTTCGGCCAGCGAGTCGGCTGGCGCTCCTGGGGCATTCTCGGCGGTGGCGAGGAGTGCCCGTGGGGATAATTTGACGGGCTGGATCTCCGGCCGTGACCTTACTCTGCTGCAACATCCGGTGAGTGGGGCGGGGACCGGCTGTCTGGTCGGGCAGCGGCACGTGTGGGAAATGCGTGCCCCCCCTCCCGGGCCTGGTACGGTGGGGCACCCCCCGCCCCCTTGCCCCCCCGCTCTGAGGCTGATTCGGGGGCCGGTGTGCTCTGGCGCGCTGCGGAAGCCTTCTCCCGCCTTTCCTGCTGTGTGGAGGACGTTGAGGCCTGCAACGCGGCCTGCTGCGTCAGCGGGGCTGGGCCTGTCTCCTCCTTGAGCCCCAGTAGGAGTGCCTGTGGGATCAATCTGTCGCGCTGACCTCCGGCCGGGACTGAGGGCGGCTCCATCCTCCGGTGAGTGGGGCAGGGGACCGGCTGTCTTTTTCGGGCAGCGGCGCGCGTGAGGGGAAACATGTGCCCCCCCTTCTCCCTCTTTCTCCCGGGCCTGGCACGGTGGGACATCTCCCCTCCCTCCCCCCCTGCACTGAGGCTGATCTGGGGGCCGGTGTGCTCCGGTGCGTCGTGGAGGCCTCCCCCGTCTGTACTGTCGTGTGGGGGACCATGAGGCCTGGTTCGCGGCCTGCTGTGTCGGTGAGGCTGGGCCTGTTACCCCCCTTGCGCCCGTCATCGTTGAGCTAGTGACCTCGGCCATCGTACCGGGTGGCGGTCAGGGGCGCAGCTGTGGACGATCCTTGGGCACACATTCTAGACCACCCGGCCCGCACATTGGCTGTGCCCCGGCGTGTGGCCGAGGCCTTCCGAGGCCTTCCTCGCTGAGTGGAGGGCTGCCGGGGACGGTGTGCTGGTGGGGCTGATTCGGACACGCTCTTGCGATCCAGTGCCCACTATTTACGAGCGGGTAGCTTCGGCCACCATACCGGGTGGGGTGCATCGGGGGGGGGCGGCCCCTGGGCGCGTGTCCAGGACCATCCGGCCTGTCTACTGGTGGCGCCCTTCCCCCGACTGTGAATTCCCTGCCGCCCTGGTATCACACTTACGGTGCGGGGGAGCCATAACCCACGGCGGACCCGCCGGCGGCCCTGGAGTCGGGTCCGTGCGTCACGGGGGCCCTGCCGGAAGCTGTTAATCTGTTGGTCTCCCATCACCTCCGGGCTTGTGGATTGCGCCACCGGTGCATCGACTCTCCGCTGGGCTGGGTCCCCCGGCTGCCTGCTCTCCACGCGGTCCCTGTGTACCTACCTGAACACCTCTTGCACCGGTGGGTTCTTGGTCTTCGTGCAGAGTTTCTGTGATCGCTGGTTCCCCCCACATCTGGTCCTTGGAACCCAGGCAACAATAGGAGCTATCATCAGCTATGGGGAGGGACAGGGCTCCTAAGTCCACGCCGGCTCCCACGCAGACGAAAATGGACAGGTTCACCACCTCTGATCAGGATCCCCCCGGGAGGGGGGCGGGGGGTCCTCCCCCTCCCCAAGACAGGGATCTCAACACCATTCTTCAGGCCATTAGTGCTTCGCAGGCATCCGTTGAGGGGAAGATTGGGGAGATCAAGGTGGATGTATCCCTCCTCCGGCAGGATCTCCGCAATGCCACTGCATGGCTGACAGAAGCCGAGTCCCGCATATCCACTGCGGAGGATGACATCTCACAGCTGAAGGAGCAGGTGGCACACCTTCGCACTCATACCAGGGAACTCCATCGGCGTGCTGAAGATGCCGAGAACCGCGCACGTCGCAACAACCTCCGCCTGGTGGGGTTTCCCGAAGGGGTTGAGACGGGCCAGGTGGCCTCCTTTGTCGAGGCCTGGTTTACATTGTGGATGCCTAAGGACACCCTCTCGACATGGTTTGTGGTTGCGAGAGCTCACAGATCCCTTGCACCTAAGCCACCCCCGGGAGCTCCACCTCGCCCTATCATACTGAAAGTTCTTAATTTCAAAGATCGAGATGCCGTCCTGCGGGCGGCAAGTGCCACAGGTCCCCTCAAGTTCCATAACCATACCATTATGGTATTTTCGGAATACACTAGGGAGGTGCAAGAACTCCAGCGCTCTTACACGGACGTTAAAAAGAAGCTGCGTGCCCTGGGCCTCCAATATCGGCTTCAGTTCCCTGCACGCCTCCGGGTCATCTTCCAGAACAAAACACAGTTTTTCGACTCACCACAGGCAGCGTGGACATGTGTGACGGAGGAGCGTCCCCTCCGCCAAAAGCATGATCTGTCTCCGGGACCTGCGGGCCCCCAACCCAAGGGGCCGCGGTCACCGGGACGTCAGCGCCGACGCCACACGCAATCTCGTAGGGGACGCCAGCCTCAGGCAGCAGCACCCAGATCCTCGAGCGTGGCGGCATATGGACTTTGAGACTCCTCCAGCCAATCGGGCTCTCCGCCCCGCACCAGGCACCGATCTACCGAGAATCTACCCGGATCATCCTTACCGCTGGCCTGGGTGGGCTCACCCAGACCACACTCGGACCTATCCCGCACTCCTACTCTTTGAGGGCCTGCGGGGCCAGGTTTGCTGCCTATCGGCAATGGGGGCGGGACTCTCTCCCCCGGCGGGGTTATTTGACACTGGTAGACTTCTAAGCTCACTTACTTTGTTGTAATGCCGACCCATTGCTTATCCGTCCTTCTGGAGGGGTCCTCCACGCATCCAACCCGAGCGTTATAGTTTGGTACTGTTATAATGGGGGGTCGACAGATGCTTCTGTTCTCGAAGTGTAGGGTGGGGGGAGGTTGGGGATTGTTTTCTCCCTATGTTGTTGTATTTATTGTTTTGTTGTTTCAGCTACCACGGATTGACACGCGCTTCCTCTCCAGGGGCTAGATATGTCCTCATTGCATGCGATTACCCATACATTTGCGGCTCCCACGCGCACTCTCATATCTCTGTAGGATCACACGTCCCAGACCCATGTACCGCCTACCATGACCGATACTACTGCACCTAGGGCATCTCTCCATGTTTTATCATGGAACGTCAATGGTCTCCTGGACCGGCTTAAACGCACGGCGGTCCTGCGCTACGCGCAACGCCTCCACATAGACGTCCTCTTACTTCAAGAAACACACCTCCTGGGCAATTGTTGTTCCTTCCTGGCTCGCTACCGGTACGATAGAGTATGGCACTCCGGCTTTTCCAGGGGCTCCCGTGGGGTGGCTATCCTCCTGAAACGCACTTTGCCCTTTGTCCTCTCCCAGGTCATCCATGACCCTCAAGGTTCATCTGTGATAATTTGTGGCTCACTGGCTGGCTCCCCCATCAATCTCATGTCCATCTACTCCCCCCCCTCGATGCTCGCACCCACACTTAAGCACACTGCGGCCCTGCTGAATACTCTGCCTCTGGGCACCACCGTTATTGGGGGCGACTTTAATGCAGTCTCCTTACCCGGCCCTCGATACAACGGGTCCTCCCTCTGCTTCCCGAATGGTGCAAGCAAAACAGCTACGGCACTGGTCCGAGTCTCTGGGCCTCTGTGATGCGTGGCGCACATGGCACCCCCGCACCATCCAATTCACACATACCTCCGCTGCCCACCACACACATGCGCGCATAGATGCGATCTTTGTCCCCGCAACTGACTGTTCTGAGCTTCTAGATGTTCGCATCCTTCCTAGGGGGATTGCCGATCATTCCCCGGTGCTCCTTAGTATGGGGGCCCCCCCCCACGGCCCGCCAAACATGGAGAATGAACGCTTGGTTCCTCCAGGATAAAGAGTTCAAAAAGGTGGTGGGGACGGAGCTCAAGCAGTACTTTCTTACTAAAGAGGGTTCGGAAGCTTCTCCGGGTATCCTGTGGGAGGCAGGGAAGGCGACCATACGGGGTGTCACGCAGGGTCAGCTTAAGAACCAGAGACAGGCACAACTGCGGGAAATCACCTCGAGGGAGGCGCAGGCGCTTCGCTTGGAGCAATCACTTTCCCTCTCCGACGATGTCGTCCAGGCCCGACAGCTCGCTCACCTTCGGGCCGAAATCAGACAACTATCCCTGGACGCTGCTAAGCTCCTATGGAGGTCGTCGGTGGCGAGAGTTTATGGCTGGGGTGACAAAAACGGTACGATCCTACACAGGCTAGCCACATACCCCAGGGCGAACCGCATTATCCCAGAGGTGGTGGACGAAGAGGGTGCGGTGCAGCGCGCCCCACTGGCGATGGCCCGCACCTTCGCCCTCTACTATCGGCGATTATATACAGCACAAACCCCCGACCTACGGCTCCATGTTCTCCTTGAACGGGGCAACGTACGTCTCCCTCGGCTGGAGACGGCCGCCCAGAAGGATCTGGACCGCCCCATTTCTCGGGAGGAAATCGATGAAGCGATCTCCCTCACCTCATCGGGTAAGACCCCAGGCCCAGATGACCTTCCCCAAGAATATTATGCGATGTATCGCGAAACTCTTGTCCCCGTCTGGCCGACTTATTTCAGGAAGCTTTGGAGAAAGGTTCCTTCCTGCCCGAGACGGACATCGTCACAATTGTGGTCCACCCGAAATCCCAGCCTCCCTCCCGTCAATGTGCGGACTATCGTCCCATCTCCCTCCTCAATACGGAGGTTAAGCTGTATGCCACCATCCTGGCTCAGCGACTGAAGCCCTACCTACCCCTGCTGGTCCATCCAGATCAATGCGGCTTCATGCCCACACGTGGGACCCGACACTGCCTTCGGAGGCTACAGCTGGCTCTAGCCCATCGGCACTTACTCACTCCATACCTAGCTCTCCTTCTCATAGATTTTGAAAAGGCCTTCGACTCGGTGGACTGGGCATATCTACAGGATGTGTTGGCCGAGATGGGATTCGGTTCCCAGTTTAGAGCCCTGGTCCATGTCCTTTATGCCCACCCGCGAGCGCGCGTGTTGGTTAACGGTGTGTTGTCAGAGGCCTTCCCTATTACCAGGGGCACAAGGCAGGGATGTCCCCTCTCACCCTTGCTATTTGCCCTGGCGATGGAGCCCTTGGCTTCCCTGGTGCGGGCCGAGGATCGTATTCGTGGCTGGGAATGGCCCAATACGGAAACGGACAAGATCGCTCTTTATGCAGACGACGTCTTGCTCTTTCTGGCCGAACCCGCCTCTTCGGGACCGCACTGCCTCCAGATCTTGCAGTCCTTCGGGCAAGCCTCCGGTCTTCGGCTGAACCCAGGGAAATTGGTGCTGGTCCCATTGCACCTAACTAGGGACTGCTACGATTGGCAATCCACCATACCGCTTCGGCGCCAATCTTTTAAATACTTAGGGATATGGGTCACCCTTCTTCCCGAATTGGGCTGGTCTCTCAATGTCGCCCCATTGGTAAAGAAGGCCAAAGAGGACCTTCAAAAATGGAAGACATTGCCGCTGAATCCCCTGGGGAGGGTTGCCCTGTTCAAAATGATGATCCTCCCCAGATTTCTTTACGTCCTTCAGAATGCCCCCTTCTGCTTTCCCAGGTCCTGGTTCCGGCAACTGGACAGTCTCGCCATCAAATTTCTTTGGAGCGGGGGGAGGGCGCGTCTGGCCCTGTCTGCATTCCGGATCCCCTCCTTTGACGGGGGTATGGGGATGACGCATTTGTATCTTTATTTCTTGGCTGCGCGTCTCCTGGTGGTCCATGATTGGTGCAATGGGGGCTGGTCCGACCCTGCCTATCGGCTCGAGCTGAGTGAGCTGGGACTACCCAAAGTCCAATCGATGATGTATGGGGGGCCCATTTCATCCCAACTACCTGATGTGACGCGTTCCGTGTTCTTGGCCTGGCGGGCCTCGCTGCGCCACACTGGCTGGATGCGTAGATTGACCCAATGTACACCCCTCTGGCAAGGGGCTTGGCTCCAAGAAGTTAGTGGGCTGCGGGGGTTTAAATCATGGGACCTTATCGGTATCTCGCAACTGGGAGATGTGTGGGCTAACGGCCATATGCTCTCATTTCAGGAACTTCGGACCCGCTACTCCCTACATCCATCCCAATTCTATAAATATTTACAGCTGCGGCACGCCCTCCACGCGCACGTCACTAGGCTCCCGGAATACAGCCCTCCCGAGGCGCAGACTATGTTGGGTGACCTGGGCAAGGGGGGCATCTCCCGCATATATTGCACTTAGTCAACAACACTCCCACCTCACTGGACCAGTTGAGGGACCAATGGGTAGAATGGATGGGCCCCCTGGATGAGGTGGATTGGCGCGACGCCCTCATGGCACCCAAGACGATCACCGCGTCCGCCAAACTAAGGCTGATCCAACTATACTATCTGCATGCTGCTTACCTCACTCCCCTGCGCCTCCACTGAGCGGGCTTACGCCCGGACGCGTCCTGCGCGAGGTGCGGCCATGTCCCGGCCGATTTTTTCCATGTGGTCTGGTCATGCCCCCGCCTGGAGCGATTTTGGGGGGCCATTGAGGAAGAGCTCACGGAGGTCCTGGGGTGGGGGGTTCCCCATGACCCACATCATTAACTATTGGGGATCACGGATGGGCTGGACGGGTCCAGAAATGAAAAGATTTTTTTTAACACAGCCATGATTGTAGCCAAGCGCGACATAGCAGCGGCATGGATATGTCCTGACCCGCCCGACCTTGGGAAGTGGCGAAAAGGGGTGGACTGGTGTGCGACCCAAGAAAAAGCCCTTTATGTGGCAAGAGGATGTCCCAAGAAGTAACGTAGGGTGTGGGGGAAGTGGCTGGGTACTGTGGAGGATTTGGATTAACTCGCCTCCTTAATTCGCTGGTGTATACCTTATGGGGTTTGAAACCATGGGATGCTATGCTCCTATGAATGTAATTGATCTATTGTCCTCCGTGCTTTTGCTGATTTGTTTCTTATGTTCCAAAACAATAAAATTGATTATCAAAAAAAAAAAAAAAATGAAAATGCCTTGTTACATCATTCTTTTTCGGTCCTGCAACAAAGTTTTTGGGATCCTCTACTGGCTGGTACGGCAGAATTAAAATTTGATGGGACCCTAGCAAAATAAAGGCCTTTCTGGATATTTGTCAAATCCACTTACCTTTAAACCCCATATTTATGCCAGTGATAGATCTAAGGTGGGCTTTTTGTCAGTAATACAACTGGAAATGCATTGGCGTGGGCTATGCCTTTAGTTTCAGATGCCAGTCCACTTCTGGATAATTTCCCAGCCATAATTACGGAGGTTTGAAGTCTGACCATCAAGACGTAAAGTGCTCGGCCCAAGAGGAGATTTTAGAACTCAATAAGGTTCCCTTGGCCTGTATACTTTCTTCTCAAAGTTCAAGGGCCTAGCTATAAAATTTGACTGGCCTGACTCAGCCCCATTCATTTTATTGTGAAAGGGGTTGAAGGATGAGTTGAAGGGCAAACTTGCAAGAGTTTCTACGCCAGCAGCCCTTCAATTGACCAATCAGATTGACGGTCATCTCCAAGAAAGAGGATTAGAATGTCGTAAACAATCTCACTCAAAGCTCCGTTCAAGACCTGCATTCAAAATACCATCTAAGACTTTCTTATCCATAGGATGAGCCCATGCAAGAGGTCCTTTGACAGAGGAAGAAAAAACAAGGCAACATAAACAAGGGCTATGTTTACACTGTGCATGGGAGGTTATCTTCTGAGCTCTTGCCCTGTATGCCCTTTTCGTTAGTTTATGGAGTTGGAAAACTAAGAAGCTCACCATTGCGCAGGGATTAGAGGCAAGTGTAAATAAGTCATCCCTGCCTTCTCCTTTAAAACCGTCTAGTTTTGTTCATCTGCAAAGGGAACTACTAATTCAGCCTGAACATCTCTCAGTGCCTGTTCTTGTGGACTGTGGAGCATCTAATGTCTATATAGGTATTAGATATTAAATGGGCCTTATACCATCAGATCAAAAGGTTACAGTTGCAGTATCAGCTTTTGATGGAACTATAGTAGATTCTGCTCTAGTCACTGAGCAAACTCTAGCCTTACCTCTCCAAATTGCTGTCCCATATGAGAAACTCACCTTTGATTTAATCTCTTCCACTAGTTATTCAATTATTTTGGGCATCAACCGGCTAGCCCTACACAATCTATATATAAACTGGTTTGCAAAATCCTTATTCCAGGGCTCAGAGTTCTGAATCTCTCAGTGCACAGTTTATCATTTTTCTTCTACTGGAAGCTCTAAAGTTCTTCATAGTAGTTCCACTCAGTCAATTGCACAATTATCTGAAATCACTGAAATTTATCATGAATACCTTGATGTGTTCCAAGAGGTGACAACTAAGGATTTACCTCCTTATCGACCCTTTGTTTGCATCATTGAAGTTAGTATTGAGGCTATAGTTCATTATGGGCCCATATTTTCCTTATCTCCTTCTTAACAACAAGCTTTAAGAGAATATCTTGATGCAAACATAGAGAATGGTCTGATTACTCCATGTATGTCTCCAACTGGAGCCTCTTTTATGTTTGTACCTGAGAAGAGTACTTCAGAACTTCCGCTTTGTATTGAATACAGGGGTTTAAATCAAGTAACAATCAAGGACCGCTATTCTTTGCCCCTCATTTCTGATATTCTGGAAGCTTTCCAAGGAGCTACAATATTCACTAAATTGTATTTGAGAGGAGTCTGTCATTAGATGAGGATGCAATCAGGTGATGAGTGGAAGAAAGCATTCAGAACACCAGTTGGGCCTTATGAGTATTGTGCGCTACTCTGTGGCCTCTGCAATGCTCCTGCTATCTTTCAGCTCTTTATGAATGCATTTTGTTCTGATCTGATCCTCTAGAAAATGATTGTGCATTTAGATGGCATCCCTGTCTTTTCTAAAGATCCAGCAGACTATCCATCTCACATCAAGCAAGTTCTGCAGCCTCTTTTACCCTTTGTCCACTCACAAACACAACAACTTTCTGGGTATCCACATTGAACACTAACTTTTTGTTCGCCAACTACGTTTCCTACAACACCTAGCAAAGAAAGAAACTCCAAGAAGATGATTCTTCACACTTATTCACACCATTTTCTGAGTCAGCATTGGGAACACCACCCACCATTCCAAAAGAGATCAAAGCCATTCGCTCCTGCTGTATCTGAAACTATCTGAATTAGCCAGTGAAGTTCCTCATCCAGGGATTACTTTGACACTCCATTAAAATTTCTTATGCACCTCAACCCCCCCTTCAAATCAGACCTAGTTGAGGCTAAAAATTTCACTCTGTGATGAGGGAGCATTGCGCCTGACATGTCAAAACCTAGGTGCCTACAAAAAGACCTCCTTACCATGGCCACTCTGCAAACAAAATTCAGATGACCCAGCAGTTTCTGCACCTTCCCCAACTCTATGGAAACCACCGCTTCCTCCAATAAAGCAACCAACATAAGGGTTGTACTTGGTCTTGCTGTCTTCTCAGGGACAATTGCAACCCCAGTTCTTGTGCCATATATTCAAATGTTTCTAATGCATGATTGCATGTCCCGGTCTGTCTCTCTCCTAGAAACAACCAAAATCAAGATTGTGTGTAACCTTTTCATGACTTGAACCTGTGACAAAACACCACTTCAAAAAAGAGCTGAAGCTTTCAAACAGTTTGCAGGATATCATGCAGCCCATTGCCAAGATCGTGTACACAAAGCACTCTCCTTCAAAATGAATGAATAAACAATTAACTGGGTAAACTGATAATAACATAGAGGGTGACTTAATATCACATTTTGCCAATTCTGCGTCTGCTCTGTTTTTAAAAGTTCTTTTTGCCATATACAAACCCTGTCCTCTACGTGCTGAATTTGTCCAGGGAGTGGCAACTCTCCCAAGCATTCCATGATAGAAAGCCTACCCGTGCATCTCAATATTTGTGCTTGTATCTGCATAGATGTTTGCAACAGAAACCTCTGTTAAACACAAAACATGCCTCTGAATTGACACTCTGTCCTGTGCACCCAAATCCACCTCGTAAGGGTGGGACACCCAAAAAAAGGTCTCTATGGCACCAGTAAGTCACTGGCTGAAAGTAATATTGATGCTGTTCTGGTGGGGGACATCTGTTGGAGCCACAGCTCACTGTCAACTTCACCTCATGGTTTCTCTGGTGCAATGCTCAACATGGCCCAAAAATCCTCATCATAACGTAGCCAGGCTAAACGAACAAAATGCATTGCAACGATCCATATTTGTAATGTCGCTGGGCCATATTATCAAGAACGGCGATATCATTATCGCCGCTTTAGCGGCAGGAAACTGCCGCTAAAGCGGCGCTAAGAGGCTCGATAATATGCCCTATAGAATTTACAAAGAAGCCCAGGTTCTGGTGTGAAGGACATCAAACCTGGGCTTCTATTGGAATTCTATAGGGCATATTATCAAGCCCTTATCGCCGCTTTAGCGGCAGTTTCCTGCCGCTAAAGCAGCGATAATGATATCGCCGTTCTTGATAATATGGCCCGCTGTGTTTTGTTTCAATGAACCAAGGGGCATATTAGCAAGACCGGCGATAAAATTATCGCCGTTTTAGCGGCAGGAAACTGCCGCTAAAACGGCGATAATGGGCTTGCTAATATGCGTTATAGAATTCCAATAGAAGCCCAGGTTAGATGTGCAGGACATCTAACCTGGGCTTCTATTGGAATTCTATAACGCATATTAGCAAGCCCATTATCGCCGTTTTAGCGGCAGTTTCCTGCCGCTAAAACGGCGATAATTTTATCGCCGGTCTTGCTAATATGCCCCTACATTCCTTACTCTTCTGATTGCACTCAATTAAACTCCACAACATTCCACAATGACAACCAGTTTAAGTTCGACTATTCATGGAAAGTGTACCCGGGTAAATCATTGAGTTCTGAACACTTCCTCAAGATTTAAGAAAAACAGAGACTGTGACACTGCCACACATCTAAAGGACACCTGTGCAACATACAGCAGTCAACAAATCAAGGGAAAAGTTTATTAGTGTGTGCAGCTATCACAAAAAAAGAGTTACTGCAATGACAGTCTATTGCATTCTTTATTATAATAACCAATGCTACACTCCATCGACTTCGCCTCTCCATGAATTTCCTGACGCACAGCCAGATTGTACCTTAATGGCTCTGCCCCAGGGAACCCACCTGTTGAGGGAGTATTTGAAAGTATCCAGAAGGATGTACAGGCAGACACTGTACCTACACTCATGGGCCTCCCAGAAGCACATCAAAGGCTAGAGGACCACGTGCACATCCAGCATGCATCATTGAACACGGCCTGTCCCTGTGGGATACATGCACACACTCAAGAAGAGTGTGCATACATTCCATGCTACAGTGCACATGGTGCAGGTTCGCAGAAATAACAGACCATAAGGGCGAGACATCGGGTACAGTGTGCTAGGAACCCCTGCGGCCCACCTAGGCACAAGGCAAAGTAATCTTCAAAGCTACAAATGTTCTTGATCCATTGTGAAGAGTCATCTATATGTTGCAACATATTTTTGAGCTCCAAAATCATTCCATCATCCGCAAACAAATACACCACATAGTCAGTCGTAGGGTGAGCCAATTCTACACCTCTGCTGAATATCAGTTCTAAAGGCAATGAGATCATTGAGAACTGTCTGTCACGAGTTAAATTTGATTAATTGAGAGCTGGAGCTCTGTATTTTAAATTGCAGATGCAATCCCAATAACTTTCCAAACATGCCTCTCAAATGTGCTTCTGTCCTGGAAAAACTTTCCTCCAGCTATGGCCATGTGGAAACATTGAGTGTGATTATAAACAAGGCGCAGAAATCAAGAACTCGTGTTGCTGTCAATGCATTACTCGTGCTCCAGCATGTTGGCTCTCTCTATGTGCTGTTCTTGGTAGGCTTCTGCACTAGGACTAGCTTAATGCTGTAATAAAAGTAAGCCGTAAATGACGGACCTAGCTGAATTGCAGTGCTCTGCGTCATACCGAACATGAGAGAGATGCCACTCACATTTCAGCATCTATCTGACTGATTGTCCTATGCTCTTTGATAAGAATATGAATACTTGATAAAAAATATCTCGATGTGATATTCCCGCTGTGTACACTGTTCCCTAAAAAATGTTCAGTTCCCATTAGCCTGTGGTGGGCTTTCCATATCAGCACGACCATTTCTGGGTTTAAGCTGGCGCGAACCCTGGCCAAACACATTTTTATCTCTTAGGCTACTTTCAGCAAGTAGGGCCCCTGTATTCTTTCCATCTGAGTGAGCTGTACCATTCAGTCAGCACTTTTATCCAACTGACAGTTCCAATGTCCTGGAGCGCATGCTGTTTATTATCTGCACTTCCAGTAGACTTGCGAAGGGCTGCCACTCAAAGCCCCAAACACTGGTCTCCGAGCTGAAGTACATATATAAACTTTTTTTTTATTCAAGAACAGATTCGTGTACGTCTTTGAATTTCTTTGCTATAGTTTACATACAACTAGGCCTACACTGCTGAAAATTCTCACCACATTTTCGCAATACTTAGTAAGACATGCATGCGTTTACAATCATGCACCGGCCTTGGGACAAAGGTTTTGTATGAGTTCCCATCAATACTGCAAATCGACCTAGTTCTGAGAACCACAACCCTGCCCTGAGTTCACTGTGCCTCTCTTTATTGGGCGGTTCTTTGATCTTAACTGGTGGTGCTTCGACTGCGTCGCAATCAATGGAAGATGAATCGAGGCTCACCAGCTTTCATCTCTTGTGAGGCTTTCACGTCTTCTGATCAGTTTTGTCCGTCCTTTGTTTCCGTTCTGCTTGCTGGAGAACAAGTTCACCGCCTGTGCCTGCCTCAGGCGGGGACAGAATGACAAAGTGTCACTTCAGATTTGTCAAACACAAATACGTCACAAACTTTTAACATTATGTCCTTCAGCTGGGTAGCTTTAATTAGCTCGCAAAAAAGTTAAGGGTCTCAACTTTATAAAGACACTTTTAAAAAAAATAAAGCATTACAATACAGTGGTACAAAAATCTGTGGGGCATATTAGCAAGAAGAGGCGATAATCATCGCTAACCTTGCTTAGCGTGATTTATTTTATCGCCGGCTATCGCTGGAATATATCGCCACGCTAACGCTGTATTAGCGACATTTAGCGCTATGGCGATAAATATTCCAGCGATAGCGGGAGGGAAGGGCCAACATCGCGACAAAACCAGCGATGTTGCATGTGGGAGGTGGAAAACCTTGCTGATACGACCCTGTGGTCGTATCAGCATAATCCACCCCCCATGTAATGTATGGCTAAGTCAGGAAAATAGCAGGTGATAAAAAAATGGCGATGGCCCCGGTTAGCGCGACTTTTCACGTCGCTAACCGGGGTCAGGGACTCTTTGCTAATAGGTGATAGGCCTGTTAGCGTCTGTTTACAGGGTATGTTGGTCGGGAACGCCTACTTTGCATGTCATTAGCGATAAACATCGCTGACATGCAAAGCGGCACCCAAACCGATCGCTTTCGTCAGAAAGTTGTCGCTAACTGCGACAGCTTGCTGATAGGGCGATAGATTTATCGCCGCTTTAGCGGCAAAAAGTGCCGCTAAAGCGGCGATAAATCGCTTGCTAATATGCCCCTATATATTTTATTCACCCACCACACAGTTTTTCCTTTACACCAGTTTTAATTATATTTGAAAGTTGTATTTGTTGCATTTGTCATAATATGTTAGACCTGGCACCCTTGACTTGGTTTTCCCCCTAACGTTTTGCCTTCAGCCCTTCTGTTTTGCTGACTTTGTTTTTGCTGACTTTAGGACTCTGCGCACTTGACCACTCCTAACCAGTGGTAAAGTGCTTGTGATCTCTCCTTAACACACAGTAGATTTGGCTTATATCCAATTGCCATATTTAATTTACTTGTAAGTCCCTAGTAAAGTGGTGCTAAGTGTATCCAGGGCCTGTAAATTAAATGCTACTGGTGGGCCTGCAGCACTGGTTGTGCCAACCACTTGAGTAGCACGTTAAACATGTCTCAAGCCTGCCATTGCAGCCTGTGTGCAGTTTTAAATTGCCATTTCGCTCTGGCAAAAGGAACCCTTTGCCAGGCCCAAACGTTCCTTTTCAATACATATAAGGCATCCCTGAGGTAGGCCCTGGACAGCCCAGAGGGCAGGGTGCACTGTATTTAAAAAGTCAGACAGGTACTTTTAAGTTTTACATGTCCTGGTAGTGAAAAACTCTGATCTATTGGGAGACTGATCTCCTGTATAGCAAGCCTAAGGTTACTGAGCCTGATGCAACCTATGTGTTGGTGGTCCCACAGTGCTACATGGCCTTTCTACTGGAGCGGGCTCATGATGTTCCCCTGGCAGTTCATCTAGGGCAGTGTTACATTCTTATCTATATGTATACTGTTTCTTTAATTCATCCACTTCTGAGTTATTTCTATTCAAAGTGCCTTTCTGTTCTCTGTTGCCATGGTGTAGTAAATTCTACATTCTGTCTGGGTTTTTCTCCGGAGCATTTGTCCAGAGCAGTCGTTTGTACTGTGCTGGATTACAATAAACCTCTTTTTGTATAACCTGTTCCCTGGATTGAATTCTGGACAGAACACTACAATTTTGGCGACGATTTGAAGACTTTTCGGCTACAAGATGACTCCAGCACAGGGGCGATTTGTCTTCAAAGGGAAACAACCTGCCTTCTAAAGAAAGGGAACTGCTGATTTTAACTTTACTGGATTTGCACTTTGAAACCTTACAACTCGATATACGCTCTACTACCACGTCGGATTTTACAATTGGTAAATATAAATATATTTATTACTTGCCCGCACTGTTTGGTTCCTACTGAGCTGTTTGTTTTTAAAAAATCGACATCGCGTGAAGCCTTCACGAGCTTCCTTCATCGTGCACGCACTCCCATTGTTGTGAGCTGCCTGGAATTCTATCACAAGCCTCCTCCGTGCCTTCTGTGTTGTGACGTGTGTGAGGAAACACTTACCGTCACACGCAAAAGTATTCCTTAGCCTTCTCCTTGCGCTGGAATTCCTGCACGTGTGCGCACTTCTTTGTCTCATGCATGACATGCTCCTAAGGTTCTTTCCTCTTGTGCTTTGAAGGCTATTCAGGTCATTTACAACCTCACACTTATGTCTCGCCGAAGAGCTGTGAAGAGCATTTTATGCGTGCTGGAAGCTCTCACAGCTATTTACACCCGCATACTGTTTGCCGCCGCCGCGGAGCTGTGGAGAGGTGTGGAGAACATTTCCAAGGTTGTGCAAAAAGGATATACCAAGTAAGCACCTTTGTTTTGTTGAATGTGCACATATTTTTTGGCAGTAATAAATTGTTGTTTTTATTTTTGCTCTGGCATAGACATCTATTTGGCTTAAGCAGTGAAAAAAAACTTTGTCACCATGCAATTTGACCCTCCCTCCAAATTTCTGCAAACCAAAGGAGAACCTCCCATACCTTGGAGCAGATGGAAGGAAGAATTCTTGACTTACCTTAAGGCTATTGACGGTGAAAAACTCTCTGCAGAAAGGAAAAAAAATATTCTGTTACATTGTTTGGGGTCAGAAGGGCAAGTTAATTTTAGAACTCTTCCGCAAGCCGATGGTAATGGTGACAGGAGTGTATTTGACGATGCAATGGCTCGAATTGAGATCAGATTTAAACCTTCTTCTAGTGTTGCCTTGAACAGATACAAATTTTATACGAGAGCTCAAGAAGATAGTGAGACATTTGATGACTTTCTCACAGCATTACGCGCATTATCTGTGAATTGCAATTTTGGTCCTATCACTGACGAAATGATTAGGGATCAGATCATTGTCCATGTCAAAAGAAAGAAAATTCAGGAACACCTTTGGATTATGGGGGATCCCAACTTGAAGGATGTCATAAGTACTGCTAAAGCTATGGAACAATCGGAAAAGTGGATGAAATCCATACATAAGGACAACAAAGGAGTAGAAGAGTATGTTTGTGCTGTAAAATCTGAACCTTCACGTAGTGGACAAAGAGTATTTAAGAAATATGATAAGGATTTTCATTGTTTTAGGTGTGGGAGTGTTAGCCATGGAGCATCTTTTCCTAAGTGTCCAGCTTTGGGTAAGGAATGTAAGAAGTGTGGACGTCATGGGCATTTTGCTGTGGTATGCAGAGATACCAAAAGTTCTGGTGTTGGGTTTGGAAGAGGTAAAGTCTCTTATATCAATCAAGATTATGTGGATGACACGGTGAGTGAGTGTGATGGTGGTATGTTGCTGTCTGTCACTGATATTGGCAAAGATGGAGAAAGCCCCAGTTGTCTTAAACCACCGAAGTGTATTGTGCGTATTTTGGGGTTGGAGATAGAACTCATGGCTGATTCTGGTTCTCCTTGGACATTTATTACTAAAGATGTCTTCCTTGATCGTTTCAAGGATTTTTTGAGCCTTAAGGATTTGAAGGAACCGGACATTGTTGCTATGGCTTTTGATGGTTCTATGATTGACATGGAAGGATATAAGGATGTCGACATAGAATTCAAGAGACGTGTTGCTCATATTAAACTTTATGTTGCGATCAAGGGTGTGAATATGCTGGGTTGGAAGGACTAATGGAGTTTAGGAATTATTCTCAACCCTAGAAGTTGTGATCATGTGTTATTAGTGTCAGAAGGAGAAGATAAAGTTAGTCCTTTAAATAAGGATAGTAAGAGTGATGCCGGTGTCATTGTGAATTCTTTTCCCAAGGTGTTTTCTGGGAAACTAGGGAGACTCAAAAATTTCAGCCATCTTATTAAACTTAAAAAGGGAGTTATACCAGTCAAGCAAAAGCTTAGGGGTGTACCTGTGTGTGTGAGGGAAGATCTTAAGTTGCTGTTACAAAGTCTCATTGATGATGACATTATTGAAGAAGTAGAGTCATCGGAATGGGTTTCTCCCATCGTTTTGGCAAGGAAAGCTGATAAAAGTTTGAGGCTCTGTGTGGACTTGAGGGCTTTGAATGCTAATTTGGTGGTTGACTGTCACCCCTTACCAAACATAAATGAGGTTGTCAGTATGTTGGAAAGAGCCAAAGTGTTTTCCACATTTGATTTGCGATCTGCTTATCATCAGATTGCCTTAACTGATGACTCTAAACAATTCACTGCTTTTCTTACACCATAGGGGTTGTTTCAATATAAGAGAATGCCTTTCGGGTTGGCCTTTGCGGCCTCTGTCTTTCAGAGGGCAATGTACCATATTTTTAAAGATTTGGATAGTTTTGTTAGATGCTTCCAAGACGACATTCTTGTGTTTTGTCCAAACCATGAAAAGCATATGGGACATGTTATGGAAGTGTGCAAGCGCTTAGAGTCGAATGGTCTAACCCTTGAAGAGAATAAGTGCAAGATGTTTTGCAAATCTGTTGAATATCTGGGGCCTACTCTTTCTGGAGATGGTGTTGTTCCAAAAAAGTCCCTGATGGAAGTTGTTGTCAAGGCCCCAGCTCCTGATAACAAGGAAAAACTTTTATCTTTTGCTGGGCTTTGTGAGTACTATATCAAATTCATCAAGGACTTTGCCACAAAAATGGAACCACTCAGAGAACTTACCAGACACAAGGTAGAGTTTCTTTGGACGCAAAGGCAACAAGACGCCTTCCAACAGATTAAAGAGGAGATTGTTAAAGCTCCCACCTTGAAACCTTTTTGTATGAACAAGCTGTGTCTTGTTACTGTGGATGCCAGTCAATATGGTCTTGGTGGTGTTTTATCCCAGAAGTGTGGTAAAGAGGAGTGGTGTGTTGCTTTTGCCTCCAGAACTCTCAGTGATACAGAAAGGAGATACTCCATTATTGAGAGAGAACTTTTAGGTTGTGTGTGGGGCACTTTCGTAATTACCTATGGGGAAGCAGGTTTGTGTTGAGAACTGATCACAAACCGATTGTGTCGATTTTGTCACCTGGTGGGGGATGGAATGCCACTGCCCGAATAGGTAGACTCATGCCTAGACTACAAGAATATAGCTTCAGTGTAGAGTATGTTCCTGGGAAGCACAATGTTACAGCTGATTGTCTTTCTGTAATAAGTCCATGTAGTCGAGGTGTAGTATAAAGATGGCTTATCATCTTCATGCTAGTCTGGCCAACTGGTGTGTCTTGCTGGTAACCCTGATGTCAAGTTCTTGTTTTCATCTTTGCTTTGTTTTAGTTTTGCAGCAGTATGGTGGAAATACTCTTTTTCTCACATTCTTTTCTTTATTTTTGTGAATTCCTTGATCTATTCTGTTTCTTCTTCAGACCTTTGTGGCAAGATCTATCTTTTATTGAAATTATTGTTTTGCGTTTTGCATTTACTATTACTATTCTTCATTTTCTCCGTAAAAAGGGGAAGAGGCATGTTATGTCATTTTTGGTAATTAATGCAATTTTTTACTCTTATTGCTTTATAGCATGATTTTCCTCTAAATGCTTTATTTGTCCTGTTACGTGTTTTGGCAGCAATATTACTCCTATGTTTATTTATGCTATTACTATGCTTTCTTCTTACATAATTTTTTTTGTTGCTGTTCATTAAAGGGGGAAGGTGTGTAGTATACTTGTCTTTAGTGTAATGCACCTTTCCTGCTTCTCTGCCTTGCTGCTCAGCCAGTATGGATGTACTGTGGAATGTTGGTGCGTGGTGAGGTAATAGAATGTTGGTATGCCTGAGTGTGGTGTGTCAGTTGAGAGGATGGGCTGAGCAGCAAGGAAGCTGCTCCTGGTGGGGCTCTCTACTTTACTCTGTACTGAAGACCTATTCTATATCTGGTTCTGTACTCTATGCTTGATACTTACCTACAACTAAGAACTGTATCAATAAAGCATACATCTTTATACTACACCTCGACTACACAGACTTATTACACTTTCCTGCCTACCCTGTCCGTGTGAACAGAAAAATGATGTTAGTGAGGATTTTGAGATGATTGCGTCTGTTGGTGATTTTGTGTCCAAAGAGTTTTCTGCTATCTCTGAGGAAGTGTGGAGGAAGAGTGTGACTGCAGATGACAAATGGAATCTCCTCAAAAGTTTTATCCTTAATGGATGGCCGAAAGGTAAAGAAGTTCCTGCTGAAGTGAAGTCTTTTCTGCAGGCATCCACTGAATTGGAAGTGGAGGGTGATTTGATTTTCAAAAATGGGAAATGTGTACCTCCTGAGTCCATGCAAGATGTCATCCTTAAACTTGCGCATGACGGACATCCGGGGATGTCTTCTATGAAAAGATTGGTGAGGTCCAGCTTTTGGTGGCCCAGCATGGACAAGATGGTCGACAGGACCGTCAGAGAATGTGCTGAGTGTGTTAACAGCGATAAAATGTTAAAGCCTTTCCCTCCTCCATTGAAGCCTGTGCCTTAGCCTAAATCCCCATGGCAGAAAATTGTGTTTGATATCTCTGGGCCATTTTATTGCTTGCCAAAAGAAGCTTGTTTTGCTTGGTGATTATTGATTACCACTCTAAATGGCCAGAGGTTAAGTTTGTTGCTCATGCCACCTCACAAACCATAATAGAGTTTTTCAGAGAGATCTTTCTCGCGAAGGGAGTCCTGAAGTTTTTATGAAAGATAATGGTGTGCAATTAAAATCACGTGAAATGGACGAATTTCTGATTTTGTGTGGGATCAAACATTGCACTACTGCTCTTTATGAACCACAAGGGAATAGCCAGGTTGAAAGGTTCAACCGTGTCCTAAAAGATGCTGTGGAATTGGCCAGGAAATCAGGTAAAGAGTGGAAAGTTGTGCTAAGGGAAAGACTTTGGATGTATCGTATTACCCCTCATTCTGTTACCGGAATCAGCCCCTTTCGACTTTTGAGAGGGAGAGATCCTACATCCAAACTCTGTCCTTGGTGGACAAAGAAGAAAATGGGTGAGACTTGTGTGAATGATGATGTGCAAAATGTTTCTTCTAAAGTTCAAGAAAAACAAGATAAGATGAAACACTTTTATGATGCTAAAATGAAGGTTAAAGTTCCCACTTTTGTTGTAGGAGATTGGGTGAGAATACGCAAGCCGGGTCTCAGCACGAAAGGAACTTCCAAGTATGGTCCTGCCATTAAAGTTGTGAAAGTTAATTTTAATAGTGTTGTAACTCAACATGGTAGAGTGTGGAACATAAGATGTGTTGTTAAGTGTCACACTACTCTCAACGATGTCAACCGTGGAGATTTTGTCGACACACCTATTGGTTCCGACTCTGTTGCTTACCGAGTTAAAACAGATGTAAGAAGTGCAAAACCTCCTGTTAGAATGAAAGACTATGTTTAATGTTTTTGTGTTAAGGGAAGGGATGTGTTACATTCTTATCTATAAGTATACTGTTTCTTTAATTCATCCACTTCTGAGTTATTTCTATTCAAAGTGCCTTTCTGTTCTCTGTTGCCATGGTGTAGTAAATTCTACATTCTGTCTGGGTTTTTCTCTGGAGCATTTGTCCAGAGCAGTCGTTTGTACTGTGCTGGATTACAATAAACCTCTTTTTGTATAACCTGTTACCTGGATTGAATTCTGGACAGAACACTACAGGCAGGCTATGACCTTTGAAAGGCTTGTCACCCAATTTTATTTTCCCCTGTTGAGGATGGCCTCAGATGCGTTCTGCAGGTCATGCCCTACCTGCCAGGCCAGTGGCAAGTCAGGAGGGAAGAGCAAGCTCCCCTGCAGCCTTTTCCTGTCATTGGCACCCCCTCCGAATGGATGGGCATCAACATTGTTGGGCCTTTGGACCCCAAGACAGCCCTGGGCAAGATGTTCATCCTGATCTTGGTGGACCATGCCACCGGTACCTGGAGACGATACTTCTGAGAACAAGGACTGGCCTGCAGTGACTAGGGCACTGATGAGGATATTTATACATGTAGGGTTCCCCCAGGATGTAGGATCTGATCCTATACCAACTTCATGCCTGCATACATGAAGTCAATGTGGGAGGAGTGTGGGGTAACCTATAAGTTCTCCACACCCTTCCATTCCTAAACTAATTGGCTTGTTGCGAGATTGAACAAGCCCCTGGAGGGCAGGATCATGGGCATACCAGAGCCCTTGAGGCAGAAGTGGGACAACCTCTTGCCATGCCTATTGTTTGCATACGGGAAGGTAAAACAAAAGGGGTTTGGATTCAACCCCTTTGAGCTTCTATAGGGGCACCCTGCGCGAGGGCCTCTCAATCTGGTGAAGGAGCATTGGGAGCAAGTTCCCAGGAAAGCCTCCCAGGATGTGGTCACCTACATGCTGATGCTCCAAACACAGATAAAGCGCTTCTGGAAGAAGGCCAAAGAGAATATAGAAGACAGTCAAGAGGTCATTAAATGGTGGTATGATCAGAAGGGCACTCTGGTTGAGTTTCAGCCTGGCCGAAAAGTGTGGGTGATAGAGTCTGTAAAGCACGGGGTCTTATAAGACAGATAGTATGGGCCCTATGCAGTGAAAAAGCGCAAGAGTGAGGTCATCTTCCTGGTGGACCTCTAGACTCCCAGGAGCCCTTTAAGGGTGTTGCATGTCAATCGCTTCAAGCCCCCCTTTGAGAGGTCCGAGGTAACCATGCTCCAGGTCATGGATGATGAAGTGGACGAGGAGAATGAACCTCTCCCCAACTTCCTTTCTTCCAAGGAGCAGGGTGGGACAGTGAAGGGCGCCAGCCTCTCCCCTACCCTGTCCCTAGAGCAACAGAGGGATTGCTGCCAGTTGCCGGGGCAGTTTGTCTCTCTTTTCTCCCTTACCCCAGGAATCACTACATGGTGCACCCATGATATGACTGGGGACATCTATGCCTGAGAAGAGTAAAATCTACAGGGTATCTAATAAGGTGAGAGCCAGCATAAAGAAGGGAGTCTCCAAATGTTGAAGCTAAGGGTCATTGAGCCCTCAAACAGTCCTTGGTCCAGCCCAGATGTGTTGGTCCCCAAGGCTCCTCCTCCAGGTACCACCCCGGACCTTAGGTCTGCACGGATTACTGGGGGCTCATTGGCGCCACTGACGTACAACACCCCATCCCCGAACTGATTAGCTCATAGATCGGTTGGGATCTGCCAAGCTCCTCAGCATGTTTGATTTAACATCTGAGTACAGGCAGATTGCCTTGACCAAGGGGGCCAAGGAGAGGTCTACGTTAACTGGTGTGTCACAACACATTGGTTTTTCTAATTGTATTCTTATGCATATGTGTTTTTACAGATTATGACGTTGAGGTTCCAGTGACGATCAACGCATTACAGCAAATCCTAGAGACTCAAGACGCATTGCTCAGTGTACAACATAATCCTGCTCTTACAGGTAAATAAAAAGGGCCCTGCTCTAAACGCTATGTAATCATTAGGCCCAGATAGTCCAAAAACCGATAGAAGCCCTATAGGAGGGGTCCTCAGAGAGCTGGCCAAGGTCTTGTATTATACTGTAAATGTGACATTTATTTATTTATCTATTTTTTTTCTTTACAGTTCCTGAGGTATACAAGGACAGCATGCCGGCACAAAAGGCAGAACAGCGATCCGAAAAGAGGGCCAAGGAGGGGTCCAAAAAAAGGAAGTCTACAACGCCTAAAGACGGTCCGGCTACAAAGAAAGGAACGGCGCAAAGGAGCATAATAGGTGTGTTTTTACAAAATGAGTCAAAAGAACCCTAAGGCCTTTTTCTCTCAAACAACCCAGTCCTTCAACATATATTAAGGGGGTGTATAAAGTGTGATGTAGAAGTTATGCTGGATGGGGTGTGGTCTAGCGGTATTGTAAAGATCTGTACAGGCTCTTTATTTTTTTCTAATATATATATTTTTATGTTTACATCATAGAAATGCAGCAAAAGATCTCCGGAGAAGTTCCCTATAAGGCTAAGAGGACGTCAACACCTTTAAAGGACATCACAAAGACCCTTCAAAACTGTCAGACATCAACAACCGGTGAGAGTAGGCGTGTGCGACAGGACAAACCCTGCTCTGACCCTGTATATATCTGTCATAGACCCAGTACTGTCTTTAATCCACACACCACTTTACAAGGCAAGCGTACAACCAATACATTGAACACTGCTACAGGAACTCAATTTCTGCAAGGTATTGGAGACCCCAGCAGGTGCGTGCTTACAGTCCCAAACAGCACCAGAAGGAGTTGTGTAAAACCCTTGAAGAGGATCTGAAGCAACGCCAAAAACCAAAAGTGAATCGCCTTTCCTTAAAGAATTGGAAGAAGAACCAGGCAGTCCCTGAGCTACAAACAGTTCCTTTAGACCTCTCCTTAAAAAAGACTATTACACCTCAGACTGGTCCCCATACTCTGCAGGCCTCTAAATGTTTAGCGGCTGAGGTGCCTAATGTAGATGTGCTCCCCAGAGGTCCATCGCCAAAACCTGCTATAACCAGCCCTCATAGTCTTTTGGACTCTGGGCATGAAAATGGAGGGCCCTTATTCTGTGTGTATAGGGTTTCACAAGGCACTGCCAGGGGTGGTGGAGTGTTCTGGAACACCTGCCGATGCCGCACACAGAGGTCCTTCTAGTGTAGACCCCGAAGAGCTGTAGGCATCTGTTTGGTAAATACATGTTCACAGTCCCGACGATTCCTACACCTTGGCGGCCCTGAGTTATTACGACCAACATTTAAATTCCCCGTACCCTATGTCCCCAATTACACCACCAGGCATGTATGACCCCCACCAGCCCCGTCAAGTGTAAATCCATCATCACCTGCCTCAACATACCCCAACAGTAGTACAGGATGGAGTTGGTGTCAAAATCAAAGTTTGAAAACAACATCTAGCAGGGAACCATGCTCAGGAGCACCAGGGTGTTCACACTGGGACCCCATTTCTTTGATCCCCCCAAGTACCGCCTCTTAGAAAGGGGCTGTTGAGGGTAACCAGAGAACTGTCCATGGGGTGCTTCAGGGTAATATATGCACCACCCTGATGGCCGCCCCTAATGCCCCAGAATATGATTTTCTAGACCAAATAACTGTACTAGGGACATATATCAAAGGCATACAACAGGCTGTCAGAAAGCTAAAACACAAGCTGAACTTTAAGACCTTAAAATGGGGGATGGTGGGAAGCGAGAACAGACCCTTGTTGGATTCCCAGGGGAAGATAATTCAAAGGCTGGAAAGGTGTAGAAGAAAGGTGCTACAAGCTTGTGAAACAGCTGCGACAGACATAGGGGTTATACCAGCATGACTAGGCCGACAGTGACCCCTAAAGAACAATGGTTCCTCATTTATTTAGAAAACTGGACAAAATTTAAAAAGAAGGCCCACGATATACTGACTAAAGCCCTTTGGTTCTTACTCGTCCTCAAGAACAAAAGCAGCTAGAGTCCCTCAAACTTGGTCTAGAAGTTCCAAACACCTTGACAGAACCATATAAACCAGTCCCTAATAGACAACAAAACATAATTGTAGGAGAGAACCTCATAAGTTCCATACGTTTGATGCGCTCAAGGGGTAAAGTTGAGAGACTCCAACATCTTGAACACACAGAAGGGTCAGTTGGAGGAGCCAGGGAAAGTTGCAAGGACGGCGCTCGCAAACACAACCCAGACCATTCAAATAGGTGGTGGGAGGCTGCCTAAAAATGGATGGGCCTGTAAGAAACAAAAGTGGACTAATTGCGCTAACCAGTGCAGGCTTTTAATAAGTAAATTAAAGAAAGCCAGAATATGCGCTACACAGCGGCTTCCAAATACACCTGTGCACAACCTAAGACAGACACCCCAAAATGATTCACCCGAGAGCTCATCAACAAACACTTTTCCTCAATCTGAGGATTCAAACCCCGTGTTTTTAGAGAGCCTTTGAAGTTACAGGCGTATTGTAGTGAGATTTAATGCTACAGAGCATTACAAGAAATTTAGGTTTGTTAACCTAGAGCGGATAAGGTCCCCTGATCTTGGGGTTTTAGCTATCCATCAGGCAGTGCAAATGCTTATAGAATGGTTGTTACACGCTTTGGGTCCTAATGATTTCTTCCAACTACTCTTCCAGGGGAAGGGTATAGACAGCCCATTGTTCACCAGACGAACACCCCCGCGATGTGTTTGAAGCTGTGGAATTTCTAGAAAACCTCTCTAGTCTTTTACAGAGGAAGGCTGAAATAGTAGCATATGGTATCTTCAGAGTCATCACCCTTATTGTACAGGGTCGTGAGAGTGTGTTTCCAGGCCTTTAAAGAGTATATTGTACAGTAAAATAACTGGAAACAAACAGCGTTGGTTGCTCAACTTTAACAACGGAACGACCAACACTTATCTGGCGGCTAAGATAGTAGGGTTACTGCCGGATCGCAGCACCCCAGATGCTGTCATTATGTCTAGAGCAGCTAAAGCCCATGCGGTGCTTGAAATACCGCACGACCGCCTGGTAGGCTTTGGGGACCTAGGACCTTTTGAGAACTATTTTGCCATTGCGGTGAAAGTTCTTTACTACAACGGGTCTTGGAAGTACTTCACAACAGGGGAGCGTGTGAAAAACAAGACTGTATATGTTCTCCACCATGAAAATCACTTTTACGGCATCTTGAACACGTGTGCCCATTGCGATCACATCTACAACATTCAGACAAATCACCAGTGTGAAATGCACTGTAAGAAGTGTCAAAGGGACGGATGCGTCATAGTCGCCGACCAGAAGGTGAGATGTCACACCTGTAATCTGTTGTCACTCACAAAAACTGCTTGAGCATACACAACAGGGATGTTATGTGCATCCTTAAAACAGATTGTGCGGGATGCGGGTACTACATGGCAGAAGATCACAAATGAAAAGGCATAACATGTCCCAGGTGTAAGGCGTCTTTTCCGGCTGGAACAGAACACATGTGTTACATGGTTAAAGGGCGACCCCAGACCAAAACAGAAGACTACATAGTGTCCGATATAGAGTGTACACAAAAGACATGTGTACACCAGCCTAACTATATTTACGATCATCATCTAATTTACATTGACAACAGGGAGTTTGAAGGTCGTTCATGCGTGAACGATTTCCTCAGCACTTTCATTCAGCTAAAATTCAAAGGGTATACCATGATGGCGCATAACTCAAAAGTGTATGACTCTTTTGTTATTTAAAAAAACATATGATTTGCGAAAGTATGACTGTAGAACTTATCATCCAGGGTTCTTCCAAACTAATGCTGTTAACGGCTGGACCGTTACAACTTAGGTTCATAGATACCCTGAATTTTCTGCCGATGAAATTGAGCAAGCTGACAAAGGCCTTTGGTTTTCCCAGGTGTAAAGGTTATTTCTCACACTTTTTTAACACCTGGGCGAATCAGAATTATGTGGGCCTCATATCGCCGCCTGACAGCTACGGTGTGGAGTATATGATGCCTGCGGAGAAAGAGAGCTTTTTACAATGGTATGGTGAAAACCATGAAAATAAGTTTCATTTTCAAACCGAGTTGAAAGCTTACTGTCAGGCTGATGTAATGATCTTGCGGAAAGCCTGCAATCTCTTCAGAGATGTTGTGATGGAGATGACTAAACAGTAAAAGGTTTTGAAACCCAACACACCCAAGATGATAAAATCCATAGAATACATAGACCCTTTTTAACACATTATGCTTGCTTCCATGTGTATGTCTATCTACAAACACGTTTTTAAGACCTGAAAGCATTGCTCTAGTACAGCCAGACCTCTATAATGGTAAGCAGAAATGTTATTCAACCCCATCTATCCAATGGCTCATGTACATCTCTGCCAAGGAAGACATCCATAATCAACACGCCTTACAGGGTGGTGAATACCATTGGGTCATTATTACCTAGATGGGTAGGCTGTAATTAAAGGTGTGCCAACTGCCTTTGAATACAACTGGTGTTTTTACCATGGTTGTCCTCGTTGTTACAAACCCCACGAGTTTAACAGACTGCTGGGTACCAAGTTTGAACACCTACACCGCCGTACTAAGTTAAAGGCCCAATATATTTAAAACTGTGGCTTTGTTATGAGATCCCTTTGGGAGCATAAGTGATTAGATATGCTAACAGCTGATATGGAACTCTGTTCTTTCATTACGAGTCGCAAGTTACCAGAACCTTTGGTGCCCCCCGGCGCCTTATTTGGGGATTGCACAAACACTATACAGTGGTACAGGGCCGTGGGTGAGGGGGAGAAAATGCATTGCAATGATTTTACTAGTCTGTATCCGTATGTGAACAAGATGAAGTTATACCCCTTTAAACCCATATCTGAATACTTTAGGCTAGTTAAATGCCAAATCTACCCGCCACATCGACTTTACTTTCCCGTACTACCATACAGAGTCGATGGGAAGCTAATGTTCTCCCTGTGTCGAACATGTGCTAAAAGTACAGAGTCTAGCAAGTGCAGGCACACTAAAAAACAAAGGATGCTCACAGGTACTTGGTGTAGCAACGAGGGATAGGCGGCCTTAGAGAAAGGTTACCGGCTAGGAAGAGTACATAAAGCTTGGCACTTTGAGAGGACCACAACCTAGCTCTTTTCTGAATATATTAACTTGTTTCTCAGAGACAAACAGGAGGCATCAGGGTACCAAGAATGGTGCACTAGCGAGGCTGCAAAGCAAAAATACATCGATGACTACTACGCTCATGAGGGTATATGCTTACAGCCCCAGTTCATAGAGGTCAACCCCGCCAGACGGCAGTTATCCAAAATCTGCCTCAACTAATTATGGGGAAAATTTGCACAGCGTACAAACCTATCAAACACGACCATAATCACAGATCCTGACAAACTGTTTAAGTACCTTTTTGCGCCATTACGAGGTGTCCAGCTGCGAGTTTATTGATGATGAGACCGGAGCTTTGTGTTGGAATTACACAAAAGAGTACCCCATAACGTGTAACAATATACATCTTCATAGCCTGTTTCACAACCGCTCACGCTTGTTTAGAGCTTTACAAGGTTATGGATAAACTACAGGACCGGTGTTTGTATCACGATAATGACTCAGTTATTTTTTTGAGTAAAGTATGAAGGCCCTCCGCTAGGTGATTACGTAGGTGATTTGACCAGCGAACTCGCAAAGGATGAGTACATCGTTGAATTCACCTCATCGGGTCCCAATACCTAGTCTTACAAAACGACGGACAACAAAGTATGTATGAAAGTCAAGGGCATCACTTTACATGTTAACAACACCCTCAAAATCAATTTTGACAGGCTGAAGGACCTGGTGAACGAATAGTCGGCATCAAGCGACCATGAAAATGATAAAACAATAGTTGTAAATCAACCTGGCATAGTCAGGTCCAAAAAAAAGTGGGAAATTACAACTCTAAGCATATGCTACATCATGCAGAACTTGTTTTACAAGGGTAAGAACAGTCGTTCTATAGCTCTGAATGCCTCATACCTTGTTTTTTTTTAAAAACCCCATGACAAACAGCAGATATCAACCATATCTAAACAGATGTGCCAAGGAAACACCCAGTTTTTCATGGAAGCATTTAACGACACTACCAAGAAACCCCACGGCTACTTGCTGGTCGACTTAAAACAAAAATACTCTAGAAGGCTACAGACTACGTGCTGGTATTTCGCCCCCTGACCTCCCCATTACTTACACACCTAAGACCAAGCCCAGAGCCTATAAAAAGAGTTGTTATAGACTTTTCCTAACATTTACGATCTAGATCTTATAATTTAAGGTATTGACCCTGTCTGGCCATCTACACCGTAATTTAGCCCTCGTAAAAAATGCTGATTACAGCTAGCCCCCACCAAAGAAAGGTCATCCTGTGCGCAGCTTCGGACGATTTAGTGGCGGCCATTTCTGAAATCGCCCTATAAAGTAATGTCTCTATATCAGGGCTCCAGTTACGGGTGCTGAAGAAGGAGCGTCACCTTATCAAGAAGCTCAGTAATAAAAGGACTTCCCTTATTTCCAGTAAGAAACTGGTAAGGTAGTCGGAGGTTTTATAGGTTCTTTGTTGGGTATAGCTATACCTATAATTACAAGCATCCTATCTGGGCAGTGATGGAGCATACCACGAAGATGTATCTGGTACCTAGACGACAGTTGGAACAGCTTGCTCCGTCTATGGACGATGCATGGGATAAAAGGAAAAATGAGATGCTCCTGTCTGGATGATGAGATCAAAGACATTTTGAACCGGACTGATTCAAAGCTGTACGACTAAGCAGGTCTTTACTTCAACTCTTTACAAAGCTTTTAAAACATTACAAACAAAGGAATACAGAAAAAATAAGCTAACTCTAAATACCCCTGACTCTGAACATCCACCAACCCCTGCAATGCCTCAACATCAACAACCACCACCGCCGGCACCACCCCAGCCACAGATATCTTAGTTGATGACCAGTTAAAAAATATAAGTCAAGGGTACCGGGGAGCAGCGCAAATGTTGTTGAGTAAAATTGCAGCTTCTAAAGACCTGACCTCATGGAATGAGTGGGGCAAATTCGTCTACAAGGGGCAGACGAGTGTTGAGTCCCACATGTACGACCTAGTCAAAGGTTTCACACACCCCAAACCAATATTTCTCCAGAATGCACCTAGAGGCTGGGATCAGTGTCTGCACGCCTCTGCGGAACTCAGCATCCCTTCGGTGCTCGTAGGTAATGGCGACCACAGACGGATGCTTGAATGTTTGAAATCCCCATTTCCTCAATTGCCAGCATTCTAGTTCCCCGGCTATATCCCTCTTGGAGCACTACGGCTACGTCTGCAGAACCTAGAAAAAAGACATTGGCCAAACCGCACACTTGACTTACAACCTGATGGTTCTCCAGACTTTTTGAACAATTGTATATGCATGTTTGTGTGTATAGTTTTGCAATGGCTAACGTATGTGCCTGATTTTCCTTCTTATATTTCTTTAGTAAGTCTATCAACGTAATACTTGTACTGAAAACTGATTGTAATAAACACTTTTAACTTTTCAACCTGATTCTGCCATCTTTTAAAGCATTTGTGGATGTTGGTGTCAGAATATAAATGCGGAGTCTGAATTCATGTTTTAAATTCCTTTATTTTAGACAGGTGTCATTACACATATATGCACTACATAGCTTTACAATTTTGACAAACGCCATAGCCCTGGCATTTCTTTTGCATATTTCACTATACTGTCATTGTTAATAAGGCAATTCAAATATAGATTAAACTAATTTCTAAACTTCATACCCTCTGACATTTTACTAATAAAATATATACAGTGTTCCCCGCATGTGATGGCTAGCGAATCCTGTACCCGCATCTTGTTATACTCCTCCCAAGCAGTAGCATTTTTTACATACTTGAATATAGGTTTTGTATAGATGCTATCTTCAGGGAATGCAGCTGAACTGTCAAACACTGTAACCTTGTCAGTATCCAAAAACAGGGCAGCCCAATGTGTTCCACCCTTGTAATGTGGATCTGTGTTAAAGACTAGCGTGTGGGGTCTTTCTACACCTATTTCCCCAGTAGCCCCTCACTTGGAAAAACACCTAAAAAGTATTTCTTAGCGTATTTATGATGGCTTAAGAATTCGCATATCTGAACCGTGTCCATTTCGCAATATTGTAAAGGTAGTCATACAAAATCTGCCAAGCGTGGTTGACCTGAATGACGCTGTTGAATATAGAGAATACGACCATGTTCATATTCGCAGGTAAGGGTTGACTAAACCATATTTTAGCTTTTAGATTCCCGTTTTTGACGAAGTTATAATGGTCCCCGTCTTCCATGCCAGGAGTCAGATCGAATGCGAACAGTGTGTAGCCGGACCCATATCCTTCTCTTGACACAACTACCCCAGAGTCCCGTAGGTGTTTCCCGGTTATCAAAACCAGATGGAGATATTCCCTGATAAAACTAGAGGTTCTAAAACTGGGTGTGCAGGGTTTTGCAGGAATCACAGATCCCTCATGGACCAACACCGCGTAGTGGTTGAGATTTAAAGGGTTTGAGGTATGGAGGCCGCTAAAAAAGGTATTGTCCACAAAACCGATGATAATAAGTTTGGGTAGTTGCCTCTCTTTACAAACAGGCTCATGGACAATATGTCCAGTTTATACTGTTTCGCATCCCCTCTGATGAGACAGAATGAGTCCTTGTTGCGGTTAAGTTTGATCTTAAGATCAATACCATTGACGAGCAGTTTATCTTGGAAGTAGAGGGCTGAATGGGTTCACTGACAAAACATCGAAACCCAAAACATCCCCATACCACAATATCAAGTCATAAATATAGATGTCAAAAATATCGACATCCTATATTTATAAAGGTAAGTAAAAAAATATCGAAACAAAAATATTGATGACATAAATATAGATGTAAAAATATCGTTTTTTATATATATATATATAAAATAAAATAATAAATATTAAATATATTAAATAATAAACTTAATTTAAAAAATAAATAGATTTAATATACATTTTAACATAAATAACAAATGAACATAACCTAAAAAAGTTAAACACATATATAATAAATATTATATATATTTACTGTAAAACAATTAATAAACTATTAACTTAAATATATTTTATAATTTAAAAAATATATAAAAATGTAACAAATAAATATATATATACATATACCAATAACATAAATTTTATGTTAAAAAGACATTCTATCATTAATTAAAACATTAAACTATTTGAAAATATTTAAACTTAAATTTCCCACTCTAATCAATGTAACAGTAGGGAAAGTGTTGGATAGCGGAGGGGTAAAAATTACTATTCCCACTCCAGTCAGTGCAACAGTGGGGAAAGTGTTGGATAGCGGAGGGATAAAAATTACTATTCCCACTCCAGTCAGTGCAACAGTAGGGAAAGTGTTGGATAGCGGAGGGGTAAAAATTACTATTCCCACTCCATTCAGTGCAACAGGAGGGAAAGTGTTGGATAGCGGAGGGATAACATTTACTATTCACACCCCAGTCAGTGCAACAGTAGGGAAAGTGTTGAATAGCGGAGGGGTAAGAATTACTATTCCCACTCCAGTGAGTGTAACAGTAGAGAATGTGTTGGATAGCGGAGGGGTCAAAATTACTATTCCCACTCCAGTGAGTGTAACAGTAGGAAAAGTGTTGGATAGCTGAGGGATAAAAATTACTATTCCCACTCCAATAAGTGCAACAGTAGGGAAAGTGTTGGATAGTGGAGGGGTAAAATTACTATTCCCACTCCAGTCAGTGCAACAGTAGGGAAAGTGTTGTATAGCGGGAGAGGTAAAAATTACTATTTCCACTCCAGTGAGTGTAACAGTAGGGAAAGTGTTGGATAGCAGAGGGGTAAAAATTACTATTCCCACTCCAATGAGTGCAACAGTAGGGTAAGTGTTGGATAGCGGAGGGATAAAAATGACTATTCCCACTACAGTCAATCCAAAATTAAAAACAAACAAAATATTAACAACAAAAAATATTTGAAAAACAAAATAAATTAAAAAATATATATATAGAAATGTAAAAAATTAAAATACAAATATATTTAATATTATAAAGTAAAAAAATACATATCACTATTACCTACAACTATTATATTAAATAAAATATAAAAATATTTTTCTAACAAAGAAATATTTTTAGTTACAAATTATTTATAAACAAAAACATTATTACATACATTCATTTTATTTACATCCTACCCTATAACACCACACAATTCACAACCCACATCTAAATTAAAAATAAAATGTACTTCCATAATTAACATAATTAATTATCAATTAAATAAATATTATTAATTAAAAAACAAATTAAAACACATAAAAATGAATTAACTTCCCATCCTTTACCCCTATAAATCCCACAACCCACACCTAAAATTAATTACACAATTCCCATATTTATGCTTATCAAGGGCATCGCTACTGTAATTTAGAATACTCTTAACCCCTTCGGTGCGCGGCCGATTTTCGCCCTGTGCGGGGCGTTTCATTGAGTGGGCGGGTTCATGACGAGCTCAGCTCGTCATGCGCACACGAGCACTGCGCAGCATGATGAGCTGAGCTCGTCATGAGCACCGAAGGGGTTAATGTAGGCTCTGTAGGCATACATTTTATCACTCTGCGTGATGAGTCGATCACCGAGGGTGATGTCCATCTGATCAAACATGGCTCCGATGGGGTAAGTGATCATCACACTTTAGCAGCTGCAGTTATGTTGGCACTGTTCACTTTTACGATTTTACATACAGATGCAGCAGAGTGTTGTTGAGATCCAGATACATATACGTGGACCCTGACACAAAACCTTTATCGGCGCCAACAGCGCCAAAGCGGCTAGAGGCGACACCAGGCGACACCTGTATGAAAAAACTGCTTTCGATGCTGGTCTGCGTGGGTTTTAGAGAAAACTAGTCTAACTCTGATTTGGCGCATTTGCCCGATGGCAATGTACCAGGGCCATGTTTCAGGTTGTGGCGCTTTAAAAAATATTTACTTTAGGGGCTGTTTTCTTCTTCTTCGAAACTCTCTTCTGTCTTCGGGTTCTTCTTTTGTGAGCACTTTTTGAAGAACTCCTCCTTTTTTTAAAGGGAGCCGGCGGCCCCCTTTTCCTCGAAGACCTTCGCTTCCTTTTAACACTTGTGCATTGCTTGTACACAAGTCCCGCTCCTTCTTGGGGCTGCTTGTTCATGTGCTTGGCGACAGCCGACATCACAGAACCAACCACATCATGGGCAATGTTGGTAGCCACCGCTTTAACGTGGGGTTTTGCAATTTTGTAACATCTTCTCAAGAAAGGCATAGCTCTTTGAAACAAACTAAAGAAGAAACTTCCCAAACCGTCCCCGTACATAACGGGTGCCCCTTGAAAGTGTGGCGGCCCTCCATATCTGGCCTGGTTTCTGTAATAATCCCTGTACATAGCGGGGTTGCCGTACATTTTCATGATCAACATGACTCCTTCTTAATAGTCGCTGTCTTGTCACGGTCTTAAATGTCGATTAACAATAACTTTCCTGTATTTAAAGGACACCGGCTCAGACTGGTTGTCGAAGATGATTGAAATAGGTCAAAATGAATCTTAGAAATTTGCTACTAGTCAGCCTTGTTAAATTGAATATTAACTAACGTATTATTTTCGCCCTTCACCTGGACCCATCTTAACAGAGGTGAATAACTATCACTGATCCTCTACGCCTCTTACAATATCGCTATACAGGCAGAGTGTATAGAACCCCCCGTTAATATCGGTGCACATAGGATCAGGCTCGACCTGGCTTTTTATATGTTGCACGGAACCTAAAACCCTTCTTAATTTACCAGCGCTGAAAAACACGGTATTGGGATTTGGAGCTTTAAGCAACACCTTCCTTCTAACGTTATCTAATACCAGATGAATATTCCTATACGTTTCAATGCTGGCTATGGATTTGTTGATGGCTTCGACAACCGCTGCGACGGTTGGGTAATAACCGGGTGATAAGTCAGCGTGTATGCTCAAAGGGTCTTGTTCGAGTTTTAAGTTAAATTTGGCCTGGTCATTGTAAATGTATTCCAGATTCTCGGGTATTGGATTTCTGTCAGGGCTACCTCCCAGTCCCCTTTCAGACCCATAGGTTTAGCCATTTTCATGGTGTAATTAGAAATTTGATTGTCGGGGAACATGTCCTTAGAGGCATTGGATGGTAGGGTAATGTAAAAGGGTGCTGTACCCATCTTGACGACTGCGGTGAGACCGCCCCATACTCACACACCCTGCAGGGAGCTGGCTAACACCCAACTGTTAAATTTCTCGGGCCATTCCCGTCATTTGACAAGTGCCTGTCTGGTAGCCCTGCTACCTTTCCTTTTCAGAATCTTTTCATCCCTGTACACCCTGTGCGGATCGTCTGGTACCTTTTGTAACTCCTCCTTGTAAAAGACACCCGACAATGTTTCCCGATCGTAGTCCTTTAACCTGTAAATATATACACCCTCTTTAAGCTCCACACTTTCCGCTGTAAATATCTTGTTTCTAAAAGTCTGCTGGTACCCCTTCGGAAAGACCCCTTTCAACTTTGAAATCCTAACAGGATCACCTTTTTTGAAAAGAGGTTTCTTTACCCTTGCAGTGAAGCGGCTCCTGTACACTGTTCTCCATACCATTAACGAATTATCCGGTGTTACATCTACAGGGGCCGTTTTGTGATAACTAGCGTTATAAACATCTATAAAAGCCTGTAGAATATCCACATATTGGTAGGTGTTGTAGGCCGTGAAATATCTCCACATCTTAGACTTTAAAGTTCTGTTAAAGCGCTCTATAACAGCTGCTTTTACCTCGTGTGCATTACAAAATGATGAACAGAGTGCTGCTTTAATAATTTCTGAAACAATTTGTTTAGGAATTCTTTTCCAGTGTCTGTTTGCAGTTTTGGAGGGGTTTGACATTTCCCAAAGATGGCTTTAAAAGCCTCTGTGACGCTACCCCCACTTTTATCGCTTAGCGCTTCTGTAAAGGCGAACTTGGACAATACATCTATGACTGTTAATATATATGGAGTGGCGTTATTATGCTTTGCTAATTCTTGGAGACTGATTATGTCCACCTGCCATTGATAACCTAATTGCGCATTAACGATAGTCGGTCTCCTCTTAAAGCGCCTCCTGGCTGGTTTGTGGAGTGAATATGCCTCCTCTCTAGTTAACCAAGTCTTCACCAGGGCTCTGTTTACCTTTTCGTTTTCAAATAAAGCCTTTCTAAACAACGCTTTGGCGCTTCCAAAGCTTCTGAACCCTTTTGTATCATAATAAAGCTTTCTTAACCCTTCCACCGACATGTTATCAGCCACTACAGCCCAGGAAATGAAAGACGCATGTTTTGTATAAGGTAGTGGTGGGCAGTGAACTCTGCTCCGCCAGCGGAGGTTGTTTAGTTTTGCTCACCCTCTGCTCTGCTCGGAGTGCAGAGTTCGGTAGAAACTCCGCAACATCGGCGTAACGGAGTTTACCGGCACCCATCATGAGAGACATATGAAAATTAAATTAAATTTGTAGCCTCCACCTGTTGTTGAGGATTCAAGACATTGTTTGCGCCTCTTTTCATAGGTGGCAATGCGTGCTTTGCAAGTTTGCATCAGACTGATGGTCGGGCGAGTGCATCTCCTCATCCGCTTGTTGTGGGGACGGGGCTTGTTTCAACTCTCTTTCTATGGCCGATGTCGTTCGTGTGTCAGCTTACTTCTCCCTTTGAGTCGCACTCGCTGAGGTGAGGTCACGTGACATCCTGCCCCTCGTTGCCCTCCTCCGCCCAACCGAGCTGAGCTCTGCTGCCTTCCCAGCTCGGCAGTCAGCTCGGTCGGGCACACAGTACACACAGGCTGCTCCACTCCCCGCAGGATGTGCCTTCTTCAGCGTGCGACTGCGGTGAACAGGGGGCCTATGAGGGAAGAGGGGGCTCTCCTTGAAGCCCCCGACCCATGGATGGGACCCGAGGTGCTGATGTGCATATGAGCACCAGCCGAGGAGGCTTTGTGAGCGAAATCTCATGCCTGGCCTCCAGCTGAACCACGGTGAGTGAGTGCACGAGGGCTGTGGGGGAGGCAGGGGTCACAGGGGTTTACGAAGTGCTTGGCTCTTAGTGATGAGGTGTGTTGGCACCAATTAACTTTTAAAAACTAAATGCCAACTCCAGTTTTACTTTCAGCAACAGCCTCAGCAATTCCGCCAGCTCACGGAACTTCGTGGAATTCGACTGAGTTTTTGTGCATCTTTCTATCAAAATACGTACACAACCCTGGCATACAACGGAGTTTTGAGCATGGTTCACTGGAGTATCTGATCTCTTTGAGTGCTGCTGACAGACCTTAATCATATCTGGGTGGACATATTTCTTTTCCTCCGACAGCCCATACACCACCCATAACAGTTTATACACCCTGTGTGGGTCTAACAAACTACATATATAACGGATTGTTTTTGATGTGTATGAGTCGCGCAGACACTTGTGAGTCTCCTGCTGCGGATCCTTAATTTTATGACCGTAACAAAGGTTGTAATAGTCACGTTTGACACATGCGAGTATGACTGTCGCTGCAAAACCTTTAACAGGCAATATGGCACCATAGGGAACTCCTGGAGTTTCCTTTTCAAAATCGACGCTCTTAGAGGTACCAACACATTTCTCACAAGACTCTTTGTTTTGGCTTGTGGAACTTTCAGTCTGTTTTGAAAAGCATAAGCAGTATAAGTTTACGTTGTTAACTTTTGACGGCTGCCCCTCTGTCATGGTTATTTTTGGTGAGGCTTTCTATGGTTCAAAAAAAGAAAAAGAGGGGCGTGGCCTAGCCATGAAGCGAAATGGCCGCAAGTCTGTAGAGCTCCGGCACCCGTGAACTCTACCCGACAATCCGCCACATAAATCCGGCTCCGATTGCGCTTGGAACGCGCCAACAATCTTGCTGCCACGGCCCCGGCCCGCGATGATGGCTCGGGTGCAGCGAAGGTCGAGATACACCCGGCAGACGACTGAGGCCTGGCTGGCTTCCCACCCGTCCGGAGACAGAGGCACAGAGCGCTGGGCGTGGATACGTACGCCGACGGGCTGCCATCAACGCGAGGCCGTGGTTGCAGCCTGCGGCCCGCCTGATGAGGCCCGCGACCGGCGGAGGGCACAACGAGCGGCCTGGCAGTGGACCTGGGCGGCGGAGGGTCCCGTGGCCCTCCGATTACTATGAGAAAGCCAGGTGAGTGCTCCCGGCTGCGTTGTGGCTGTGAATTTGGGACCTTGGTCCGGTGTGGCTGGATTCAACAGACTGCTGGGCGGGCCCACCGGAGCGGTGCCTGATCTTTTTCTCCCACCCTCGCCCTCAGTGGATGGGACCCGGGCGCCTCTTCCCCTGGTACGTGCCTCACCTCGTAGGAGAGGGGAGCGGCCCTTCATCGTATCGGCCTTGGGGAGCTCCGAGGGTGTCTGGGACCGAGGGTTTCGCCTCGTGGTTGTCTGTGGTGGCTGCTTGGTAGTGGGGACACACGATAGACAGAGCCTGCCTCCTTGAATCTCGGCACCGGCGGAGGCTTGGACTAGACCCCCACCAACTGTCCACCTATCGCTGTACTGGTTAACGCTCTAGGGGTGCTGCCAAGGTAGTGGATTTTGCTTCTGAGCACCCAGCACCCGCACCTAGGGGTGTTCCCTGTGTCAGCGCCCCGGAGCTGCCTGCAACCTGCCTGGACCACCTCCGGTGCCCGCCGTCCGGCTCCATTTGGGGTGGGGCCCCCGTGGCCTGAACTGCTGCTGTGTAGCCCTTTCCTCAGTGACCACAGCTGTTCGTGGCCCCTGGTGGTCGTGTGATATCTGCACCAGGTGCACATCGGGGCTCATAGTGGTATTGGAGACACAGGGGACTGGTGTGTCGCAGCGACGATGTCGGTGACCAGGGGCCAGAGAGTGGTGCAAGCCAACAAACTCGATAAACACGCCTTCTCGAAGGCGACGCTTCTGGATCCACAGCACGCGGTCACCACATCAAAGAGCTTGGAAGGGGCTGTCGCAGAGCTGACGCTCCAGGACGTCTTGGATGCCATCTCTGGCGTACGGTGTCCCTTGAGCAGAGGATGACGCTATTGCAACGGAAGTAACACTTCTTAGGGCAGACCTCACGAAAACCGGGGAAAAGGTGAAACAACTGGAACTTACCACCTCTAGTCTAGTCAACGACATGTCCCAGCTGCAGCGTGAGGTTGAGGACCTCCAGACCTTTCGGAAACATGCGGAGGAGAAGCTGGACGATTATGAAGGGCGCACCCGCCGCAACAACGTGCGCATTATTGGGGTCCCTGAGAAAGCGGAAGGACAAGCGACAGACCTTTTTGTGGAAGACCTTATCCTTACTCACCTCCAGCCTAAGGGACTATCCAAATTCTTTGTGGTTGAAAGGGCACACAGGGTCCCCGGTGGGAGACCGAAACCTGGAGCGCCGCCCAGGCCGATCCTGGCCAGATTACTAAACTACCGAGATCTGGATGTCATCCTTCAGTCCGCCAGGAATGCCCTGCCACTTCGCTACGAAAATGCTGAGATCTCCTTCTTCCCGGATTTTACCCTTGCTGTGCAGAAACAGAGACGATCATTCTTGGCAGTTAAAAAGAAGCTCTGGGAGAGGGGGGTGAAATATGCAATGCTGTTTCCAGCCCGTCTCCGGGTGGAGGCAGATGGTAGAGCTTGCTTATTTGATCGCCCTGAAGACGCCGCGGACTGGCCGGAGGGCTGGAGACGTGCAGAGGAACATGACGGTCGCAGATGAACGCCCGTGAGCTGTCTGGGACTCTGACCACCGCTGAACTGTAAGATGCATATCTTGAGACTTGAGAGGGGGTGGTCGGGCCTGCGCTGAACTATTCTCGGCTTGTAGACATTCTTGTGGGAGCCAGTCATTATAACGTTGGGAAATGTGTTGATAATCAGTAGATTTGTTGCCTGCAGTCTTGATTTTAGGAGCCTCAATGATTCTTCTTATCGGGGGGTTCACGAGGGAGTGGCCACACACCCCCCAAGTTCAACTACCGTTAGTTCCAGTTTGGGTGACAGGCACTCTGCAGTGTTATCGATGGGCAGTTTTAGGCCCAGAGTGCAGGGGAGCAGGGAGGGGGGACGTTGGGTAGGATCTGGGGTATGTAGTTTTGTTCTTTTTTTTCGTTATATGTTTATTCATATCGACTGTTCTATCCTTCGAGTTGGCGCAGCAGGGTGCGCACTGTGTCAGTTAAAATGGGGAACGGCCGAGACAGGCAGATTAGGCTGTTAAGTTGGAACGTCAATGGCCTGGGGGACAAACTTAAACGCAGCATAGTCTTACAACATGTTAAACGTCACTCCCCGGAGGTGGTGCTCCTCCAGGAGACACACCTGGTCGGCAATTCCTGTAAAGCACTGGATAGATGGGGTTGCAAACTGGTGGCTCACTCTGGGTTTACCACTGGATCCCGGGGAGTTGGTATTATGATCAAGAACTCCTTCCCATTCGCTGTACAGCGCTCATGGGTCGATGACATAGGAAGGTATACAGAGTTGTCTGGTCAGTGGGAGGGCTCAACCCTTAACCTAGTGACAGTGTATGCCCCTCCGGGACTGCAGAGCCTGACGTTTAAGGACCTAGGTGTTCTTTTACTCTCACTCCCTGAGGGCCGATTAATACTGGGTGGAGATTTTAACTCAGTGGTCTCGGGGCACCTGGACCGCCCCCCTCCCCCCCACGGGACATCGGGCATTCGCAGAGATGGCTCCCTGACTTTCTTGAAGCAATGGGACTGGTGGACTTGTGGCGTACACTCCATCCTGACACCGTTCAATACACTTTTTATTCTGGCGCACACAGCAGTTTCTCCCGTATCGACTATCTACTAGCCCCCGCGGCCCTGATAATAGAGACACAGGAAATTAGACACATGGCAAGGGGCATCTCAGACCACTCTCCGCTTTGGGCACATTTGGTCCTGGGGGTGGACAGGTGGGGAGGGTTGCGCCCATTAACCCCTGGTACCTCCGTAGCCCAGCTGTCAAGAAAACACTCCTCCAGGCTATCGTCAACTACTTTCGTGACAATGAGGGTACGGTCCAATCTGTACAGGTCCTGTGGGAAGCGTTCAATGCGGTGCTCAGGGGACAGGGTCTGTCCTCAATTGCCGGGATTCGAAAGGATAAGGTCATTGAGCTAGTCCGGGTGGAAAGCGAGATCCATCGCCTCGAAGATACGGAGGCGGAGGTACTCGCACCAGAGACGCTCCATATCCTGCAGCTTAAATGGGATGAGTATAGGAACATTGCTACAGACATGACCAAAACACTGGGGAGAGAAAAAGCTGGTAGACTTTACGATCTTGGGGACAAGGCTGGGAAACTGCTGGCCTGGTTGGACAAGAAAGAACTGGCTAACAGGTTGGTCCCGGAATTGACAGACGAAGGGGGACATATAGTGACTGACCCACAAGCAATCGCGAATACGTTTGCAGACTACTACAGCTCCATGTATAGGTCGACTTCCACCTTCTCCGTTACAGACTCTGAGCAGCTCCTCAGGGACAACCGTATGCCGGCCCTTACTGCGGACGAAAGGGATACGCTTGACAGTGCCTTCACGGACGACGAACTGGTGCAGGCGATCCGGGGCCTTCGCCCCGGCAAGGCTTCAGGCCCCAAAGGACTGCCGATCGAGCTCTACAAATTGAAACCGGATGCTATTGCTCCCCACCTGCGCAACATGTTCAATGAGAGCCGAGAGAGGGGACTTCTGCCATACGACCAGCGTGTAGCAACTCTGGTGACGATATACTTGGACGGTAAGTCCAAGAATCAATGCTCCTCCTATAGGCCCATCTCCCTGTTGATTGCCGAACCCAAAATCCTAGCTAAGGCACTGGCAAATCGCCTTGTACGAGTAATCTGTAAACTCATACACCCTGACCAATCGGGATTTATGCCCCACTGTAATACGGCGTTAAACCTACGACGCCTTCATGGCGTCCTGGGCAGGCTCGACACAATTCGAGAGGTGACGGTGGTAGTCTCCCTGGACGCTTCGATGGCGTTTGATACGATAGAGTGGTCCTATCTCTTTGCGGTCCTGACAAAGCTGGGCTTCGGCCCTGGTTTCATTGGCTGGGTGCGGCTCCTGTACTCTGAGCCCCTGGCGCAGGTAGTAGTCAACAACAAAAAATCAGAGATCTTTGGTCTGAGTCGGGGGACCCGTCAGGGGTGTCCCCTTTCGCCTCTCCATTTTGCCCTATCCCTGGAACCCCTGGCAGCATGGATCCGTTGGAGTCCCTCAATTCGAGGGCTCAAGTGGACGGCGGGATGGGAGGACCGCATCTCATTTTACGCGGATGACATCCTCCTATTTTTGGCCTCCCCCAGGTCCTCCCTACGAGTTGTCCTCGACATTTTTACTATCTTCGGGAGATACTCCGGGTATAGAATTAACTGGAGTAAGTCTCTTCTGTACGTTCTCAGCGGTGACCCCCCCTCTGCCCCGTGACTGTCCCATGCAAATAGCAAGCGAGGGTTTCCGCTACTTGGGCATCTTTATCGCGACTGACCCCAGGCTCCGTTATGAGCGTAATCTACTCCCCCCACTTATGAGGCTCAAACGTGATGTCGCCATTTGGAAGCAACTTCCGCTCTCACTCCTGGGGACGCCGGCATTATTTAAAATGATGTCACTGCCGCGCTTCTTATACGCCCTGCAGAATTCCCTCGACTTAGTCCCAGCCAGCTACTTTAGCGAGATAGCGGCTCTGCAGAGAAACCTGTTGTGGGAGGGTAGGCCTCGTATTGCGCTACAGAAGTTGGTCCTGGGTTGGTATGACGGGGGTATCGGTCTACCCGACATAAAGAGCATTACTGGGTACTTGGCTGCCATAAACCACTGCGTATATAAACTTGGAGATGATCCTGCCTACAGGATGGACAAATGGCTGTTCCCGGGGGTACGTACTACAGAGCCCTCTACTCTAGGCCCCAACGGTATCCCCTTACAGGCCCGACTAAACATTCGGTGGCTATATGGCATGCTGCTAGCAAGAGCCTAGGGTGGGAAGGGAAACTCACTCTGGCGACTCCCTTGTGGGACTCGGAAAGGCTGGGCACACTGGGCACCACCAAGGGTTTCGGCAAGTGGGATCTGATCGGGATCTCTACTGTCGGAAACCTGTGGAAAAACGGGGCGGTGCTGTCGTTCGCCGATTTGCAAAAAAGCCACGACCTTGCGGACTCAGAGTACTTCCGATATCTGCAAGTTAGACACTCACTACAGTCGAATCTACCCAAAGACACCTCACTATCGGACGCTTCGCCACTAGAGCACAGACTTTTAGATGGTTACTTACCAGATGGGGTTATATCTCTTACATACAAAAAACTGGTTAATAACACACCGGATCCCCTGATACTCCTGAGACAGCGTTGGGAGGGAGACGGGCTGGAGATAGACGATGAGGAGTGGCAGGAGGCTCTGGCCTCCCCAAAGGAGGTTGCCATCTCTTCTAGACTACGTCTGGTCCAGTTAAAGATTCTCCACAGGATATATGTTTCCGGACCAACACTGGTTAAAATGGGAAGGATGGATGAGGGTGACTGTAGGCACGGATGTGGGTAGATTGGTTCATTTATGCACATAATTTGGGAGTGCCCCCTTGTCCAGTCCTATTGGTCACGAGTGCTTGAATGTATGAGTCGGGTGTCGGGAGTAGTCATACGGCCGGAGGCCAAGAGATGCCTCTTGAATCTCTGGGAGCCCACCGACCTCAACAGCTGAGATAAGATATGGGCTACGCTGGGCCAAATGATAGCTAAACGGAACATAGCGCAGTTATGGGGTGCGACGGAGCCACCCAGGGTGGACTCCTGGAAAAACGACATGGACTGGTGCATGTTCAGAGAAAAAAATGTGTATGTCTCCCGTGGATGTCCCAGAAAATGGTTCTCCATATGGAGCAAATGGAATAACTATCGCGGATGTATCTGTGCCCCCCCCCCCCGGACCCTGTTTCGGATGACCAACTAACGCCATAGGGGCCGATTCCGATTCGGGCCGGATATCTCTCCGACCGAGCCGGACCCGGAGAGATTTCCGACCGAATCGGACTCTAGCAGTCCGACCGAATGAGTACGATGCGCACGTATGCCATCGGACTCGATTCGGTCGGACTCCCATTGAAGTCAATGGGAGCCAGTCGTACGACGCGTACACGGGCTCCCATTGACTCAATGGGCACGACGCGAACAAGGGCGCCCCCTACAGCGGGTTCGCGTCGGTGCGGGTCGCGCCGTACATGCACGTGTAAGGGGGACCCATGGGTCCCCCCTGTGTGCGACTCGCGTGCCTACGCTTCCAGGGGGGTCCAACACGGACCCCCAAAGTGCGACTCTGACAGCTCCTTGGAGCCGGACTGCGCGAGTCGGTCGGAGCGGTCGCGATGCGCATCGTACTTACCCGGCCGGGGAACGTCTCCATTGCGCGGTGCGAGTCGTCCCCGTGCGAGTCGGTCGGAGCGGTCGGGTCCTGCGAACGAGTCGGTCGGAGATTTCGCAAGCGCACGCATCGTACTCGCTCGCCCGGACGCACGTACGATTCGGTCGGGAAATAGGGCTCCGAATCGGATCCGGTAGAGCCGAATCCGATTCGGAGCCCTACCGGCCGAGATCGGAATCGGCCCCCAAGTCTCTGTTGTTATGCGGTGTAATCTGTATGTTTGTACTCATGTATGCTCTAGACTCGAAGCATGTATGTACGCATTTCCAGTGCCCTGTAATGTTGACTTTTTGTTGGTTAATAAAAAGTAAAAAAAAAAAGAAAGAGTGACAATCAATTAGTTAAAAAACTAAATATCCCAATATACATGTTAAATGTCTATAAAATTTTTACTAACCTCGTCATTTTCATGGCACTTGGTGGCAGCTCTTAAATCTTGACAGTCGCAGAGGTCCATTGAAGCATCACAGGTGTCAGAGCTTGCGCCAAGCTGTTGCATGACAACAGCCTCGGGAGCCGCTTCCTCCAAAAACCCCATATCTTCATAGACAGGTGAGTTAGGAAGAACTATAGATTCTTCAGCCTCTTCCATGTCGAAGAAATTGTTTCCAACATTTACTTCGTTACTCAAGGCCTCGCTGCCGCTGCTGTCGACCTTAATCGGGGATACCAGCTGAGGCCAGTCTGTGACACTAAGCGCTACCATCCGGTGGCAGAGGTCCTCGTGAAAATCCATAACTTCGCAACTCACATCTTTAGGAGCTCCCTGTTGCGCATTTTCGTCCAATACCAAAGGTATTAAGAGATGATAATATCTATCGATAGTGGCCTTGCCGCCAGCCAAGGGTGTCCTATTGATGAGGGGGCTGTATCTCTTCATATTGACAAGGCGCTTTCTTTCTGTAGGACGGCTCTTGGTTGTTGCACAGCTCGCTTAAGAGCTCCTTATATGTATTTTAAGCACCCCAAAAGAGGCGTACACCTCTACATCACATCGTGGTCACAGGGTCTCCAACAGCTCTGGTTCGCTGAGGGCTCCCGCATAGCCACGCCCCACCTGTAGGACCTTGGACATGTGTCTATCACATGACCTTGGTGATGTCACAACAATCGTGATCCCACACCGAGGGCACGTGACCCTTACATCAATTCCAGGGCGGGACTGCAAGTCCCGGTCAATGATGACGTCACTTCCGTGTGGGTCAACTGTCACTTTTGGATGATGAGTAAAGGTATCCCCCCTTTCTACTTATATATATTGAAAAAACACAGCTAAAGCTTAGTTGACCAGAAAACTACTGAGCTTTGCCAATTGAGGCATGCATTACAAAACTCATAACATGGCTTGCTCGTAGTAGTTCTTTTTCATCCAGGCCTTCAGCAAAAGAGTGTACTGAGCATGGTGGGCAATCAGTTATTGTGTGAATTCTGTGGTGTATGCCTTACCTGTTGAATTTCAGTGTTTTTTCAGTTGTGTGTTCTTTGAAAAGCAACTGACTGTTCACTGGGTTTTTTTTACTGAATTTCTATTTTTTATGATATACTATATCCAAATTTCAGACTCCCAACTCCTGATGTGGACAGCCTTTGGCCATGGGTGGTGGAGTTGATCACAGGGCCTGACCTGTGACCAAGCCGTACACCCAACCCACCAGCTGTTGACCCACCCACTATGGTCAGCTGACACCTCATTGCCGTAGGCCAAGCTCAGCAAGGTTGGCTACAGGTCCACCTTTGGCCAAGCATTATACTCAATCCCCAAGTGGGTGGCCAACACTCACTTGCGGTTAAGCAATGACGAAGTCACTGCAGGCAGGCAACTTCCATTGTATATGGCCTACAGTCATGTATTGCAGGGGTTGGCAACAGGGCCTGGCCTGTGGTGAGGTTCTATGCCTAACCACCCCCATGGGCAGTACACCCCAGTTGTGCATGGCTTTTTGCCATGAGTAGCAGAGGTAGGCTGCAGGGCACTGCTTGTTACCAGGCCCTGCACCTGTTTTCTCAAGATTAGAGGGTATGTCCACTGTGCTTCTGTTTTTTTCTGGGAGGAGTGTTATGGACCCTGGTACCGAGTTTGCCAACTCAAGTAGGGATTTTTGGGGTTGTGAATCCTGCAACATAAAATTCTATCTAAAAATATATTTTGACCCTGGGGGGTCCCTTTGGATTACCACCACATCAGTCACGGAATCACAGGATTCTTTTGATGCTCTCTATAGCAAATTTCACTACATTTTTATTTCCAGGACGGAAGTTAAACCCTGTGTTCTTTAATCACAGCCACAACACATATTTGCCCATTGCAGACAGCCAATCATAGTGTAATGGGCTTGTGGACTCACCTCAGGTTACACAAACCTACCTCGGAGGACCGTAGAAAATTCTCTCTAATTCTTTTTTTTCTGAATTGTTGGGTCCTCAAATTAATAGTGGACTTAAACTGTCCAGATATTTCTAAATTTTACACATTTTTCAAATGCAAAGGTCCCAAAAACTACTAAACAGATTTTCGAGTAAAGTTCTGAGTAAAGTTAACCTTTTCTGCAGACAGCAACATTTTACTTTGGGAACTCGAATGGAAAACGCTAAACAGTACCAACGTTTTACTAGTTCAAAACTTGAAAGTGTAACTGAACCATAGCTACATTGACGCTCTCCTCGACATCGTAATATATATATATATTTTTTTAATGTAGTGTAAGTTAGAGTTATGGTTAAAAATCGTGTTTGCCTAATGGGTCAATATTTTCTGTACTTTTATTTAAAATTGTGTGATTAATGCTAAAATACATAAATATTGTACTGGACACCGTTAGGATATGCTTTAGTGACAGATAAAAGGTCAATACGAAAATATGGTATGGATGTTATGTTAATTTTAATGTTAACAATATTCTGATGTAGTAATGTAGCACAAAGTAAAATGTAATAGTAAGAGGCAATGACGGGAGAGAGAGTAGTATTTATCTGTTTTTAATAATGCAGTTTTGTGTTGCTGATGAGCACAAACCATACAGGCATTTGCCTCAACAAATCACAGGGCACATTATGACTGTTTTCCCAATTTAAGGGCGCTTCTCACCTTTTGAGTGTCTGAATAAAGGAAGCAAAAAGTGAAAGGCAGATAGCAGACTTACTCAGAGGGTTGTAGGCTCTATGTGCATCATTTTGTGTAAACGTTGGGCAGTGCGAAATGAAATCAGCAGGTAATGGACTATGTAGCAAATGTGAAATCTCTCATTATGCATATTTAGCATCAACATCAAAATTTTAAAATCAATGTCCATTTTTTAATGTCTCATTTTCCCCTGTCAAGTTGGTATATTAACTGTCCAAGAAATCCTCGAGATCCTTGCAGCTCTCAGCTCAGTCCCTTAGAAGTCCTTCAACGACAGTGGCGTGGCTAGAAGTGGGCGAGGGCGGCGGGAGTCGTGTCTGTCGACTACCAATGTCCCCCGGCCACGAGAACAAGTCGTCCATTGGCCGCCATCCCCCCCCACGAAACAAGTCATCCGTTGGCCGCTACCCTACTTCCCCAAAACAAGTCGGCCGTCGGCCACTACCCCCGGACTGCACCCGGACAGCAAACTCAGGGGCAACCCCGGGTGGTAGTACGGCTAGCTACGCTACTGTTTGAGGAATCAGAAAAAGAACGAATTAATAAATTACTAATTTTGCCAGCTCTTCTTTCCTAGATTGGCCTCCAACAGCACTCTGCAGCAATGAATCGTCTACCAGGGCCATATTTACGAGTCTTGTGGCGCAGGCAGCACAGCAAGTTACCTTACTGGACTGCCCTGCGTCACAGGGAAAGGACAGGGATGCACCGCATTTATCCAATACAGCGCATTCTTGTCCTTTTCCTTTACACTGGTGTCGTTTTGGCAACAAAATGTGACAATGCAGGCACCCTTGCAATATGGTGGAAGGGTGTCTGTGTTGTAGGCAGAATTGGTTATGTGCAGGATGGGACTTCATATTTTTAAAGCCGTTCAAAGCCATGCAAAGTGGCTTTGCGTTGCTTCATAAATATGACTTAGAAGTTTGTGTCACGCATGTACCATGTTGCGTGGTTCAAGCATGATGCAAAGCTCTCACAAATATGCCCCCCGTTTCTTAACCCTTGTAGCAACCTGAGTACTATCTCAAGACTGTCAAAGTGCTAAGTGTGGAAAGGTATTGGTGCTTCTACTGAAGTTTAAATACATCACCGCTAATTTACTAAAATTGTAATGTAATTCAATCCATGCAGTGCCTCTTTCCTCTGATAAGGTGGTGAGGTGATTTTGCAGCTGGATAGCACACTGCTCCATTGGCGTGTCAGGGGTGGAACAGTGTATCTGTCATATGGCCTATATGGGTACTATTGATGCTGTGTATGAGATTAACAGTTGTTCTCCTTTCTTGATTTTGTTACTGTGCCGATGTATACACTAGAAGTGAAAATGAGCGAGGGAAATAAAGCAAAGCATAAGAGGTGCAGTTATGCCAGGGGTCCCCTTCCATTTGATTCTACACAAACACAGTACTCAGTCCTAGTACACAAAGCAGGGCATCCTATTATGTATTTTATATATATCCCAGCACTCAGTGATAGGGTCACTGCCCTTCTAGCACTCATACTCTATCAATCTACATTAATTAATAAACTTGGCCACCTAAAGAGCGGAAATTCCCTCTGGTATGATAATGATTATGATGGACTGGAGGTCTGCTCTTTCACTGTATTTAATACTTCCTGCATTGTGTAATCCAACCACCAATGCCAAAATTACTAGCATACATTTATGAGCCTTACTCAGAGGAGAGGTGTGGTGTAGCAGCCAGAGCTGCTGACTCCAGAGCGTAGGGATCATGGTTCGATCCCTGGCACCGGCGGCAGCTCAGCTCAGCATCATGTGACTCTGGGCAATAGCTCACTTACTCTCCCTGACGACCCCCAGTGCTTAGAAACCCCTAAGGGGGTGATATGTTCACGCTTTGCAAATAGGAATTATTATTTAAGCTCTTGTTAATCTTGCGCTTAGAGCTTGAGTCGGAGTACACTTTGAATACCATGTGAAAGTGGAATACATGGAAAAGAGGGTCAATGTAGGAGAAGGGTAAAACCAACAACCAAACTGTTGTAACTCAAGCAAAAATTATGGAGCATGATATAGTGCTCGGATGTAGAATAAGAGCCTTCTGTTGAGGTAAACAGGCTCTTCTGGATGTGGTGAATACCTGCCACTCATATGAATGCAGGCATTTAACATGCCAAGTGAAGCCTTTTACGGGGCACCATAGATGGCCCCTGTAACCATTTATTTTCCCTCCCTTCTTGGTGTTGAGGGTGCAGTAACAAACTACACCCCTCCTGGCATGCTAGCAGCCTTTTAACTTGTGCTTCTGGGTGCAAACGTGGAGACGATTCTTGTGTTGCAGTATCTGTCCTGAGGTGTATATGCTTGCATTGAAGTATATGATATAAGATGCCCTCAGAGAGCGGTAGGTAAACCAACAATTCTGTGATGATTTCATGCATACACATAAGAACTTATACATAGAAGGATTCTCTGCATTTGCACAGCAGATACCTGGTTTTTGGAGACTGACGTTAGCCAAGAACATTTGATTTTAATAAAATTATATGTAAGATATACTTCAAAGGCTTTCATCCTGCCTTCATCCATTAGTCTATTATTGCGTCATTATCATTTTTCTTACGCCCATTATAGCAAGCAGCATGCAGCACGTGGCAGTGGGTCATACACCGGCTCACCTCATTGTGAGTGATGGCATTCTTCCTTTCCACAAGGAGCACATCCACACACAAAGTAGTTCCCTTAGGTGCCAGGGAATGCTATGGCAATGTGTGTTTTTGAGACCAAAATCTATGGTTATTTAGCCGCTGTTTTTTTAGGGTGATGAGGGCCCGACAGTTCCCTGATCAATAACATTTTGTAAAAACCATAGCGAAACAAACCAAGCATTGACTAAATGCCAGATCTAATAAATTTGCCAATACTTGTTTTCATTTAATGATAAAGCACATTGTGCTGATGAGTGCACAACAAATACAGCCTCTGACTGTGTGAACATACACTAGAAATGCATGCTCAGTTTTATAACAGCATCATCATGGAGTCTGCAATCCCTGTGTAAAAGCCTCTCTCTAGCTTCCTTATTACAGGTGATTTGTGACGTTTCTCGTCACCTGCAATAAAGACATTACATGGTTGGTCAACTGTATTAAGTTACTACAGTTGATTCCTGATGTCAAAATGCGTGCTGCCAGGGTCAGCAGTCAGGGTGAAAGGCAGGTCATAGAGCACAATTACAGCTGCAGTTTAAATAGTGAAAATGAAACATTTGCTTCTTCAACTCTCTTGTTCTAGATGATTGGTGATCAGCAGAAAGGGGATATTTATGGCAACATGTTTATTTTGTGCACACCTTAGGTAACTATAGGAAAGATAGACTCTCTACATGTTGCTACACATTCTGAGCTGCAACTTTTTTGTTTTAAATCTGACTTGTATTAAACTGATTCTATATTTTTGCAACAAGTACTTAACTGTTTTGGTGTATTCAATTTTGCACTACCGATTCTATTTTTATTCTCCATGCCTACAAACATCCTATCACTTTCATATAAAAGAGCAACAAACTAAGGGGCAGATTTACAAGCCCCTTACGCCACTTTTGCGTCACTTTTAACATGGGAAAAGTGACGCAAAAGTGGCACAAGGGGCTTGTAAATCTGCCCCTAAGTTTTTAAGTGGCTTGTAGGAAGGGTGATGTTGTGACCATGTATTATAAGGAATAATGTACCCTTGACGTACATTATAAGAATATTGCAAGTCATCTTGGTGTTCCATGACCTTATAACGTCATGGAACTCCTTGGTGACTTGAAATATCCTTATAATGCACTGCATATATACCTAGATAGTGCAATCATTACTTTGCTTTGGTGCATTCGTGGCCGGTTTTAGCCAAAGGCTCACTAATACCAGGCCTTGAACTTCACCCTGAAAAAAACTATTAGCCAGCCAGGAAGCATTCAGAGCAGCCCATGCGTCTGCCACTGTGGTTAGATCTTGGCTCCTAGGACGGCTGCAGCCTCCAGCAGCATTGTATATTTGGAGGTGACAAACACGGGATATTAATAAAATACTTGGTATAGTCCAAAGTTTCTATTTAGAGTGAATGTTTCAGATCAACGAGCCCATCGTGAGGCAGCACGGCCTGAAAGTGATGCAAGAGCAGTTGAATGTAGTACTTTGTTGTGATATGATAATAGAACGTGGATTTTGACACAAGTATTATTCGCAACCGCGCGCGTTGCAGCACTATGGAACCACGTGCCCACTACCATCGGCTTCTCCTTTATTCTCTGTCTGTTTTCTCATTTGGCGGCAGTTGGGGGGGTTGGCGTGCGTGGAGATTCGTTTTGGAATGACTAGGCTGGTCAATGGATATTACATCACCGAACAAAAAAAAAGAACCATGTTAATAGCATTGTAAGTTATGCGTGACAGTTGACTTTGCACAGAGAGTATTCTGTGTGCTGCTCGGCGGCATTCCCGCCGTCATGGCCCAAGAATTCCAGCCCGCGAGCACGGTTGTTAATCTGGCGTTCCTCTCTGGAAACTGCATCACCACTTCGGAGCAGCATTCCGGCACCCCACGAGCCTTTGCACACTCATTCTGAAAACGTAAAACGCAACCTTTCAGAAATGTCTCAGACTCCATCAGAGGAGGGTGGGCGGAATAACAAACGCGCATTTCTGCGAGTCGTTCAAATATCATTAACCTACAGAAAGAATCTTTATGTCGTGTAGATTTAGACAAAATGGAGTTACCATGCCAGTATTTCCAAAGGTCAGATTTGAGATGTAGCCGTATAATTGTATTTCAATATACCAGAATTTCTTGCTCGAGCTGTAATTTGTGACTTGAAGGGCCATACTTATAAAAAGGTGGCGCAGCGCAGCAAGTCGCATTGCAGCGCTGCGCTGCCTCACTAGGAAAGTGCTGTAATGCGCCGTATTTAAAGTAATGAGGCGCATTCCTGTCCAGCCACTGCGCTGGTGCACAATGGCCTGCCTAGTGCCAATGCAGTCACCCTTGTGCCGTGGTGCCTGTGTTGCATGCAGGATTGTTTTTGTTTTGTGCAGGAAAACAATGCACAAAAACAATCCTGAGAGGCTTTTATTTCTTTCTATGTGTGCTGCAAAATGCATCAAAGTAGGGACGAAGGGAGACTATGTGCACGCACAATAGTAAGCAATGGTAACATGTATATATATATTTTTTTAATTTATTTGTTTACTTTTTTTTTGCAGCTTTATATAGCGCGAACTCGACTCAAAGGTATTGGAGAGTTTTACATGAGCACCAGTTACATTAAGCAAGGACACATTCATTTTTTGTAGGTGCTGCAGATTTGCCCAGAATCACAGGATGTTGAGCCAACGCCGAGACCAGGTTGCCCAGTTGGCAGCTCTGACAGCAGCTGTGGCCGTTAGCCACATCCTCTGAACGGTATGATTAAACTGTACTACTAAACTAGACTGTATGATAGCAAAATCCCTCTCAAAATCACCGACATATAAGCTGGGCGAATGAAATGCCTCTCAATAAAAAGACAGGCATGGTAAGACTTTCATTCTCAGGCCCCTCTAGGAAGTTCGCTCTTCATTGTAAATTTGTACTTTTTCCTGTACATTCCTCACCCTGGCGTGCTGTGTTGGATTTTATGTGTGTGTTCCCTTCATTTTAAGTCCCCTGTTTAATTCACGCCCTCTCTACTCCCTCAAGGAAGTTCTTCCACTATAGGAAATTCTGTACTCCATGCCTATAGAAGTGCCTTCCCAGTGTGTTCTGAGTGACTGCCACTTATTGCAGTATTATACCTCTATTTGTATTTTGTATCTCATGTATCATGCACACCTGTCACTTGTTCCTCTTGGAACGTATACCTCTTTTTGTATCTGGTTTGTTTTTGTTATTTGCACAATTGTCACTTTTTCCTCATGTAATGTAACGCTTGCTTTTGGATTATGCTCACTTGTAACCTTCTCCTCATGTAATGTTACTGTTCCTATTGTGAAGCGCTCTGACACCTTCGGGTAAAGTCCACGCTATATAAAAACGCACTAATAAATAATGTTGCTGCCCATCGGAATGTCGATCCCAGACGATACTTTAAACCCATTCAGTCACACCAGTAAGAAAAAGAAATACGTGAAAGCAAACAATAAAAAAACAAAACCCTTGCTTTTCTGCTACTGTTTCCTGGTCTCCGACTTCTTGTTCTTCCACCCCACCCTCTTTAATGTCATGATTAGACTTAAGGCTGCCCATATCTCTCGACATATTAACATCAAACCTTTGCCATTTTCTGTCTTTACTTAACAGAGGTAAAAATGTTTAGCTTTCTTTGCCATATGTCAATGAGAGCTGATGCGAGCTAAATGAACGGGAGGATATATGTGACATGATGATTATACATCCTCTCTCTGGGTGGCACTGAGGTTCACCAGCCTCAAATCATGAAAATCTTGTTTTTTTAGATAATGCTCCCAGAGTTTTGCTTGAACATCTGTAAGTTCTTGCGTTTTATACAAGGATCTGAACAGACAATGTTTAATTTGTGTATTCATCCTCACTCATGAGAGACCTCTCATTCAGCAGAGGTTACAACGTTCAGGGTACGCCTTATAAATCCCAACTCAAATTTCTACCTCATGATGGGTTATGGTGATGCCCCATGTGAGTTTCATATGTTTCAAACTACCTCCTGATCAAAGTGTGGGCTGGATTATCAGCAAATATTTACCATTTCTTGCCATCAGTGCCACAGAGGCAAGGGATATTCAGGGTTGCCTTACTAGAAGAAGGTTATGGCAATAAACAAATCTGTCCACTCTGAAGATACACAGGATTTAATTGGCACTCATGATCAACTATAATTTACTCACCCACTCCGGCATTCCATCTCCCATGAGCCAATCCAGATGACTAGAACATCATCCACCAATGTAATATACACAAATCACGTGGTGGTCTCACAATTATTAACAAAAAACCCTTTTCATTCTCCACTCGCTCCTCATTACACACACCCACATTTGAATGCCTCGCAGCTCATTTCATCTTCTCTCCCACATACATTACCACTTTTTCCTTATTTTCCACTACCTCTCTTGTATGACAAAAACTTCCAAAATAACTTCTCCAACATATTCTACACCATGTCCAGCATAGACAACATTTAACTTGATGCTTTCAAACCTCATGACTAGGACACTACTAAAGACATGAGAGAATATGCCATAACATTTCTGGCCTCAACTCATTATCTCATATGTCGGTATCCACTTGCATCCGTGGCAATAATCTAGACCGAATCCTATAACCGAACGATATTTCTGTCCTGGTTCCTCATACATCCTTTGACCTCTCACCTTCGAAACATACAGGCAGGATAACCCAACCAAGAACACCCATAGTCAGATCCTCCAAAATATTATCTTTCAACCTATTACAGCAAGCCCGGTCTTGTCTTTGCCTCAACCTAAAAAGAACACCACCTAGGGCTCTTTCCTTCCTTCTTTCCTTGATGACCAGTCACCTCAAAACTATTATTATTTCAGAATGTGCTGAAATGCCAAGGCACACAATCCTGACACTGGGTCCATCCTGGACCCAGTGACAACTCCTAACTATGTGCCACTTGCAATTTGTGCTGTTTGCATTGTGCCTACAGCATAAGTCACTTGAATGAGTCCTCTAGCAACATCTGCACTGTAGTGCCCCATTTCAACTTGTAAGCTCACAGTGCGCAATGATAATGTGGAGTTGGCCTGTGCAAGATTGACTTATTGAGCGACTTAAGCCATCAATATGGGATGAGTTATGGCGTTCCCTAAGTCTTTGGTCCATTTATACTGATGTAATAGAAAAACATAATGTCTCGATTGCATCAGTCAAATTGTAAAGTTTCTTATTCATGCATATCTGATCTTCTGCAGGAGTATTTGCAATAGTTTTGAAGCCTGATGTGACGCTTTTATCCATTATGATCAATTGTTGATGATCATTTGTTTTTGTTGCAGGCACTAAAACTTTAGCATAGATGTTCCAAACCTCCAAATATTTCAGGATTTTCTGCACTACTTTCATTAGCAAAAGATGGATCGGATTGTGCGTTTGAAATACGACAATGGTGACCTGGAAATCTTCCCTGCACTTGTCTTGGCCTCACTACAGATTCCTGTGTAGGCTTCGGTGTGTTTGGCTCAACACCTTCTTCTACTGACTGTGTACGCTGTGTAATTGTGGGACTCATATTTGCAGCTTGGGCTGGACTAGCCTGGCTGGCAATATCATTAGGTTCATCATCTTGCATTTGTAAATCATCATGGCACTCCCCTTCTGAAAGCTCACTTCCTTGAGCAGGGAGATCTGTTTCAAAATAGATGAACAAATACTTTGTAATATCTACCTATCTATTGTTTATATTGTTTAGTTCTTGGTCTAAGTAAAACAAATTACTGCAATTTAATGGTCATTTTATTTAACTATATCTCCTATAATGCACTTTAAAAGTATATGGGAAATCTTATTTTACCTACTACGGTGAGCACAATAGCTATGTTGAGTGACTGAAGCCTTAAAAGTAGTCTATAAGTATATGTGTTTTGCAAAAGCATGCTGAACAACATGTTTAGAGTTACAAGGCAATATTCAACTGACCGTGAGAGGTTCTTGGAATGTCTTAGGTGTCAATTGTACTAAATCCACTGGCAGATTCAGTCTTCAGAGTTGTTTGCATCAGTTCTTCAATAGCAATTGGTGGTGGGACGCTGAGGCCCCCTCCTCCAGTTCCTCTTGCCTCACTTAGGGGGCTTGTCACAACAGCGTTTTCCTGCATTGCCTGCCAAATGTTTTTCTTCTGGGATTCAGGCACTGTAAGGGATCATTTGTCAAACATTTCATCATGGTGCCCAACACACTCCTATATTAAAATTTCAAGTTCCTTTTTCACAGAATTTTAATTATCTTTTCTTGCTCCAGCATCTTTGTGAATGTCCTTTCTTGACATTGTAATAGTTTTACAGGGTGGACAGCAAACACACAGAAAGATTTCACCTGGATGCTGTTGTCAATCTCCAGCAGGTATGATATCTTGTTTTAAACTGAGCACCACTTCCTGGTGATGTCATCAATCAATGTGCAAATGTGACGTTCGCTAATTGTGAGTGCATTCACAATTTTAGAAATCGCAAAATGAGATTACTTAACACGTGTACTGAATGAATAACAACTCTCTAAAAAGTAAGTGATTTCTATCATATTGAATTGCAAATCGCACCCATTCCCTACTTCGTAATCGCTATTTGGTTGCTTCCTAGATCTGGCCCTAAATGGCATTAAAGTGACAGTGCAAAGTGTAATATTTAGAATATTGAAATAAGAGAAAAAAATCAAGCCCTGTAGCTTAAAAATCAATAGCAGAATATATTGAAATTACGAACAACCCAGTTCAAGAATTCAATTTGTCTAGTCATGCACTTTCCTCAAATGTTTTTCTTCGTTTGTTTTCCCTGTTCCCCTTTTCAGCCACTGGCAGCAGTAATATAAGGTACTTAATCTTCTAGAAACAGGTATTTTTGGGCCCAGCAACCCCAGACCTTGTGATATATAGATAATTTATTTATATGAGCATGGTAACAAAAGTCAAAGGGGGAGATTCACAAGAACGTGTGATAATCATCGCAAATGTAGCTTAACGCAACCTTGCATATTGCAGTCCATCGTGAGAAAATAACACCATCCTAACGTCCAATTCCCAACCCCTCGGCACCATGCGATAGCAGCATGACAACCCACCAAATGCCCGCGTAAAAACCAACGCGAAAATCAAAAAATGCGAAACACGACCGCCCAAAAAGTTGCGACGCCACAAAGCGCGATACCAAAATCTGCGAAAACCAGCGACAGGCCTGCAATACCCACGCGTCATGCATGAAAATGCACTATAAAAGCAAACAAAAAACCAACCCCAAAACCAATCCAAACTGCGTAGCACCATGGATGCACCCGGACCTAGTGCAGAGGACAAGCCGAACTCCACAAACCCCACGGAGGACCAGCATGGAACCCCCTGTTCGGGGGAGGGCAAGGAGAAGAGGAAGAGGAAGACGGGGTTCAGTCCGCAGGAAGACCAGATCACCGTCACGGAGGTGATAGAACACCACCAACAACTGTTCGTCACCTCCACTGCGTCATTGGCAACACAAACGGAAATATGGCAGTCCATCGTCACCAAAGTGAATGCAGTCGGAGTGTCGAGGAGGTCAATGGAGGATGTCAAGAGGCGCTGGCATGAAGTGCACAGCCAAACCAAACAGAAACTCGCTGCCAACATGAAGGCAGCAAAGGCGACTGGAGGTGGGAGTCCGGCGCCACAGGAGGAGCTGGATGAGCTGGAGGAAATGGTGGCCACAGTCATCAGTGTGGAGACGGTGCAAGGAGTTGGGGGCCTGGACACAGCCCGAAATGACCTGACCCAACAGCAACAGGGTGAGTAACGACCAGGGACTGGGGGGACGGGCGCAGATGGGCACAATGGCACACATGCACAATCATGTGCAGCACACTGCACACCCAAAATGAGTGTGGAACATGTCCCTGATACCCTTGGCACACTGCAGCACACATAGAAACACCAACTAGGCCCCCGTCCTCAATGTGCACAAATGGGCCCCCCTCCATATCACCAATGCCACAACCTACCCATGCACATGTGCTGAATCCAGAAAAGCAGCGGCTCTGTGAACCACACTGACAATGCAAGTGACACTGCATGACAGATGGCATGGCTGAAGTCATAATACATGACATGGTGCATGAGACGACACTGAGGTGGCTGAGTGTGGACCACATCCGTAAAGGAACGGTCACACTCTGACACATCCACTTCCACCTACGACCCATGACGTCAAGAACACATCTACAGACAAACAATGCACAAGAGTACCAAATATCTCCAGTAGCACAAATGACCCAAGTTGCAAACATCCCAGCCCCCGAAAAGCACACAAGTCAAATGCACACCGACTCAAAGGGATAAGGGTCCGCCAATGCAGAGCTGCAGGGGCGAATCGCCAACAATGCAGCACACACACATAGCAATCACAGTACATCAACATTGACGACAATGTGGGACAGAGTGCAACCCCTACACCACAGGACAGAGGACACAACTGGTGCCTCTCGTGCGTAGAAACTGGCCAATCACATCTGGCAATCCATGACACTGTGAGATGATAATGTACGAGTACAACCACACATCCGTCATGTAGTCGAAATGTCCACGGACTCCCAACAAATAGCCAGCTACACCAAAACAGTCACAATGTACACCAACATGCAGTCTGAATGTAAACATCCACAATGCTTCAACATACATGAAACACACTGTTAACGTGCATCTCCCCTTACATTGCATAGGGACAACCAACACCTCCTGCAGAGCAGACCACACATCTCTTCAGTGATGATGAAGAGGACACCCTGCCCATTTGCCCAGACACACTCCAACGGCTCATGGACAGCCTCCTCACCCCACCTCCAGGAGCAGGGCAGCCCAGCTGCATCGCGGTGAGCCCACACCCTGCACAGACCACACAGCAGGAAGCACACACCACCACGGCTGCCTCCCAGGACCCCCACGACCAACACATGGATTTCAAACGCCGTGTGTTAGGGTGCCAGGAGAAGATGGCAGATCAGCTGCGGCTGGGTTTCGACCTCATGGCAGCCAAACTCGATGCCATACGTGGGTGTCTAAGTCCCATCAGGGAGCACCTACAGTCCCTAACGGATACCCACTGTCCGCACCATGCCCATCAACAATCCTTGGCTGACATCGCTGGTTCCATTACTCAGAGACAAGAACTGTCTAGGCAGACAGGCTCCAGCGATGACAGCACAGAGTTGGCACAGATGCGGAGGACAATGGAGACCATGGATCCGATGCAGGCTGGAAGTATGGCTGCTACTGCTGAACACCAGCGAGATGTAGCTGCGATCTTCCATGCCTTGCAGATCCTCATCTTGCCACTGCTGCCACTGAGCCTGTACCAGATGACTGCTGCAGGAACCTCGACACACACATCTCCGACCCCTGATGTGTCAGTGGCACACAGTGTTGCAGCCCCATCGCCTTCGCACCCTGATGTGTCATTGGCACACAGTGATGCAGCCATTACACCGCCACACACACCGGACACACCCGACACAGAAGAAGTATCAGAGGAGTAAGATGTGGATGGTAACTACTGTGTGAGGAAGGAGGCAGTAGCATCCATCACCTCCATATGGCTTGCCCTGCCTGGCTCTGCCCCATTTATCTTGCCCTGGGACAACCCCTTCCACTGACCCCCGGAACACTCTGCGACATTCACCCAGACCCCGACACGGACTGCCATATCTCCACTGCTTGACAATTACACAGCAATGCTGCTGCGGACTGCACTCCCCCTCTTCCAAATCAATTTTCAATGCCCAAAGGACTCTGGTTGGCCCACCACTGGGCTTCCATGTTATGTGGGCTTGGATGGCCATGTACAGCTCCCTCTCCGTCATTCTCCAGAATGTGAATAAAACATTCGAAATCATGCAGATGTGTCATGACTATGTTCACTCACGTATGGAAGTATGGCTGGAAGTAGGGACAATGATTGCACAAGAAGGTACACCCTGGTAAATGACATCAATGCGCATGTTCATCCCCGAGACACATGGCCAATTGGATGACTGTGAAGGTGGGTACTGGCTGTGTCCCCATTGCACATTAGCAACAAACTCACAACCCCCCAACGTAGGCACAGGTCCATGTCTTGAATAGGGCTGTGTGTAGGAATGACCAAATCGGTAGCAGGCCAGAAGTGGTGTCCTACATCACGTAACGACAGAACTTCACATCGCATACCTACTCACACACATCTGTGTGGACACATTCTGTAATGATTCATAACATTGCTCAACATGGTCAGAGGTTGGACACCATACTCACATTGCTGAAGACACGTAAGAGCACAGGTCTACCAGCAACTCTCCCAAAACAATGTCGAGCTCACAGAGGTGGAGCTGTCAGAAGGGACCCACCCCCATTGTAAATGCGTCAGTCAGTTCCTCCATGTGTAGGGACGATGCTCATTGTGGCACACGAGTGGTCAATCTAATCAACACTCATCACAGTTAGACACCAGTGGTGTTGCGTAGACTTTATTGGCATGTGCGTGTCAGTACGGACAAGGCAACGGCCACAACAGGCAGGAACATGCTTAAGACACTTACACGCAGCATGGGTACATGTCGAGGTGCAGGAAATGGGGGTGGAAGAATGAACCCCAATCATCACGGATGGCAACGGTCTCAGCCCACCTTGCCTTGCTGGATGAGTCATGTGTTGTTTGGTGTATGCCCATTGCCCCGTGTGAGGGGGCACGACTTACAGCCCATGGGGTCTGCATAGTGCTCTGCCACCCGACTGCGCCGACTGTCTGCTCTGCTGACAGTGATCAGGTGAAAGGGTCCGACAAGTTCACATGTCGTGCTACATTGCCATGTGTGTACTCTCCCCCCAGCAGTGTGTCCGACTTGGTAATGTTGCCAGACGACGCTGTGCTGCTCCGACCATGGAACTGCATCACCTTGCACAGGTGTGTGTACACACGCGTAGTTCCATGCACATGCATACAGAGTCCAGACGAAGGCAGACATGTCCTCTGTTGTGGTGGGATGTGGGTACATTCCCCACGATGCTACAAGGTGTTGGGAGCAGTGCTGTGGGTGACAATCTGATGTGGCTGCAGGGACGTAGTTACTCGTCCATGAATGCCAGCGCAGCTTCATGGGCAATGTGCTCCAATAGTACGTCGTTGTCGGGTTCAAGGAACACCAGGGTGAGCCAATCCATTAACTGGTCCGGGCAGATGTGCTCAGTCCACGCCGTTTCCCCAATCCGCAACACAGCCCAATAGGGGAGCGCCTGGATGTGGGCACTGCACACGAGGAGTTGTGCATTCTCCCATGCGCAACTGCCAGCACATACGCCAAGGATCAGTGCATCCCATGCACGGCTATCCAGGTGACACTCCTGTTGGTGGGCCAACAGGGGGCGCACTGTCAGGTCATAATCCAATTCAGCTACGGTTGCGTTGGATAGGCAGACCTCCATGGGCCACTCGAATGTGCATGATCGACAGTGGAAGCAGGGCTGGACGCAGGTGACGCAGGCAAGACGGAAACTCAGACGGAAACTCATTCGCAACACTGCCATTGGCAGGGATCCCAACAGATGCAGCATTCGGGCACGGTACAGTTCCACGTGACAGGGGTTGTGCATGTGCCCGGGACTGCAGGCCATTGTGTTTGTTGGTCTCGTGGCACTGGCACTCGTCTGACCGGCGGGAGTTCGGTGGACGATATGCCACAGCTCTGGGCAATGAGTCGTATGTGTGTGCAACGTTTGTACGTATGGGTAGTTCTTGACAATGTGTCAAGGGCATCCCTTGCAGGTGTCGGTCGTGCAGGGACAAGTGTGTGTCGGGTGTAGGCACGTTGGTGTTTCATTAGCGCAGTTCGTGGTGTGGGAGTCGTCGGAGACTGGTATGGTATCTCACGCAGGGTATGCCAGCCGCATTCAGGACCAAGGTCGGGGGTTTGGTTGGCCTTGGGCCTTGTGTGTTTTAGACAAAGGTGCTTTCATTCCTGATTTTCGTCTGCCTACTGCTTGCATGTCCTAATTGTGAGGTGGAGTTCGCGCTGACTTTGATGCCAGGCCTGTGATTTGTGGTGCGCAGAGTTCGAGACACACGCAGCTGTTGGCATGTTTGCATGAGCCAAGGGCCCGATTGGCCTTGCGCTCCTTGTTCAGTCTCTCTCTTTCTGTCTGTTTCTTTCTCTCTCTCTCTCTTTCTCTCTCTCTCCCTGTCCTTTGATGGGTGCCTGACACACCTTCTTATCTTGGGTATTGTCTTGCAGGCTGTGAGTCACAGTTTGTCCAGGGATGCCCCGCCATGACTCCTCAGGATAGTTGTTTGGTGACGTATTTGAATTTGACATTTTGTTTGGTCTTTCAATGGTGTATGTATGAATCAGGATCTCAGTGCGCACATGTATGTTGATTGTTGCAATTATGGGACATCAGGCGGGTGCTTGTGGTCATGTTTCCCTGCAGTTGATGTGCTGTGTCTTGGTCCGGGGGAGGTGAGGGGTGCCTATGGTGGGGCTGGGGAGGGGGTGGTCCTGGGGGTGGTGGAGGTGGATGTTGTGGCCCTCTTGGGTGTCCGGCACGCATGTTCAGTGGCTCCATGGCATCTGTTGCCCTTCAGGTGTGGCTCTGGGCAGGGCTCCATTTTGTGGTGCAGGCTGTGCTCCGACTTTGCACCAGGTCTGGGCAGGTGTTAGTTTCCTGCTGTTAACGCGCCTTATCGCCTGTTTTGTGGTTTTTATCGCTGGTCGTTGAGAATGTTGAGGTGTGGTGTTGTCGCGGGTTTTTGCTCGGGAACACCTACTCTGCATCTCATTAGCGATAGTTGCAGGGGTCATCTGTGGCGATGTTTTTTGAGGATGCTTTTGCAGGTAAACTGGTGTTCTAGGCTGTTAGCACCAGCTTGTGAATGTTGCGATACATTTATCTCGACTTTGGCTGCGATAAAGTACCGTTAACTCGGCGATAGCTCCTTGAGAATATGCCCCAAACTTGCTTATCTTCTCCATTTTAGTCTTCCATTCTGAAAAAATGGGGCTAATGGACGACTTCAAATATTCTAGAATTACCAAGTGAGCTATCGTCATGGAAATGAATATAAAAGTTGTACCATTCTTTCATACCGATGAAACAAGAGCTAAAGGTATTAAACCTAACAGTACAGTCATGGTCTAGGGGTAATTGCTATTCGGGGTCTTAAACTAATCACACAAAAAAATTGCTTCCAAAAGCCGAAGAGCATTGCATATGACAAAAACATGTGTGTCCGGTCACCATCTAGACTGCACTGAGGACATTTTTGGCCAGTATTATGAAACATCTAATTTGGTCCGTTCGGAGTGTAATATAGCATCCAACTGTAAAAAAAATCATCCTATGGAAGTTATCCATTCTGAAAAATCAATGCCCAAAATCAAAGAATTTTTACCAACTTTTGTTGTCAAGAGATATACTCGCCTTTTTCTCCTACTTGGATCGGATGTCTGTTACCACTGTACTATCCATTTTTTAAAAATTCAACATACCAAAATCGGAGAGCAGTGCAGATTACCTGAAGAGAATCGCTTTCTTACAATATTGACTGTTAAAAAAAAAACCTTGGGTGTCAATAGTTTTTTAAAATGGAGAAAATTTGTCTAAAGGAGAAGTTATAAAAAGGTCTGTTAGGATTATCTGGGGGGCACAATTCAGAAAACACTTTAACCTGTGCATCCATTAAAAATTCACGTATGTTAGTGATTTGTAATATCTGCCATCTGCTAAAACAACTATCCGATAGGCAAGGGGAAAGGTGTTTACAATTTTGAAGGGGGTTTCTGCATTTAACATTGGAATTTTACATTGAGAAAAATACCGCCTACCAACCCATATATACTGCATGACTTATAACTGACCTTTTTAAGTGCCTTGGGTTATTTTATTGCCCAAGGAAAACTGCTGGCTAAAATGAGAGAATACTCAAACTGGGATGAAAGTATGGCAAAGCATCATATCCGCACTGCTTGAGAAACTAAGTAAAACAATTATAGTTGAATATTCCTAATCCAGCTTCCGCTTTTGGCAACTGTAACGATTTAATTTTGACACAAGTTTTGTTAATAGTTCCGGATGAACTCTAGGGCCAGATGTATGACCCGTTTGCGCATGCAAAAACCCTACAGGGCCATGTACAAACGCTATTAAGCGAGTCGCAATTTATTTGCGCCTCGCTAAATAGCGTTTGTGACTCGCAATTAGGAAGGGGCGTTTCAAGGGCGTCCCTTCCTAATTGCGACTCTAAACCCTATGTATGACTGTTTTGCGACCTCAATTGCGGTCGCAAAACAGTCGCAATTTACCACCTACTTCAAGTAGGTGGTAATGCAGTCGCAAATGGGAATGCATGCAAAAATATTTTTTAAGAGCAGGCAGTGGTCCAAGGGACCACTGCCTGCCCTTAAAACATGAAACGAAAACGTTTCATTTTTAAAAAAAAATGCATCCCGTTTTCATTTAAGGAAAACGGGCTGCATTTGGGAAAAAAAGGTTCTGCTTTATTTAAAAACAGTTCCAGACATGGTGGTTTGCTGAGCCCAGCAGGCCACCATCCCATGGGAGGGCCAGCCATTCTCAATGGGGTCGCAAAATGCGAGTGCCTCATGAATATTGATGAGCCTCGCATTTTGCGACCCCATTGGGAATCGCTAACAGTGTCTCTGACACTGTTGTACATTTGGAATTGCGACTCGCAAATTGCGACTCGCTATTTTTCGCAATTTGCGAGTCGCAATTCCAAATGGTCGTACATCTGGCCCCTAATTTCTAATGTAGAAAAAAAGTTTTAATCCAATTTAGAGGAAACTGACGTAAAATAGAAGGAAATCATGGAGGAATAGACATTTTAATGAGGGCTATTCTGCCAGAGACAGAGGGACAAACTTCCAAATAGAAAACCATTTTTCAACTTTGTCCATTATGGGAATACAATTTAATGTATATGGTTCCACTAATTGATCTGAATAATCACCGCGCAGATATCTTCTAGGTTTTAGGTTATAGTTTTCATTTAAGTTTGGTGGTAGGTGTTGGACCTGGCCCTTTATGCAGGGTTATCCCCAAACGTTTTGCCTTCCTCCTGTATTTTTCTGACTTCTTTTTGCTGGTTTTAGGACTCTGGGCACTTTATCCCTGCTCACTAGTGCTAAAATGCATATGCTCCCTGTGTAAATTGTATTGGTGATTGGTTTATCCATGATTTGGCATATTGATGTACTAGTGGGTCCCTAGTAAAGTACACCAGGTGTGCTCAGTGACTATAAATCGGATGCTACCATTGGGCCTGCAGCAATGATTGTGCCACCCACATGAGTAGCTCTGCAAACATGTCTCAGACCTGCCACTGCAGTGTCTGTGTGTGTAGTTTTAAACTGCCATTTCGACCTGGCAAGTGCACCTACTTGCCAGGCCCAAACCTTCCCTTTTAATACATGTACCTCTAAGGTAGGCCCAAGACAGCCCCATTGGCAGGGTGCAGTGTATTTGAAAAGTAGGACACGTGCTGTTGTGTTTTACATTTCCAAATAGAGACATACTGCTAATTTCGTTTTTCACTATTGCAAGGACTGGTGTAGAGACTAAGGGGCCGATTCCGATCTCGGTCGGAAGCTCTCCGAACGGGATCCGGCCGGAAAAAGTACGAGCCGTATGCGTTTTTGCCGACCGACTCGTACAGCTGTCCGACCGAGCAAGTACGATGCGAATGTACACGTGTGTTCCGACCGAACCGTTTCCGGATCCAAACCGCTCCGACCGACTCGTACGGAAACGAATCGCACCACGCAATGGAGACGTTATCCGACCGAGCGAGTACGATGGACGCGTCGGACAGCCGGATCGAGTCGGAGCGTCCTGCTCGAAAAAGCTCCCGGAGCCGGACTTGGGGGGTCCGTGCCGGACCCCCTGCACCCGTAGCCATACTAGTCGAACACGTGGGGGACCCAAGGGTCCCCCCTAAACATGCATGTACGGTGCGAGTTGCACTGACGCGTACACAGTGGAGGGGGCGCACTTGTTTGCGACGTACCCATTGAGTCACTGGGAGCCCATGTACGCGTCGTACGACCGGCTCCCATTGACTTCAATGGGAGTCCGACCGAATCGAGTCCGGCAGCATGCGGCCGCATAGTACTCGCTCGGTCGGACTGCAGGAGTCCGGCTCAGTCGGAAATCTCTCTGGATCCGACTCGGTCGGAGAGTTTTCCGACCCAGATCGGAATCGGCCCCTAAATATCGAATTTTTAATATCAAAGGACAAAATATCGAGTAGAAAATATCGAGAGGACAAAATATAGAAAAGACATAGGGGCCGATTCCGATCTCGGCCGGTAGGGCTCCGAATCGGATTCGGCTTAACCGGATCTGATTCGGAGCCCTATTTCCCGGCCGATCCGTACGCGCGTCCGGACAAGCGAGTACGATGCGAAATCGCCGACCGACTCGTTCGGGCGTCCCAACCGCTCCGACCGAATCGTCCCCGGGTCTAACCGCACCGACCGACTCGCTCGGACACGACTCGCACCGCGCAATGGAGACGTTCCCTGGCCGGGTAAGTACGATGCGCGCCGCGAGCAGTCCGACCGACACGCGCCGTCCGGCTCGAAAGAGCAGTCGGAGCCGTACTTCAGGGGTCCGTGTCGGACCCCCCTGTACGCGAAGCCGCGCGAGTCGCACACATGGGGGACCCATGGGTCCCCCCTACCTGTGCGTGTACGGCGCGAGTCACTTCGCTGCGTACCCGCTGTAGGGGGCGCCCTTGTTTGCCTCGCACCCATTGAGGCAATGGGAGCCCGCGTACGCATTGTACGACCGGCTCCCATTGACTTCAATGGGAGTCCGACCGACTCGAGTACGATAGCATACGGACGCATCGTACTTGTTCGGTCGGGCTGCACGGGTCCGATTCGGTCGGAAATCTCTCCGGGTCCGGCTCGGTCGGAGAGATTTCCGGCCCGAATCGGAATCGGCCCCATAATATAGTTGGAAAAAATATCGACATATAGGTAAATAATATCGAATGTCATTATAACGAACTTTATTATATCTAATTTTTTTAAATTGTTTTATATGTTACTATATGTGTTAAAAATATATAATATTTTTTTAATGTATGTTACAATTTTTTTAAGGTAATTGATTTTATGTGAATTAATTTTTGCGTATATTAGTTCCGGAGCGGGTTGTGGGTTTATAGGGGAATAGGGTGGGAAGTAATTTAATTTACATTATAAAAATTAATAATTAATTAATTAATAATTTAGTATTTAATAATTACTATTGTTTAATAATTTTTGCGTATATTAGTTGCGTAGCGGGTTGTGGGTTTATAGGGCAATAGGGTGGGAAGTAATTTAATTTACATTATAAAAATTAATCATTTATTAATTAATAATTTAGGGGCCCATTACGATACCCGGCGTAAATAAATCCGCCAGGCATGGAAGCGGCAAAAATCCGCCCGCACACACCGCCTGAACACCGACCACGCCATTATGAGTACACAAACCGAAAACCGCCATCGGCGGAAAAATCACACAAAATACCGCCCGCCATCGTTCGAGTCGGAGTCAAACCGCCCGCCACGGACGGAAACACGCACGACAACACAAAACCGCCCGCCCACACGGCCGACACACCGCACGTGAAATTACGATCGCACCGCCATGAGCGCGGAAAAACAACAAATATCCCGCCCGCCAGCGCAAACAACGCCGATGAGAATCGACACGGCAGAAGCCATGGCGCCAACGTACCTGCACAGAAACCATCCGCACACAAAACCAATAGCACACAACATGGCCAACAAGTCCACACAGCAAGGCACGCACAAATACACAAGCACAGTACACATCCCGAAAACACCCCCCGGACAAACAAAAAATACAAAGGCCAGAACCCCAGACACAACACACCTGAAAACAACAGACCATGAGGACACACCCACATAGGTGAGTACAAAAGCAGCACTCCCACAGACCACAACCCCTTGCTACATTGCAAACCAGAGAGGAGAGGAGAGGACACAGTGACACAGCAAGGACAGCAGCACACCACAGAAACGCACACATCACTACCACCACCACCACCACCACCACCACCACCACCAAACACCACCACCACCACCACCACCACCACCAAACACCGGCACCACAACCACCAAACACCGGCACCACAAACCCCCTGCACATTACACAACACACACCGCACCAGCACCACAAACACCATGGCACCACAAAGGATGCCCAAGTTCACGCCCATGGAGCTGACGGTCATGGTCGACGAGATCATCAAGGTGTACCCACAAATCTATGGGAACATGGTCCAGCACACACCACTAGCCACCAGAAACAGAATGTGGAACCGGATCGTAGACCAGGTCAATGCAGTCGGGACCCTGCCCAGGAACAGAGTCGAGATAAACAAACGTTGGAATGACGTAAAAGCCTGGTCAAGAAGAAGGAGGGCAAAAACAGAGAGCTGGTTGCCGTCACTGGCGGAGGGAATCCCGCGCTCTTTAAGACCTTCAAAGCGTGGGAGGAGAAGGTGCGAGTCGTAATCCATCCGGAGATCCTCGCCGGATTAGCAGGGGGAGTGGAGGCTGGTAAGTACAAACTAATGTATACCAGCACACCGCTATCTACTCACATGCGCAACTACCATGCCACAGCTCCCAGGGACAAACACCCCCATGTCCAGCACACAATACACAACACATCACACACACATGCAACAGACACTACCACACACAGCCCAAACCGAACAACTGTAAGATGCGTGGGGACATGTGTACACTAAGCCAGCCACGTAACCACCAACAGGTCCCCAAATATGCCAGAAGCGCCACAACGAGCACCCACCACACCCATGTGTCCGCCACAGCTGCACTAACCGACAAGTAACAGGTAAGTGGCAGGAACACAAAGTGCAGTGGGTGGGACGGTGGACAGCCCAAGTACAACACACACCAGGCCCCAGTCCCACAGCACAGCAAGGAGGAGCATCCCCACACCCCACAGCCACGTGTCAGCCACCGCAGTGCACAATGACAGCCGAAAGGCAGACATCACGGTCCACAGCAATCGGTGTCAGTGGGTGTACAGCCACCCCCACGACCCACTACACCCCCCACCCCCACAGACCTGCAACATGGAGCACCCCCCGCTTAGAGCCATGTGGCATCCAGTACAGTGCACGCACGAACAACTTGCAGGTGGGAAACTGGACAGGGCTGGATTACTGGAGGCATGAGGACCATAACACCACCAACACATGGGACATGTCACGTAGCAGACGAACACGCAGCACCGCCCACCGTCACGAACAAGTGAACAATGTGCACACGGACATGAACAACAGACTCACACCCCACATGACCCATCACAGACATAGCAACACCCAAGGAGCCACGTCTGCATGCACAAGCCACACTGAATATAGTCCCACACGGCAGCCACTGTGCAACTCATCACACACAACCGAAACACCATTGAAGTCCTGTCCATGTAGCCCCCACTGCCTGTCAACCCCACACCCCACAACTACGCCTATGTAAGACAAACAACACTAGACGCAACAGAGCGGAACAACAGAAATGCACACGAACACCACTGAACCCATCAAACTCACAGACACACCATGCACATACAACATACCATCCATCCCATCCGTCAGCCCCAGTCTCATGAAAGGCATGTCATCCGCACAGCTGCCACACATACAGCAGTCACGCTAAGACACATGCCCATGACCAACCATGTGCCAGAAGTCAATTAAGCGCACGACACACTGTGAGCAACAACACACAACATGGGCCACACCCCCCGAGCACTGCAGTGATGCACATGGCACAGGGCAGCACGCACACCAAGGAGATGGGACAACTGCAATACGTTGGCTGGCACACAACTATCACTCACTCATAACGATGCGTCCAATGCCATGTCCAGTAACCACAACAGACAGCAAATATGCAGGGCATGTCAGGCATGCACACACCTCAGACCATGCACTGTCATGCAGCCACAACACATGTCACGTTCGGCACCCATGGCTCACAGCATGTACCCCAAAAGCATATCCCCTCCCAAATGCGAATCTGGGGCATGGCCCCCATGTTGCCATATGCGTTCCTAAGCGTTCCATTTGAACCCCAAAAGCATATCCCCTCCCAAATGCGAATCTGGGGCATGGCCCCCATGTTGCCATATGCGTTCCTAAGCGTTCCATTTGAACCCCAAAAGCATATCCCCTCCCAAATGCGAATCTGGGGCATGGCCCCCATGTTGCCATATGCGTTCCTAAGCGTTCCATTTGAACCCCAAAAGCATATCCCCTCCCAAATGCGAATCTGGGGCATGGCCCCCATGTTGCCATATGCGTTCCTAAGCGTTCCATTTGAACCCCAAAAGCATATCCCCTCCCAAATGCGAATCTGGGGCATGGCCCCCATGTTGCCATATGCGTTCCTAAGCGTTCCATTTGAACCCCAAAAGCATATCCCCTCCCAAATGCGAATCTGGGGCATGGCCCCCATGTTGCCATATGCGTTCCTAAGCGTTCCATATGAACTCCAAAAGCAAAGTACAAACCAGAGCCAGGATGGGCCAGGAGCCCGCATACACCAGAGTCACAATGAGTAGGGGCACAGCAACACACCCATCGGCATGGCCAATCCGTCCCATGCCACATGTGCACAGCACACAGTCCCATTGCCTAGCACACACAACTACAGATGCCACAGCCACACACTCGCCTCCGGGAAACCCATGTACGAGATTGCACGAACTGCCAATGTCAGACGACTAATACATACTTCGCCAGGTGCAACACAATAACAAATCTCATTCTCTCCACAGGTGACGAACTGCTGGATGCTGGGGATGGAGACAGCAGCCAGCACAGCCAGCCTACAAGCCCCCAACGAGGACACACGGATCTGGAGGATCTGTCCTCCTCTTCGGACACGGACCACCAAGCTGGCCCATCTGGCGTGGCAGGGCCCAGCCGCTCCCCAGGACCCCTCCTACCCACCAACCCATCATCCAGGGATGCTGAACAGTCCCAGTCCCCTGCTGCCACTGTCGTTGCGGCCACACCCACGGTCATTGCGGCCACTACCACTGCCGCAACCGCCACCATCGCCGCACCGACCACCACCGCCTCCACCACCACCACGTCTTCGCTGGCACCAGCCCCAGCGCAGGTGGTGGCCCGGCCGACTGGATCCACCCTGGGAGCCACAGCGAGGACCGTGGTGTGCAATGTGGCTAGTGGGCAGGGCCGGTGGCAGCAGGACTGGTAGGAGGAGCAGGGTCAGGGAAACGCCAGCCTCCCCTGGGAGCCATGCCCTGCCTCAAATGGCCAGAGTCCTTGGGGCCTATGAAGAGGCCCAAGGACAATGGGCCAGGTCTGCTACTGACACGCGGGAGGTGCTGGGGGTGCTGAGGTCCATGGACGCCCATATGGGCCAATTCGTGTCCCGTATGGACCAACTCGTGGACCTCATGGGCCAGCTGGTGGTGGCGGTGGGGTCACAGGCATGGCCAGCAACACCACCTCCGCCACCACCTGCTAGGGCGCAGGCTCAGGCAGCAGTGTCCACTTCCCCTGCGTCCACAGCCAGTGAGCACACCTCACCCACCACCAGCAGGTCGCCACCACACACCCCCTCCCAAACGTGGAAGGGGCCGTCCGAAGAGGAAACAGATCTCCCGGGAGGACTTCGCACGCTCCAGTCGCAAGTGAGGCAGCCAGCCAGCCTTCCGCCAGCCTTCCTTGACCAGCCACTGCATTGACTTGCTCTACGATCCCACTCCACACAGCCAGCTGGATGGCATGTGTGTGTTGGACTATGGACATAGAACCAGTGGGTACACCCTGATCATCACGCAGCCATGACCGACAGCTCATTGTCACTGCACGCACCACTTTTGTCATCACCTTACACACAATCACATGTCACAGTTTGTAATAAATGCACCTTTTTCACTAACTGCTGTTTGTGCCCTGTGTTTTATTTGTACGGAATACAACGGCCACCTTGGGCGGAAAGGCACCTGATGCGTGGCATGGCAATGGAATCCGGAGGGCCTGTAGGGACCTAGGGGTGGGAGACAGAACAGGAGCACATTCAATGAGTGTGTCACACACCCATCACACAGTACATGTCAACAACTACAAGCAATGTACACACATCGCACAGAGCAATAGGGCACAATGCCACAGTCACCAACAGTGGCATACTACCCTGGCCACGGAGCGTTGACACACTGCATGCAGTGAACATACGGCCACCCTGACACAGCACACACACACCTGCACAGATACAGACACATCATCCGTCGTACATGGACACTCACCGTCAAGTGAAGTAGCGGGCGATGAGCTGCTGGCGCACATTCCCAGCTTCCTCCTCTCCGCTGTCCACCTCACTCGAGCTGTCCTGGTCTGCGGGCTGGGGCCCTGGTTGATCTCCGTCATCCACAATGAGGGGGATCTGCTTCCGAATGGCCAGATTGTGCAGCATGCAGCACGCCACCACTATCTGGCACACCTTCTGTGGGGAGTACGCCAGTGCACCCCGGTGCGGTCCAGGCACCTGAACCTGGACTTGAGGAGGCCAAAGGTACGCTCGACCACACGTCTGGTCCTCCCATGTGCCTCATTGTATCGATCGTCTGCTGGGGTGCGAGGATTCCTCAATGGACTGAGCAGCCATGCCCCATTCGGATACGCAGAGTCACCTGGGTGTGAGGGACACAGAGAACCGTTGCAATTCCAACTGGACAGGGGACAGCATCGCACAACCAGCACGCTACACCACTCCACATACTCACCGACAATACAGGCACGATCCTGTTGCAGATTGGCCATCAGTCGTGGCAAGATGCTGTTGCGCATTATGTGTGCGTCATGGGCCGAGCCTGGAAACTTGGCACACACGTGGGTGATCACCATGTCCGCAAGGCACACCACTTGCACATTCAGGGAGTGCGTGTGCTTCCTGTTGCGGTACAGGTGCTCAGTGGCCTGTGGTGGAACAAGGCCAACATGAGTGCAGTCAATGGCTCCCACGACGTGTGGGATTCTGCCAAGGGCATAGAATGCACCCTTCACTGCCGCCAATTCACGAGCCCTGGGGAATCTGATGTACCTGTTCCGGTACAGCATCATGGCTGCCAGTACATCCCTCAGCACCTTGCTGAACATGGGCTGGGACATCCCTCATCCACTGCCCACTGTGTGCTGGAATGACCCAGTGGCGAAGAAATGCATGGCGGCCATCACCTTAGCCGTGGGGGTGACAGCAGTCGGATACACCCTGCGGGGACGGAGATGGGGCTCTAACATGGCACACAGTCGATGCAGAGTTGGCCTGTCCAGCCGAAACTTCCTGATTACCTCTGTATCGTCCATGTCCGCCAGCAATTGGTATGGGCGGTCAATGTTCGGTCTCCGCCTGGGTTAAATGGCAGAGGACACATGTCAAAGCAACACGGCACATAGCAATTTCGCATACACATCACTGACATGACTGAGCAAGCACATGAGCCACAGCCCAGCTGTCAAGCTGGGACGGCACGGCCACAATACACTTACACAGGTCTCCCAACAATGGCAATGGTAAGTGAGACATACCACTGCCATGTGCATGCACATGGGGATCTAGGCCCCAATGACTTGCGGGGCGTGCTGATGGGGACTGACTGCATATTCGTCAAGCGGCAACGCCACGGCAACATGAGTGTCTGCTGAGCATGGAACTGCTTCCGAGGCTGGATGAGTATGGCACACGACGACGACGATGTGGGCACGGGCTGAGCGGCCAATACAAGTGGGACCTGTGGCACGAGGGGATATGAGACAGTAGTAGGTGTCAGCACTGCACCCTATGTACAGCACTGTACGGATCACAGCTCCCGAAACATTGACTGGTGTCCACATTGACAGCCCCATGCCAAGACGGCTGTGTGCTTGCAGTCACACGTCACAGGTGAGAGGTTGCATTGCACGTGCAAGGTGGCAGACGTACATAGTGGGAGCTGGCATGTGTGTGCATGTGTCTCCTGTTCAGGATCCACCAGATGGGCGCTGACTCTGTACTGACCATTGGACACAGCATGTTCCGTGGAAGGCTTGTGTGTGTGGGATGGTGGCACTGGATGTGCCTCCGTTGGGTGGGGGCCATGCACAGGGCGGGTACGTCGATGATTGCGCATTGTTGGTCACGGTGGGTGCACCAACTAATATGCGTTGCCCTGTGTTCAATTCCTATGTCCGCATGATGATGGACTGTGGATGTGGGCAGACTACACATTGGTCGATGTGCTGTCTATATGCATGTGCCTTCACACCAGGCACAGCTGCCCCTGCACATGTGACCCCTGCTGGACTCGCTGCTGGGTCTGTGGAGCTGATGCACCTTCTGCGCGTGGGGCGGGCCGCTCTCCTCACTTCCCTCATTGCGCATGTCATGTCTTTGCCGCAGGTGACATGGATCATGGAGGGCCCACATGTACGCGTGGGTAGGCTACACATGATTGTTCACTGGTCGCCACCCCCAGTCAGTGTTTCGAATGGGAAGGTTGTCGTGCTGGTGGTATGTTCGATGTGGCGGATGGGCGGGCCTAGGTGCGGGCTTACATTCCGGACATGGGGGGTAGTTGGATTGGCGACTAGTTGCAGTACACACGGGACACGTCTCTTCCTTTCCACATCTGGGTCATCCCTTGTACTAACTGACAGTGATACAGTCATCATCGCCCCAGCCCTCATGTCCTCCCCTCGCCCCCCAATATGCATGCTCACCTGCGAGGCTAGCGCTTGCACAGGCAGCCCCAAGCTCGCACCAGAGAGGGCAAGGAGTGTATGTGTGGGTCCAGTTGCACGAGTGGGCTGTCTCAGGGTATGATGTGTGGCGGGACGCCGTCCACCTGCGTGGTGCCCCAAATGGAGACCCGGCCTGCATGGACTATGCATCACAGTCTTCGCCTTCCGGATCCGCCACCTGCGACACCCAGTGGCTGTGGCTGCCCTTGCGGCCAGGCCGCGTCCGTCTGTGGCTGTTGGCCCACACATTCACTCTTTGGCCTCTCTGGGGAGGGCTCGGGGGTGGTGGCGCACGCGCTTGCACTTAGTCGCAATGGCATGTGGCGTGGTTGGTATGATGGGCAATGGATGGGATGGTGCGAGCCACCTCCCGTGACGTCAGTGCTGCTCGTGCTGTGGTGCGTCCCCCTACACTTCCATTTGACTTGTGCCATGCTAGACGTTGAGGTTCTATTGCCTGCGTGATATGACCAGGAGGAGCGCGAGGAGACCTCTCACACACCATGCTCCACTGCCATCCCGTGCCCTGTATCGCCTGTGCGGATTGACTATGTTGGGGTTACACCTGGTCGACTGGGGCTGTGTGTGCCTTGTCAAGGGGCATGGCGGGCGCACAACAGGATCCAGCTTGTCCACAGAGGGTGGGCTGAGGTGCGCCTGGTACCGCTTTGTACATGTGCCCGGCTGCTGTGCACACACGTGTTCACTCCCCCCGACAGGTGTCCTCTCACAATGCCCAGGGAAGCGGTGGTGTACTGTTCATGACCCCTCCCAACACGGCGTGCTCCAACTTGGCATGTGCGCATCTACCCGTCGCACCCACCCACCTGTGCACTGCGTCCATACGACTTCACACGACACATGTGTGTCTTCCACAGTAGTGCTACTCATTTGCGTTGACATCCAATACCAGTGGACTACATGGTCATGTCACGACTGCCGTGTACTTCACATACTCTCATCCTCTCTCATTCGTACTTGTGAAATGAGTCAGCGGAGACAGTTCTGGTTTCAAACATTATATTGAGTCTTCTGTCCTCTGTGATGCAGTATAGTGGACACTACTGGCAGCGGAATACATGTTGAGGATATACTGAGCATGATTACAAATGGGATAGGGTGTGGGGTTACATCTGCTTGGCCAAGGCTGTGCTAATGTACATTTACGTATAGCTGCGGAGCTGCGGACTTTGACACAGACGGTATACATGTAGCCTACCAGACCGCTCGGCATCATGGGCACAGTCCATCTCAGTTCCATGTGACAGGTTTGCTGCGGTTGTTCCTCATGCACGCGTGCATGTGAGATGACATCAGGGCATGTGCTTGCGTGCATGCAGCGGCGTGCCACTTGTTGTTGCACTGTGGTGGTTACTGGACATGTCACAGTCACTGGGGTCGTGTTGTTGTTGTATGCACTTGTCGTCCATGCAAAGGTCCTGGTATGGGATTCCCGGGGCGGGGGTGGGAGGGTGCAGCACCCACAGACTCCAGGCGACCTATTCATGTCCACTGAGCGGTGTGTGTGTCCATGTGCGCTGGATCCATGTCGTGTCCTGGTTGTTCGTGCAGTTCCGTCCATGTGGGTGCGATGCACAGAGCCCATGCCACTGCCTCCCACGATGCATGCGGTGTTCCTGGATGTGATGGGGAACAGTGTGCATGTCCCGGTCATATCCGATGTCATGGCGATGTCGTTGATGGTGTGGTTACAGTTGCCGGTCGTTTGGTATGGCTGTTGTGGTGGTGACTGGCCAGTCCGTGCGGAAGCTGAGCATGGGTGCAGGGTTGGACTTCATAGGTCACTCGGGGAACCTGCGTTGTGGTCCGACGTATTTACAGGTTGTCAGGTATGCGATGCCGTCCAGCAGGGCTTCCATGTCATTGGTGGTGTACATGTTTGCCAGCCAATGAAGCGGATGGTGGCTGTCAAGGTGTTGTTCGTAGGTTGTCCCTTGGAGGACCATGATGGGGCATGCTGGGTGACATTCGATGTAGCTGTTCTCGATGATCCGTCGTGTGGAGGCACAGTGGTTCCATTTCAGTGCGCGTGCGATGTTGGCCACATACGCCATGCCCCCATAGGCAGAGCAGGCCCTGTCGTGTGCGTCCAGAGGGAGGAGTAGTGGTAGCAGGTCCGCCTTCAGACATGCCGGGTTGGAGAGGCATATCTCGACGGGATGCTGGTAGGGACACCTCCGACAGTAGAAGACGGGCATGACGCAGCTGAACAATGTGATGCGGTAAGTCAGTCGGTAACTTACGTTCAGCAGGGACAGGAGATCGCATCCCAATGTATGTATCGTGTTGGTTTGGTACAGCTTGAGCTGTTCGGCGTAGTTGGGTAGGTGTGTTGCGGTTGCCATTTCGCAGCGGTTCGTAGAGGTGGCGTGCTCCGGCTGTGTGTGCAGTCTGCAATGTGCACGCTCCGGTGTTGCTGTGAGCTCTGTGTAGTCGTGGGGAGACAGGACTTGTGTTCTGTTGGCTTGTTTGGAGTACACGGGCCCTCTTCCCACATGCTTCTCAGACAGTTCAAGGTCAGTGCTGTGTGACTCCTTCCAATTAACTTGCATGTGGCCGACATGGGGGAGTGTTTTCTTCTTTCTTCCCCGTCCGTTGTGTGCTTCTGTGATATGCGCTATCTGCCCTGTGGTCGGTCTCCTCGGCATGCCTGTGTTGGTCTATTCTTGGACAATGGCTGTATTCACCGGCTTCTGTCGTAGGGCTGTGGTTTCGGTGTTGGAATGGAAGGTCATTCAGTGCTGTCTGCTCTCCCTTGTGTGGGCGGCAGGCTGCCTTTCCGCTCTGCGTTGGGCCTTGTGTGTGGATGTAATTCTTGGGCCACCTGTTGTCGGTCCCCGGGCTCTTTGGTGTTCCGTTTCATGTGTCTTGTTCATATGTGCAGGGTGGTATGGGTTTTTCAGTGTGGTACTGGCGTTCCTCTTCCCGAAGGGGCCCTGCTTCTCCTAGTTGGTGTTGCCGCCGCTGTGTGCTACGCCATGTTTGTTACACTGGGGTGTGTCCTGCTGTTGCGTGTCTTCACTGACATGTGTGCGTCGGTTGTGTGGCGTTGGGTGTTGTCCGTGAATTGGGCGTTGGGGACATGTCTGTGGCCGGCCTGTCACGTGTCATGTGCGTTCGGGGTGGGGCTGATGTGTGTGCTGCTTGGTTGTGTCCCTGTGTCTGTGTGCGACGCATGCATGGCGCTGCGGTTGGCCTCTGCGTTGTGCGCATGTGTGGCGGCGTCATCGGCGCTTTGGGGCCGTGACGGGGTGGTTGGTTCCTAGTCCCAGGTGGTGTGTACACATGTGTTCTGCGATGTTACGATTTGGCCTGTGTGTCATATGTGGATGCGATGGTGGATGTGTAGTGTACACGCGCTGGTGGGGGTTGTCCGCTTTTTCCGCCCTTGCACTGTGTGCGCTGTTTGCGTGCACTTGTTGTGTGTGTGCCTACCTGCGTCTCCGCGGTACGTTGCGTCCTTGGTGGTGCATCAGCAGAAGCATGGGAAGGGCCTGCAGTGCTGGATTCATGCCCGGGGTGCCGCTTCTTCGTTGTCCGTGCTCTGCATCCGTGTTTCCGCCTCTCTTTCACGTGCGGTGTCTCTTTGCCGTGGGAGCCGTTTGTTTGCGGTATCGTAATTTATGCGCCGGGCGGGACGTGTTTCGTCGGACGGTGTGTGTCAGTTGTGCTGCGCCGCTACGTGTGCGGGCGCACTTTGATGGCGGACGGTGTTGCTGGCTTGCCGGCGGTGTTTCGCCTGCTTTTCGCATCGTAATTGGGCGGGCGTGTGGACTGCTGCGTGCCGGCGGTAACTGGTGGTTTCTGCATCCGCCAGCACGGCGGTTGTGCTTCCGCCCGCCATCGTAATGGGCCCCTTAGTGTATTATAATTACTATTGTTTAATAATTTTTGCGTATATTAGTTCCGTAGCGGGTTGTGGGTTTATAGGGGAATAGGGTGGGAAGTAATTTAATTTAAATTATAAAAATTCATAATTTATTAATTAATAATTTATTGTTTAATAATTACTATTGTTAATTAAGTTAATTAATTTAATATTAAATATATAAAAAGTGAATAATAATCTTTTTTAATTAATCGATAATTATGTAAATTGTTTTTTTTATTTTATTAATTAGTAATTAATTACATATTAATTATTAAAAATTAATTTATTAATATGTTAATTATGTACATTTTTTTAGTAGTGTGTTCAGTGTTGATGGGGGAGTAGGGTGGGAATTAAGTTAAATTTAATTGAAATTTTAATAATTTTTAAATATTATTTATTCAAAGTTATTTTATAGTGTTAATTGTGTTAATTAATTTAGATACGATGGTTATTAATTTCATTGTTAATTGTAATTAGCTAATTAATTAAATGTTAATTAATTATGTTCATTCATTAATATTTTACACTATTGGAGGTGACGTTTATAGGGGACAATGTTGGAAGGTAAATATATTTTTATTAATTAATTATTTGTTAATTAATTTTAATTATATTGTAGGAGTGGGTCTACTCAATTATTCCCCTACGCTACCCAACACTTTCCCTACTGTTGCACTCACTGGAGTGGGAATAGTTATTTTTACACTCCTGCTATCCAACACTTTCCCTACTGTTCCACTCACTGGAGTGGGAATAGTAATTTTTAAACTCCCGCTATCCAACACTTTCCCTACTGTTCCACTCGCTGGAGTGGGAATAGTAATTTTTACCCTCCCGCTATCCAACACTTTCCCTACTGTTCCACTCGCTGGAGTGGTAATAGTAATTTTTACCCTCCCGCTATCCAACACTTTCCCTACTGTTCCACTCGCTGGAGTGGGAATAGTAATTTTTACCCTCCCGCTATCCAACACTTTCCCTACTGTTCCACTCGCTGGAGTGGGAATAGTAATTTTTACCCACCCGCTATCCAACACTTTCCCTACTTTTCCACTCGCTGGAGTCGGAATAGTAATTTGTACCCACCCGCTATCCAACACTTTCCCTACTGTTCCACTCGCTGGAGTAGGAATAGTAATTTTAGCCACCCGCTATCCAACACTTTCCCTACTGTTCCACTCACTTGAGTGGGAATAGTAATTTGTACCCACCCGCTATCCAACAAATTCCCTAGTTTTGCAGTTGTTGGAGTGTGAATACTAATTTTATTCCCTAGCTATGCAACGTTTTTAATTTTGTTATATTTAATGTAGTGTAAATTATTAATTAACATTAAAAAATTTACTTTAATTATTTAAATTATTATATATTATTTATTTTTATATTTATATAATATGTTTATTTATATATATATGTAAATATATTTTTAATAATGTTTTAAATATTTTATAATTAAGATTAATAATTATTTTATAATATTATTAAGTAAATATATATATGTTAAAAAATAATTAATATGTTTTTTTACATTACATTTATTATTTTCACATTTTAAGCTTTTTTACATTATTTTAACTATGTTTTATTTAATTGTGTTTATTATTTAATTACTTTTATATTATTTTTAATACATTAAAAAAATTCGATATTTTAGTTAACTATATTTTAAACATCGATATTTTGTACTCGATATTTTAGTACTTACCTGTTTGTAGATAGGGACTCGATATTCTGTCCCTCGATATTTTGGCATCGATATACTGGACAGTCGATATTCTGTCCCTTGATATTTAGTCACTGAACCGCAAGGACTATCTCTCCCATAGGGAGGATTACCTTGAAATATCTTTTAAGTGTAATTTCTCATTAGGAGTATATAGAGATTGGGAGTTTGGGGTTTCTGAACTCACAATTTAAAAATACACCTTTTGGCGAAGAGGGTTTTTAAATTGCATGTTGGAAAATGCCACTTTTAGTAAGTGGGCATTTTCTTGTTTAGCCCTTCTGTGCCTCTGCCTGTCTGTAGAATCCATGTCTGAGTTAGGATGACAGTTGGACTCTTGTGCATTCACTCTAGACAGTCACACAAAGGAAGCTGAGGTGTGCTTTGCATATCCTGATGGGCCATCACCAGGCTGATGGGCCTTCCTGAGCTAGAGTGGAGGGAGGAGTTGTCACTGACCACCGAATAGGGCTGTGCCTGTCCTCACACAAAGTTGTCTCCACCCCCCAGCAGTGTGTCTGGAGCCAGGTCAGGGAAAGGCAGGGTCTTGTGCACTACAAAGTTTGCCTACTTCAAAGGCAGAAAGGAATATAAGTATTTGACCTCTAACACTTCTGGACTGAGGACATCCTGTCAGGAAGAAGAGCTGGATGCTGTAGGAGGAACTGATGCTCTGCCTGTTGCTTTGTTGTGCTGGCCTGAAACTTGCTGCTTCTGTCCTGGGAGTTAAAGGACTGGTCTTTGCTTTCTGTATCCTGCTTCCAAGTTTCTCCAAGGGCTTGTGTGTGCTTGCCTCCTGTTAAGAAGTCTCAGGACCATCAAAGACTTCACCTACCAGTGCTTTGGGTCTTCTACTGAAAGGCCTGACTTGCCAAGTGGCACCAAATCCAGTCCCTAGGCCCTTGGAAGTGGAATCTGGTGAACTGAAGGAGAAAATCGACGCATCGCTGCCGCCAGCACCGGAGTGTCGTGCCTTGACCACAGCTTTCACTGCAGGCCCCAGCTTTCAGTCGCAGCGCATCAGAAGAACCGTTGCAGCATGAGTTTCGAGCATTGCATTACCGAAATCCGTGATGCACCGCTCCAACTCTGACGCAGCGCCTGCTTCATCGCTGTGGAATTGAAGCACATCTGGATTTTTGACGCATCGTCCCTGGGTGCTGGTTTCTTCATCAACGTTGCCCAGCAGTAAGGAACCAAGACCGTGTGTCTGGAGATCGATGCATCACCTCCCCTTCCAGTAAGGAACTGAAGCATCATCTCCCCTGACAGTAAGCAACCAACGCATCACCTCCCCTGGCAGTAAGGAACCGACGCATCGCTTTGCTTTTCCGGGCACCTCACCTCCCCTGCGCCTCGCACCATCTTTGAATTTTAAAGCATCCATGGTACTTTGTGCTAAAAGTGACGCATCCATATATTCCTGTTGACTACATTTGCTTAACCTTTGAAAAGTGATATCTTTACTTGTGCTTGTTGGATTTTTGTCATTTTGGTCTTGTTTTATTCAGATAAATACTGTCTATTTTCTAAACTGGTGTGGACTCATTTTATAGTGTTTTCACTGTGTTACTGTGTGTGTATGTAGAAATGCTTTACACATTGCGTCTGAGAAAAGCCTGACTTCTAGTGTCAAGCTACCAAGGGGGTAAGCAGGGGTTATCTTACCTGTGGGATCACCTTACCCTCACTAGAGTGAGGGTCCCTACTTGGACAGGTTGCAAACCACTGCCAACTAGAGACCCCATTTCTAACAGTAGAACATCGGCAGACTATTAAATAACAGTGTTTCCATCTTGGACTCGTTTATTTTATATGCTCCTAAGGAAGTGTATCATTTTATGGCCTGTAAAGCCATCTCGATATTGCCAGTCTCAGGTAACAAAAATAAGAGAATATCATCTGCATATAATTTGAATTTGGTCCCACCAAAAAGAGGTGAAAAATTCTGAGAATGGGTACGAACTTTCTGAGCTATAGGTCCAATGAAATCGGCAAACAGAAGAAGGGAAAGGGGGCAACCTTGTCTGGTTACTCTGCTTGTAAAGACTGTCCCCGCACAGTGGCTATTAATTTTGACTTGGACAGAAGTACCCTGTTATAAAATGGCAATCGACTATGTGAGCTGAGTAGGAAACTTGAATTTATCCAGAATTTTAAACAAAAACCTCCATCTGGCGAGATTTTAATGCCTTGCCTACATCTACCAGAATTATGGCAGCAGGTATGTTTTCTGCTGTGGCTATATCAATGCCTTCTGATAATTAGTGAGGATTGGCACTCAAGCTTCTCCCTTTTATAGAACCAAAACAGTTTTATAAACTCTCAGATCTCTTCTTGTCTTCAATACTTCCTTCTGAACCAAGAAGGTCAAACCACACCCTACGCTCGGTGTTATTTAGAAGACCTCTTCATCCTCAAAAGAACCTACACTGGCTGCCAACTCAGCAGCTGCAATTCAACGGCACATACTACACCAAAACAGTGTCAGATGCAGAAAGTGAAAGCAAAGCCGAATTAAAGATATGGCTCTTTAAATCCTGTGTAAATCCTGTTCTGCAACCCATTAGGCACCATGTGAGAGGGACAATATTTCATCACATGTTGAGGAATGTAGTAACCACCCTATCTTTCTTTGATCCTGTAGAGCAAGTGGTGCACTTTACCTCTCACAATACTGCCTATCTATAGAAGCAGATGTAAGTAAGCATATGAATCCTTTCTCTACTAACATGACCATGCAGACCTTCAGTGCCTTTAACAACCCTTTGGCCACTTCTGTTATGAAATGTGTAACTGATATAACCTTGTTGGCAGTACCAATGGCACTGTTATTCATTTGCCACAGTGGTGTAGTATGGCAGAGAACTGATAAAATTATGCTGTGCGGATATGCCTTCATGTGCTCTGTTTTGGGCTTTAAGTCTGACTTGATAATGTCTAGTATGTCTGTGGTCACATTCTTAGCTAAGGATCACCGATGGAAACATTCCTAGTTGAGGTGCTCCATTGGCTGTGATGACATTTTCTTCTGCATACATCCTGAGTCTTCAAACCTCCTATTGGAAAATGTATATCAAATGCGTTTGCATACCCATGTCACAAAGCTGTGTTAACAAGATCCCCATCTCAGCAACATCCACTGTGTACAGCAGCTGGGCATCCTTGTGTATTTGCATGTATCCATTTTGCTCTAACATGTCGGATCAGTGGGGTAGCAAGGGTAAGGTGGGGGGGCGGTCCGCCCCGGGCGACACGAGTTTTAGGGGAAGCGGCCCCCCCCGCTCTTACCTGCCATCTCGGGCGGCATATGCCAGCCACTCCTCCCCCCCCGCTCTTCCCTGTGCATGGACCGCCTCGGTCTAGCTACACCACTGTGTCAAAATGATGTTTTGCAGCTAGCATTGCCATTTGCAAATAGGATTGGGGTGAGGATGCAGTGTTACGGCCAGAGCAGACGACTTTGGAACTGGGGAACCATGCTCACATCCTGTGATTCTGGGCAAATAACTCAGCCTGATTCACAAAGGTAAACTTACACTTTTTTATGACTGCGTAGATTCCGCAGGCCGGGCGGAGAACTCCTCACATAAATAGATAGGCCTGTACTTTCTTTTATATGTGGAGTCTCAGAAATCGTAAAATTACTGTGAGTATAATTAAACTCGCAGTTTGTGAATACCAAAAAATTGTAAACTTACACCAAAGTGTAAGTTTACTTTTGTGAATCAGGCCCTCAATCTCCCCATACCTAAAAAAACTAAATTTAAGGTGAGATTGTGTAATGTAATCTGCTGCTCATGTAAAGCGCTCCAATACCTTCGGGTAGATTTTGTGCCATATAAACTGCAAAAAAATATACAAGAATATATGGCTACATGGGTTCTTCATTTCACATTTTGTTATTTTGTTTGGTGTGATTTGTGGTTATTTGTCAAGCTAATTTGGCATTGGTTCATACAGTGCTTTTAAGGTTATTGTAATTCGCTAGTGGAATGTCCATTGTTGTATGGGGTGGGGCAGTAAATGTTTTTTCGGTACAATATTGATTTTAGTGTGTTTAGCGTGAGAAGTTGTTTGTGCGCTTGTGCGTTTAAGCAACATGAGATAGCAATCTTCCTATTTACGTACATTTTACATTTTGTTTGCTGAAATCGCATTTAGGTGCTTGTTTACATACATTCAAATTAAATCAAATTGTTTCAATATTAAACGAAAAGTAGTGGTAACATGACTCCCAAAACAAATATAAATAGTGTATTTAGTGCTATTCCTATATATACACACGTTTTTAATAATTGAGTTCAAACTCATTGCTAAACAGTATGTAATCTCTATGAAGTGGTTTACATGGCATTCAATGAAGAAAACCATAATTCAGGGAGACGGTTTTGTGGCAACGGAAAGATTTACTAACTAACAGTTTTGTTCTGTCAAGAGCTGCCATCCATGACATAATGTAGTGTAGTTTGCCCATTGCCTCTTCTAGTCATAAACAGCATATTCATGGGATCCAGAAGTCATAACTCAGGAATCTTAAGTGGTGAATCTCCTGTAAAGCTGCCAGCGAGAGTGAGAAAAAAATCTGAAATCCATTTCATGACTACTTCAGTATACTCAAAGCAAGTCTACTGTACAGAGATGCCTGGCGCTATTAGATATCCTGTGCGGGCAGTGCTTGGTGCAAACACCAAACACCTTGTACTACCATATTTTGAAAGGAGATTCGAAGTAGTGGTGATGTGTGACGAGAATATCTGAGGCGCATCAACACCACAACTGCATGACTCCACTTTTCATTAACACACCACACTACCACACCACACTAACAGCAATACAGCACAACACAAGACAATATACTATAACAGCAGACCAATACAACACACAAACTATATGCAGCAAAACAACACAATGGCAGCATAAAGACAACACAAAAATAGCTCACCAACAAAAACACACCAAATCAACACAGCATAACAAAACGACACAAAAACACTATAATTCATCAACAAAAAACAACACACATTTGCACTTGTGTTGAGTTAGGCTGTGTTGTGTTTTATGTTCTGGTATTGTTTTGAAGAGATAATGTGAGATGAACTTTTGTTGAATTTTGTCACATTTTGTTGGGACACAATGGTGTACTGCTGTAAAAGAGTGCTACTGTGTTATGAGGGTTGATTGTGTTGATATTTTTGTTTTATCACTGTGTTCTGTTGCGTCATTATTCTGTTATGTATTACTCTGTATTTTGTGTTATGTCACTCCGTTGTTTTTGAGCCACATTGTTTTTTTAAAATATCTTTATTGAATTTTTAAACAACAACAAAATAATAAGAAAAACACAGTTTTTCGAAAGTTACACGTCGTAAGGCATTGAGCATGCAAGGTCTATGGCCTCAAGAGCAATGAAATGCAGAGTTTCTCATGACACCCGTCTCCACCTCGACACATTATAACCAATATCAACAAGGTAACCATAACATCTCAGAGCACTCAGCCCGAGGGACAGCTTGGTCCCGACACCTCCAACACATTGGCAATGTCACCAGGTCCCAGATGTTCACACTCATCCTCCTCAAGCCCCAAATCGTAGCATTGTATCCAGGGACCCCATATTATTCTAAATTTGCGGGGACATCCCCTGCTGTTATACATGACTCTCTCCGCAGCCATATACATATCCATTCACGCAGTGTGGGGATCTCTTGTACACCCCAATATTTCGCCTCATCCCTTTTTGCAACAATCAGACCCAGATTACAGAACAAAGTGGAGCCCTTGGGACATCTACCTTCGTAGGGATTCCCAGAAGAACGTATTTCGGGTCAAGTGGGACCTACACCTCCAGTATATCCTGGAGTTCCTGAACAATCTCCGACCAATAGGTCTGGATGGTGGGACAGCCCTATAGTGTGTGGTAAAAATTGTCCCTAGCCCCTATACATCTCAAACATTCCGGGGTTGCCGTCCTTCCCATACTATGCAGCCGAGCACGATCATAACCTACACAGTGGAGCACTTTAAACTGTACCAGTGGGAGCCTGGACTTTATTGCAATGTCCCAGGATGCATCAAGGCTGCCACCCAATCAGTGTTATCAATCTCCCCAAGGTCAGTTACCCATCTCTCTCGCAGCATGCCTAAGGTGTCAGGAATATTATTGTTGATGGTTCTATAAGTGTGAGATATGGCCTTACTCACTAGCTCCTCCATTAGCAACCTACCCTCAAGTGAGGCGTAGTCCGGCAGGTCAACCACATCTAACCCCTCAGCCATCCAGGTATGAAGGAGTTACACAAATTTCAGATATTGATTTTGGTTGAGGTGATATTCCCGCCTCAAAGAGGGGAAGGACATGAGGGTCCCATCCTCCAGTACATCACCGACTTTAGAAATGCCAATGAAGTACCATGACTCAAAACCTCGCAATTTCCCCAGTTCTTTCATCATGCCCCCTTCCCATAGAGCTGTTTTATGGGTAACATTTGATGCCCAGCCCAGTGTCTTATAGGCTCTTTGCCACACTCTCAACGTCACCTGTGTTGCCAGCAATAACCTACATGACCCGGAACCGCCACTGCCATATACATAGTGTAAAGGGGAGCCTGGGGCTCTTCAATAAATAATTTGGGTGATCGAGTGCTGCAAACAGCCACTCATTGATAGGTATCAGATGTGCCACCCAATAGTCAGCCCGGGCATCCAGAAGGTGTATGCCCTCATTGTAGGAGTACCACTGTAGCATCCACAAAGCGACCCTGGGAAGAGCCTTACCTCTCTGTCTATTTTACTAAACATCTCCTCTGGAATTGTATAATAGGTGTTTTGAAGGCTGTAAAGCAGTTTAGGAGTGTAATCATCTTAAAAAGGGCAATCTTTCCCAGGATAGTCAGGAGCAACCCACAACATTGTTCCGCATCTTCCTGAGAGGCCGTATACACCTTCCCTAGTTCAGCAGTCAGGCGCAAATCTCTATCAGGCGTGATCTGAATGCCTAAATATTTAAAACTCACCATTTCCACTCTGAGTCTACCCGGTAAGGTCAAAGCGACCGGGGGCCATAGGGTTTGACGAGCACTGATTTCCCCCAGTTTGTTTTATAGCCAGAGTAGCCACCAAACGACTCTATGATCATGAAAATTCCTTGGAGTGACCTGGGGCTCCATGACATAAAGGAGAATATCATCTGCGTAAATCAAGATTTTCTCTTCCAGTGGGCTAGAGTAAGAAACTCGGAAACCCCAGAGAGAGGTGTGTGTGCCAGGATCATGCATACCAGCGGTTCCAGCATAAGAGCAAAGAGGAGAGGGGACAGGGGGCACCCTTGTTGTGTCCCATGCTCAATAGGGAATGTCTTCGAGAGTAACCCATTTACTCTCACCACGGCCATCAGGATTTGATAAAGTAATGCTACCCACCGCCTATATCTGGGAACCATAACCAAACTTGACCAGCGTTTCCTCAGGTAAGGCCAATGAATAGCATCAAAGGCTTTCTCTGCATCTAGTGAAAGAAAGACATGGGACGTCAGCCTACCACAAACCTCCGCCAGCCAATTATGGAGCTGCCACAGGTTAAGTTGGGTGGATATAACTGGCATGAAGCCCAGTTGGTCCCCATGTATTAGTGGGGTTATAACATTGATCAATCTAGTCGCCAAGATCATGGCCAACCCCTTAGCCTCTACATTCAAGAGTGAAATCTTGCGAAATGAATCACAGCTGGTTCTGGGCTTACCCTCCTTATAGATAGCTGTTATGCTGGCACGTTGCAGGTCTGTTGGCAATGCCACCCTATTTCTTGCCTAACCAAACATATTCAGGAGGTGCGATCCCAACACAGTAGTGTATTGTTTAACAAAACTCAGCCGGGAGACCATTGGGCCCAGGGTTCTTCCCAGTTTTGAGCCACATAATGGCCACCCAAACCTTGGAGAGGTCTATATTCCCCTCTAGATCCAGGAGGTCCTCCACAGAGAGAATCGGGGTAGTAAAGTCAACAAGAAAGCCTCCTATTTGGTCAACACCTGGTAGCGGATGTGCCACGTAGAACCTCTCATAATACTGGGCAAACTCCTCCATTATATGAGTGTCAGTGGTAGTGGGTTCTCCTGTGGTTGTAGTGACAGTTCCCACTCAGCATGCTTTTGCCTCTTTTTTACTGAGCCACGCCAGCAGTTTGCCTCCCTTATCACCGGTATCAAACAGACGATGATAGGTGGCCAGCTGACTCTGTTTCGCGTCACCCTGAGCTAGTTCCCTGTATTCCCCTCGTAGTACCTCAAGCTGCCGGAGAGTCTGGTATGTGGTTTCTAGGGTGTACAGTTGGGATTCCAACTCCTCAATACATTCCATCTCATGCGAGGATGTTCTATGTATGGTCCAGAAGAATCGCTTTATAGGCTTCTCATAGTGTCAGGGCGGACTCTACTGAATCCACATTCTCAAAGAAATACAGTTCCGTGTCAATTAGTATTTCATGTGCTACGTCTGCATCCTTCATGTCCTGCATCCTGTGGACCCCACTCGCCTCCGCTGTCCCACGGGAACCCAGAGCGGGAATGGACCGTTAAACTTCGTGCTAAATAGTTGTTTCTGGTCTCCACCCCCACTTCACCTGCCAGGGCGAAAACATAATCTAGTCGAAAAGACCCTATGTACCCCGGAAAAATAGGAGTAACTAGGATGACAATGCTGCCAAAGATCAAATAGCCCAAGGTGGCCACAAAGCAGGCCAAGGGTGTATCGATCGCAGGTACGGGTCGCCGCCTGCCTAGAACGATCTATGTCTGGGGCCAAGGGTGTATCATCGGTACTGGTCACTGCCTGCCTAGAACGATCTACGTCTGGCACCATTACGTCACTTAATCACCCTCTATAAAGTGCATTGAGGAGGAGGCCTCCAGAAGTATGGCAGCTACCTTATCCAGCGTGGAGACTTGCAAACGTGGTGGCACATAAACTCTAGCTATGTTAATGTCTATACTACCCCACAACCCTTGAACCCCGACATATGTACCATTAGGGCTGACCCACATCTGGGTAACCGGAAATGGAGTGGTCTACCATTTCAGAACAGCCACCCTCCTGGAACCAAAAGTAAAGTCTGCATGTGCCAAAGTGGTGTAAGTGTCCCTACCAAGGAAAGGGCAGTGAGTCCCTTTCAAATGCGTTTCCTGCAGCAAGACCACCTCAGGTTTAAGTCTAAGACTATATTGGATCACTAATCCCTTCTTGACCTTATTGCCGAAACCATTAACATTCCAGGGCAAGACAGAAAAGTGTTTGTCAATTGAGAGCCCACCCAGTGTCATAGATGTCATTATGCCGAATATCTGGAAAATGAAGCATACTAGTACTGCATGCTACAATGCTGTAATTTTCACTCCTAATCAACAATACAACAGAAAAAAAATAAAGGCCCGCACATACCCCCACCCAACCACCCTACCTCCCGCCAAGCATTGCAAACATCAACCCGTAACAAACCTAACATAACTATTTGCAATCAACTGCTGAGAAGTCTGTCATCCACCCACCCTCCCACTAATGCACTCTAGAAACTTAACATTTAATCCACTAACTCTTAACCTCCTCACACAACACACACACTAAATGGAAGGGGACTCTCTCACAGGCCACAACCACATACCAAACATTCAGGACCGTTGGCCATATCATGCCGCCCCTTGAAACCCTACCAGATCCCAAAAACATCAAGAGTCCACGGGATCTTTTGTATGATGTTCATCTGAAGCATGTTTTGCGTGTTTAATAAAAAGATTTTTTTTTTAAAAGAGTCCACGGGATCATTGGTCTCTCAGTGCACCAGTTCAGGATGATAAACTGCAGCATCCGAGACACTTCCCAGATTGTCCTTCTTTGTCTGCAGGGTTGTCAGTTCATCTTCGCCGGTCAGGGAAGGCTGGCTCCCCTACAGAGGCACCCCATCTGAGTCAGTTGAACTCTTGCCCCAACCTTCACACAGGCAGCGCCTCGCAAAGGTCTATTGCCACCTCTCCCAGTACTAGACCTTCTCTTACGAATTGAAGACCAAAGTTTAGGCCTGGCACCCAGCCCTCCACGGCCAGCAGGCTCACGTGGCTGACTCTGTGACGGCCGAGACTGGGTAACTCCTTCAGCCAATGCCAGGCATTCTCTGGCGTGATGAAGAAATGGGCTTTGTCTTGAAGCAATACTTTCAATTTGGCAGGGAAGAGCAACATGTATTGCAGCTGCAGGGACCGGAACTTAGCCTTCACCACTTTGAATGTTCTCTGCTGTTTTTGCACCTCTAGGGAATAGTCAGGGAACAAAATAATGGTGAAGGCATCCTATTTAATCTTCCCTTTCTGTCGCGACTCCCTGAGGATCACATCCGAATCCTGATGATTCAAGAAGCGTGCAATTATCGGATGCAGGGAAGCACTAGGCGGCGGCTGACTGGAGAGCGCTCTATGTGCCCACTCGATAAAAAATGTGGAGATGTTTTCATCCATGAAGGTGGAACAGAGCCACTGCCACAAAAAAATCGACCATGTTGAAGCCTTCAACCCCCTCTGGAAATCCCACCAGTCTCAAATAGTTTTGCCTTGCCTGTTTTTCACCTCCACCAGGTCTTTCCCAAAGTACCTTGTCATATCCTCAAGTTTGTACACCCTATCCCCTTTGGCTGTCACACGGTCTGTGACATTTCGCAGCTCTTGTCACAGAAGTGAGACCTCAGACCGTACTTCGCAATCCTGGCTTTCAGAGCTGTCCTTGATGTTTAAATCACTGCCAGCAGGGCTGCATTACCAGGCACTGGAGGGGCCGCAGAGTCATCCAGGGGAGGCTCAACTGCCTTAGTTTACCTGTCAATTTTCCCCTGGCGTGGCGGCTTCGGATCTTTAAACTTTGCCATTGTGCAAAGGCAAACGCAGCACTAACTTTAGCGTTTGTTAGCACTGACATATTAAAATGCAGGGGGAAATGTGGAAGGAAGAAGGGGAGAAGGGACAAAGCCCCAAAGAGCGTAACCACAGAGCGACAGTGGACTGGATATCTTCCTCTTGTCTGAGTCCCACAGCAGCCACACAAGGCGCAAGGGAGAGAACCACAATCAAGGCTCTGCATAGCAATCAGTAAAGCCCCCCAACACAACACCCAGTCAGTCTCCTCAGGATGCAGTGGGGCTAAAGATGACAATGTTAATGCAGTAATTCACACCAGCAGCACAGTACTCGCAGCTCTTGGGGTCAGGTCCCCAGTCAGCACCTGCAGAAGTACTATGGCAGAGATGTCCAATCCTTAAAAGTGCCTGCTGCGTCAACAAACATAGCCCCAACACTGCAGCGTACGCTCCCCTTAGGATAACATTCTCCAGGGCCTTCGCCTTTCACCAGACAAACAACATTTCATGGAGGGCAGAGAGGGGTTACTACAATCTTACAAAGAAGGGGAAGAGAGGAGGAGGAAACCTCCTATGGGTCTGCCCTCACAGGGCCACAACAGGGGCTCACAGAGCACTCCAACGACTGTCCAGTCCCCGGCCGTGACTCGGCCGTTCAAAGGCGCCACTCACCACTCCCCGCCCAGGCCTCCTAATGCCAACAGCCCACGGGGTGGGAGGGCGCGACTTCAAACATCCTGAGCCAGGCAGAAGTGCATTCATCCAAGGTATAATGCAGGCAAACAGGGGGATAATAGGGGTGGCCACCTTCTGCCCCATTACTATCAAGTGGTAAGAAGCTCCCACATATGGCCCCCAAGGCTCAGCCTGCATACCCTGTCTCGGTATGCTGCCGTTTCACACAGTGCTGAGCAGCAGCAGGTTCAGTCCTCGGGAGTCTCCCATGCACAGCCCAATGCCGCACTCCCCAATCTGCAGCCCCACTGGGAATCTACCTCACACGGCTGCGTCAGAGGGCCACCTCAACATAGCAGGGCACTCCTCTCATGGTACACGCACAGCTCCTGGACCCCACCAACCACCACACCCCTCAAATACATGAGCCTGTGTCTGTATCAGTCACTGGGGGGAACTGAGGGGGGACCACTGGCCATTAATATCACCACTGCCGCACTCCGGGTTTTAGCGGGCAGGCAGGAGAGGGACTCACTGCCCGACACATCTCCCAACAGCGCCAGCGGGTGCCATTTTGGTGATCCAAGGGCAGATCCGTACAGACCCCAGGTTAATGATCGGCCACTGCAGAGTCTATGGGGCACCAAACTCGCTCCGATCTATGCCCTTATCGTAGGGAGGCACAGTGCAGTGAAATTAGCGGACTGATGGGCACCAGGGCCGCAGGATTAGATCAGGCTATCAAATGCCATGCTTAGCTCTGCAGTGCTACATCACCCCTGCCATGTTTCTGGCCATGCTCCCCTTTGTGCCACATTGTTTTTTTTCTTTTTTCTTTTGTCCTCCTTTGTGCAATAAACGTCTTGGAAGAAAACAGGGGGTCTCGCTTTCTCACTGTACCAGGTGGATAAGTGATAGAGCGAGTCCCCAATCTTCCTGTCCCATAAGGTCCGAAAGAGAGAAGTTTTGGAATCTCCAGCCCTAATCCCTAATACATGGGATTATTGCAGTATTGCTTAATCATTGGACTTCCATACCATTTTACCCAATCCCCCGTCTCCCGAGACTACAATTCTGTTCCCATATATCCCAAAATTCATACCTCTTATTTTGCTCCCTGCTCCAGTCCAATTTCCATATCCTTTGGACCGAGGCCTACCACTCGCTTCTCATAGGAGGGTTCTGGGCTACCCACTTAATGCATATTTCTCATCTAGCTAATAAAATTAACTCAAATAGCAGATGTTTCTGCTTATTTCTTAGTTTAACACTTAATCCCTCCTCATTTACAACCCCAAACAAGACTAGACTTGTGCTTACCTCCAGATTAGTAACCAACACTGTCAAAAGGACCTTGCTTACATCTTGCCAAAATACCTGGAGTTGAGGGCATTGCCGGAACATGTGTATGTAATCAGTTTCTTTCTCCCTACACTTGGGACAGCACTTCACCATTTGTTTGTGTTGTTTGTGGAGAGGTGTGGTGCAGCGGCCAGGGCAGCTGACTTCGGAGCACAGGGTTCACGGTTCGATTCCCGGCTCTGGCGGCAGCTCAGCTCAGCACCATGTGACTCTGGGCAATAGCTCACTTAATTTCCACTACGGCCCCCAGCGCCTTGAGACCCGTAAGGGTGAGTAGCTGCACTATATAAAAACGGACTTACTTACTATTTTAGTTTGCTGATTGTTGTCAGTTTTTTCGGAGTCCAGTATGTCCTGTGTATCGTGAATAAATGATTTTTCCTGAGTGGAGCTGCACTGATAACTTACCACAAGATGGACATTGATACTTGCCAGAGATTTCGTGCTCCCAGCGACGGCAGGTCTTTTCCCCAAATCTCTATAGGTAGGGTAAACTATTCTTCCCCGGCAAGTATAAGCATCCAGTACCAGCCTGAAATCTCCTTTTTCTGTGTTGAGCTATTTAGAAACTTTGCTTCGAGATCGTCATTCCCTTCATCGTCCTTCTCCAGTGATTTTGCCCAGCTAGCCAATTGATAGTACTTAAATCTGGAGATACTACCATTCGTTATTAGTTGAATATGTTCCCAATCTACTAAGGTCTTTCCTTCAAGCAGTTGGCTCCATCTCGTTATTCCCCCTTCTACTAACGGACTTGAAAGCTTGTCCTTCAGACACTCAGGGGTTCCTGGGGACGCTTATATTGGGGCATAGTCACTATAATAAGGAATTTTTAGGGCTTTTCTAATTTGAAACCAAAGTTTACATGCCGATAATAGTATCTTCAGTTTCACCTTTTTGAAAAATTTCGGATGACCAAACTTGTAAAGAAAAAAATCACCCTCCAACTGTGTCATAGCCTGAAGATACGAAGCATATACTTGGTGTTTTCGAAGCAGAGGTCTCATACTTTTAAATTGGAATGCCCTGCAATATTGGAAGAAATCCAGATTTGTAATTCTTCCCTGCTCTTTCTTCCTTCGAAGTTTTTTCCAAGGGATTCTTGTTGCTTTGGAGGCCCAAATAAAACTGTTCAGATCACCTTGTAATTTTTTAAACCAAACTTGTTTAAATTCTAGAGGTATAGAATTAAACAAAAAAGTAAATTTTGGTAATATAGTCATTTTTAAAATGTTAGCTTGTCCCAGAAATGATAATGGAAGCACTGCCCAGGCTTTTAATAGTTTCCTGTATTCCGTTACTGCTTTCTCAAAGTTCAAACATGCTACATCTTCAAGATCCTTTGTTACAATGATGCCCAAATATCTTATCTTCTCTTTTAATAGGGGGTTATTTTAATACTTTGGGAATTCCATTCCATGATTTCTGTGTTCTGCCAGTTTACTTAATAGCCTGAGACTTCCCCGAATTTATCTAGGATGTCCGATATTATTGGAAATGAGAGTGGCAAGTTCTTTGTAAATAACATCAAGTCGTCTGCATATAGAGCAACGTCTTCTCCCAACCCCGAAACTCGTAAGGGGGTATTTGTTGACTAGCCCTGACTTTACTGGCTAATGGTTCGATATATAAATTGAAAAGGAGGGGGGAGAGTTGGCAGCCCTGCCGTGTACCCCTTGATATGACTATTTTCGGTGTGAGGTTACCATTAACCAATATCCTTGCAGAAGAGTTTTTATATATCAAGTTTAAAGCCCCCTTAAACACCTCCCCTAAGTCATACTGCTCCAGGATTCTATGCAGAAAAGGCCAACTCACCCAGTCAAAGGCCTTTGCTGCATCAAAAGTGATTATCGACAAAGGGGTCCCTCCTTGTGCTGCCATGTCTATTTCCCCAAACAGCTCATGTGTTAGCTCATAGATCTGCCTGCCTTTAATAGATCCTTTTTGATCTGGATGTACCAGCTTATCCGCCATCCTCCCCAATCTGCCAGCTAGGATTTGAGTGAAAATCTTGTAATCACTATTTAACAGTGATATGGGTCTGTAAGACTCACAACACCTTGGATCTTTCCCAGTTTTCAGCAAAAGGCAAATAGTTGCCTCCTCCCATGACTTCGGTATATCTAACCCACTTAAAAGGATTAAGTTAAAAAGTTTTGTCAAAAACGGGGCAACCTCCTCTTTTAGGGACATATAAATCTCACTTGGTAAAGCATCCGGGCCGGCTGCTTTCCCTCTTTTTAATTTATCTATCACTCCCATTACCTCCTCAATTGTTATTTCCGAATTTAACGCCTCCTTTTGTTCATTTGACAGCGTAGGGGTTACCATACCCTCAAAATACGAGTCAATTTGTTCTTTTGTTGCAACTATATCCTCTGTGTACAGGTCCTGGAAGAAATCTACGAACGCACTCTCAATATCTCTATGGTCTCTACTGAGAATTCTCTGTCCCACCACCCGGATTGCAGGAATCTTATTCTGACTTTGTTCCATTTTTAATTTCCAAGCCTATAGTTTACCACATCCCTCTCCATACTCACAGTGCGAGAATTTACTCGCCTCCCATTTCTTCCTGACTATTCCCCCTAGGATATCAGTCAGCTCTTCTTTTTTCTCTTTTATTTCAGTCTCAATCTTGCCGGCACCCTGCATCCCGTGTCTTTGATCTCCAAGTCTATCCAACTGTTGTAATCTATTTTCTAGAGACTTTATTTTACTCCTGGTAGTTTTGTTCTTGAAAGCTGCAATGCTAATCAGCCTCCCCCTAATGACAGCCTTATATGAATCCCATATCATTTGAATAGATGTATCAGTATCATTTAAGCAAAAATACTACTTAGTTATCTCTTTCAGATTTATCACTACCTGTTGGTCCAAAAGTAAAGTTCTATCCAGAGTCCACCTCGGAGAGGTGCCTATCTCATCTATTATCAGTTTCAAGCAAACTGCTGAATGATCCGACAAATGAGCCGGTAGGTGTTCCACTATTCTAACCATTTTACTTTCTCCCCTCTCAACCAGAAAGTAGTCAATCCTGGAGACATGCACATATTTCTTATTCCTGAATGTAAACTTATGCTCCCTTGCCCCTTTTTCTCTCCAAACATCCACCACCCTGAAATTTTCCATGCAGCGTTTCAGCCCTGCCCTCATTCTAGGTAGGTTAGGCTCTATAGAGGTTTTCCTGCTCGGCCACCTGTCTTCCTTAGGGTCTAATAATAAATTAAAATCACCTGTCAAGATTATAGGTGCTGTCGAATCTAATAACTGACTATATAAAGACTGCAAGGGGGCAGGATCATCTACGTTAGGGCCGTAATAGCCTGCGATTACATACATTTTCCCTAAAATGTTTGCTTTCACCATGATCCATTCCCTCTTGGGGTCTGTATACGCTTCTTCTATTGATGCTTTAACCGATTTCTGAAATAAGATAGCCAGCCCTTTAACACAGCAAGTCTGATTTGTACAAACATAAGCATCTATCCACTTTTGCTTCTTTGTTATCTCCCTCCATTCTGTCTTTAAGAAGTGTGTATCCTGAAGGATGATAATTTCACTATCGACCATTCTTAGATATTCCAATATTTTCTGCCTTCTACACCTGACCCTTAGACCATTCACATTCCAGGATAAGATATTAACCGGCATACAGCTTGTATTTGTTGAAATTAGTCACCCCCTGACCCTTCCCACATTTGTTCTTCACTTTATTCCACAAACTCAATCTTTTTATTTTATTTTTCTCCCCATATGCTCCCATAACCCATGTGAGTGTGCCAAGAAATTGTGCACCCCCCCCCCGAACAATCCCCCCTGGAGAATCCTCTCTACCTTCGCTGGGTGAAACACGTTCGCCCTTCGAGATCCCCCCACTGTAGCCTACAAAATTACTTGTTTTGTTGCAATTTGATCTGCTTTATGAATGACTCCACTTCCTTTGGTTCTCTTATGCTGTGCATCTGGTTTCTCCACATGATCCTGAAAGAAGCTGGGAAGTGCATTTGTGCTGTTGGCCCCACTGATCTTAGCTCTTGAATGTGTTGGCCTAATTCCCATTGCCGATCTTGGGTGACTTTTGATATGTCTGAGCGAATCCTGAATGACCAATCCCCTTTATTATATGTACCAGCTTTAAGTGCTTCAATCAGAATTCTCTCTTTTAAAGAGTAGCTCTTGAAGTTGATTAGGATTCTTCGCGGGTTCTTTCTCATCCCTGCTTTTCTGAATGGATCCCGGTGAACCCTCTGAATGTCTTCTTCCAGTAATGCTGTCTCCAACCCAGGGATAAACTCATTTAGCAGTCCCACCACAAAGCTCTTGAAATTTTCCCCTTTCATTCCCTCTGGGATATTTAACAATCTTAAGTTGTATCTTCGTGCATTGTTCTCTAGGGATTCGATTTTATCCCTAAGATCTTTCTCACTCGCCTTCATAGCCTGTATTCCTACGCGATTCACATCTACTTCTCTGCCTAAATCCTCTAGTGCGGCTTCTACTACCGCCACACAGCTCATCAAGGTATTCATTTTCTCCTCAAGAGTTTCAAATGTTCCTTGAATCCTGCCCTGGTTTTTCTCAGAGGTTGCAAAGTTCGTTCTCATCTCCAAAATCATAGATTCTATTAATTTTTCCACTCCAGAGGGTGTTGCTGCACCCATGGAATTTTGTAGCGCCTCCGGAGCTCTAGCACACGGCTCACATTGACTTTGACTACAATTTTGCTGTCTCTGTGGCCTGGAGGATGGTACTTTCTCGGGATCTTCTATTGTTAGAACTTGAAATTTATTACTGACTGTGATCCCCTCCCCTGATATGCTCTCCCCCCCCCTGATATGCTCTCCCCCCCATCGACATTTCTGTTGTGTCTTTGGGCTTGGTCACTTCACTCCTAACGAAGTCCATCGGTGGTTGTTTGGCCTGGACTTTAAAAAAGGATCGCAGTGAGGGGGTGATTTTTAATTTGGTACCTATATTTCTTCCTCTAGATGGAAAAACCGGTGGTGGATCAGAATGCTTAACTTGCCTCCCCTTCTGATTATGAGACGTGAGCACTGACACTGGATTGTTGTTAGGAACTGGGGTAATATGGACACCTAAGTTTCTATTTCTCAAACAGTAGCTTATCCCGTGCTTCAGATTACTTTCCTGCAGCTGTGGTTCCAAAACCTTGGTTTTCTTCCCTTTCACTAAGTTTTTAGGGACACCCCCCTTCCCTCCTTTTGCTCGAGACTCCAGGGGCTTGTGCTCTCTTCCTACCTCCTCCCAAGCACTTACCAGAGTCATGTGCGCTTCCGCCACGCTCCTCTGCTTCTCCTGTAACTCCCCGGCTCCTTTCTCCTGCTGCCAACGGGAGTCTAAGCCTGCTCCAACACCTCCTACTGTGCCCCAGAAAGAGAGCTTGACCGCGGCCCTCCGGCTCCGCTTTGCGCTCGCAGCTGCTTCTGCCCACAACGATCCCGCAGGGCTCCAGCGGCTCACCGCACATCACGACTACCGTGTCTCCCAGTCTTCTAACATGGGGCTTCACACAGGAGCACAGGCAAGTTTTTCAAGAAGTTTTTAAAGAGAATCCTTCCTAATAACTAATTTGTGTAGAGAGTGGAGTCAAAAAATGTAACCAACACCGCTACATCCTCAAACGACTAGAGTGGTTGAGAGCTCCCGACCGGACCTCCATTATCTGGCTGCCATGTTCTCCCCGCCACATTGTTGGGCTGCTTTTTTGAGTTGTGCTGCTTTTTTAGGTTGTGTTGCAATATTATTTTTGTAGTGTATTGATGTTCTGTGTTATTGGGTTGCATTTTGTTGTAGTGATTATGTAATGTGTTTTTTTGTTCTATTGTGTTTTGTGGTGCATTGCATTTTGTGTTGTTCAGTGGTTGTTTGATCATTTTGTTGTCTTTGTATGCTGCTTTGTATTATGTAAGTGTGCTGTGGTCTATAGGAACTTTAGAAACATCAACAAATGTTGCTATATTTCAGGCCAAAAGCGGCTCATTCCTTATAAGTTACAGTGACAAACACCATTTATCACTGTCTAAGGAGTGGTATACAACAGTTACAGCTCTAATTAAGACACAGAACAACCCAAACATGTAGTAGGGATTGTGGGCTTTATCACAAAAAGTCTGTACTACTAGTGCTAATATCGGACACGGTCTGTGCAACAGTTTAGTGCTGGCTGGTGTCTTAAATAGTTAAAGAAATGGGCCAGCGCTACTTTATCACCTTAGACAGTGGTACATGGTTACTTGTCATGGTAACTTTAAAGGCATGTGCTGGTTGTGGTTGAAAATGTAGCTGCATTTGGTGCAATATCTAGAGTAAGCAACACAACATACAATAATAACACACAAAGCAACATAATGATACAATCAAAACATAACAGGGTGAAACAGAACAAAATATTCACAGCATAACACGACACGAAAAGCACATTAAAACACAACATACAATTTGCAGTGTTGCAGTACAAACATACAGCAGCACAAAACCAACAAGGCATATCACCACTACATGCACAAACACTCTTGTCGCACCTGCTTTTACAGTGGTAAAATGTGTTTGTACCAAGCAATGCCTCAACTTACCACAAGGACATGAAATAGCGGCAGCCAAACGTTTTTTCTGATCCGGCCCCATGACTTAAATTAGGACGTCCAGTGGTCACTTTATCTGAAAACGTCCTCTGATCATGTTAGCCTGCAGTTTTAAGCTCCAAAACAAAGTGATAGTTTAGCAGTTAAATTGTTAACAGATTTTCTTCATTTCTTAGATCCATGTATATTCTAGGTTTACTCTGTGATTCCCCTTATAAAAGAGTCCCATTAGGTAGGGAAATTACTCAGTGCAGTATCTACTACATCAACTGTTTGTTAACACTGCACTGAAACTGCACACTGTATCATACTGTACTCTTCCTTTCGTTTAATGTGAGACAACACATTACTTCTCTACGTCCATAGTTTACACAGTCCTTCAAACAAATGTAATATGCAACCACTCCAGAGCATCATCAGATCCCCACCAAACCACTAAGGATGCAATGTATTTCGGAAACACATGTGCCAGTAAGCCTGAATTAGCTAAGATGTGCCATCTGAAACTCCTCCGAAAAGCAACACGTGGCATACTTCACATCATTTCTTCCCTTCCAACAAGTGCTCCATTTTGAGTGGACCTGTCTCCTATCCCCATCATATAACAGTTGAGTATCCAATGAGCTCAGTAAAAAAGCTCAGTAAGAGAGCAGAAAGGGATTGAAGAAAAGACTTTGACCTAGATAAAAAAAGGAATTACAAAGCCTCAATAAGAAACTACCTTAAAGAACTAAAACTGGCCCAGGCTCTATTTTACGAGAAGAAAATCAGCCAGGCACTTAATTCCCCCAAAGAACTAGAGTGGTAAAAAACCTGACCACACCACAAGAAACTAACGGCCCTCCAAAGGCCACGACAATAAGGTGCAATCAAATAGCGTCTTTTTCCAGAAAAAGTGTCCGACATCTTTGATCTCTTCCAAAACACTCCCCAGCCGGCTCTAGCTGAGTCTCATATGTCTAGTGTCCCAGCTTCATCCCCTAGCCTTGCACAGTTCCCAGGCCTTGATGAGAAAGCCACTCTCAAGTTGCTCAAAGCCATCAAGTCAGGCTCCCCTCTGGACTCGGCACCCCCACATGCCATCGTCAAGGTGACGGAGGTAGTCCTTCCCCCTCTAGTGAAAATCCTGAATAAATCACTTGAATCAGGGTTGGTCCCCCGGGCTTGGAAGCACGCCATTATAAAACCAATTTTAAAAAAACCCCGTCTGAACCCTGACACTCTGAGTAACCTTCGACCTATCTCCCTTCTCCCTCTCCTGGGTAAACTCCTGGAAAGGCATGTTAACCAAACCCTAACCAAATTCCTGGAAGAGAACGCACTCCTCCACCCCACACAGATGGGCTTCCGCTCCCTTCACAGTACAGAAGCAGCACTCCTGGCTGTCACCGAGGAACTCAAAAGCCTACTTGACGGTGGAGGGTCAGCTGCGATTATCTTGCTTGACCTTAGTGCGGCGTTCGACACCGTCAACCACACACTGCTAAAAAATAGACTGAAGGAAATAGGTATCCAGGGTGGAGCCCTGGAGTGGCTATGCTCCTTTTTAGAGGATCGATCGTTCCAAGTTATGGATCAGGACTGCCTCTCTGACAGTCTACCCTTAAAGTCTGGAGTGCCGCAGGGCTCTTCCCTGAGCCCGACCTTATTTAATATATATGTAAGGCAGCTTGCCAACATTATACAGGAATTTGACATCCTAGGCATTTCGTATGCGGACGACACCCAGCTGATCGTCGCTTTGCCCCAGGACGACCATCAGGGAGACTCCTCATTGGGCCCCGGCATGAACAAACTGGCTAACTGGATGTCAAATAGCTTCCTAAAATTGAATGGTGAAAAAACCGAATACATGATATTGGGCAATAGAGCCATCCCGAGACGCATAAATCACTGGCCTCCTTGCATGGGGGACCCTCCAGTTCCTAAACTGGCGGTAAAAGATTTAGGTATGTGGCTCGACAAAGCACTCTCAATGAACGTACAGGCAAACAAATTGTTGGGCATATGCTTTGGACTCCTGAGGATGCTCAGAAAGATACTAGAACTCATCCCGGAGCATCTTAGGAAAACCGTCATACAGTCCTTAATAGTCTCCCGCCTCGACTATGGGAACTCCCTTTACTTGGGTTCCCCCAAGTATGTGATCAAGAGGCTCCAGACCGTGCAGAACGCGGCGGCCAGGCTCTTGCTCAAACTCCATAGACAAGCGCCAGTGAGAGAATCCTTGAAAGTACTCCACTGGCTGCCAGTAGCATCAAGGGTAAAATTTAAAGCCCTCTGCATAGCTCACAGGGCAGTAAATAACAAAGGCCCACCCAAACTTAAATCCCTGATCTCGGTCTATGTCCCCTCGAGATCTCTAAGGTCATCTCACTCACTCCTCCTCAGCACCACTAGAATTAAAAAATCCAGATGGGGAGGCAGATCTTTCGCCCACCTGGTGCCAAAACTGTGGAATGCTCTCCCGCTGGACATCAGAGGGCAGCAAAACGAACTAATTTTCAGGAAGAAGCTGAAGACCTGGTTCTTTACATCCAGCCATTAGGGGCCCTTCTATCTTTCATCACAGCTCTTATCGTCAGCGCGGGGAAGCCTCCGGTTAGCCATGCGCTATAAAAATCACTTTCAAATCAAATCAAATGAGCAGTGAATCCCTGAATTTTAGCAATCTATAAAGTATGTTTGTCTACTACATGTCTGTAAGAGCTGAAGTGTTCATACCTCTTACTCTGTTGACTGTCTGTGGATGAATGATAGAATACACTATTTCCTAATTGATAGGTGCTCCTGAGCTCGAAGTCCACAAACTGTAGCCATATTGCACTTTTGTATGGTTGCCAAATTTTCCTTGGTAATCCTTTTTACACCTTTCCCACCTACAACAATACCTAGTTTAATACATTCAGTGTTCATGAGATCTGTAATCTCCTCCCACAGTGCATTTTGTGCTGCTGCAGGAAGGCAGAGCCCAGGCACAGTATGCATGGCGTAATGATGTTCCAGAATGAATGAGATGGGACCTCCCTAAATGAATAAGTCCTCTTCCGCATAAGGATTTTCTGAGCAGCCTCTTCCCCAGTTTCCCTCGACTTGATGTGTTCACTTATTTATTTATAAAGTTTTATATAGCACGAACGTGACCCACGAGGGTATCAGAGCGCTTTACAGTATAAGAACATAAATGGTTGAGGTGGTATACACGCATTCAAATGTGTCACTTTGTACAATAGAAATATAAAAAAATATGAATAAACAAACATAGAGGACCATGATTCTGCAGGACGTTGTACAATAGACAGTTAATGAACTTTAGGTGATTGTGCAAGCAAACATACAAATTATAGCCTCTATCGATTCATAGTGGATATAAAATGTATAGATGACCAAGGGGACCCACAGCCAATTAAGCTTTACACTACATACCATTATTGAGAAAAAAAAAGGCTGTGATATAAGTCTTACATACAGTAGACTCGTCCAATCCATCTGAGATAGGCAATGGTATTCAAATCTTAGAGATGACTCGGTGACATCCTATAATTAAAACTTAGGACATGAATTTGTTCATTAGTAGTCTTTTTACTTCCTTTTTGAATGCGGTAAAGGAAGTGATTCCACGCACTAGTGCGGGTAAAGAGTCCCAAATCTTTGGTGCAATCCCTGAGAAAGCTCTACAACCAGTTCTCCTCTTATGGAAGGATTGAGGTTTCAGAAGGAAGGTGCTCGCACTTCGTAGTTGTCTGCAGCCTCCAGACCTTTCCAGCTTTAGAGCCAAGTAACTGGGTGTATTGTTGTGAATTGCTTTGTGCGTCATGCAGGCCACTTTAAGGTGTATTCTTGCCTCATAAGGCAGCCAATTCAGTGCTTTCAAGGTTGGTGAGATGTGACTATTTCTTTTGGTTCCTGATACCAGTCTAGCCGCAGCATTCAGTGCTGCTCTCAGCGGAGCCAACTTGTATTTGGGGAGACCACAGAGGGTGGTGCTTCCGTAGTCTAATCTTGGTAGCACTAGGGCTTGTACTGCCGTTTTTAGATCTGCCTGAGGGAGGAAGGGTTTGAGTTTCCTTAATATACTCATCTTGTGATTAGCTCCCTTGGTGGCCATAGAGATGTGCGACTGCATATTCAGATGTTTGTCTATGGAGATTCCTAGGGATTTTGTTGAGTCAATGATGAGGGGGACACAGTCAAAGGAGGTTAGGTGATTTAACCATAGGTCTAGCTTTGGTGTGTGGCTTGGTGGCGAGATGAGAATGAATTCCGTTTTTTTGGTATTCAACATGAGGTGGTTGTTAGTGAGCCAGCTTTGCGTGTTCAGAAGAATAGTGTTGAGGGCAATGAAGTCATCTGGCGAGGTGATTTTCAGATACAACTGGGTGTCATCCACGTACAGGTGATATAGAATGTTCGCTGATTTCAGTGCGTTCGCCAAAGGCTCCATTAGGAGGTTGAAAAGAATGGGTGATAGGGCAGATCCCTGCGGAACACCAAGTGTGACCATAGAAGGTTGCGAGAGTGAATTCTTCATCTTGATTCTTTGAGTTCTGTTATTCAGTAAGGAGGAGAACCATTCCAACACTGTGCCCGAGAGGCCCATCCTACGTTCCAATAGGGACAGAAGGTTGTCATGTTTGACCGTATCGAAGGCGGAGGACAGATCAAGAAGTATCAAAAGGCATGATTCATTGCGGTCAAGCATTTTTAGTATATCATCCATGATGTGTGTGAGTGCAGATTCTGTGCTGTGTCCTCGGCGGAAGCCCGATTGGTGACTGTCTAAGAGGTTGTAATTCTCAATGTGGTTGCTTAATTGAATTTGTACACATTTCTCCAATAGTTTCGCCAAAGTGGGGATGTTGGTTAAAGGACGGTAGTTGTTTAGATCAGATGGAGAGGCATCAGCTTTCTTTAGTATAGGTGTGACCTGCCCTATTTTAAGGCAGTCCGGAATGACACCTTGACTCAGGGAGGCGTTTACAATTTTAGCCCATAATGGTAGGATAGATGTTTTTAAAATTTTGAACAGGGCAGGAGGCAGGGGGTCAGAGAAATGATTGGAGGGGTTGATTGCTTGAAGAGTGTTTTTCGATAATTTGTTGAGAGATTGGCGAGAAGGTGTGCCAAGAGGCATTGTTTTTTGTGACTTCCCCTGGATTATTAAAATGTACTTCGAATAGAGCGCCCCATTTAGGATCTTGGATCATAGTTTGCGGGAGGGCCATCTTGGATTGGATGTCTAGCTCAATGGTCTTAGTCTTTTCGTGGAAGAAATTGGCAAGCACGTCACAGGTAGGTGTGGCCAGGTCATTTAATTCCCTAGAGTTAGTTGTATTGCATGATTGATGCTTGACGATTTCAAAGAGTTTTTTGGCCGGTTGATAGCTTGGTTCAGCTGAGTTCTGAAAAAGTCTGCCTTTGCCTTAAGAATCTTCCTATTGTAAGAATTCCTTAACCTTCTAAGGTGCTCAAGGTTATCCGTGGTAGGAGCCGATTTCCATAGGCGCTCTGCAACTCTTAGATGTCTACGCTCCGAGTTCAGGCCATCATTGAACCAAGGCTTGGAAATCTTAGAGGAGACGTTTTTTTCCTGGAGGGGCGCTATAGAGTCCAGGATTTCAAGTAACGTGGCATTGTAGAAGGTTGTGAGGTCATGTACATCAGTCATGTCCGTCATGAGGGTCAGAGCGGAGTTGCAACGGGTTACCAAGGAGATGGGGTTGATATTTTGTAAGTTCCGTTTCCATTGCCTTGTTTTTGAGGGTTGGCCCCTTTTATGAGTAACTTTGATATTGATGGAGAAGATGATGCAATAATGATCAGACCAATCGCATGGGGGGATGGATTCTAGTTGGACGATGTTTGCTTTTGCAATGATGAGGTCCAGTGTCTCTCCCTTGTTATGCGTTGGGCTGTCACAGAATTGAGATAGCTCCTGTTCTGACAGAAACTCTTTAAGACAGCCTACAATATGATCGTTTGCGTTGTTCCAATGGAGGTTGAAGTCACCCAAGAAAATATGAGGAACTAGTGAGTTGGCATTGGATGCCATGATCTCCATTATCTCATCGATACAACTCAAGTTATCGCCTGGGGGTGGTAGAATATGTGTAGCTTGCTGGCGATGCGTTTAGCATCCGAGATATTAATGCAGAGATAATCACAGGAGGTTAGCCCGATGGAGTCCGCTTGCTTGACTGATATTGAGTTACGATAAATGCAGGCTACCCCTCCCCTAGTTTCCCGATTCTATCAAGTCGGATTAGGTCATGGGAAGGAGGAACCAGTAAGTCGAGAATGGGTGAGGAGGAGCTATTTAACCAAGTTTCTGTGAGGACCATAATGTCTAAATCATTCTCTACAATGAGATTGAATATATCAGTAGCATGTTTGCTAGCAGATCTACAATTAATGAGCCCACACTTCAACTTGTTAATCGAGTGGTTTAAAGTAATCTGTTCTAAGTTGATATTTGTGAGGTTATCTCTATTCACAGATCTGTTATTGAGAGTCGGTTCTCTGAGGGGATTGGTTACAATGGTTTGAATAGTGTCACAACGGGACTTGCTATTGTCAATATCCAGGGCATAGGATGTGAGGAGGTCGTCTATGTCTCTGTCTGATAATTCATCGCTTGACCTTCTAGGCCACGAAGGGGAGGGTAAATTACCCAGATTAGTGTTTATGGGGAGTGTGAACTTGGATATGCGTCTACTAGATTGGACGTTGCTTTGGTTATACTGACTAGTGTTGTCAGTGTGAGCATTCGTGGGGATGTAGTTTCTCGTTTGGCGACTGATTTGATTCACGGTGTCGTTGGTGGCTCTGTGTAAGATAAGAAGATCTCTCCACAAACAACTTTGTTTCAATATCTCCCAATCTGCCAACCTTTTGAAGTTCCATAAATCCCATAAATAAATTGCCGGTGCAGTTATTTGGTAAAACATAGGGTTGTGATTATCGCAAAATATGCAACTGCAATGCATTTGGCAGTACAAGTTTACAATATGCAATTATTATAAACAATTTGCATAGGCAGATTGTGACGAAGAGGGATATTACTTCCAGACTACCACAGGGATACCAGCCTGAGCTTGAAGCTCATTTGTCAGCAGTAACATGGCTATGTCATTGCTTCTTAATGTCTCTTCATTCCACACGAGTAACCAAATATTTCGACGTTTTGGCATTCATTGATTATTAATGTCATCTGTTACATGTGAAAAGGTGTGCACATTTATATGTGCTACCAATGTAAAAGAACTTTGCCAAAACCTATGGCGAATACGTTGATTTATGTTACTTATACCTTGTTGTCTGTTTTACCCAGGGACCCTGGGATCCCTGCCACACGGAGACTTGAGTGGACCCTCCCTGACTGAGCGACGCACACCAGGAGATTTCTAGTTGTGAAATGGAGAGGCTTGCTGGACAGCGCCTCTCCGCCGGCTGTGGCAAACTTCAGCACCAGCAGTCGGAGAGCTGACAGAGTCTGAAACCCTTGCCTTTGAAGTTGCGGGGATCCCCCTCTGCATGTTTTCCTCAACTCAGAAGCCATGCCTCCATCCTAGGTCTTCAGCTGCAGATGCCGCGAAAGGACTTTGGGAGGGTTGAAGATCCTACTCTCCACCCGTGAACCCAATGCTTCAACCTGAGCCACCAAAGAGGGAGACTCCCCACAGCTTAAGTGATGGGCCTGACGTGGCCGGATCCTGGAAAGGGGCCTCACTGACACAGGGAAAGGGGGGTTTGTACTGAGGTAAACCACTGAGCACCAGCTAACACCTGACATTCCTCGCTTCGATGTGAGAGTGATAAGAGTAGGGGTGGTGGCGTAGAAAGGGGTGCCCCCTCATGAACAGTCTTCACCCTCACCACAGGTGAGTGGAAGGGACCCCGTTGCTGGGTGAGAACCTGGGGGGGCTGGGACAGATGGAGGGCTGAGGCACCCATAGATGGAGTCTACCCTTGCTGCAGGGCTGCACTGGGGAGCATCAGCGAGGCGAGCTTGCTTGGCTCATCGCTCAGCTACTGGGGTGGGTCAGTGTGGGTCCAATTGCCTTGTTGGACTGCAATACCTGTAGTTGTGTGAGCCTGCGGTGGCCCCTCCTGCGACCTAACCCCACACTATATCTCACATAGCATGGGATGCACTTGCCCTCCTAAGACGGAACTAACTGAGGCCTAGGAGCATCATTATGAATGGCCAGTTCGGGCTGGACTGTTCCCATGAGGTACAGGGTCAAGACTGATTTGCATATGGCTGGGTCCAAACTGGGGTGGCGAAGTGAGTTAAAGAACGATGATGGATTCAACCCAGATCTGTGACTGGGGCTGAGTGTCTGAAAAGTTTCAGCACTTCGTCCATCATCTCCTTGTCATTGCTTTGTTCGCCCTAAGTTGGCAGGGTATGCCCAGACGTGGATCCCTTGCTCACTTTGCCACTGGATTCAAGCTAGCCTGGCTGATGAGGGGTGTTACCCCGAAACCGGTCCCAGGATGCTTGTTTCCGGTCCAGGGAGGACCTGGCCTGGCAGTTCGGGCTGGACTGTTCCCATGAGGCACAGGGTCAAGACTGATTTGCATATGGCTGGGTCCAAACTGGGGTGGCGAAGTGAGCTAAAGAACGATGATGGATTCAACCCAGATCTGTGCCTGGGGGTGAGTGTCTGAAAAGTTTCAGCACTCCGTCCATCATCTCCTTGTGTTTGCTTCACCCACTCTCCAACATCAGAGAGTAGTACTAAACTCAAACCCAAGCCAAACTCAACCAAATTTTAGCAGTAATAACCCACACTAGAGAAACACTGGAGCAAAAAATAGACTTGGTTGTGATCAATGTTGAACTACTTCACAATAACCACAGGCAATTATTGAAAGAGTAAAACAGTCCCAACTGGGCTCCCTGGATCCTAAGTCTAAACAACTTCATCAGGGCATACACTACATGATGAACCAAATCTGTTTCTGGAAGGCAGAACTGAGAATCTCAAAGGTAGATCCCACTGGGACAATATACGCCTGGTGGGACTACCTGAGTGCCTGGAGACACCAAATATGGTGACATATCTAGAGAACTGGATCTGCCATGAGCTGACTCCTCAGGGGCTGTCCAATATCTTTGTAATGGAACGGGCCCATAGGGTGACTGCTCACCCTCTGCCGCTGGGCGCACCGTTTCATCCAATGATGATGTGCATCCTGAATTACAAAGACTGGGATTCCATCTTGCAGGTGGCCCGGAAAATAGACAATCTAACAGTGGGTAATGCAAAGATTATTACTGCTTCATGATTACACCCTGCTGGTGCAACAAAACAACCTCACCTTTCTGGAAGGCAAGCGAGTCTCCAATCAGTAGGCGTTAAAATGCCCTCCTCTTCCCTGCAAAACTAAAAATCATGCACGCTGGCAGTGGTATAGCAAAGAGGTGTGGGGGGGCAGTCCGCCCTGGGCGTCACGGGTTTTGGGGGCAGCACCCCCCCACTCTTACCTGCGGCCGTCGCGGAGCAGCAAATGCAGGGACCCCCATGGGCGGCGAAAGGTCTAGCTATGACACTACACGCTGGTGAAACTCAGATTTTCGAGGCAGCTGATGAAGCATTGGACTAAACCAACAACCTTACGGGGGTAGACCTGGGTGGGCCCATGCCGGACAGGGGACAAGGCGCAGCCGGTGGCAGAGCACTCGACCCCCGAGTGAAGGGTCATCCATCGCCACAACAAGCCCAGGAAGAGTGAGACAGCTGCCTTGCCCCAGCGGCTCAATGCCCAACCACCTGGAGAACGAACCCCAAAGGCACACCTGGAAGGTACTGCAGCAGTTCAGAACAAGACTCCACTAGCACCATCAAATCTGACAAGGACTGGGCTCTGCAGAACGGTGGATGACCTGGAGTAGTCCATGCTCTTTAATTTCCCTCTCCCCACATGCAGTGCTGGGTGAGTCTCTGGGGCAGTGGCTGCCCATGGTAGATCATTTTTCTCAAGCTATACCATAGTCCCTAGTCACCCTGCGACCAGGGAACAGATAGCAAAAGTCTCCAAACCATGTTATTCGCAGCTTTCTCGGTTGGCTTCCAGACCCCCCCTCTCCCAATTGCCACATTGAGTAAACCTATAGCAGTTAGACTTTTGGGCTTGAAAAAGCAGGCTCAATACCCCCATCTGAGTATGGGAGTTATATTGGGTGTTATAATTGATATTTTTTTCAGACCAACTTTGATGGGACCCCAGGTGTTATGGGAGGGTGTGGACGGAGAGGGTGGAGCACCTGGAAAATACTCATCTCTGGGCACCGCTTGGGAGGTTGGACCATCCACCCACCCACCCACCCACCCTCAATCCCTGCACAATGGCACACAACACTAACCCCTGAGTAGAATGTCTGTGCCACCACTCAATTCTGACATGAAATGTCAGAGACCTTAATAGACCAGCCAAACAACAAAACATTTACACTTATTTACTTCGCAGGGCCATTGACATTGTTTTACTACAGGAGACGCATGTCTCCTCGGGGGAAATCCCTAAACTTTGTCACCAGTGGAGAGGCCAGTTGATTAGCGCTCTTTATTCGGCTTTCGACCATGGGGCATTGATCAGGATAAGTCAGGTGCCCCGTTCAAACACAAACAACATTCTATAGAGCCGGAGGGGTGGTATGTCCTCCTTCGAGGCACCCTAGATGGGATGGAGGTTCTCATAGCCAGTATCTATACCCCAAATGCGGAACTAGGGGACTTTCATGATTCTCTGTCTGCAGTACTAGCCCATTATGCCAGCTCTCCGTTAATCTTGGACGGTGATTATAACGACTTGGAAGACACCTATCCTGACAGGCTCCATCTGCCCTTGACCTCGCCACTGTTCATTGTTACATAAAATATTGCAAGGCACTACACCTTCATTAATGTAGATGTGAGTGCCAGACCCTACACAACCCGAGCTGCAACCCCATGGAGCCCCAACTGGGGAAGAACCCAAGCTAACTGAGATCCCATAGAATCCCCTCCTGGAGCTTGACTTCCAGTTATGTCTATCAATAACATCCACGCAGCAGGGGAATGACCTGATCCACAACTAAAAATAACAAAACATGAAGGAAACATATCACCCCAGATGCCTGCGTCCAACTGCTCCTTCCTCTTTCTCTCCCTCCTCGTGTCTGACGGTGTTTAGACAAAATATCGAGTTGCAAATACCGACAGACAAGAATATCGGGTTTAAAATATCGTGACACGGAAATATCGATGTCAAGAATATCGATGTCAAAAATATCAATTTGAAGGTAGGTAATATCGATTTTAAAAATTTAGAAGTCATTAATCTCGTTTGCAAAAATATAGTTATTTAAAATATCATTTTTTAATTAGTGTTATGTATTTTAGTATTTATTTTAAATGTATGTGATGTAATTTTTTGTATAAGTGTATATGTATTTCAAGTACTAGGAGAGTGGGGCCTACACAAAGCAATAAATCTTTGGCAAGGTAATTGGAGGCTGCGACAGAAGGGCAGACTAAAACCCCCTCTCCCCGAGGCACTACTAAACCGACACCTGAAGACCCACCACGAACTGAAGGCCCCAACGTGGGCTCTGCGCTGCAACTAACAGAGTGAGACAGAAAGTAAGGGGGCCGGCAACACCCCCCTTTTATAAACGCGCAGACACTGTATTACGGCAAGATGCCCAAGCAGAAACAGAAACACGGGGAACGCTACCAAACACGAGAGATCCCTCCCCAATATCTCCAGGAAGAGAAGAGGAACAGAACTGTGGCGCGGAAGTCTCACTACATTCGCACCTGGACAGAGGGCTGGCAGCCATCGCAGATGCCAAACCTGCCCTCCAGGATATTGGAGCAGTCTCAGTGGGCTTAAAGCTCCTGCAAGCGGAACACCGTAAGTTAAGGGACAGAGTAAAAGAGGTGGAGAGCTCAGTAGCAGAATTGCAACCTGAACAAAAGCTGAACACTTCCAAGTTAGAGGAGCTCACCACCAGAGTAGCAATTATGGAGAGCAGGCCTGAAGATGCGGAGGGCTGCAGCAGGCGTAACAACATAAGAATACTGGGTGTCCAAGGGGCGCGGACAGAACAGATATGGTGACTTTTATGGTTGCGATCAGTCATAACCCCGGAACAACACTCTCTCAGTTCTTTCTGCTCGAGAGGGCTCATCGAGTTGCTGCACGTCGCCGTGCACCTGGGATTCCCCCTCGTCCAGTCGTGGCAAGGCTCCTCCATTATAGAGACCAGGACAGCATATTACAACAGGCAGGAACACACTTGCCACCTACACTCTAGATAATAGCAAGGAATTAATGTTCCCAGACTTCACATCCAAAGTACAGGCCCATTGTGCATCCTTCTTTGAAGTCAAGAAGGCCCTCCGAGAAGGAGGTATTCAATATTCGCTAATGTTCCCAGCAAAGCTCTGAATCATCCTGGATGGCGCCACTCACTTTTGTGACAACTCAGAGTAGACGTGGTCCTGGCTGGAAGCATACAAAGCAGAAACACTGCTGCCCGAAAAGCAACCGGGCTCCAGAGCCACGAACTACCCCATTAGGAAGAGGCTATGCAGCTCTCGGAGTAAGTCACAGCTGCAGAAGCCTACGGCCTCCTAAACTGAACAAGATAGGAAAGCGGCATTGAAAGCTGTAATTCAGATCATTTCGCCACAGAAACAAGACAGAACCACTGAGACCTCATTGGAATTGAGAGATGCAGCATCGGACTCAGGAGACTCCACTGGAAACGGGGTACGCCTACCAAAGTAACCCCGCTCTCAGCAGACAAAATCATATGAATACCTCAGGTAAAGGATGGCCCGCGTGTATCCGAACTGAAAGAAGCCACAGGAGGGGGTGACACGGCTACTGAAATTACCCCCCACGGGACTCAGGTACTGAGAAACCAGGATATACCAGAGGGCCGCCGGCGTGGACTCAGACATTGTGAGTGGGCCGGGACAATGAACTCAGTCTGGAGATACATTTGATCTCCCCCCGCCGATAGAGTGCTCCACCTGGCAATACGAAGGCGGCGCTCTAACTAAATGTGTTTGTTGACAGGTTTGGGCAGACAGCAGTTGCGCTGCTGCCCTCGGGTAGGGGAGTTGGGTTTCAGGACTTTCAGTTGAGCATACAGAGGTCAGAATACAATGTCACTTTGCTTATGGGACCGGGTCGCACACTAACACAAATGAGGGGGGAGAACACACAATCACAACTCGGACAATGGCTGTCACAACCACATCCCGTAGGGTGATAAAATTATTATCCTGAAACATTCGAGGTATGGGGTCCCCTACTAAATGCCACAACATACACACCTACATATGCCAAAGGGGAGCACATATAGTGATGCTACACACCTCACAGCAGAGGAAGGACTCCGTCTTCAACGGAGATGGAGGGGGCAAATATTTGCGACCTCATACTCAGCATACTCATGAGAGTCTCTGCTGTGGATACGGCCAGGGAACCCCTTTCAGGGAACACACACACTTATCGACCTCAAGGGGCGCTACATGATAGTCAAAGGCAGGATACTGGGTAAGGAGGTGACACTTGGAAGTATTTATGCCCCGAATCACGATCAAACTCAATTCCTACATCAACTATCTGGACCCCTGTCGGGAGTGGCGCCGAGTGACTTGCTCTTGGGAGGGGACTATAACTGTGTGGCTGATACACAATTAGACAGATCTACTCCCCCAATGAGAGGCACAATGGCGAATATGACCTCTGTGACTGGATGAAGCACTGGGAGCTAGTAGATGCATGGCGACTCCAACATGGGCAACAGAGAGACTACTCATACTACTCACCACTATACCGCCTACATACCTGGTTAGATATGTTTCTTTGCTCAACTCACTTATGCCCTACAGTGACTGAAACAGAGTACCTAGGACGTACACTATCAGACCACAGCCCATTGATCCTGACCCTCTCCCCAGCTCCCGATAGAACAGCCACTCCGGTCTGGTGCCTAGACCCTGCCCTCTTGTAAGATCCATGCTTTCGACACTCACTACACTCCTCAATCTCCGACTACTTTCAAACTAATCAAGGCACGGTGAGCACCTCCCTGGTTGAGTGGGACGCGCTTAAAACAGTGGGGAGGGGGCAGTGCTTCGGACAGACAATAGGGGTGAGACGAGAAATTGATAGGGAACTCCGCACACTGAAGGCCCAGATTCACTCTTTGGCAACCAGACTTAGGGTACGAGAGGAAATGCAGGGACAACACAGCATTGGAACGATTGCGCTTGTTGGACCTCTGGGTCTACCAAGAACGACAACATGCCGAAGGTGGAAAATCAGGGAGGCTACTGACATGGCTGATTAGACCTGAGAGCAGAGGCTCACCTATAACGATTACAGGCGAAGGATGGCACCGTATTGTATTCAACCAAACTTATTAATTCCACCTTTCTTGAATACTACACTACCTTATACGGGAAACCGAATGAAGTGCCTAAAGAACGCATAGACGAATACCTAGAAACACTACCGCTATATAGGATAGAACCTACCATGTAGAAAGCGCTGGGGGGAAGCGATATCCATTCAGGAAATCAGAGCTGCAATCAAAGAGATGGCCAGGGGGAAAACACCAGTCTCAGATGGGCTCCCTGTGGAATTCTATTCCACCTTTAAAGCACTGTTAGCCCCATGCTTAGAAAAGGTATATGCCGGCATGTTGCACTCTCGGCAACTCCCGGCCTCCACCAGAAAAGCATTAGTGATCCCGTTACCCAAAACTAAATCCGATCTACCCCGCACATCTGACTTCCGCCCACTCTCCATGGTAAACATGGATTTCAACATTCTTAGCAAAATATTAGCCACACAATTGCTCCCACACATGCAAGACTTTATCCACACTGACCAAAATGGATTTATACCAACAAGATCGACCTCAGAGAACCTTATTTGGTTATACCAGGTTTTATACCATCAAACTGTCACTACTCTCCCTGAGGCTGTCGTAATGGCTGTAGATCTAGAAAAAGTCTTCGACTCCCTGCAATGGGACTTCCTGATGCAAGTCATGCAGAGGATTGGATTGGGGGACGAGTGGCTACGGTGGGTACGACTGCTCTATGCCTGTCCCAGAGCTAGAACGGGATCAGTAGTCTCAACACCTTACGACATCTACAGAGGGACTAGGCATGGCTGCCCGTTATCCCCTCTCTTGTTCGCCCTCGATATGGAACCATTAGCAGAACAGTTTAGGCAGGAAGGGACGAGGCAGGGACTAATACTGGAGAGGAAGGAGTATATAATATCCCTATACGCGGATGATATATTGCTATATTTGAGGGGGGGCGCCCAAGGAGTGACTTTTGCAATGAATGTACTGAGGGACTTTGCGAACCTGACAGGACTAATGGTTAATACGTCCAAGACTCATGCCTTTCCAATCATGCCTTCACTGTCCCTGCCGATCACACTCCCAACAGGAATCAACTGGGCCCCTCGATCATTCAAATACCTGGGCATACAGGTGTTCCGTGACCAAACAGACCTCATGGACGGAAACTTTGGCCAAGCGTTGCGCTTCTTTAAATCTTGTATTTCATTCTGGTGCTCCCTTAAACTCACAGTAATGGCTAGAGTGGCACTATCTAAAATGGTTGCACTCCCAAGGCTATTATGCTACTTCGTTAACCTCCCATTGGTGATCCAGAGGAAATGGTTCAGAGAGTTGGACGTGATGCTAAGAGACCTGATTTGGGAAGGGTGCTGTGCTGCAGAGGTCCCCGGATTTGGGCGGGCAGGGGCCCTAGATTTTGAAGCATACTACCTGGCAGCGCAGCTTCAATAGCTGGCTCAATGGTTAGATGGGAAAGGACTGGAGACGCTGGAAACCTCAGTACGAGCGATAAACAAGGGGAAATTGCTAGCAAAATTAGTGAACCCTAAGGTACAGATACAAGACCCTGGTAAGTTACGACAGGTTGCGCTGAAATGCTGGAACAGAAGCATCCGCCGTATGGTGGGGACCCTCCTATATGCACCTGAACTTCCCCAGGTAGGCCTACCGGGGGGAGACGCCACTTCCCTCTTTACGGAAGCACAGTTGCGAGAGTGGACGGCAGCAGGCATACTGACGGCCTGTGACTGCTACCAACAGGGAGAATTGATCCTCCTTGAAGACTTCCTCATGCATTTTGACTTGCCTCCGGGCCAATTCCTAAATTATCACACAAAGCTGGGGACCTTTGGGGCACTGTGGGGAAGAGGCAGATGAGAGCCTGACACACACGCTTTGCTACAAGCAGTGGTGACGCTGGGATCGGCAAGACACTTAGGGGTCGATTCCGATTCGGGCCGGAAAAAGCACCGACCGACTCGGATCCGGAAATAATACCGACCGACACGTACCCGTGGCGCACGACACGCCAAGTACGATGCAAGGCGCGAAAAATCCGACCGACACGTACCGAAACCAAGTCGACCGACCGAGCCGCACGGAAAACAGCAATCCGGCCGGAAAAACACGCGAATCCAACCGACCGACACGCACCCAGAACAAATCCGACCGAAACGTACACGCGAACTCCAAACCGCAAAGTACGATGCAAGGCGCGAAACCACGAGCGAGTCGGACGGAGGACAAGCCGTACGACCGACACGCATACAAAACCGAGCCGAAGCAACACAAAACACCGCGACCGACGCGTACGCAGCATAGAAAACTGCACAAACACAGCGTGAACGAAACGGAGAACACCGTACGAGACAAATGCAGGGTCCGACTCGGTCACAAGAACGTTTCCAACATACACAAACAGCACAAAGGAAAAATCACCCAAAAAAAGGCCAAACAAGCAATTACCAAGCCAATAAATACTGGGGGTGGGGACAGAGAACAAAGACACACCCACAACTCCACCTATATAAAGGACACAAATCACAACCATGAGCCTTTGCAAATGCCATTCCACTGCCAGCACCCAAGAGAAAGCAACCACACACCCACAGCTCATCCCTCACACAAGCCACACACCATCAGCACACCAACAAATACCTACCTCACATACACCCAGCAAAACACACACTCACACACCCTCACCTGCACACCAACACACACATCACTCACCATCACCACCCATCACCATGCCCCCAAAGAAGAATCCCAAGTTCCTAGATAGTGAATTGGAAGTCATGGTAGACGAGATCCTCAGGGTGGAGCCACAGCTGTTTGGCACACTGGTCCAACAGACCCCCATCTCCCAGAAAACCAAGATGTGGGAGAGGATCATCAACAGGGTGAACGCACAATCACCATGTCGGCGCACAAAGAGCGACATCCAGAACAGGTGGTATGACGTGCGCAGGAGGGTACGGGACCTGCTGAAGAAAGACTACATCAACAGCCAATACACCGGCAGTGGCCCTCCTGCCAAGCCAATATACCTCAGGCCCTGGGAGGAGAAGGTGCGGGCCATCCTTCCGCCAGTGAGCGTATATGGACTAGAGGACATCCCAGAGCCTGGTGAGTACACAACAAATGTACACAATATAGTGCCACAAAACACACACATCACTGTCAAGGGGAGAGTCAAACCATGCACTCATAGCAATTACACAGCAACCAGAACAGAATCATCCCAAAATGTGTATGTCAGTCAGATAAACACAACACATGCCATCAAAAAAGTCACATCCAACTGTGCCAACACATGTACAAACACAACTACAACTACAGCTAGGCAGTGGCACAAATAGAACTAACAAACACATCCACACATGTAGCCACCACAACACCACCAACACACAGTGAAGACCACTCAAAGGAAGGAATTCTGTGTATGCTGGCCAAGTCAGTGTAGCCAATAGCATCATGGGAGTCGCAGTCACACATATTGCCCCCCCACAACTGTCCCATCAACACCACCCTGAACCATGCTCACATCACAGGGAGTGGAGAAGGACTCACAAGATGGCTGACTGGCTACTGCTGTGGTGAGCACAAGGCCCTGCTGCCAACTGTGCACCAACAAACAGCAGGACACCACTGACTGACATCCTGAGAGACAACTTACACACCCTGCAATGCAAGCACGTTCCATGGTGGGATATCTGGCTAGCTGGGTGGGAAGGAGGACTTGCAGCACTGACCATAGTCACAAGCACCTCCCCTCACACACACCCCAACACAAACTCCACAGAACCCACCTGGTAGAATGCAATGCCCCCCATCCTAACACAGGATCCCACAAAGAACCACCACCCTGGGTTATGTTGTGTGAAGCACAGGGACACTCTTGGGACCTCTAGCCAAACAACTGCCAGGACAACACTCCCAGCCATCCTGTCAGCACAGCCAGCCCACCCCACAGGGAAGCAGAGTCAAAAGGAAGGAAGCATGGGCATGCTGGGAAGGGGGGAGGAGGCAATAGCATGATGGGAGTCGTAGTCACAGCTCTACATCCCCCACCACATGGCCCAGCAAGCTCACACTCACCCATGCACATCCCACAGAGAGTGGAAAGGCCCATCAAAGATGTCTGACACTGTTGCTGTGTCGTGGGGAGCACAAGGGCATGCTGGGTACTGCACACCAACCAACAGCAGGACACCACTGTCAGCCATCTTGCCATTGCTCTCACACCCACACACACTGAACTCCCCACAAAAGCAAGTAAGTATGGGAATGCTGGGAAGTGGGGTGGAGGCAATAGCATGATGGGAGTCGTAGTCACAGACATAGCTCACCCCCACAACTGTCCCATCAACACCACCCTGAACCATGCTCACATCACAGGAAGTGGAGAAGGACTCACAAGATGGCTGACACTGGCTACTGCTGTGGGGAGCACAAGGCCCTGCTGGCAACTGTGCACCAACAAACAGCAGGACACCACTGACTGACATCCTGAGAGACAACTTACACTCCCTGCAATGCAAGCACGTTCCATGGTGGGATATCTGACTGGCTGGGTGGGTGGGAAGGAGGTCCGGCTGTCAACCAAACACAACCAATGCAGACCATGTTCACACCCCAGAAAATACATAGAAATGCCCAAATAATGTAGGACAATGTGCCACACCAATATCAACCCCTGACTGTGACGACTTAGGACAATGCAATGTACAGGCCCGCACCCAGAGGCACAGTCACAACTGTCATGTGTGTCAACCATTGATAAGACAACAAAGGGGACTAAGGGCCACTTGAGTAGGTCCAGCATACAGGCCCACGGAACCACAACAAAACGAGGTATGCTGTTCCTAGAAGAGTCCTACAGATCAGTGGGTGAAAAGGAGAGCATGTGAGTGCTCATAAAGGTCAGAGAAACTCTTTCTCCTTTCAGAAAAAGACCCTCACACACCCAGCCAGCTAGGTGTCATGCTTCATCACTGGGTCTGCTCCTTATCGGGTCGGCGCTGCAATACCCGATCGGCACCCGTGATGGGGCCTTCTTGGCGGAGATCTTTTTTCTTAGCCGTTAGGTGAGGTGCGAGTGAGGGCCCTAGTGAGTGTAGATGTGAAAATGTGTAGTGTGTGCTATCTAAAACAGGAGATAGTGATCCATCCAAAACTATTTTAATGACAATGGTCACTATCCTGATTAAACACCAGTAAGAGGCGCACGCGTCTGCTCAAGGATTGCAGGGTTGTGTGCTCAAACTCAGGTCAACATGTTTCTTGCCTACTGTTGAGTTAACGGCAATTCTTCAGGACCTAATCTTAATTATTCTACACTTTATGGTTGGCGGTTTGTTCATTACACAGTTCAGTGACCACCCATACAGCACCCTATAAAGTGGTACCTGTCAATCAAACTCAATGCCTGTAGGAGAAAAGAATCGTAAAGGTTAAAAACATCATTCAACTGTAGTCTGCAGTACAAACCACGTGCCAAGGTCCATGAGTTTAACCAAGTTGTTGTGATACTGAAGAAACAATTGTGAATGATGAGCATGCTTCACACATAATGGTGTTTGTGATCATGCGTATGGCGAGTATAAACAAAATAATAAGATAAAAACAGAAGTAGCAAAGACATAGCAAAAGATCGATGTGTAACAGCACTCACCCAACTAGGGTCATTTCAATGCCTCAAGGTGTCACAGCAGGCGAAAACACTATCAGATTCAGTGTCCTAATAAAGGTACGAAGAAGGACATTAATATAGGCTAGGTGGAGGTTGCCAAAAACGGGGCCCGAAAGGGGAGCATCCCTTTGAGAAACCGATGGCTATCACCTAGAAATAACAATGTTTCCCACACAATGGATGCAAGCGACAGTAAGGGGATGCGGTGTGCCGCGCACTCCAGCTACTCACTCCCACCAGATAGTCAAGAAATATGCATTGGCGGGCGACAACCACAAACCCCACAAACCCATAGTCTCTACAGCAACCAAGGAGGGTAAAAGAGACAGTAAAAATATGCTCAAGACAGGAGCGCGCGGTGAGCAGGAACAAGGCCGTACCGTACCGCCATCCACTCCTTGGGCAATTAGAAGGGTGTATTCACTCGGCCAACCTCTTCAATTCCGAAACTCACATAGAGTAACAAGGAAGGTGGGGGACACAAAACAAAGCCGGTCCCGCATCACGGTCACTCCTAACGAGGCGGAACAATTCCATGTATCAAGACGAAGTGACAGCCAAACGGTCCCACATTATTATGCTCATCAATCTTTTGCTATGTCTTTGCTACTTCTGTTTTTATCTTATTATTTTGTTTATACTCGCCATACGCATGATCACATACACCATTATGTGTGAAGCATGCTCATCATTCACAATTGTTTCTTCAGTATCACAACAACTTGGTTAAACTCATGGACCTTGGCACGTGGTTTGTACTGCAGACTACAGTTGAATGATGTTTTTAACCTTTACGATTCTTTTCTCCTACAGGCATTGAGTTTGATTGACAGGTACCACTTTATAGGGTGCTGTATGGGTGGTCACTGAACTGTGTAATGAACAAACCGCCAACCATAAAGTGTAGAATAATTAAGATTAGGTCCTGAAGAATTGCCGTTAACTCAACAGTAGGCAAGAAACATGTTGACCTGAGTTTGAGCACACAACCCTGCAATCCTTGAGCAGACGCGTGCGCCTCTTACTGGTTTTTAATCAGGATAGTGACCATTGTCATTAAAATAGTTTTGGATGGATCACTATCTCCTGTTTTAGATAGCACACACTACACATTTTCACATCTACACTCACTAGGGCCCTCACTCGCACCTCACCTAACGGCTAAGAAAAAAGATCTCCGCCAAGAAGGCCCCATCACGGGTGCCGATCGGGTATTGCAGCGCCGACCCGATAAGGAGCAGACCCAGTGATGAAGCATGACACCTAGCTGGCTGGGTGTGTGAGGGTCTTTTTCTGAAAGGAGAAAAGAGTTTCTCTGACCTTTATGAGCACTCACATGCTCTCCTTTTCACCCACTGATCTGTAGGACTCTTCTAGGAACAGCATACCTCGTTTTGTTGTGTCAACCATTGATGCCTGCAGAAACATAACATACATTGTTTGTGTCTCCCAAAAACAGGTGATGATGGGGACACAGCAGCAGACGCTGAGGAGTCCCAGTCCCAGGCTCAAGAGGATGCGGAGCTCACTGGCGTCGTACAGCCTCTGTCCTCCTCGGACGATGAAGACCAACCTGGCACATCCGGTGCAAGTCAACATGCAGCACCAGCAGGACCACCAGCTGCAGCACCAGCAGGACCACCAGCTGCACCCCCTGCACCCACCCCTCCAACGACTGTCACCACGAATACCATCCCTGCCGACATGGACAGAACAAGGAGCAACACCAGCACAGGGACCCTGGACCAACCTGGGGCCATGGAACACCACCACCACCACCAACCCCCAAGGTGGACCAGGGTTATCTGTGCGTGCCACTGCACACACTGCACATGTCAGCAGGGGTGGTGGGAGGGGTGGGAGACAGAGGTCGCTGCTTGCAGACGTTGCTGGTGTGCATGATGACCCACAACTGGTACGCATAGCTGATGCGTACCAGTCCAGCACCGGAGAGATCAGCCAGGTAGTGGGGCTCCTCAGAGACATGAAACAGCAGCAGGCTGCCCATCATGCCCGCTTGGACTCCCACATGTCCCACGTGGAGTCACACATGTCCCGCGTGGACTCACACATGTCCCGCGTGGAGTCCAAGTGGGATGCACTGCATGAGATGACGGCGGTGCACAGGGACATTTTACAATGCCTCCGCCAGATGAACAGAAACCAGTCCACACCTCCCTGTGTGCCAACAACATCTGGTGCCGAACAAACTGCAACTGCCACAGGGAGGGAGGAGGACTCTGGCGGAGAGTCCCCTGCATCGCAGCAGCCTGCACTTGAGGGGCCCCCCCCAAGAAGAAGGGTCGTCCAAGGAGAGAAAAGTGAGAGGCCGATGGCCAAGCGCAACTCCCAGGAAGCCTGAACCTGTTCTGGATGTTCGCCTTTGTGCACAGACTGTTCACCCTGTTGACGGCAACACTACTCCCACACATTGCATGGGGAGTACAAGTTGGACCAATGTGTCAGACAACTGTGGCCCCGATACTGGGGATCCTGTCTACCAGGACTTTCAATTCACCTAGGAACTTCGGATTGCAAGATTTATGTACAGCACTACCCATCCTATGCACTATTAACACAAATGTATCACAATAAACACACTAATACACCATACTTGCCTCTGTCGTGATTCCAACGTGGGTGCTGTTATGGGGATGATGAACTGCAAAATTACACTGTGTATGCGAACTGCAACAGCAAGGACAACACAGGCATGTGAGTACAGGCAACGTGACACACATGAGGGAGACACACCACCAGGGCTACACAACACATACACACCTAGGCCATCTGACTCATTGCCTACACTGATGTTGCCAGGGAAGACGGTGCAATGCACAGACACCACACCCATTCCCAGTTGTAGTCAAGTAGCCCACAGGTGCAGTAAGCAAATGGCGGTCAAATGTGTGACCACAGACTACGCACATCACAAAGTGAAGCACAGGTTTATTACACAGTTGCAACATGTCGTAACCATTACAGATGCAAGGTAATCCCACCTGGCAGCGGGCACACAGTCAACAACTGTAGACGGAAGGAAGTCCATGGGTGTGGCGCACATAACCTGTAGGGACACAACAGCTACCAGCCTGGATGTGCAATCACGTCGTCGGTGGACACAGTTGACCAAACGAATCTGAAAGTACCCTGTGAAGGACAGAAATGACACACAGTCAAAAGCAATGGAGTACAGGACAGAACAGCAAAACTCATGCACAATACATGTTACAAGATACCCACCCAGAACCAAGTTAGCATGTCAACACTGCTGGGGAGTACAGCCCACCTGTTAGCACACATCGCAACACACATCCAGTCAAGTAGCCCATGGACACACTCCAACAGCACCAGAGCACCACCCACACATCATGCCAACTCACATCATTGACATGACACCTCAGGATACTCAAATTCAGCTAAAGAAGTTGGTGATGAGCTGTGTGCGGACATCACCATCATCATCATCATCATCATCGTCACTGGCATCGTGGTCCAGGCCAGGATCCTCCACAGGTGGCGGATGTTGGTCATTGTCATCCTGGATGAGAGGCAACTCCTTCCGCACTGCCAGGTTGTGGAGCATGCAGCAGACGATGATAATCTTGCACACTTTTGCAGGGGCATATGGGAGGGACCCTCCGGTCTTGTCCAGGCAGCGGAAGCGGCTCTTCAGGAGACCAAAGGTCCGCTCAATCACTCTCCTGGTCCGACCATGTGCCTCATTGTAGCGCATCTGGGCTAGTGTCACAGGGTTCCTGAGGGGTGTCAGCAACCACGGCATGTTGGGGTATCCCGAGTCACCTACGGACAGACAAGTGCACATTAGCTGACTTGGAAAAGTGGGCGGAATACTACAGATCAGATCACACACAATGGCACAAAGTCAGTACACACCGACAAGCCAGGCACGCTGGTTCTGCATCTGTGCCATCATCCTGGGGATGCGACTACTCCTCATCACAAAGGCATCGTGTGCTGAACCAGGGAAACGGGCACACACGTGTGTGATGGTCATGTCTGCAAGACACACCACCAGTGCATTGACCGAGTGGTAGTGCTTGCGGTTCCTGTAGGCCTGCTCCTGGGCCTGTGGTGGTACCAAAGCCACATGTGTCCCATCAATGGAGCCAATGACATGCGGCATCCTCCCCAGGGCATAAAAGTCACTCTTCACGTCAGTGAGTCGTCGCAGTCTAGGGAAATAGATGTACCGGTTCAGGAAGAGCAACATTGCCGCCAAAACATCGCGGAGCACACGGCTCAACATGGTCTGTGACATCCCACCAGCAGTCGCCACAGTATGTTGGAAGGTACCGGTGGCAAAGAAGTGTAGGGCTGCCATCACCTTCACCTTGGGGGTCAGCGCTGTAGGATACGGCCGGCCAGGCTGCAAATGTGGGGACAACTGCACTGCCAAATCCTCAATCAGCTGCCTGGTGAAGCGGTACCGTCGGATGCTGTCCCGTTCCACCATCGTTGCCAGGTCTGGGAATGGTCGATGGACAGCAGGAGCCCTGCAGTGCAGAGGAGAAGTAAGCAAGATTGTCAGTCACCCCACATATGCGGCATTGAGAACACTCAAGATCCCAACATACATCATTATGAGGCACAACTACATGAAGTGTGCAGTTCCGGAAGGACATGTATGGTACATACATGGCCAACATCTGTCAACACGGTCCAACAGGTGGCATCAATTAGTCCCAGGTTGGCCCATTGGATATCATGAGGCCGTGTCACAGTTCCCATCTCCTGCTGCCGTGTCACAATAACCCCCACAGTGACATGTGAGGACAGATGTGCCCCAGGCACCACAGCTCAACGACAGGTACATTCCCAGGGACCCTGTATTGCCACATGGACACTGGCATTACATGGAGTATCATGTATACACCACAGCAAAACAACCATGACCCCCACAGGTAGTGGCCCCACTTGCCACGGCAGGACAGACATGGACGTCTGTGACACACACACACAGACCATCAAAGTCCATGCACACACAACGTGGATGTGGAGACTGTCTCCCATTGTGCACATGTAATCAGAGACATTGTAAACACTACATGCACAAAGACTGTGGAGGACCATCACTATTGTGCCACTGGGACACCCTGGCTCAAACATACCGTCCCACATGGGACTCACGGGGTATGTGACATGACATACACATACACCACCGTGAAATGTGACCATGGCACATGCACAGATATGAACAGTTGCACATCACAGTGGTCATGTACACGTAACACCCAGGATCCTGTCCCCATGAACACGTGCACAGCCTGGGGTGGCTGCCCACAGGTGACACCCACAGGACAACATGTACACCAACATACACACAATAGGAAATGCAGCCTTACATGCCTTATGATAAAGTTTGGACAGGCTGTCGTGATGTAGGTGTGCCCCTCACTCCCTGGGAGCCATCTGTGGCTGGCATATGTCCATCTGAGACAGGCATGCTGACATATGCCAGTCACATGTACAGTGATGCGTTGTACTGCAATGGACCGATCGGTGCCTCCGGCCGGCCCATTGCATTCAATGTGTGCGGGTACGCGTTGTACCCCTGTGCGCGTTGTACTGCAATGGACCGATCGGTGCCTCCGGCCGGCCCATTGCATTCAATGTGTGCGGGTACGCGTTGTACCCCTGTGCGCGTTGTACTGCAATGGACCGATCGGTGCCTCCGGCCGGCCCATTGCATTCAATGTGTGCGGGTACGCGTTGTACCCCTGTGCGCGTTGTACTGCAATGGACCGATCGGTGCCTCCGGCCGGCCCATTGCATTCAATGTGTGCGGGTACGCGTTGTACCCCTGTGCGCGTTGTACTGCAATGGACCGATCGGTGCCTCCGGCCGGCCCATTGCATTCAATGTGTGCGGGTACGCGTTGTACCCCTGTGCGCGTTGTACTGCAATGGACCGATCGGTGCCTCCGGCCGGCCCATTGCATTCAATGTGTGCGGGTACGCGTTGTACCCCTGTACGCGTTGTACCGCAATGGACCGATCGGTGCGCACCCATTGACAATGGGCTTGCCTGGCAACGGACGCGTTTTTGAATTTCGAACGAGTCGGTTGCTGGAAAATCAGTTGGTCACCCACAACAATGTTGCAAAATCATGTATGTCATGAAGTTGAAGATTTGAAGGATGCTGTGGGCGTGTTGTGGTGCTGCTATTCCATGGATTGGCCAGATTCAGAAGATGCAAACGACTTGGACCTATCACTTTGGACACAAGGGACAGTATCTGCCTCTCCAGCACATATATATTGCTGGCTGTTCCCCTGAGAGCTCACTTGCCTGCACTACATGCTCCAGGACGACATCTGCCACTGCACTGCTGCTGTCTCTGCCCCTCTGGACCCTGCAATGGCACGTACTGTGGAGAGAGCCCCAGCCTTCAGCCTTGAAGAGAACCAGGCCCTGCTGGACAGCCTACTTCCACAGTACAGCAAGCTGTATGGGACACCAGGGGAGCAGGTGAGTGTTCTGTGCACTGCCTTTCTGAATGTGCATTTTGTGTGACTAGCAAGGCTGGAAGTCTGCACGCCACTGGCTAGCAGGCTCACTGAGTAGTTGTCACCCCCCGTAGTGTGTAGTGACTTGCACTGGACAGATATGGTGCAGTGACAGTGCATTTGAACATGGTTTTACTTCCCATGCAATGATACCATGTAGTGACGTCTGGCAAACTGTCCATGGGCAGTTTTGCACTGCCTGTGTACATCATGTGCCCCTGTGATTGAGACATGTATATACAACTGTGTCATGCACGGATATGTTGCATGTGTGGTAATGGCCTTTTCACTTTGTCATCCTGACAGGTTAATGCCCATCGGAAGCAGGAGATCTGGAAGGACATCGTCCGGGCTGTCCGGTCCGTGGGGGTCTACAAGTGCCGGATCCGCAACTGCCAGAAGAGGTGGCAGGACCTTCGGGGCTGGACCCGGAGGATTGCACGAGTCCAGCTGAAGCTGTCGCCTCCTCGCAGGAGGGGCGGAACACGGACCCTGACCCCCCACATGCTCCAGATCCTGGCGGTGGTATTTCCAGACCTGGATGGGCAGCTGAAGGCCAGACAGCAGCAAGGAGGGGGTGAGTCAAAGACTGCACTGTGAACTCTGTATTACATGCTTTGTGCCCTCCTCTGGCCTGGTTCAACTGCCACAGTGCAGCAGTCATGTTGTCCAGGAGCCATGTCCCTCTATTGTGCACTGCCCACTGCTCATCTGATACCCAGGTGTGGCCCTTACATTCAGGGAATTGTGTCACTTGGGACTGTGTCCTTGCAGTTTGCTTCACTAAAGGTGGGGGACAGCATCTGTTTCCCTAACTCTGTTGTGGGCATCATGGGTGGGTCCATTGTTCACACAACGCCTGTGTTTGGACATGTGATCTGCGTGTTGCTTTGATATGCGGTCCACTTGCTGAGCTGAGCCACCACATGTGCCTGGGGTATGTGGCACACGCCCATGCAGCGGGTGGGAACAATGTTTGGGCCCCAGGAGTGTGCAGATTACGTGTGTCACACATACATAGCCAGCTATCCACTGTCCAGGGCACATCCCTCATTCATGTGGAGCAGGACAGTCATGCCTACTCCAGGCCATGCAATGCACTCTGTACTCCCACTCCCGTGTATCAGCTGACACATTGTGCACAGTGATTTGACCCCTCAGGTGTCTGCCTCTGTGTCAGTGTGCTGTGGATTAGTTGCCAGGACTGCTGGGGTGTTTCTTGGTAGGGGCTCAGCATGCCCCTGGAGATGTGACCATAGGAGACGATACTTGTGTGTCACATAGGTGTTTGATCAGCTGCGCGTGCAGATTGGGGTATGCGAATGTGAAGTTCAGGCAGCTGTTCGCCATTCACAGCAAATTGTGAGGGGCTCAGGTTCAGAGGGTAGTGCCACAGGTCTCCCATATGTCCAATAGGTATGACCTGGACAGATGAGGGTTAAGATGATGTGTTGTGTGGGGGATGTACATGTGCACTTGTGCAGCTCCAGGACTTGCATTCCCCATGACCTACTATTGTGACACAGTGCATAGTGTTGTTGTCTGGCTGCCAAGTCATACATCACTGAGACAGTGATGTATGACTTAGCAGTCATGCCTCTGCCATGGCATGTGTCAACTTATTGGTGGTCCTGCAGGGGAGTGACATGTGCTACATGCACACCATTGTGGCGATGGCTATCAGGACATGGGTGCATCATGGTGTCTGTCGCTGGTATGCATCACATGCATTTCCCATTTGACTCTGGGCATCCCTTTCATCCGGAAACCTGTACTGACTCAGTGGCAAGAGCTGTGATGTGTGCATGTCCACATGCCACACCGTGTCCTCTGCACTGTCCAACTACTGTGTACTTGGTGCATGTGTCCACACTGGGGTGTTGCAATCCAACAGACACCAGACAGATGGGTGCAAGGCCATGTGGGATGTGAGTGCCATGCTTGGCATCAGACTGACAATTGGCTTCTCCTGTTCAGTTAGGGCACTTTTAGCAATGTACAACTAATGATGCCAGGGCTTGCTCTGTAATGTGCTGTGCTCACAGTGGTGTGTGCGTTTGGTGCAGGTGACTGATGTCTGTCTGTTTCCCCATTGTTTGCAGATACATCCACGGCCACGGGAGGGGACAGCTCCACGGACCAGGAGGAGCCAGAGAGCCAGACTGGGTCAGCAGCCGAGGAGTGGTCGGAGGGACCCAGTGGCACGGAGGGCGAGGGGAGCCACACCGAGGAGTCCTCAGCACCATCCACCTCAGCTGAGGACCAGAGCAACTCGGAGGATGACTCCCTTGTGGAGGCGGGTGTCAGCAGCCACCACACCCCAGCTAGTGTTGCTGTCCCCGCCACCACCAGCACCACCACCGCCCTCCCATCGGCTCCCATTCCCCAGGTCCGTGGAGGCTCCCATGTTCGGGAGCGTGTCTCCTTTGGCCCAGGCACCGCACCCCCTGCCCCTGTGTCCCCTGCTGCCCTGAGTGAGGAGTCTGTGTACATCCTTCGCCAGCTCCATGTAGGGCAGACAGCCATGCTGAGTGTCCTCCATGCGCACACCGCACTGTTGACTCAGCCGGTGTCGTTCATGGAGGGCATCTCATCGGGCATGTCTGACCTACAGAGGGGCAACAGGTCCATGGACTCCTCCCTGACGGCAGCAGTGTCCCTCCTCAGACAGTCCCTCACCCCTCCTGCCTCTGCTCCATCCACACTCCCCAGCACCTTACCCGTCCCAAGCACACACACACCGGCACAGGCACACACCAGCACACACACGTCCAGCACACAGACACACACGCCACAAACTAAACGCACACGCACGCACAGTCAGGGGACTGAAACCAGACTCACAGGGGATGGGGCCCTGGTACACACACACGCATCCACGGGCACTGCGCAGTCCTCAGTTGCCTCTCCCTCCAAAGCACCCTCCCTTGCCTCACCTGCAACCCCAAAGACCCAGCGCCTCTTCCTCAGTGACCTCGGCCTCTTCCCCTCCGATCCAGCTGCCCCAGCATCCAGGGGGAAGAGGAAGCCCCCCACACGGAGCAGAGTGCCCCTCGCCCCCGGACACCCTCCCCCAGGCGCAGACAGACTGAGGCCCCCACCCGCAAGTCCCCCGGAGTGATAAGAGCAAGACCCCGCCGCCGCCCTGCAGCTCAAGCACAAGGTCTCCTTTCACCATCCCTCAGGCCCCCACTCCACAGGTGCCCCCACCACACCCAGCCCCAGGTTCCCCCACCCACAGATATACCATCCCCAAGAGGCTCCGGCCTTCTCCCCCTACCACTTGCTCTCCCGGCACCACACCCCCGCTGCGCTTGTCTGTGCCACTGATGTGGTGAGGGTGTCCTCCCCCTCTGTCCAGCCCACCTTGCCTGTTCCCCATTCTCCTCCCCTGGTGGTAGGCACTGCAGTGGAGTCCACTACCACCCTGTCTGACTTGGGCACTGCAGTGGCGGACCTGTCCACTCCATCTGCAGGGTCCACTGCAGTCGTGCCGGCACCCACAACATCTGAGCCATGCCCCCAGTTGTGCCGGCACACACCATGTCAGACACCTCCACTGCAGTTGTCAGTGGCTCTCCAGCACCCACCACCCCTTCCCTGCTTCCTCCTGGTGAGCCCTGATCCTGTCCCTGCGGTGCCTGGCCTACCCCCCGGTTGCCCCTCCTAGTGGATTGTCCCTGGTTTTGTGCAGGCATGTGTAGGGTGGCATCTGCCACTGTCACCCACTTGTGACTTTGTTGATGGACTGGCCATTGGCCTTTGTTTATGTTCTACCGGACTTCTACTTTTAATGCCACATATGCTGAATAAAGCAACTTTCTGTTCTCTAGTGCTTTTGCTTCTGATGTACATGATGTTGATGATGCTAACCATGCCCTTGCTGCAGTGATGGTGATATTTGGTCTCATGATAATGAAGTGTTACTGTGCAGGAACCCATGTGGTCCAGGGGGAATGTGTCCTATCCTGTGGTGTATCCATGTCATCCATAGCAGCATCTGAGGGTGTCATGTGTTCAGTATTTGGCAATGGGATTTCCTACTTAGATTGGCTATTTCACATCTGTGGCTTCCACCCCTGCACATCTGTTGTGTCTGCCATTGTTCAATTCGTCTACTTCCCTGACCGTGTGGCCATCTCCACTGGACATGCAGGTTTGGGCATCAATGGGGAAGGACTCATCTGTGTTGTCAGTGCAACATTGCTATACAAGTGTGTTGGATCTGTGCTGATGATTCCGTTGGCACTTCCATGACCAGGCTGATGTGACGGGAGCCCTCATTTGGTGCTAATTGTTGATTGTGTGACCAAGTGCTCAGCTGACATGATGGGGCCCTACTGAGGCAACATATGGCACAGCTTTCCTCACACAGGAGTGGAGTCCCCTCATGGCAGTGTGTACTCCTGTGACATTGCCTGCGCCTAAGGTGTGTGTTGTATGTGCATGTCTGTGTGTTCACTTCCGTTTAGCTGTGCATGCTGTGATCCCTAGTGTTGTACCTGTTTGTGATGCTAGCTGAGTTGAGCTATGTTCCCCCAAAGTCTTCTCCCTGGGTTCTCTGTGATGTGGGTGCATGGCACATTACTGGTCATCAGGGTGTCACCCATAGGTGTGCTTGCTGTCAGGGCTGAGTTTGTGTGCAGACGCAGATGGGTCACAGTCAGGTTTCCCCTTGGCACTTGTTGTTTGCCCCTGTCATGTGATTTCCAGTTTGTGTTATCTTTCAGTGATTGTGACACGTTGTGTGTGTGACTGCTGGCACTCCTCAGGGTCCGGGCTGCAATGTTGGTTGTTGTCTATGTGTGTTCTTTGTGGGTGACCTTGGCTTCTTCATTGGTGTGTGACTGTGATCCTATTGGTTGGTGTGGTATTGCCGTCATGTCCATGTACGGCGTAGTGTGCAGTGTGTCAGACATTCAGGAGTCTTGTTGAGTGTCCATGTGTGATGTGTTTCTGCACCTTGGTTCCCACCCACCACCCTGGAATAGTCATGGGTGCATGTGCAATGTCACCAGTGCATGTGTGCTTCACTGCTGCACATTGTTGGAGGTCGAGGGGTGTGGTGTTGAGTGTGTGCAGATGAGAGTTGTTGCCCGGCTAGGCCCCTGCCTCCATGTTGGCCTTGGCTTACTGGCCATGCTGTTTGATTTGTGCTTGTGTAGGTGTGATGGTAGTTGGTTGCTCAGTACACATGACTGTGGTTCACAGTGTGAACCACATTTAGCTTTGTCATCACAGTGGGATTGTAATGCAGCCCAGGGTCACCACATTGTGGGGGCCCTGGGGGTGGTGCTGTGGTGTGTCTGTGTCTTGCTGTGTCAGTTGCTGTCCCTACGTGCCTGTGTGACATGTGTGATTTGTGCTCCCTCTCATCTGACAATGCCTGCTTGCCCACATAGGGGATTTGGATCCATGAGTTACCTTTGTGTGGCACTGTATGCACATCTGTATGATTGGTATTCAGGTCTCCTCATGTGTTGTGTGGTTGCCTGGGGACACTGGCACCCCCCCCCTCACCTGTTGTGTATGATGTGCAGTGTGGGTCTGCCTGTTTGTGTTTGTGCATCTGCACCACTGCATTGGCATATCTTGGGTGTGCCATTGGCTGTATGTAGTTTGGACTCCTAGGTCCCTGGGAATCCTAGGTCATCGGTCAGCACAATGATCATGGTTTGTGTGTCCCATTGCTGCCATGGTATGGTATCTGTTCACCTCACATCTGCAGTCTCCACAGGGTATCTGCATGTGTGTGCCCATTGGTGCAAATATGTGGGTCTGCATTCTGATGGTCACTTCTGTCATTGTATCATTGATGATTGTTGACGGTGTCAGCCCCCATGGGTGTTGTTTGTCTGCACATGGCCAAAGTTATGTCTTATTTGCACTGCAGGATTTGGCTCCCCCAATTTATGTTGCAATGGGACACATACACTACTTTGCCACTGATGTGTTTGTTGTTCTGTGACCAGGAATCATCCATGCAGTTTGGCAGTTGCACCGCTTTCTTTGTCAACACTTACCTTTTGGTCACTGTGATGATGGGGGTTTGGACCCCATTGCCACAATGTTCGAAATGTGCTTCAGCTATGGACCCCACACTTACATTTTGGTCACTGTGATGATGGGGGTTTGGACCCCATTGCCACAATGGTCATGGCCTGCTTGCATTGTGGGTGCCACACACATATATGTGTGGCACATGTGCTAGGGGGTCACATTGTATGTTCAAAGTCATGTTCGGTGTTGTAGGCATTTGACACCGTCTACACACGCTTGTCATGGTGTTGGGGGGATGTCTTCTTCTTGCATTCCCTAGCTTGTGGTGTGCTGGTTGTGTCATGCATTGTCCATCCTATGAGTGGGGGTGGTAGTAGTGGTAGGCATCCAGCGCCCCCTGGGTGAGGGTGGTAGTAGTGGTAGGCATCCAGCCCCCCCTGGCTAAGGGTGGTAGTAGTGGTAGGCATCCTGCCCCCCCTGGGTGAGGGTGGTAGTAGTGGTAGGCATCCTGCCCCCCCTGGCTGAGGGTGGTAGTAGTGGTAGGCATCCAGCCCCCCCTGGGTGAGGGTGGCAGTGGTGGTAGGCATCCTGCCCCCCCTGGCTAAGGGTGGTGGTAGGCATCCAGCCCCCCTGGGTGAGGGTGGTAGAAGTGGTAGGCATCCTGCCCCCTGGCTAAGGGTGGTAGTAGTGGTAGGCATCCAGCCCCCCTGGGTGAGGGTGTTAGTAGTGGTAGGCATCCTGCCCCCTGGCTAAGGGTGGTAGTAGTGGTAGGCATCCTGCCCCCTGGGTAAGGGTGGTAGTAGTGGTAGGCATCCTGCCCCCCTGGGTGAGGGTGGTAGTAGTGGTAGGCATCCTGCCCCCCTGGCTAAGGGTGGTAGTAGTGGTAGGCATCCTGCCCCCCTGGGTGAGGGTGGTAGTAGTGGTAGGCATCCAGCCCCCCTGGGTGAGGGTGGTAGTGGTGGTAGGCATCCTGCCCCCCTGGCTAAGGGTGGTGGTAGGCATCCAGCCCCCCTGGGTGAGGGTGGTAGTAGTGGTAGGCATCCTGCCCCCTGGCTAAGGGTGGTAGTAGTGGTAGGCATCCTGCCCCCCTGGGTAAGGGTGGTAGTAGTGGTAGGCATCCTGCCCCCCTGGGTGAGGGTGGTAGTAGTGGTAGGCATCCTGCCCCCCTGGCTAAGGGTGGTAGTAGTGGTAGGCATCCTGCCCCCTGGGTGAGGGTGGTGGTAGGCATCCAGCCCCCCTGGGTGAGGGTGGTAGTAGTGGTAGGCATCCTGCCCCCTGGGTGAGGGTGGTAGTAGTGTTAGGCATCCAGCCCCCCCTGGGTAGGGGTGGTGGTGCGCATTCAGGCCCCTGTGTGCATATGTGGCATTGGTGATGGGCATCCCGCCCCTATGGTGCTGCTGTTGCTGGTGTAAGTATATTCTGCATCCCTCTGTGTGTGTGTGATGTGTCGTGTACGTGTTGTATGTGTTTTGTGGCTGGTGTCTGGCTTACCTTCTGCGCCGTACGCGTCCGTGCCTGTTCAGGTAGTAAATGTAGAATATTGGTATGATCGGGACGAAGGGATTCATGGTTGGTTCGTGTCGTTCGTCCTTCTCGTTGCTTCGCGTCGTCCTCGTCGCTTCGCCTCGTCCTCGTCGCTTCGCCTCGTCCCCGTCGCTTCGCGTCGTCCTCGTCGCTGCCGTGTTCGTCTCGGAGCCGTGGATCGTGTTGTGGCGTGAATCGGAGCTTATGTGCGCCTCTCCCGGATGCTTTGACGTGCCGTGCGTAGCGACGGGTTCGGCGCGTACGGAAAGCGCATTGTACTCGTTCGGCCGGACGGAGCTGCATTTTGGCTTCCGTGCGACTCAATTCAGCGTTTCCGGATTCGCCTCGGTCGGGGAACAGGACCTGGTTTGGGTGAGTACGGCTCGGCCGGATTCTTTGCTGTTGGGCGCATCGTACTTGCTCGTTCGGTGTGCTGTACGGATCGGTCGGGAAACAGGCTTTCGCATGGCTTTTTTCCCGACCGAATGGTGTTGGGTACGCCTCCGACCGAGATCGGAATCGGCCCCTCAGTAAAATGGCTATTCAGAGCGTTCATGGAGATGACAGTAAAGCCCCTGAATCAATTACAAGAAAAAGGGGGAGAATTAATAGACAGGGAGATGACCGAGGCAGACTGGGGCAAACCCCTGGGTAGCCCAAAGAAAATCTCTAGGAAGTCTAACTTTAAGTATACACAATTTAACTTCCTACACATGACTTACCTCACCCCACACAGACTTAACATCATGTACGGGACCCGGGAGCTACAGTGCCCTAGGTGCGGGACACCTGACGTAGGATTTGCACACATGGCTTGGGATTGCCCGGGCCCACAGGAGCATTGGCGCCGGAGTGTAGAGGCCCTAAATGACGTAATGTCATGCTCATTGCCCCTCACAGCGGAGGTCTGTCTCCTGGGTTTGATCCCACGACCTAAAGCCAGGAAGGTGGGCACTAGATTTGTGGATTTAGTGCTAATACTGGCAAGAAAATGCATAGCCCCACGGTGGCGGGCAACAATAGGACCTACAACACGGGATTGGGAAAAAGATGTCACGGCCTGGGCCAGAGCAGAAGAAAGGGCGCTGATGGAGGAGGACAATAGAACCATGAGACGCCGCCCAATAGCAGGACTGTGGTCGGAGGTGTTGAGGGCCGGGATAGCAGGGGAGAAGACGGGTAGAACCCCCCCAGAAAACACGCAAAATGACAACTCAATAGGGAATGCCCCAACTTCCCTCAACTGAACCCAACACCAGGGAGTAGCCAACCTAGTTGAAACTCCACCCATTCCCCCAACCAGACATGAATATTGACGACCCCCATGTGTTGAAGTGACGCGATACATAGAACGTTAGAATCTACAACGACCACATAGATTCCAGACCTCTGGATGCTTTATATGTATAATTGTTTAGTATGTTGCAATTTTATCATGTTTGGCTATGACAGGTTAAGCTATCTACGAAACAGCACTATTCCTATCTCCCTTAAGACACAATGAGTAAACTAGGCACTGAATGTAACATAATATCGATATGCTAGTTGGGTGAAATGTAATATCATGAAAATTTAAACAGGAAATGCTGAAATATCACCTGAACTGCATTCCCAATTGGATTGTATGACTTGACTAGAAGACCTAATTGTACATGCAATATTTTCTCTCACTCTTGCCCTGTCGATAGAAAATGCAAATATTTTTTTTTTTTTATAACTGTTGTTTATGTTTTTTAATATATGTGTTTCATTTTTAGTAGTTATTGGTGTTTTTTAGTTCCATAGCAGGTTGTGGGTTTATAGGGGAATAGAGTGGGAATTAATTTAATTATAATAAATTAATGATTATTTTTTATTTAATAATATTTATTTGATTGATATTTAATTGTGTTAATTGTGCTTTACATTTTTTTGTGTAAATTTTATGTGTGGGTTGTGGGTTTTATAGGGGTAAAGGGTGGTAAGTAATATATTTTAATTAATTAATAATTAGTTACTAATTAATATTAATTAATTAATTGATCATTAATTATGTTAATTGTGTAATTATTTTAGGTGCGGGTTGTGGGGTTATAGGGGTAAAGTATGGGAAGTAATTTATTTATAATTAATTTTTAATGAATAATTAATTGATAATTAATTTGGTAATTGTGTAAATATTTTAGGTGCGGGTTGTGGAGTTATAGGGGTAAAGGATGAAAAGTAATGTATTTCTGAATAATTATTAATTAGTTGATAATTAATATTAATTAATTGATAATTAATTATGTTAATTGTTTATTTACTTTTTTTAGGTGCGGGTTTTAGGTTTATAGGGGTAAAGGTGGGGAGTAAATTATTTTTAATTACTTTATAATTAGTAGTTAAATACTATTAGTTATTTATTTGAAAATTAATTTTAATTGTGTAATTAATTTTTTTACAGTATAATTTTAGGTGCGGGATGTGGGGATTATAGGGATAAAGGATGGGAAGTTAATTACATTTAATGATTATAATTTGTTTTCAAGTTAATGATATTTGTTTGTGATAATTATGTTATACAAATATTTTTTTTTTAGATTTTATATGTGGGTTGTGGGTTTTGCAGGGGTATGGAGTGGGAAGTAAATTAATTTTAGCAATTTATATTTTTTTAATTAATATTAATTAATAATTTAATAATTACTTATGTTTATTGTGTAAACATTTTTTTGTTACATGTTACAAATGTGTGTTGTGTGCTTTGTGGGGATTTATTGTGGGAAGAATATTAATTATAATTAGTTAATAATTCATATTTAATTAATGAAAATTAGTTTATTGATGAATATATTATATTAATAGTGTGAAGAATTTTTTAGGTGCAGTTTGTGGTGTTATACGGTGGGAAGTAACTAAACTAAATGTATGTAATATTAATGTAGTAAATATTAATTTGTAGGAAAATTATTTTAGTATTTTATTTATAATATTTGTAGGTATTTGTGATATGTATTCAAGATTGTGATATGTTTTAATTTTTTTATTTTTTATATTAAATATTTTATTTTTCAACATATTTATATATTAACTTTGTTTTTAAAATTATTATATTTTGTTTCTTTTTAATGTTGAACAGACTGGTGTGGGAATAGTAAATGTTACCCTTCGCTTTCCAACACTTTCCCTACTGTTGCACTTATTGGAGTGGGAATAGTAAATTTTACCCCTCCACAATCCAACACTTTCCCTACTGTTGTACTGACTGGAGTGGGAATAGTAAGTTTTATCCCTCCGCTATCCAACACTTTCCTTACTGTTGCTTTTATTGGAGTGGGAATATTAAATTTTACCCCTCCGCAATCCAACACTTTCCCTACTGTTGTACTGACTGTAGTGGGAATTGTAAATGTTACCCCTCCGCTACCCAACACTTTCCCTACTGTTGCACTCATTGGGGTGGGAATAGTACATTTTACCCCTCCACAATCCAACGCTTTCCCTACTGTTGTACTGACTGGAGGGGGAATAGTAAATGTTACCCCTCCGCTATCCAACCTTTTCCCTCTTGTTACACTCATTGGGGTGGAAATAGTAAATTTTACCCCTCCCCAATCTAACACTTTCCCTACTGTTGTAGTGATTGGAGTGTGAATAGTAAATGTATGCCTTCGCACTCCAACAGTTTTGCTACTGTTGCACTGACTGGAATGGGTACAGTAAATATTACTTATCCGCAATCCAACGCTTTTACTACTGTTGCTTTTATTGGAGGGAGATTTGTAAATTTTAACCAGTTTTATTATTTTTGTGTTGTGTGACGTGGGAGCAATACATTTTTTATATATTAATTTTAATAGCTTGCGTAGTTTGGAATAAATTTAATTGTAGTGAGAACAGTATATGTATTACATTTTATATTTTATATTTTATTTTATGCTGTTATAATTTATATTATTATGTTTTTGTTTATTTAAATTATAATATTTTTAATGATTAATATTTTTAACATGTATTTTTGCTACATTTAAAGAATTTTAATGTATTTATATACATATATATATATATATTTGTTTTTATATTATTTTTAAATTATAATGTAAATTAAAATTATTAGTTTTATGATGTCGATATTTTTGATATCAATATTTTATTCATAATATTTTTGTAGAGGGATATTTTGAGTGTTGATATTTTGTCAGTGTACTTCGTATGACTACTACAACAATTTTTACCAGATTACTTGACTGGTGATGTTTTTTCACCAACTCTGGCACTAACAGTGGAGCCTCATGAACTGTTAAAGCAGGAATCAAAGACTCACTGCCTGATTACGATCTTGGCGGACTGGGTTACTCCCTCATAAACGTGACGGATATGCCGTCCGCCAAATTACAATTCCATTATATTGCAATACAGGCGACAGGATATCGGTCAAGTTTGTGACGGAGTATCCCATCCACCAAAATCGTAATCAGGCCCTTAGCTATGTTATTTTATGTTTGCTAGCGGATTCTCCATAGCGATTATGGGTTCATTGTTGAAGTATGTTTAAAATTAAAATGCAATAGAAACAGATTTAGACCAAAAAAAAGGATGTTCACTCTCTCTAACGTGGAGATGGCAGCCCGTACTTTGGGTACCACTGCCACTTTAGTGTTTTTTTTAAATTGAACTACCAGAGCCGGCTATGATGTCTTCTTCAGGCTTAAGTCATACATGTGCAATGAAGGCAATATGCATCTTCAGCACGCAATGTATATCCATGATCTGCATTTTAATAATGCATGGTGCTCAGTGTGATTTTGCCACATGGCACGTTCATGGCCTATGTCATCAGGCAATTTACCTTCACTCACTTCAAGATGATGTTGCATTTCACCTTTTGCAATTCATATTTTATGCCATTCTTCAAAGGAGTTTCATTTTACTTACACACACGTCTCCATCTTTATTCTTTGTGAATTATTTCAATGCAGTTTTCGTGCAGGAGCAGTTGCAATCTACATGTTTGTGTTTTTAATCAGTTTTGTGAACCGGGCCCAGGCATACATAACCAGTGCCACAACAACTCTGCTCCACATATCACTTTAAATGTATGGATTCCAAAATAATGAACCAACGATGCTCTTGATCTGCATTTCAAACATAAGTTGACTATATGGTGCCACAGACGAGCTGTAGAGGATTAAGGTGGGGAAGGAGGGAACATGCTAGCCAACGTTACAACACCTAAGGTAGCTATTGAAGTAGTATTAGCTTTGAATATCATAGAGTATTATAGGACTTTACAGAAGTCAACAGAATGAAACTGCTCTGTTTCACTTCTTTTTGTTATGTGGCATTAGATTGGCAGACCGCATGCATCACCCCAAAGATGTTAACAGGTGAGACATGGCAGTTGCAGGCCTGTCAGTTCTGCATCATTCAGGGATAAATTAGCGGAAGCACTTAAGAAGCGTTACCAAGAACAACACTTTGACATGAGTGCGCTAGACAACCCATGACAGCCTAATTTGAAAGGAAAAATGTTAAAACAGATAAATATCATATTGCTGTTTAGACTGTGTGACCAGGGAAGTAGTTCAGTACAGTGCAATGTCTCTATCGTCTTCTGTAAAATATTTCATGATAATATTACCGAAGGCATTTTGAACGTTTTATTATCCTTGGGATGGGAGTCAAATTAGTCAACAGGTTCAGAAATTGGTTTGGGTGAACAATAAATATCAGAAAAAGCTGGTGTAACAGCTATGTCTGTTCACCAATGATTTAACTCTCAGCACCATGTTGACGTCCAGTTAGACTGCAAAAATGACATATGCATTAAAACATTTAAGAGAGTTTTCTTGGAGGTTGTCAAGCCTTGCATTTTGTGGACAGAAATACTGATTATCAGTACAAGATGGGCGAGGAGGTTTAGTAGGTCACCAAGTTTTAAAAGGCCGTTATTGTTACCATATCAAAAGATGTTTCGGTCGAAATATAAAGTATTGGAATTCATTTTTCTGCTGTACATTTCACCTATTGGATTGGAGTGAAAAGATGGTTAACGGTGTGAGATATAAAATTCATTAAAATGAAAACACTTCAAATGGAAAATAACTACTGTAGAAAGATCACACTGTCTTTAGCAGAAGGGTACTATAGCTTGAAGCATTTTTCCTCAGAATGGATAGTAAATTAATGGTGTATACTTAACAGAGCTGGTGGTGATAAATCATTTAATACAATAAAAAAAATTCAAAGAACACGATAGAACAACAGCACAAAGTAAGAGTGAGGATAATGGAACTCAAGAAGTCTCTGTAAATAGGGAAATGGACACACTAGGGGGCCGATTCTGATGCGGGTTGGAAAAGCTTCCCGACCGAATCGGTTGGGAAATGGTGTCCGACCCACTCGGATCGGGAAAGTCCGACCGGCGGAGTAGGATGCATCCGGATGCTTCCAGATACGATTTGGTTGAACTCCCATTGACTTCAATGGGAACATTTGTTCCTAACCGCATCAGAATTGGGCCCTCGGTCGGGAAGACACGTTCCCGATCCGATTTGGAAGGAGCAAATGCCGTTAGGAGGCCTTCCTAACCGCATCAGAATCAGGCCATCGGTCGGGAAGCTTTTCCAACCCGCATCAGAATCGGGCCCAAGGTATGCATGGCATTTCATCTCCACCTGCACTTTCTGACACTGAATTTGACCTCGCTCGCTCAGGTACCTCTGACTCACAGCAAGGGAAGAAAGCACCATGGCCATGGTGAATGAGAGAGTCTGGAGGTCCGAATCTGTCTTCTGGTAGAGCTACCAACAGAATATATCACCTGCAATATAGAGGACTATGCAGTGATGCAAAAAGTGGTGGTGGCAGAAAGTCTCCATCCAGCATTCCTCTCAGCCAGGCCACTTTGCATGGGGTAGCCATAGGTATTATTTGCTGGCACTTATTTGCTCTACAGTATCCATTGCACTGCCCTTGATATCCCCTGTAATGGTTACCCTGCCTTAGTTCGCCCCTTGCCCTTAGAACAATAGTTTGTGACCACCAACATTCCATCACCAGAGTTGGAGTGAAGCGGGGGCTGGCCAAAGGAGGAATTCTGACCTTGATGTGCTGTGGCTGGGGTGTGCCTTACAATAAACATATTGTAACTTGTAATCCCTCTCCTGTGGTTCATCCTACGTTTCTACACTGGTGACTAAGGATGGGATGAGAAAATTGAAGGAGAGCACACCTCAACACACTAGTTCTCAACGAATTTTCAACAGATGAGAGATCTGGACAGAGCAAGACTCGTTCAAGAGCTCTTTGGTGAGGCAGCATTTTTTTAAATCCCTGCACTGGAACTGGATTGTAGAGCAATATGGTGTGAGCGGCACGCTAGAGGGGTGTATAATCTTTTCACCTCCTGCACTGAGGTGGGGTTTGAGAACTTAGAGTGGCAAGGTCATTTTGCAGCACCCCGCTATTGGTTGACTATACTGCACATTCAAGCGGCAACGTGGCATCGTATTTCAGGGGCGGCAGACCACCTAAGTCATTATTGAATTGAGTGATCAAATCTATCTAACATTGGTCAGTACCCCCCCCATTATACAGGGCAGCATCAGAGATTGCCTCCTGTTGGAAGTCTCAGGGAAATCAAAGACTTCAACATCTTCTGGGTACCGGCCTCTGGAACTGGATGTTTCAGCTGCAACAGAGGAGAAAGAGTAACTTGACACCGTCAATGGCGCCGCTGGAGGCTCCATGACCTGAAGGCACCGCAGAGGGCAATGCTACACTTCGCACTGCAACCCTGGTCTCACCGCTGCCGCCATCTGATGCCGCTACTGAGCTCTGCTTACACCATGACCTGTGGGCCCCGCCATCCACACGGCCTCCCTTCACACTGCCGCCCTGTTATCCCCAACGGCGCTGCAACGCCATCACCGACGCCGCTGCCTGCAACATGACCTATGGCTTGTGGAGAACACAGAGCACTGTTCCACTTTGGACCGCAGCACTGGTCTCACCGATGCCGCCGCGCTAGGCTGACATAGACGCGGCTTCCTGCACCGTGGGTTGGGGGCACCGCTTGTAGGTTACTCAATGCACCACCCCATCCCACACCGCAGCCTTGGCCCACCAACGCCAGTCCCATCCACTCCAGATCGTCAACCGCCGCCGCTGCTTTCACTGTGACCTCTGGACCCTGCACACCGCATTGCCCTGTCTGGCACCGTAGACTTGGGTCTACTGATGACAGCGCTTCAGCTGCCTGCATCGTCACCTGGCAGCATCGCAATGAGCATTGCCCTGCTTCGCACCGCAGCCCTGGTCTCATCGACGCAGCTGGATGACCATCATTGAGCCACCACCTGCACCACGACCTGAGGGCACCGCACGTCACACCGCTCTGCTTCACACCACAGCACCGACGCCTGCCGGCGCTCCTGACTTCAAACTCAAGGAGTTCGATCTGTGACTTTAAGGGCCCAATGACTCCTGCACCGACTCCCGAAACTGCATCTCCAAGGGTACTGTTTTACGGGTCTGTAGCTGGCCCGCGACGCCGCGGTCGGCCTGAACTGTTGGATTTGTTTGCTCATGACATCATGATAGCCCCGGATGGTGCTATCAACTTCAAGGAACTGTGTATAAAGTCTATTTTTGCTTTATTGGTATTTGGATCACTGAATGTTGGATTTTTATAATTTTGGGTCTTGTTTTGCACAGATAAATATTGGATATTTTTCTAAAACTGGTGTGGGGTCCTTTTGTAGTATTTTTACTGTATTACTGTTAGGATACCACTCACCTGAAAACCAGGTTGTTCCTTTAGGAAGATGAGATGCTGGATCCCAACACCCCCAGGACCCTACTCCTGCAACAGTGATTAAAACACACTCTGCAGGAGGAGAAACCTAGGGGAAAGGGCAATGGGACGAGAAACAAAAGAGAGATAGAGAAATACTGTGGTCTTCGGGTTCTTGCACTTCTGATTGTCGGGCAAGGACTACTTCTAGTATTAACTGGTACAGGGTAACGATGATGTGTATTCTATCTACACAGAAATATACCACAAACGGTCAAAGGAACTGACTTTTGTTTCTTTTTAGCTTTAGTTTTCAATGAACATTCAGTTTTGTTCTTAACAATACCTCTCCTAAATATTCTGTGACTCTTATTAAGGTTTTCATAAATCTTCTAAATAATAGCTGGAGCAATTTGACATACACTATCTTTTAAACTGCATGCGAAGGAGAGAAACAGAAATATCAATATTCATACATACATGCCTGTATCTTAATATATTCTAATAATCAAGTCTTTTGCTTACTGTTTAGGACATTGTTCTGGCTCCAAATAAGCTTTCTGCTTCAGAGCGTTATTTCATAGTTTTCTGAAGAAGTCCAATTCTGTTTTCAAACTTTGTTCACAAATTAACTTTTTATCGCGACAAATTGCACAACACAAAATAAAATAAAGTACCTGATGACTTCTCAAATCGACACCAGCAAGACACGAATGCTGAGAAATACCTTTTCTAACTTTGTCCTTTTTCTCTTTTCTCTTTAGGTGTTGGAGGACTCCGGAAGTGACACGGGACTCAGGAAGGTTGCCCGGGCAACTGGAGCTGAAGAAGGGAAGGGCGTGGAGGATGCTCGGGAAGGAGAGGCGTGGCCAAGGACCGGAGATGAAGAAGACCGTGGGTGGAGGTTGCACAACGTTGGATTCCAGGTAAGCAAAATGAAACAACGAGGCCAAGCGCTTCAGTTGTTTAGACGCTCCTATTTATAGCTCTGGAGCTGGTGGGGTAACACGTGGAGGGTGTGCCCAGCGAACTGTCAACCGGCAAGTTGCAGCACATGAACAACAGGCAAAACATTACACGTGAGAAGAGGGCTGAATGCTTAGTCAAGCTTAGTCACGATTCTTTTACCATGTGGATTCGTTATTTCTACAGCTTTTGAACAAAACATGTTTTTTGTCAACTGAAGTCAATGTTCATTATTTCTCACTTAATAAACCAACATTAATTCATGACATAATTTGTATAAAATAATCAAAGCAGATATATCAGTATATTATTCTTCACGGCTATGATGCTGTAACTTAATTATTGAGTGCACATTAACTATTTTTGTCCAGAGTACAGGCCATGCTCAGTGTACAATTTCCAACAGTTGCCCCTCTCAAAGAGCGTCGTACGGGACGAGGTTTATGGGGCATCTAAGGTGGAATTGGTGTATCAACTTAGGTGCATTAACAAAGAAAGCTGGTTCCCTGGAATTTTTAATAGCATCATAACCTTTCCAGGCTATCAAATAGTACAAACGGCCCTGTATTCTTTTTGAATCAAGGATACGCTGAACCTCGTACTCTAAATGACTGTCTACTGGAATTGGTGGTGGTGGTGGTTCTTTTCTTGTCTCTGGGTTATAGACTTTTAATAGGGATACATGGAAGGTAGGGTGCACAAGATATTCAGGAGGTAACTCTAATTGGACAGTGACAAGGTTGATAATTTTTATTATTGAAAAAGCACCAATATATCGAAGTTGTAATTTTCTTGAACCTATAACATTTAGGTTTTTAGTGGAAAGCCAGGCCTTATCTCCTACTTTGTATTTTGGTGTGGGTTCTCTTTTTCTATCTGCTTGTTTTTTTCATATTTTCTTTGTATTTGTTTAAATGGATTTTCGCCTGTTCTTGAATGTCTAGTAGTTGTTATAATCGGTCCGTGACAGCAGGAATAAGAGAGGTATCAATAGAGACTGGCCAAGCTTTAGGGTGATATCCTGTAAAAAAATAAAAAGGAGTACAATGTGTTGCTACATGGTTACTATTATTGTAAATAAACTCAGCTAAGGGTAAAGCTTTATCCCAATCACTTGTTATTGTGGCCAGAAGACAACGAAAGGTTTGCACGAGTGTTTGATTCATCCTTTCTGTCCATCTGTTTCAGGATGGAAAGCAGTAGATAATGCTACTTCCATGCCTAATGTTTTACACAATTCTTTCCACAATTTGATGTAAATTGACTTCCACGGTATGATGTGATTTTAGATGGTAACTACTGTAAACGCACTAGGTGATTCATGAAAATATTGCTGAATTCAAGTGACATAGGTAATTTACGCAATGGAATAAAATGCGCCATCTTAGACAGATAGTATACAACCACAAGGATAGTAGTGTGACCATTAGTTGATGGTAAATTAATGATGAAATCTAGACTAATGGTATGCCAGTGACTAGGGGGTGTAGACAGAGGTTGTGGAAATCCTGCAGGAGCTTTATGCAAGGTTTTATTTCTAGCACAAATTGGACATGTCTCAAAATAAGTTTTAACATCTTTAGTCATTGATGGCCACCAAAATTGTTTTTTACAATTTACTAAGGTCTTTTGATATCCAGGATGTCCTGCTAAAGTTGAATCATGATTCCAGATTAGTACTTGTTTTTGTAATTCTGGAGTGGGTACGAATACACATGTTTCATGATATAGTAATCCATCTCTGATAGTGTTTTTTGAATGTGACAACCACTCTTGTATATTTTGCTTTAGACTTTCTAGCTATAATAAAGGTAAAAAGTCTTGTTGTAACGTGGGTGCAATCATTTTGTCAGAAGGTATTATCGGAAGAATAGAGTCTGCTGTATAACCAAAACGCGAGAGTACATCTGACTGTATTTGTTTGGAACCTGGTAGATATGTTATCACAAAATCGAAACCACTAAAGAAATGCAACCATCAGATATGTCGAGGTGTTAATGCTTTTACTGAGCTAAAGTATTGTAGATATTTGTGATCGGTAAATATGGCTACTGGATGTTTTGCTCCCATTAAATGATGATGCCATTCTGTGAAAACCAATTTGACGGCTAACATTTCTCTCTCTGCCACAATGTAATTTTCAGCAGGGAGCAATTTCTTTGAATAAAAGGCAACTGGATGTATTTGTCCATTATCAGGATTTCTTTGGGAAAGTACGCCTCCCACATCGACCTGAGAAGCATCTGCCTCAACAAAAAAAGAAGGTCTGGATCAAGATGTCTTAGTATAGGTGCTGATGTAAATTTCTGTTTTAAATTTCGAAAAGCCTGTGTTGCTTCTTCTGACCATAAAAAGGGTTGTCCTTTTTGTAACAACTTAGGGGTCGATTCCGATCTCGGCCGGAAGCGCACCTAACAGTATTCGTCCGGAAAAAAAACCAGCCGATTGCGTGTTTCCCGACCGATTCGAACACTCGTCCGGACGAACAAGTACGATGCGTATAACAACCCAGTTTCCGAGCGAGCCGTACTTACCCAATCCAGCTCCTGTTCCCCGCCCGAGCCGGATCCGTAAACGCCGAATCGAGTCGTACGGAAGCAAATACACAGCACCTTCCGGTCGGACGAGTACGATGCGCACTCCGTACGTGCCGAACCCGTCGCTACGTCCGAGACGTTTGAGCATCCGGGCGAGCCGTACATAAGCTCCGTTTCGCGCCACAAGACGATCCACGGCTACGAGACGAACAAGCCTGCTACGAGTACGACTCGAAGACACGAGAAACCAGAACGAGACGATCCAAGCATGAATCCCATTGCGCAGGTCCTACCTATACTCTACATCTATTACCGGGACCGGCACGGACGCGTACGGCGCAGACGGTAAGTCAAACACCAACAATACAAACAAACGACACGTACCCGAAATATGTCACACACACATAGGGATGCACAAATGACGTACACTAGCAACAGCAGAACCATAGGGGTGGGATGGCCATCACCAATGCCATACACACACATAGGGGGATGGATGCCTACCACCAACACCACCCTACCACCACCCCAACTCAGGGGGGGCTGGATGCCTACCACTACCACCACCCCTACTCAGGGGGGCCTGGATGCCTACCACTACCACCACCCCTACTCAGTGGGGGCTGGATGCCTGCCACTACCACCACCCCTACTCAGGGGGGCTGGATGCCTGCCACTACCACCACCCCACTCAGGGGGCTGGATGCCTGTCACTACTACCATCCCCACCCTTAGGGGATGGATGCCTGCCACTACCACCACCCCACTCAGGGGGCTGGATGCCTGTCACTACTACCATCCCCACTCTTAGGGGATGGATGCCTACCACTACCACCACCCCTACTCAGGGGGCCTGGATGCCTACCACTACCACCACCCCTACTCAGGGGGCTGGATGCCTGCCACTACCACCACCCCTACTCAGGGGGCCTGGATGCCTACCACTACCACCACCCCTACTCATAGGGGGCTGGATGCCCATCACTACTACCATCCCCACTCATAGGGGCTGGATGCCCATCACTACTACCATCCCCACCCATAGGGGGATGGATGCCTGCCACTACCACCACCCCACTCAGGGGGGCTGGATGCCTGTCACTACTACCATCCCCACCCTTAGGGGGATGGATGCCTACCACTACCACCACCCCTACTCAGGGGGCCTGGATGCCTACCACTACCACCACCCCTACTCAGGGGGGCTGGATGCCTGTCACTACTACCATCCCCACCCTTAGGGGGATGGATGCCCACCACTACCACCACCCCTACTCAGGGGGGGCTGGATGCCTACCACTACCACCACCCCTACTCAGGGGGGCCTGGATGCCTGTCACTACTACCATCCCCACCCTCAGGGGGCTGGATGCCTATCACTATCAGCACCCCTACTCAGGGGGGGCTGGATGCCCACAACTACCACCACCCCACTCAGGGGGGGCTGGATGCCTGTCACTACTACCATCCCCACCCTTAGGGGGATGGATGCCTGCCACTACCACCACCCCACTCAGGGGGGGCTGGATGCCTGTCATTACTACCATCCCCACCCTTAGGGGGATGGATGCCTACCACTACCGCCACCCCTACTCAGGGGGCCTGGATGCCTACCACTACCACCACCCCTACTCAGGGGGGCTGGATGCCTGCCACTACCACCACCCCTACTCAGGGGGGCCTGGATGCCTACCACTACCACCACCCCTACTCATAGGGGGCTGGATGCCCATCACTACTACCATCCCCACTCATAGGGGGCTGGATGCCCATCACTACTACCATCCCCACTCATAGGAGGCTGGATGCCCATCACTACTACCATCCCCACTCATAGGGGGCTGGATGCCCATCACTACTACCATCCCCACTCATAGGAGGCTGGATGCCCATCACTACTACCATCCCCACTCATAGGGGGCTGGATGCCTGTCACTACTACCATCCCCACCCTTAGGGGGATGGATGCCTACCACTACCACCACCCCTACTCAGGGGGGGCTGGATGCCTGCCACTACCACCACCCCTACTCAGGCGGGCCTGGATGCCTACCACTACCACCACCCCTACTCATAGGGGGCTGGATGCCCATCACTACTACCATCCCCACTCATAGGGGGCTGGATGCCCATCACTACTACCATCCCCACTCATAGGGGGCTGGATGCCTGTTACTACTACCATCCCCACCCTTAGGGGGATGGATGCCCACCACTACCACCACCCCTACTCAGGGGGGGCTGGATGCCTACCACTACCACCACCCCTACTCATGGGGGCCTGGATGCCTGTCACTACTACCATCCCCACCCTCAGGGGGCTGGATGCCTACCACTACCACCACCCCTACTCAGGGGGCTGGATGCCTGCCACTACCACCACCCCTACTCAGGGGGCTGGATGCCTGCCACTACCACCACCCCACTCAGGGGGGCTGGATGCCTGTCACTACTACCATCCCCACCCTTAGGGGGATGGATGCCTGCCACTACCACCACCCCACTCAGGGGGGCTGGATGCCTGTCACTACTACCATCACCACCCTTAGGGGATGGATGCCTACCACTACCGCCACCCCTACTCAGGGGGCCTGGATGCCTACCACTACCACCACCCCTACTCAGGGGGCTGGATGCCTGCCACTACCACCACCCCTACTCAGGGGGCCTGGATGCCTACCACTACCACCACCCCTACTTATAGGGGGCTGGATGCCCATCACTACTACCATCCCCACTCATAGGGGGCTGGATGCCCATCACTACTACCATCCCCACTCATAGGGGCTGGATGCCCATCACTACTACCATCCCCACCCTTAGGGGGATGGATGCCTGCCACTACCACCACCCCACTCAGGGGGCTGGATGCCTGTCACTACTACCATCCCCACCCTTAGGGGATGGATGCCTACCACTACCACCACCCCTACTCAGGGGGGCCTGGATGCCTACCACCACCCCTACTCAGGGGGGGCTGGATGCCTACCACTACCACCACCCCTACTCAGAGGGGCCTGGATGCCTACCACTACCACCACCCCTACTCATAGGGGGCTGGATGCCCATCACTACTACCATCCCCACTCATTGGGGGCTGGATGCCCATCACTACTACCATCACCACTCATAGGGGGCTGGATGCCCATCACTACTACCATCCCCACTCATAGGGGGCTGGATGCCTATCACTACTACCATCCCCACCCTTAGGGGGATGGATGCCTACCACTACCGCCACCCCTACTCAGGGGGGCCTGGATGCCTACCACTACCACCACCCCTACTCAGGGGGGGCTGGATGCCTGCCACTACCACCACCCCTACTCAGGGGGGCCTGGATGCCTACCACTACCACCACCCCTACTCATAGGGGGCTGGATGCCCATCACTACTACCATCCCCACTCATAGGGGGCTGGATGCCCATCACTACTACCATCCCCACTCATAGGGGCTGGATGCCCATCACTACTACCATCCCCACTCATAGGGGGCTGGATGCCTGTCACTACTACCATCCCCACCCTTAGGGGGATGGATGCCCACCACTACCACCACCCCTACTCAGGGGGGGCTGGATGCCTACCACTACCACCACCCCAACTCAGGGGGGCCTGGATGCCTGTCACTACTACCATCCCCACCCTCAGGGGGCTGGATGCCTACCACTACCACCACCACTACTCAGGGGGGGCTGGATGCCTGCCACTACCACCACCCCTACTCAGGGGGGGCTGGATGCCTGCCACTACCACCACCCCACTCAGGGGGGGCTGGATGCCTGTCACTACTACCATCCCCACCCTTAGGGGGATTGATGCCTGCCACTACCACCACCCCACTCAGGGGGGGCTGGATGCCTGTCACTACTACCATCCCCACCCTTAGGGGGATGGATGCCTACCACTACCGCCACCCCTACTCAGGGGGCCTGGATGCCTACCACTACCACCACCCCTACTCAGGGGGGGCTGGATGCCTGCCACTACCACCACCCCTACTCAGGGGGTCCTGGATGCCTACCACTACCACCACCCCTACTCATAGGGGGCTGGATGCCCATCACTACTACCATCCCCACTCATAGGGGGCTGGATGCCCATCACTACTACCATCCCCACTCATAGGGGGCTGGATGCCCATCACTACTACCATCCCCATCCTTACGGGGATGGATGCCTGCCACTACCACCACCCCACTCAGGGGGGCTGGATGCCTGTCACTACTACCATCCCCACCCTTAGGGGGATGGATGCCTACCACTACCACCACCCCTACTCAGCGGGGCTGGATGCCTGCCACTACCTCCACCCCTACTCATAGGACGGGTAATGCATGACACAACCAGCATACTCCCACATAAGGAATGTCTGAAAATTACATCCCCCAAACACCATGACAAGCGTGTGTAGTCTGTGACAAATGCCTACAACACTGAACATGACATTGAACATACAATGTGACCCCCTAGCACATGTGTCACACATAAATGTGTGTGGCCTCCACAATGCAAGCCGACCATGGCCACTGTGGCAATGGGGTTGAACACCCCATCACCACAGCGACCAAAAGGTAAGTGTGGGGTCCATAGCTGATGCACCTTTTGAACAGTGTGGCAATGGGGCCCAAAGCCCCATCATCACAGTGACCAAAAGGTAGGTGTGGGGTCCATAGCTGATGCACCTTTTGAACAGTGTGGCAATGGGGCCCAAAGCCCCATCACCACAGTGACCAAAAGGGAAGTGTGGGGTCCATAGCTGATGAACCTTTTGAACAGTGTGGCAATGGGGCCCAAAGCCCCATCACCACAGTGACCAAAAGGGAAGTGTGGGGTCCATAGCTGATGCACCTTTTGAACAGTGTGGCAATGGGGCCCATAGCCCCATCACCACAGTGACCAAAAGGTAGGTGTGGGGTCCATAGCTGATGCACCTTTTGAACAGTATGGCAATGGGGCCCAAAGCCCCATCAACACAGTGACCAAAAGGTAGGTGTGGGGTCCATAGCTGATGCACATTTTGAACAGTGTGGCAATGGGGCCCAAAGCACCATCACCACAGTGACCAAAAGGGAAGTGTAGTTAGGGTAAAAGCTGCCAAAGCCAAACTGCATGGATGATTCCTGGTCACACAACAACAAACACATCAGTGGCATAGTAGTGCTTGTGTCCCATAGCAACATAGATTGGGTGAGGCAAACAGGGCAGTGCAAATAAAACATACCTTTGGCCATGTGCATACAAACATCACCCATGGGGGCTCACATTGTCAACATTCACAAATAACACAATGACAGAAGTGACCATCATAATGCAGACCCACATATCTGCACCAATGGACACACAAATGTAGATATCCTGTGGAGACTGTAGATGTCAGGTGAACAAATACCATACCATGGCAGCAATGGGACATACAAACCATGATTATTGTGCTGACTGATGACCTAGGAGTCCCAGGGACAGCAGGGGAAAGCCACCAAACAACATACAGCCAATGGCACACTCAAGATATGCCAATGCAGTGGTGCAAATGCACAAACACAAACAGGCAGACTCACACTGCATATCAAACACAACAGGTGATGGGGGTGTGTGCCAGTGTCCCCAGGCAACCACACAACACATGAGGAGGCCTGAATTCCAATTACACAGATGTGTATACAGTGCCATACAAAAGTAACTCATGGATAGGATTCCCCTATGTGGGCAAAGAGGCATTGTTAGTTGAGAGGGAGCCCAAATTACACATGTCACACAAGCTAGTAGGAACAGCAACTAACACAGCAAGAGACAGACCCACCACAGCACTACCCCCAGGGACCCCACATTGTGGTGACACTAGCCTGCATGATAATCCCACTGTGATGACAAAGGTAGATGTCATTCACACTGTGAACCACAGCCATGTGTCCTGAGCAACAAACTACCATCACACCTACACAAGCACAAATCAAACAGCACGGCCTGCCAGCCATGGCCAATATGGAGGTAGGGGTCTAGCCGTGCAACAACTCACATTTGCACACACTCAACACCACACACCTTGATCTCCACCAATGTGCAGCAGTGAAGCTCACATGGACTGGTGACATTTCACATGCACCCATGACAATCCCAGGGGTGGTGGTGGGAACTAAGGTGCAGAAACCCATCACACATGGCCAGTCAACAAGACTCGTGAATGTCTGACACACTGCACACTACGCGGTACATGGGCATGACGTGAAATCCACCACAATCAATGGGACCCTGGCCATAGTCACACACCAATGAAGAAGACAAGGTGACACACAAAGAACACACGTACACAACTTCCAACATTGCAGCTCTGACCCTGAGGAGTGGCAGCAGTCACACACACAACGTGTCACAATCACTGAAAGCTACCACAGACTGTAAATTACATGACATGTGTAACCAACAAGTGCCAAGAGGAATCCTGATTGTGTCCCATCTGCGTTTGCCCACATCCCCAGCCCTGACAACAAAGACAACCTGGGATGACAACCTGATGAACCTTAGTTTGCCATGCACCCACATCCCGGAGTAACCAGGTCCAAGATGCTGGATGAACACAGAACAACTCAGCAAGTATCAGAAACAGGAACATCCGTAGGGACACAGCCTGTGTAGGAAAAGGGAAGGGTACACGCACAGACATGCTTACACACCACAAAACACGGGCCCAGGCAATGTCACGGGATTACACACTGCCATGAGGGCACTCCACTGTTGTGGAAGGTCCGCTGTGCCAAACCTTGTCTGTGCACAACTCAAACATGTCGGCAGAACACTCGGTCAGTGAGTCAACAACTACAACACACTGAAGGCTCTGCTCACATCAGCCTGGGTACAGGAGTGTCACGTCAGTCATCTGCATACACCCAAAACACGTGTCAAGCAAGGTGCACTGTATACACTGATGAGTCCTTCAACATTGGTGTGCTAAACTGCATGTCCAGTGGAGATGGGCACACAGTCAGGGAAATAGAAACATTGAACAGTGGTAAGCCCACCAGATGTGCATCACTGTAAGACAAAGATGTTAATTTACAAATGCAAAACGTACATCCCTGTGTCATATGCTGAACATCACACCCTCAGACTGCAGCAGAGGATGCCATAGATCCAGACTACAACAGGACACATATCCCATGGACCACATGGAGTCCATCACTGCAACACTTCATTTCCCTGATCTGAACACTATTACAACTGCAAATGCATGATGATACTCATCTACATCATGTACATCAAAAGAAAAACCACAAGTAAACAAAAATAGGCTTTATTCAGCAAATGTCAATAAAAAATCAGAAGTCCAAATTAAACTAAGGCCAATGGCCAGTCCAAATACACAGTCCCAACAGGGTGATATGTGACAACTTGTCACCCATTGCTTGCCTGCACTGGTAGGGACAGGGGACATCCCCCTTGGAGTGGCATACAAGGGGCAGGCCAGGCACCGCAGGGACAGGATCAGGGGATGCCAGAGTGAGGCAGTGAAGGGGTGGTGGGTGCAGGAGTGTCACCAGCAACTGCAGTGGAGGTGTCTGACTCAGGGGGCCGGCACCACTGTAGGGCACAAGTCAGATGGTGTTGGTGCTGCAACCACTGCAGTGGGCTGGTCTGATGGAGTGGACTGGGTCCCCACTGCAGTGCCCGAGTCAGACGGGGTGGTTGTGGACTCCACTGCAGTGCATGCCTCCAAGGGAGTGGAAGGGGGGGCAGATGAGGTGGGCAGGACAGAGGGGGGGGACCCGGTCTCCACACCAGTGGCACAAACAGGCTGAGCGTCTGGGTTGGGGGTGGAAGAGCAAGTGGCAGGGGGGAGGGCCTAAGCAGTTTGGGGATGCGGTATCGGTGTGTGGGGGAACCTGAGGCAGGGTGTGGCGGTGGAACCTGTGGAGTGGTGGGCTGGGGGATGGAGGAGAGAGACTGGGTGGTGGAGCTGCGTGGTGGTGGTGGTGGGGTCTTGCCCTTCCTGGTCCGGGGGGACTTCCGAATGGGGTCCTCAGTCTGCCTGCGCCTGGGGGAGGGTGTCAGGGGCGAGGGGCACTCCCCTCTGTGTGGGTGGACTTCCTCTTCCCCCGGTATGCCGGATCTGCAGGATCGGAGGGGAAGAGGCCGAGGTCACACAGGAAGATCTGCTGTGTAGGTGGGGTTGCAGGTGAGGCAAGGGAAGGGGTCTTGGAGGGAGAGGATTTCGAGGACTGCGGAGTGACTGTGGATGCCTGTGTGTGTGTCTGCTCCCCATCCCCTGTGTGTGTGGTATCTGTCCCCTGAGGATGCTTGTGTGCACGTCTTGCCTTTCTTTTGGGTGTGTCTGTGCTGCTCGTGTCTGTGTGCTTGGGTGCTTGTGCAGGTGTGCATGTGCTTTGGACAGGTAGGGTGCCAGGAAGTGTGGATGGGGCAGAGGTAGGAGGTGGGAGGGACTGTTGGAGGAGGGACACTGCTGCCGTCAGGGAGGAGTCCATGGACTTATTGCTCCTCTGTAGGGCAGACATACCCGTCGAGATGCCCTCCATGAACGACACCAGCTGTGTCAACAGAGTGGTGTGTGCATGGAGGACACTCAGCATTGCTGTCTGCCCTACATGGAGCTGCCGAAGTAGGTACACAGACTCCTCACTCAGGGCAGCAGGGGACACAGGGGCAGGCGATGAGGTGCCTGGCACGAAGGAGACACGCTCCCGAACACGGGAGCCTCCACGGACCTCTGGAATTGGAGCCAATGGGAGGGCGGTGCTGGTGGTGGTGGTGGCGGGGCCAGACAGACTAGCGGGGGTGTTGTGGCTGCTGACACCCGCCTCCACAAGGGAGTCATCCTCCGAGCTGCTGTGGTCCTCAGCTGAGGCGGATGGTGCTGAGGACTCCTCGGTGTGGCTCCCCTCGCCCTCCGTGCCACTGGGTCCCTCTGACCACTCGTCGGATGCTGACCCAGTCTGGCTCCGCTGCTCCTCCTGGTCCGTGGAGCTGTCTCCTCCTGTGGCCGTGGATGTATCTGCAAACAATTAGGGAAACAGACAAACATCAGTCACCTGCACTGACCGCACACACCACAGTAAGTACAGCACTTACAGAACCAGCCCTGGCATCCTTAGTTGAACATTGCCAAAACTCCTCACACAGATTTGGAGAAGCCAATTGTCAGTCTGATGGTCAACCATGGGACTCACACCCCTCCTGCCCTTGCACCCATCTGTCTGGTGCCTGTCTGATGGTAAGACCCCAGTGTGGACACATGCACCACCTACACAGTTGTTGGACATTGCAGGGAACACGGTGAAGTATGTGAACATGCACACATCACATCTCTTGCCACTGAGTCAGTGCAGGTGTCCAGAGAAAGGGATGGCCAGAGTCTAAATAGAAATGCATGCCACAATGGGGTGCATGTTGCACATGTCACTCCCCTGCAGGATCACTCTTGGGAAGTTTAATGCCATGACACAGGCATGCGTGCAAAGTCATACATCACTGTCTCCAGTCACATGGCCATGGCAGCCTGCCAACAACAGTCTGCACTGTGTCACAATCCTAGGACATGGGGAATGCAAGTTATGTAACTGACAAGTGCACATGTCCATCCCCCACACACCACATCATCTGAACTAGTATTTGTCCACGTCATGCCAATTGGACATATGGGGGACATGAAACACAACTCCCAGAACCTGAGCACCTCACAGTGTGCTGTGAATGAATAACAGCTGCCTGAAAGTCACAGTCGCATACACCTGTGTGCACAGTCAAGTGATCAAACATCTATAAGTCACAGAAGTATCGTCTCTCATGGTCACATCTCAGATGGCCTGCTGAACCCTAACCAACAAACATCCCAGTAGTCCTGACAACGAAGCCACAGCACAATGACACAGAGGCAGACACCTGAGGGAACACCTGAGGGAACATGTCACTGATCACAACATGTCAGATGATCCACTGGAGTGGGAGTACAGAGTCTACTGTATGCCCTGGAGTAGGCATGACTGTCCAGCTCCACCTGTAAGAGGGATGAGTCCTGGACAGTAGGCAGGTGTCTAAGCATGTGTGACACACTTGATATACATACTCCTGAGGCCCAAACATTGTTCCCACCCGCAGCATGGGGGGGTGCCAAATACCCCAGGGACATGTGGTGAATCAGATCGGCAAGTGGACCACATATCAAAGTTACACCCAGATTACATGTCAGGACTTGGGCATTGTGTGAGCAATTGACCCACCCATGAATCCCACAACATAGTCACCGGAACAAATGCTGTCCCCCACCTTGAGCAAAGCAAAATGCAATGACACAGTCCCCAAGTGACACAATTTCCTGACTGTAAGGGCCACACATATGCGTATCAGATGAGGAGTGGGCATGTCACAATAGAGGGACATGGGTCCTGGACCACAAGACTGATGTACTGTGGAAGTTTAACCAGGCCAGAGGAGGGCACATAGCATGTCAGACAAAGTGCACAGTGCTGTCATGGACTCACCCCCTCCTTGCTGCTGTCTGGCCTTCGGCTGCCCATCCAGGTCAGGGAAGACCACCGCCAGTATCCTGAGCATGTGGGGGGTCAGGGTCCGGTGTCCGCCCCTCCTGCGAGGAGGCGACAGCTTCAGCTGGACCCTTGCGATCCTCCGGGTCCAGCCTCGAAGGTCCTGCCACCTCTTCTGGCAGTTGCGGATCCGGCGCTTGTAGTCCCCACGGATCTTACTGCCCGGGCGATGGTCAGCCAGATTTCCTGCTTCTGGTGGGCATCAACCTGTGAGGATGACAGAGTGAAAATGCCATTACTACACATGCAACATATACGTGCATCACACAGTTGGATATACATGTCTCAATCACTGGGGCACATGATGTACACAGGCAGTGCAACGATGGCTATGAACAGTTTGCCAGCAGTTACTACATGGTATCATTGCATGGGAAGTAAACCTTGTTGGAATGCACTGTTACTGCACTGTACCTGTTCAGTGCATGTAACTACACACTTTGGGGGGTCAGAACTACTCAGTGAGCATGCTAGCCAGTGGTGTGCACACTGTAAGTCCTACTAGTCAGACAACATGCAAAATTAGTAAGGCAGTGGACAGCACACTCACCTGCTCCCCTGGTGTCCCATACAGCTTGCTGTACTGTGGAAGGAGGCTGTCCAGCAGGGCCTGGTTCTCCTCAAGGATGAAGGCTGGGGCTCTCTCCACAGTACGTGCCATTGCAGTAGCCAGAGGATGCAGAGACAGCAGCAGTGTTGGTGGCAGATGTCGTCCTGGAGCATGTAGTGCAGGCAAGTGAGCTCTCAGGGGAACAGCCAGCATTATATGTGTGCTGCAGAGGCAGATACTGTCCCATGTGTCCAAAGTATTAGGTCCAAGTCGTTTGCATCTTCTGAATCTGACCAATCCATGGAATAGCAGCACTAATACACGCCCACAGCATCCTTCAAAAATCCAAGTTCATGACACCCATGATTTTGCAACATTGTTGTGGCTGGCCAACTGAATTCACTGCATCAGACTCGTTGAAGCTTCGAATACGCGTCCGTTGCCATGCCAGGCCCCAGCCAACGCGTGCGCACCGTTCGATCCATTGCTGTACAACGCGTATTTCGGGATACAACGCGTACCCGCTCCCAACAGATGCAATGGGCCGTGCGGGCACACCGATCGTTCCATTGCTGTACAACGCGTATCCGCTCACAACAGATGCAATGGTCCGGCCGGGCACACCGATCGGTCCATTGCTGTACAACGCGTATTTCGGGATACAACGCGTACCCGCTCACAACAGATGCAATGGGCCGGCCGGGCACACCGAACGGTCCATTGCTGTACAACGCGCACCCGCTCCCAACAGATGCAATGGGCCGTGCGGGCACACCGATCGGTCCATTGCTGTACAACGCGTACCCGCTCACAACAGATGCAATGGTCCGGCCGGGCACACCGATCGGTCCATTGCTGTACAACGCGTACCCGCTCCCAACAGATGCAATGGGCCGTGCGGGCACACCGATCGGTCCATTGCTGTACAACGCATACCCGCTCACAACAGATGCAATGGGCCAGCCGGGCACACCGATCGGTCCATTGCTGTACAACGCGTATTTCGGGATACAACGCGTACCCGCTCACAAGATGCAATGGTCCGGCCGGGCACACCGATCGGTCCATTGCTGTACAACGCGTACCCGCTCACAACAGATGCAATGGTCCGGCCGGGCACACGGATCGGTCCATTGCTGTACAACGCATACCCGCTCACAACAGATGTAATGGGCCGGCCGGGCACACCGATTGGTCCATTGCTGTACAACGCGTATTTTGGGATACAACGCGTACCCGCTCACAACAGATGCAATGAGCCGGCTGGGCACACCGAACGGTCCATTGCTGTACAACGCGTACCTGTACAGGTCAGTCGCATATGTCACCATGCTTGTCACTGGTGAACGTATGCCAGCCACATATACCTGCCAGAGACCCAGGGGCACACCTACAACACCACACCCAGTCCACACTGTTTCCTAAGGCATGTAAGGCTGCATTACCTTTTCTGTGTATGGGGGTTAACATGTGGTTTCTGTGGTGGCACTTGTGGGCAGCCACACCCAGGCTGTGCATGTGTTCATGGGGACAGGGTCCTTTGTGTGTTGTGCACATGACCACTGTGATGTGCAACAGTTCATTTCGGAGCATGTGGCATGGTCACATTTCCAGGTTGTGTATGTGTGTGACATGTCACATACCCCCAGGGTCCCATGGGGGAAGGCATGTACGTCACTGGGTGAGCCATTGCCACAATAGTGATGTCCCTCCACAGTCTGTGTGCATGTTGTGTTTCCGATGTCTCTGATTCCATGTGCACGATGGGAGACAGTCTCCACATCAACGTTGCTTGTGCATGGACTTTGATGTTGTGCGTCACTGGCATCCATGTCTGTCCTGCGGAGGCGACAGGGGCCACTACCTGTGGGAGTCCTGTTTGTTTTTCTGACGTGTACATGATACGCCATGTCATGCCAGTGGCCATGTGGCAAGACAGGGTCACTGGGAATCTACCTGTCAATGAGCTGTGATGCCTGTGGCGCATCTGTCCAGACATGTCACTGTGGTGTGTGTGTGGAACGTGACAGCAGTAAATGGGTACTGTGACACAGCCTAATGGTTTCCCATAGCACAACCTGGAACCTGTTGTCCACACATGTTGTACTGAGAAGTTAGATGATGGCCATGTAGGTGCGATTTATGTCCGAACAGAACGGCACACACATCAAGTACTTGTGTCTCGTAATGATGTATCATGTGAAATTGAGTATGGTGAATGGCACATATGTGGGGTGACTGACAATCTTTCTTTCTTCAACCTATGCACTGCAGGGCTCCATCTGTCCATAGACCATTACCTGACCTGGCAACGATGGTGGAATGTGACAGCATCCAACGGTACCGCTTCACCAGGCAGCTGATGGAGGATTTGGCAGTGCGCTTGGCACCACATTTGCAACCTGGCCGGCCGTACCCTACGGCGCTGACCCCCCAAGGTGAAGGTAATGGCAGCCCTACACTTCTTTGCCACCGGTACCTTTCAACACACTGTGGCGACTGCCGGTGGGATGTCACAGACTATGTTCAGCCGTGTGCTACGCGATGTTTTGGAGGCAATGTTGAGATGCCTGAACCAGTACATCTATTTCCCTACACGTCAACAACTCACTGACGTCAAGAGTGACTTCTATGCCCTGGGGAGGATGCCACATGTCATTGGCTCCATTGATGGGACACATGTGGATTTGGTACCACCACAGGCACATGAGCAGGCATACCGGAACCGGAAACATTACCATTCGATCAATGCTCTGGTGGTATGTCTTGCAGATATGAGCATCACACATGTGTGTATCCGTTTCCCTGGTTCAGCACACGATGCCTACGTGATGAGGAGTAGTCGCATCCCGAGGATGATGGCACAGATGCAGAACCAGCGTGCCTGGCTTGTCGGTGTGTACTGACTTTGTACCATTGTGTGTGTTCTGCTCTGTAGTATACCGCCCACTTTTCCAAATCAGCTAATGTGCACTTGTCTGTCTGTAGGTGACTCCGGATACCCCAACATGCCGTGGTTGCTGACACCCCTCAGGAACCCTGTGACACCAGCCCAGATGCGCTACAATGAGGCACATGGTCGGACCAGGAGAGTGATTGAGCGGACATTTGGTCTCCTGAAGAGCCGCTTCCACTGCCTGGACAAGACAGGAGGGGCCCTCCCATATGCCCCAGCAAAGGTGTGCAAGATTGTCATCGTCTGCTGCATGCTACACAACCTGGCAGTGTGGAAGGAGTTGCCTCTCATCCTGGATGACGATGACCAACGTCCGCCACCTGTGGAGGATCCTGGCCTGGACCACGTTGCCAGTGATGATGATGATGATGATGGTGATGTCCGCACACAGCTCATCACCAACTTCTTCAGCTGAATGTGAGTATCCAGGGAGCTGTAATGTGAATGATGTGAGTTTGCATGATATGTGTGGGTGATGCTCTGGTGCTGTTTGAGTGTGGCCATGTGCTACTTGACTGGATGCGTGCAGCAATGTGTCCTTACAGGTAGTCTGTACTCCCCAACAGTTTTGACATGCTAACTTGGTTTTGTGTAGTTGTCTTGTGACATGTATTGAGCATGAGTATTGCAGTTCTGTCCTGTTCTTCAGTGGTTTTAACTGTGTGTCATGTCTGTCCTTCACAGGGTGCTTACTGAGTACTTTGGTCAACTTGCATCCCCCGACACCATGATTCAGCTTTCAGGGTGGCAGCAGTAGTTTCCCTACAGGTGATGTGCCACACACCCCTGGACTTCATATCTTCTGCACTTGTTGACTGTGTGGCCACTGCCACGTGGGTAAACCTTGCATTTGTAGTGGAAACAACATGTTGCAAATGTGTAATAAACCTGTGCTTCACTTTGGGATGTGCATTGTCTGTGGTCACACATCTGACTGACATTTGCTTACTGCACCTGTGGGCTAGTTGACACAGACTCTGAATAGGTGTGGTGTCTGTGCATTCCACAGTATTTCCTGGCAACATCACTGTAGGCGATGAGTCCGATGGCCCTGGTGTCTCTGTGTTGTGTAGCCCTAGTGGTGTGTCTCCCTCATATGTGTCACGTCACCATGACTCACATGACGGTGTTGTACTTGCTGTAGCAGTTAGCATACACAGTGTAATTTAGCAGATCATCATAACAGTATCCACATTTGAATAACAACAGAGGCAAGTATGGTGTACTAGTGATTTTATTTACAGAAATGTGTGTGTGTATAGTGCACAGGATGGTGGGTGCTGTACATTGGGATTGTGATCCAAAGTTCCCAGATGAGTTGGAAGTCTTGGTAGCAGAAATGTCCTGAGTGAAGTCCACAGTCATATGATACATTAGTCCAACTTGAACTCCCCATGTCATGTGGGAGAGTTGTGTTGCATTCGACAGGGTGAAAAGTTTGCACACAAAGGAGAATTTCCGGAACAGGTGTTGGCTTCCTGGGGGATGTACGTGGCCATCAACCTCTCAGTTTTCCTTCCTCGGACGACCCCTCTTCTTTGGGGGGACCCTCACGTGCAGGCTGCTGCGGTGCAGGGGAGTCTCCGCCAGAGTCCTCCTCCCTCCCTGTGGCGGTGTCAGTTGTTGCAGCACCAGATGTTGTGGGCACACAGGGAGGTGTGGCCATGTTGGTGCTAATCTGGCGGAGGCATGTCAATATGTCCCTATGCACCGCTGTGAGTTCTTGCAATGTGTCCCACTTGGACTCCATGCAAGACATGTGTGTCTCCACATGGGACATGTGGGAGTCCAAGCGGGCATGATGGGCAGCCTGCTGCTGTTGTATGTCCTTGAGGATCCCCACTACCTGTCTGACCTCTCCGGTGCTATTCTGGTACGCATCAGCGATGCGTGCCAGTTGTGGGTCATCATGCAGTCCAGACCCCTCTGCAAGCAGCGACCTATGTCTACCACCCCTCCCACCACCCCTGGCGACACGTGCAGGACCTGCGGTGGCACGCACAGGTGACCCGAGGCCCCCTTGGGGGTTGTTAGTGGTGTTGTTGTCCGTTGCTCCACAGTGGGCCTGGGGCCCTGTGCTGTTGTCATCGGTGGTCCTTGGTCTGTCCGTGTCGGCGGGGGTGGTCTGTGTGTTGGCAGTTGTTGGAGGGGTGGTTGCAGGGGGTGCAGATGTTGGTCCTGCTGGTGCTGCATGATGACTCACACCGGAGGTGCCAGGTAGGTCTTCGCCTTCCGAGGAGGGCAGAGGCTGTTCCACACCAGTGAGCTCAGTGTCCCCCGGAGCCTGGGACAGGGACTCCTCCTCACCTGCTGCTGTGTCCCCATCATCATCACCTGTATTTGGAAGAGACACACATTGTATGTTATGTTTCTACATGCATCAATGGTTCACACACCTGACAGTTGTGACTGTACCTCTGGATGCGGGCATGTACATTGCATTGTCCTAAGTTGTCACAGTCAGAGGTTGATATTGGTGTAGCACATTGTCCTGCATACCTGGGGCATTTCAATGTGAATGTTGAGGTGTGTGCATGGCCAGCATTGGTTGTATTTGGTGGACATCCAGCCATCCTTCTCCACCTAGCCCAGTTATCCCACCATGAAGCATGCCACCCTTGCAGTGGGTTCAGGTTGACTCTCAGGATGTCATTCAGTGGTGTCTTGCTGTTCGTTGTTGCACAGTTCCCAGCAGGGCCTTGTGCACCCCACAGCAGTACCCAGTGTCAGCCATCTTGTCAGTCCTTATCCACTCCCTGTGATGTGAGCATGGTTCAGAGTGGTGTTGATGGGCCAATTGTGAGGGTGAGCAATATCTGTGACTCCAACTCCCATCATGCTATTGCCTACACCCCCTTCCCAGCATGCCCATACTTCCTTCCTTTTGACTCTGCTTCCCTGTGGGGTAGTGTGCCTGTGCTGACAGGATGGCTGACAGTGTTGTCCTGGCGTTTGTTTGGCTACAAGTCCCAAGAGTGTCCCTGTGCTTCACACAGCATTACCCAGGGTGGTGGTTCTTTGTGGGATCTTCATTTGGAGTGTGAGGCATTGCATTCTCCCAGGTGGGTTATGTGGAGTTTGTGTTGAGGGGGTGTGTGAGGAGAGCTGCTTGTAACTATGGTCAGTGCTATCAGTCCTCCTTCCCACCCAGCCAGATATCCCACCATGCAACGTGCTTGCATTGCAGGGAGTGCAAGTTGGCTTTCAGGCTGTCAGGCAGTGGTGTTCTGCTGTTTGTTGGTGCACAGTTCCCAGCAGGGCCTTGTGCTCCCCACAGCAGTACCCAGTGTCAGCCATCTTGTCAGTCCTTATCCACTCTCTGTGATGTGAGCATGGTTCAGAGTGGTGTTGATGGGCCAATTGTGAGGGTGAGCAATATCTGTGACTACAACTCCCATCATGCTATTGCCTACACCCCCCTTCCCAGCATGCCCGTACTTCCTTCCTTTTGACTCTGCTTCCCTGTGGGGTAGTGTGCCTGTGCTGACAGGAAGGCTGACAGTGTTGTCCTTGCGTTTGTTTGGCTACAAGTCCCAAGAGTGTCCCTGTGCTTCACGCAGCATTACCCAGGGTGGTGGTTCTTTGTGGGATCTTCATTTGGTGTGTGAGGCATTGCATTCTCCCAGGTGGGTATGTGGAGTTTGTGTTGAGGGGGTGTGTGAGGAGAGCTGCTTGTAACTATGGTCAGTGCTGTCAGTCCTCCTTCCCACTCAGCCAGATATCCCACCATGCAACGTGCTTGCATTGCAGGGAGTGCAAGTTGGCTTTCAGGATGTCAGGCAGTGGTGTTCTGCTGTTTGTTGGTGCACAGTTCCCAGCTGGGCCTTGTGCTCCCCACAGCAGTACCCAGTGTCAGCCATCTTGTCAGTCCTTATCCACTCCCTGTGATGTGAGCATGGTTCAGAGTGGTGTTGATGGGCCAATTGTGTGGGTGAGCAATATCTGTGACTACAACTCCCATCATGCTATTGCCTATACCCCCTTCCCAGCATGCCCATACTTCCTTCCTTTTGAGTGGACTTCACTGTGTGTGAGTGTGACAGCAATGGCAAGATGGCTGACAGTGTGGTCCTGTTGTTTGTTGGTGCACAGTTCCCAGCAGGGCCTTGTGCTCCCCACAGCAGTACCCAGTGTCAGCCATCTTGTCAGTCCTTATCCACTCCCTGTGATGTGAGCATAGTTCAGAGTGGTGTTGATGGGCCAATTGTGTGGGTGAGCATTATCTGTGACTACAACTCCCATCATGCTATTGCCTACACCCCCTTCCCAGCATGCCCATACTTCCTTCCTTTTGAGTGGACTTCACTGTGTGTGAGTGTGACAGCAATGGCAAGATGGCTGACAGTGTGGTCCTGTTGTTTGTTGGTGCCCAGTTCCCAGCAGGGCCTTGTGCTCCCCACAGCAGTACCCAGTGTCAGCCATATTGTCAGTCCTTTTCCACTCCCTGTGTTGTGAGCATGGTTCAGAGTGGTGTTGATGATCCAAATGTGAGGCTGCCCATTATCTGTTACTACGAGTCCCATCATGCTCTTGGCTACACTGACTTCACCAGCATACACAGGATTCCTTCCTTTCTGTGAGCTTCCCTGTGAGGTGGTGTTCTAGTGGTGGTTAAATATCTGACAGTGTTTGTTGGTTAGATTTGTGCCACTGCCTAGCTCTATTTGGTATTGGGTTTGTACATGTCATGACACAGTTACATATCACTATGACATGGCATGTATTGTGTTTATCTGACTAACATACACTTCTTGGGATGATTATCTTTTGGTTGCTGTTGATTTGCTAGGGGTGCATGGTTTGACTATCCCTTGACAGTGATGTGTGTGTATTGGCACACAATATTGTGTATATTAGTTGTGTACTCACCAGGCTCTGGGATGTTTGTTAGTCCATATACGCTCACTGGTGGTAGGATGGCCCGCACCTTCTCCTCCCAGGGCCTGAGGTATACTGGTTTGGCAGGAGGGCCACTGCCGGTGTGCTGGCTCAGGAGGTAATCCTTCTTCAGTAGATGTGTGTGTGTGTGTGCGTGCAAGTGAGGGTGTGTGAGTGTAGGTTTTGCTGGGTGTGTGTGAGGGTGCTATTTGTTGAGGTGCTAATGGTGTGTGGCTTTTGTGTTGGATGAGCTGTGTGTGTGTCTGTGTTTGCTGTCTGATGGTGTTCTGTGCTGGCAGGTCAGTGGAATTTGCAAAGGATCATGGTAGGGATTTGTGGCCTTTATGTAGGTGGAGTTGGGGGTGTGTCCTTGTTCCATTTTTTCACCCCCTGTATTTATTGGCTTTGTCATTGCTTGTTTGGCCCTCTTTTTTGTATTTTTTCATTTGTGATTATTGTGCATGTAGGAGTTGTTCTTCTGACCGAGTAGGACGTTGCAGTTGTCTCGTGTGCGCCTCTCCGAGTCGTTCCCGCTGTGTTTCAGCTCAGTTTCATATGCGGCGTACGCGTCGGTCGCGGAGTATTGTGTTTGTTCGGCTGGCTTTTGTATGCGTGTCGGTCGTACGGCTTGGGCTCCGTGCGAATCGGTCTGATTTTACACCCATTGCATCCTACTACGCGGGTCGGAGTTCGCGGGTACGTTTCGTTTGGGTTGATTCCTGGTGCGTGTTGGTCGTTTCGATTCGCGTGGTTTCCCGGCCGGATAGCTTGTTTCCGTCCGGCTCGGTCGTTCGCCTTGAGTTCCGTACGAGTCGGTCGTGATTCACATGCATTTCATCGTACTTCCCAGGTCGGGCAACGCCGGTACGTGTCGGTCGGACTATATTCCCGTACCGAGTCGGTCGGGTGGTTTTCCGGCCCGAATCGGATTCGGCCCCCTAGTGATAGGAGAGACAATTTCAGAAAACTGGTTAATGAAACGCCTATAAAAATTTGCAAAACCTTTTGGACTTTTTTACTGAACTAGGTTCAGGCCAATCTAGTATAGCAGTTACCTTTTTTGGGTCCATCATTATTCCTGTTGAGGACAGGAGATATCCTAGGAATTCTACAGTATCTGTGTTAAAAGTGCATTTTTCTAACTTAGCAAATAAGTGTTTTTCTTGTAATCGTTGTAACATTGCTCTGACTTGCTGAAGATGCTCTTCTTTGTTATTGGAGTAAATAAGGATGTCATCAATATAGACAACCACACAGATGTCAAGGAATTCACTTAATATCTCATTTATGAAGTATTGAAAAGCCTCAGGGGCGTTACACAGGCCAAAGGGCATGACGGTGCACTCGAATAATCCAAATTTAGTTCTAAATGCAGTTTTCCACTTGTCACCCTCTTTGCCCCATTTAAGATGATATGCCTCATGAAGATCCAATTTTGTATAGATAGTTGTCGTAGCTGATCCAGAAGCACTGAAATCAATGGCAATGGGTATTTATTTGTTATCGTTGCCTCATTGAGTCCGCAATAATTAATACAAGCCCTCAAGCCACCATCCCATTTTGGGACAAAGAAAAGTGGCGAGGAAACAGGTGAAGTTGAATGACAAATGAAACCTAGTTCTAACAGTTCGTAGTATTGTCGTAAGAATTGTGTCTCAGCTACAGTAAGTGCGTACACTTGACTATTAGGTAGAGTGGCACCTGGAAATAAATCTATGCGGCAATCATACGTCCTATGTGGAGGTAGTGTAGTTGCCTTTACTGGATCAAAGACCCCTCACCCACCAGGGTTGCCCCTTGGTGGCATGCTTCATCATTGGGGTTCATCCCAATTCTCTACAGATTGAGGCGTGCTACGACCAAACAGTTACGTGGGAGCACTTACAGATGGAGTCTATGATAAAGACAGTGTAGGTGAAGGGCAGTGGAAATTAAGTGCTGGTAGGTTAAAAATACCTGACTAGTAGGACTATTGTTTTATTCCCGCCTCTAGCCGGTAAGGTTAAAATCAGGGGTTGTGACTGAAGGAGTGGCCTGCAATGAGTCTGTTCTCTTCAGAAATGATCAGTCAACATGTTTCAAACCATTCCCCTAATGGCTATTCTTCAGGACCTATAGGAAAACTAATCCCATTGGTACCACTCCTCAGAATCCTCTAATAAGGACACAATGGACAGCATGCCATACGCATACCCCTATTATACATACAGTAACTTTTGTGTCATTCCGTATCTGAAACGAAAAGAAGGTGAAAAATTAAAAACAAAACGGCTTATCAGCCTTGGCTGACAGACCTAGATAACGCAAATAAACAACAATGTGAAACAACCTGCTGTGAAGGTGCTTAGCAAACCTGTAGAAACGTGATCACTCCGTACGTGAAAAAACGATAAATGCCCACCATTGTAGCTTTCACTCAGTAGCTGTGAAAATGTCTCCACCAATATGGTGAGGCATCGCAAGACAAAACAAACACACAAATACCATATTACATACATGTTTGACGCCGTACTAGTGCGTCATGGTCTTGCCAGGGAGGAGGGGCCTGTAGTCAAACCCTAAGGAAAGGAGAAAATGGAACATTGGATCGTCAGGTGATAGTAACCAGTGTTGAGCTGTGGGACTGAAGAAAAAGCGAAGGTTGTCGATTGAGTACCTCCACTCGTAGCTATCAGGAGATATGACACGTAAGACCGCCCAGTTTACTTACTTCGTCAAGGCCGTGCTCGGCCTTCTTGCCTAAATCGATTCCCTGGAGACCGCAACTTGACGATGTGTGTCTCCGGTTCCCTTTTCAAACTGACGCGTAGCGGTTCCTTCCGCACACGTGACCAGTTTGTGAAAAGACTAGACCACTCTGTGGTCTTCACAAATGGCCTCCCGCCGCGGTCAAAAGCGGGGTCATTTTGGAATATTAGTTCGTATGCATAATAGTCAATATTTTACAAAAAATCACAACCTAAAGAAGGGATGTTTATTCATGAACTTTTCGCTATCATGAAGGCAGTGTGTAGGGACACCAGATTATACCCCATTTCGTATAGATCGGAGATGAAAATCCTACAAATCTAAAGGCATCAATATCATGTTGCTCACTGTGATGTAAAACCAATTTGTGGAGAGACCAGACCGCTCCGTGGTCTTCACAAATGGGCGCCCACCACGGGCCAAAACGGAGCAATTTATGAAAAATTTGTATGTATGGATAATTGGCAATAATTTACAATAATTTATACCCTAAGGGAGGAATGTCTATTCAAAAACTGTTCGCTATCATAAGGGCAGTGTGTTGGGATACCAAATAATACTTGTTGCTCACTGTGATGTAAAAACCACTACAAGAGGTGATGCACCAGAATTAAGGTGACCCTATGTTGCTTTTACAAAACGAAAGACATTGACCCGGTGTTACTTGCTGCAGTGTGGGTCCTAAAAGGGATTTAGTTTAGACAAATGGTCCAATAAAGCGTGTATTTCCACACTGTTGGAAAATCAAAGAAAAATACCCCAAGGAATATTGTCATTAAGACCCTGGGTATCTGTTCTGAGTTTAAACACCCATCTCTGCTCCTTTTCCAGAAGCCGTTGTTCACAATTGTCTGTGTTCCTGATATGTTCAAGAATCACCCATTTCAAATCTCGGGGTGTATGTTTCAGTTCAAGAAAATGGGATAAAATCTTCATTGTGATGCGTTGGCATCGGACATTGCTACGGTGCTTGCATATTCTGGTGCTAATTTTGCAAGTGGTCATGCCTACATAATGCAAATTGCAGGGGCAAGTGATCAGATAGACTACCCCTGCAGTGTTGCAATTTGTCAGATTACAGAGTTCCCATCTCATTCCATTGTTGGAAAAACATAGGGGCATATTAGCAAGGGCGTTATCGCCGCTTTAGCGGCACTTTTTGCCGCTAAAGCGGCGATATTTCTATCGCCCTATTAGCAAGCTGTCGCTAACAGCTGTTAGCGACAGCTTCATGGCGAAAGCGACCGTTTTGGTGCCGCTTTGCATGTCAGCGATATTTATCGCTAATGACATGCAAAGTAGGCGTTCCCAACTAAAAGCGACTGCAAACAGTCGCAAACACAACTTCCCCCTATTACCAATGCCCGCGAAGCGATAAAAAAATTCGCGCTAACCGCGATTATCTCTGGAATTTAACACCTACTAAAAACCTGACTTAACCATTCTAGTCAGTGGGAGGTGGATTGTAAGGTTAAGTCCTCACCTGCCTATTAGCGAGCTTTTCATTAGCGCAGTGAATTTATCGCTGGATTTCTCGCGCTATTGCTGGGTTTCGCCGCTATCGCTGGATTTTTTATCGCCTTGGTGATAAGCGTTGATAATAACGCGTTATCTCCGCGATGAAATCCAGAGATAGCCGGCGATAAAAAAAACAGCGCTAAGCGCGCTTTGCGATAATTATTGCAAATCCTTGGTAATATCCCCCATAGTTTTAGTGATCTTAGTGAGATGGCAAATGCTGCAATTCCCGCAGGGATAGAGGCCCATAAGTGATGTTCCAGAAATAGATTGGCTCACTGGTCTCGTATTAGTGAGCCGGGGGCTGGTATGCACTAGCATATCTCTCAGGCTTTTTCCTTTCCTGTGAGAGAACATAGGTTTTGGTATGTTCAAATTGCCACTGTTCAGAATCCGCCAGTGTTTTCGTATAACTTTTGAGACTCGGTCTGAAGCTATGCTATATGTAGTTATGCAGATAGATCTAATTTTTCTTGCTTGTCTGGTGTGTGGCAGGGTTCAAGTAGACTATCCCTATGGTTGTTTAAGGCGCGCTTTTTTACTTTTGACACTATTCGCCTCTGGTAGTTCCTTGCTATCAATTTCTATGTCAGTTTCTCTGCCTGTATTCTGTAATCATTGAGTTCTGTACAGTTTCTCCTGAGTCTTAAAAATTATCCAAACAGTAGATTTTCTTTTCGGTGTCTGGGATAGAAACTGTCATAAAGTAGTAAGCAGTTTAATGCTGTTGGTTTCTCGTGGGTATTAGTCTTCAGAATCCCTTCTTCTGCAATGATGTTAAGATCCAGAAAAACTAGTTCTGTCCTACTCATAGTGTGAGTGAACTTCAGGAAGGTGTTAAGTGTATTAAGCCATGTTATAAATTCTTCAGCTGTGGACTCATCGCCATCCCAGATCACCAGGATGTAGTTGATGTATCTTTTCCATGTTTTTATGTGATTGAGAAAGGGGTTAGTGTCATTGAGAATTTTTTGTGTCTCCAGGTGATGTAGATACAACCACGCCACACTCGGGGCAAAGGTACCCCCCATGCTAGTCCTGTGGTGTTGGAGGAACAGCATTCCTTCGAAACGAAAGACATTTTCGGTTAAGGCCCATTTGCAGCATTCCAAGACCAGGTGTTTGGGCGTATGATAGGTCCAGTTCACTTCAAACAGGACCTCCTCGATAATATCGAGTGTTTCTTGATGCGGTAGACTTGTGTACAGGCTTTCGACATCAAGTCCAATCAAAATATTGGTATTGGGATTAAATGGAAAATCCCAAAGGAGACATTGGACCACCTTAGTATCTTGTAAGTATGTATTAGTACTCAGAATTAGAGGTCTTAGAAAGGCATCCGCAAACTTTGAAAGGGGCTCTAATAAAGAGCTGATTCCTGATACAATTGGTCGTCCTAGAGGATTAGTCAGTGATTTTTGGATCTTGGGAATCGTGTAGAAATATGGGGTGATAGGGTTGGTGTTAATTAAGAATTCCCCTTCTTTCTCAGTGATCCAGTCATGTGTCACTGCTTCCTCTACCATACTTGTTATCTGTATTCGCAATCGTTCCGTTGGATCTTCCATTAGGCGTTTGTAGTTCCTTTCTTCATTCAGTAGTTTAGACACTCCTTACGGTACGCGTCAGTTGTTTGCAAGACTAAGGCGCCCCCCTCGAGGATGGCAGCTTGTTCTCCCTTTGTGGTATTATGGAAGACTTTGATGGTCCTGGGGTCAATCTCACTACATCTTTCAGAACTGCCTTCTCAAAGGCTAAGATTTCCACCGGAAGCGCAGATTTTGGTGGTGTGAAAGTGGATCTTGGTCGTAAGCCCGTGTCACTTGGACTTCTGAACAGCAGCAATTTGAACATACCAAAACCTATGTTCTCTCACAGGAAAGGAAAAAGCCTGAGAGATATGCTAGTGCATACCCGCCCCCCACTCACTAATACGAGACCAGTGAGCCAATCTATTTCTGGAACATCACTTATGGGCCACTATCTGTGCGGGAATTGCAGCGTTTGCCATCTCACTAAGATCACTAAAACTATGTTTTTCCACAATGGAATGAGATGGGAACTCCGTAACCTGACAAATTGCAACACTGCAGGGGTAGTCTATATGATCACGTGCCCCTGCAATTTCATTATGTAGGCATGACCACTCGCAAAATTAGCACCACAATATGCGAGCACCGTAGCAATGTCCGATGCCAGCGCATCACAACGAAGATGTCATCCCATTTTCTTGAACTGAAACATACACCCCGAGATTTGAAATGGGTAATTCTTGAACATATCAGAGTTGGGTCTTTAATTCAGAACAGATACCCAGGGTCTTAATGACAATATTCTTTGGGGTATTTTTCTTTGATTTTCCAACAGTGCGGAGATACACGCTTTATTGGACCATTTGTCTAAATCCCTTTTAGGACCCACACTGCAGTGAGTAACACCGGGTCAATGTCTTTCATTTTGTGCATCACCTCTTGTAGTGGTTTTTACATCACAGTGAGCAACAAGTATTATTTGGTATCCCAACACACTGCCCTTCTGATAGCGAACAGTTTTTGAATAGACAGTCCTCCCTTAGTGTATAATTTATTGTAAATTATTGCCAATCATCCATACAAACTAATTTTCCATAAATTGCTCCATTTTGGCCTGTGGCTGGCGCCCCTTTGTGAAGACCACGGAGAGGTCTAGTCTGTCCACAAATTGGTTTTACATCACAGTGAGCAACATGATATTGATGCCTTTACATTTTTAGGATTTTCAACTCCGATCCATACGAAATGGGGTATATTCTGGTGTCCCTACACACTGCCTTCATGATAGCGAACAGATTTTGAATAAACATTCCTCCCTTAGGTTGTGATTTTTTATAAAATATTGCCTATTATCCATACGAACTAATATTCCAAAATGGCCCCGCTATTGACCCGTGGCGGGCGGCCGTTTGTGAAGACCACAGAGTGGTCTAGTCTTTTCACAAACTGGTCACGTGTGCGAAAGGAACCGCTACGCGTCAGTTTGAAAAGGAAACCGGAGACACACATCGTCAAGATGCGGTCTCCAGGGAATCGATTTAGGCAAGAAGGCCAAGGACGGCCTTGACGAAGTAAGTAAACAGGGCGGTCTTACGTGGAATATCTCCTGATAGCCACGAGTGGAGGTACTCAATTGACAACCTTTGCTTTTTCTTCAGTCCCACAGCTCAATGCTGGTTACTATCACCTGATGATCCAGTGTTCCATTTTCTCCTTAACTTAGGGTTTGACTACAGGCCCCTCCTCTCTGGCAAGACCATGACGCACTAGAAGGGTGTCAAAAATGTATGTAATATGGTGTTTGTGTGTTTGTTTTGTTTTGTCTTGCGATGCCTCACCATATTGGTGGAGACATTTTCACAGCCACTGAGTGAAAGCTACGATGGTGGGCATTTATCGTTTTTTCACGTACGGAGTGATCACGTTTCTACAGGTTTACTAAGCACCTTCACAGCAGGGTGTTTCACATTGTTGTTTATTTGCATTATCTAGGTTTGTCAGCCAGGGCCGATAAGCTGTTTTGTTTTTAATTTTTCACCTTCTTTTCGTTTCAGATACGGTATGACACAAAAGTTACCGTATAATAGGGGTATGCATGAGGCATGCTATCCATTGTGTCATTATTAGAGAATTCTGAGGAGTGGTACCAATGGGATTGGTTTTCCTATAGGTCCTGAAGAATAGCCATTAGGGGAACGGCTCGAAACCTGTTGACCGATCTTTTCTGAAGAGAACAGATTCATTACAGTCCACTCCTTCAGTCACAACCCCTGATTTTCACCTTACCGGCTAGAGGCGGGAATGAAACAATAGTCCTACTAGTCAGGTATTTTTAACCTACCAGCACTTAATTTCCACTCCTCTTCCCCCTACACTGTCTTTGTCATAGACTCCATCTGTAAGTGCTCCAGTGTAACCCTTTGGTCGTAGCGCGCCTCAATCCATAGAGGATTGGGATAAACCCCAATGATGAAGCATGCCACCAAGGGGCAACCCTGGTGGGTGAGGGGTCTCTAGGAAAACGTTTTTAACTACTAAACGATCATTGGAGATTTGCTGTATCTCATACACTCTTCCCTAGGCTGTTTTTTTTTAATCTTTCGATTTTTGGGAATACGTATCTATAAGGAGGACAACCCTAGCCTCTACCTCTCTCTCCCCCATTTTTTGTTGAGTTTACTGGATCAAATACATCACTAAAGTCCTGATATTCAATAGGTATTATATCAGAGGAAGTTGTAGTATTAGCACAATGAAGTAACTTCATAGGTTCTGCATGTGCTTCTTGATAACAATGTGTATGACAGTGTAAAGAATCCAGGGTAACTGTTCTCAAATCCCAGTCTATCTTTGGATTATGGGTGATTAACCATGGAACCCCAAGAATGACTCCAAATGTGGGTGGATCAATTAGACTGAAACTTATCTGTTCTGTATGGCCATTCTGACAAACCAATGTAATAGGGCATGTTTGATTGGTAATCAAGCCTGAAGATAATTCAGATCCATCCACTACACGGACTGGTTCCGGCTGTGCTTTTAAGACTATGGAAATACCCAATTTTTGGGCTAACTGAATGTAAAAAAAAGTTACCAGTGGCCCCAGATTCTAATAATACTGGAATCACATGTCTTAATTGAGTGGTTAAGATGAGAGTGACTTGAATAGTAAAATGTCTTGGTATACGTGCAACTGTATTTGCTAAATGTTGGGAGATCGGAGTCTCTATTCCTCTCGACAAAGCAACCTCCTTTCCTGATGAGATATTTAATTTTCCTGAGTCCTGCTAGATGTAACCACAGCATTTACCTTTTTGGGACCCTTTGGTTTTATTGAACAATCTCTGGCAAAATGTCCGGATTTGCCACAATATAAAAATAAGTTTAATTTTCGCCTGCGTTCTTTCTCTTCAGTAGATAAAGGACCTTTTACGCCCCTATTTGCATAGGTTCAGGTTCTGACATTTTTTTCTTTCTGCTTTTATAGTGATGATTTTATTGTCAAAGCGTGACCTTTCTCCCTTGCGTTCACCAAGACGGTGATCTAGCTTCACTACAAGGTCCACAACATCTGAATAATCATTTGGCAGCTCTACAATATGAGAAAGGGCATCTTTTAACTCATCGAGTAAGCCTCTATAAAATAAAGAAGTTCGTTTTTCCTCGGGCCATTGAGTTTCCGTCAACAGACGATTAAAAGTTGTTACATAACTCAGTAAGTCCTTATTTCCTTGTTTGAGGTTTAAAAGCTCAGTACCACTTGCTTGTACGAATGTGTGTTTAGGAAATAATTTTGTCATAGTTAATTTAAAAACAGGCCAGTTATATAAAATGGGGTCATTCTCGTCTATTAATGGAATTGACCAATTAGCCGCAACCCCTCCCAGGTAAGAGAGAACAAACGCTACTTTAGCTGCATCTGTAGGAAATGATTGGGGTTTGCAAATAAAATGCAGCTGACATTGACTAATAAAAATATTGAACTTGGAACTGTCTCCAAGAAATCTTTCAGGGACTGCCAAGGGCACAGGACTGGGAACAGCTACTGTAACTTGTACTGGTGTTGAGGAAGATTCTGATGTCATGTGCGCAGATGGACTTTTAATCCCAGTGCCAGTTTCAGAAAGGCTCCCAAAGGGTTTGTGGTTAGTGTCATCCCAGGGACTTTCTCTGGGTTTGTAATGTATTATTCACTAAGTAATTCTGCATTTTCTTCTCTTAATTTCTGCATTTCTAAATGCAAATTTTGCAACTTGCTCCCTAGATCTTGTTGCTTACTAGTATCGCTCATCAGAGCCTGTGCCATGTCACGGGTATCAATATGACCTTGGTCTAGGTCCATATCTCCCAAAAAGAACTTTAGTTCTTGTGGCTTGGCCTTCTGTTAGGATACCACTCACCTGAAAACCAGGTTGTTCCTTTGGGGAGATAAGACGCTATATCCCAACACCACCAAGACCCTACTCCTGCAACAGTTATTAAAACACACTATGCGGGAGGAGAATCCTAGGGAAAAGGGGAATGGGACAAGAAACAAGAGAGATAGAGAAATACTGTGGTCTTCGGGTTGTTGCACTTCTGATTGTCTGGCAAGCACTACTTCTAGTATTAACTGGTACAGGGTAACAATGATGTGTGTTCTATCTACATAGAAATATACAACAAACTGACTTTTGTTTCTTATTAGCTTTAGTTTTCAATGAACATTTTGTTATTAACAATACCTCGCCTAAATAGTCTGTGACTCTTATTAGGGTTTTCATAAATCTTCTAAATAATAGCAATTCCATGTACACGATATCTTTTAAACTGCATGCGAAGGAGAGAAACAGAAATATCAATATTTATACATACATGCCTGTATCCTAATATATACTAATAATCAAGTCGTTTGCTTACTGTTTAGGACATTGTTCTGGCTCCAAATAAGCTTTCTGCTTCCGAGCGTTATTTCGTAGTTTTCTGAAGAAGTCCAATTCTGTTTTCAAACTCTGTTCACACATTAACTTGTTATCGCGACAAATTGCACAACACAAAATAAAGTACCTGATGACTTCACAAATCGACACCAGCAAGACCTGAATGCTGAGAAATACCTTTTCAAACTTTGTCCTTTTTCTCTTTTCTCTTTAGGTGTAGGAGGACTCCGGAAGCGACGCAGGACTCCGGAAGGTTGCCCGGGCAACTGGAGCTGAAGAAGGGAAGGATGCAGAGGAAGCGCGGGAGGGAGAGGCGTGGCCAAGGACCGGAGACGGAGGAGACCGTGGGCGGAGGTTGCACAACGCTGGATTCCAGGTAAGCGGAATGAAACGAGGCCAAGTGCTTCCGTTGTTTAGACGCTCCTATTTATAGCTCTGAAGTGGGTGGGGTAACACGTGGAGGGTGTGCCCAGCGAACTGTCAACCGGCAAGGTGCAGCACGTGAACAACGGGCAAAACATTACACGTGAGAAGAGGGCTGAATGCTTAGTCATGCTTAGTCATGATTCTTTTACCATGTGGATTTGTTACTTCTACTGCTTTGAACAAAACATGTCTTTTATCAACTGAAGTCAATGTTCATTATTTCTCACTTAATAAACCAACATTCATTCATGACATAATTTGTATAAAATAATCAAAGCAGATATATCAGTATATTATTCTTCACGGCTATGATGCTGTAACTTAATTATTGATGCACAATAACTATTTTTGTCCAGAGTACTGACCATGCTCAGTGTACAATTTGAGTACTGGCCATGCTCAGTGTACAATTCCTAACAGGTATATGCAAATGCTTTACACACTGCCTCTGGATTAAGCCTGACTGCTCATGCCAAGCAACCAAGGGAGTGAGCAGGGGTAATTTTAGATGTGTAATCCTCTTATCCTGACTGGAGTGGTGGACTCTGCCTGGCCAAGGTGCATATTCTAGCCAACCAGAAAACCCATTTCTAACAGAAGTGCACATAGCACTTCATTCCTCCTCCCTTCCGTGACCCGACCCGCCCCTCCCTACATGCGTATCACTGAGGCAGCGCCTCAAAAACAAAATGATATTAAAATATAATTTTATTTTTCAGCTGCTGGCTCTGAGCCAATGGGGCGATGCTCCTCCGCCATTTAGGAGGAGCCGCCGCTGGTCAGAATGCAGTTCACTTTGCACTCCTTAACTCATCTGAGTCTCACCACCCCTCAACATTTTGACCGACTGCTTGAGCCGCTGCGCTTCACTTAAAAAGTTCACGACACCTCAGGCAAATTCCTTCGACCGCCACGGCAGAGCGCGGCGTTACAACAAAGGCTAATGTCTGGCCAAGTACATCTTTAAGATTTCAGGTGGTGGCAAATAAAATTAATTTAACTCAAAATAAACACTCACCTTCATCCTGGATTCCTCCCAAGCCAGAGGAACTGCTTCCAAGTGATGCTTCCTGTTCCTCTCTCGGTGAAGTGTCCATAAAGGGAAAAAAAGGAGCAAATCAGAAATGTATTATCTCACAGCGGTTTCTACACCTTGTTTCCTCTTAACACAGTGATCATAAAGGCAGCCATAGTAACAAGTAGTAAATAAGGCTTTAAGAGCTCTGTATATTTTGTGTAGGTTGCACATTATCAGTCACTCAACAGCAAATAAGAGGCCGTCCAAGGGTTTGTAGAGGCAATACCTTGAGCCTGTGATATTATCAATGTTCAAATGATGTGTGATTGCACTCTTGCTATCTCTGGAACTATGAAGAATCAACATCCATAATCACATGAAGGACACCCCATGCCCCCCACTGTTGAGATCACATATTGTGCAAGGGCCCCCGTGGAAGTAACAAGGAGGCATCTTCCAACCTTCGTTTCACCTTGCTGCCTATCTCCAAATCTAGCAGCAACCCTTCCACCAGAGGCACAGCCAGACTGTGTGTTGGTGGTGTGAAGAAGAGAATACTTGAGTGGCCATTCACTGTTTGATCAGTAGGAGCCATGCCTCTAAACACAGATTTTAATGGATGATTATGTGTGCATTTGATGGTGTGTTTTATTCATGATTAATGCCAATTGGAAATATAAAACCACAGATGAGTATCTATTCATCTTTAACCACTTCCATTCACATTATTGATTGTTGACTTCATGGGAACAATATGAATTACCTTTCTGATCAGTTCTATAGTACAACTAGTGACACCAACATCTTCTGTTTTTTAATCCAGAGAGTGGGTTTTGGATTAGCCACCTTCAAATCATTGGCTTGCTTGGGTGAGTCCTATTCAGCTATTGGCTTGAGACATTGTGAGTAGGATTTTGGATCAGCCGAGGGGAATATTTTTCTCTCACTATCTTACTTTTGCCTGTTTGTGGGGAAACTCAATCATCACACTTTTCATCACATTCAATATGTTATCTCGTAGTTGCACTCAATACAAAAATCAAAAATGTTATCTTTTTCATTGCAAGACACATTGCTTCACTTTACAGCAAAACAAATCAATGCAAAAAGGATGCCAAAGGGATGTTCTTCTAATTGTTTCACACACAGCCGCCAGGCCTCTGGATTAAATGCAAAAAGTAGGTTATTTTATTTTTTGTTCACGTGTGCCTGTTGCTGATAACATTTTTGCAGTCCCTTCCCTGCAATGCTACAAGATGTTTTTTCTGTGGGAGGGAAGGTGCACCAGGCAGGACAGAGCAACTGTCTTTGATCTCCGCGCTCTTTCTTTACTGGCCATTCCCTGGTGGCCATTTTGTGAAGCCATTGTGCATAGGCTGCCATGTAATCTTTGTTTTCCATGCCCTTCCTTTTCTGGCCATTCAGTGGTGGCCATTTTGTGTAGCGCATGTGTGTGTGCATGCATGTGTGTGTGTGTAAAACCCTGCATTAAGGTTTAAACCAATAGTAGGAGAGGTAGCAGACATCGATTTATCTTCTCAGGAAATAAAAGACGCTCTTGGGAAGGAGGAATTGTTGTTTTTGTTGATTGGCCCGATTAGCAGACACTAAGGGGTTCTGGACTAGATGAGGTGAGGTAAGTAGAATAGTTAACAACACATGGAAAGAGAGATCTCGTAGGGAAATATTAGAAACTTGAAAGAAGAAGGTGATGGACACAGTGGGACAATTGGCTTGCAATAGAAAAGGTGTAGAGCAGCCTCTGTCATCACTGTGTAGTCATGATAAAAAAAAAACGATTTAATTAAACAAAAATAAAATGCTTAAAAGTCCCATTTCCTTCTCCCACAACAGACCCACCCCCTCACCCAAACCCAACATACCCCCCCCAAAAACACCTTGTTCTTAACTGTCCCACCCCTCATGAAACTAGGACTCGATAGCATCCAGCTGGTGCAACAGTTTCTGCTGGCCCACTTTAACTCATCCAGGTCCTGCATGATCGTGTTGAGGATGGCAGAGTCGATGGTGGTGATTAGGGAGGGTTGCGTCAGTGGCTGTGGACCTCATATGCCTGCGGTGGCAGCAATGTAATTGCCGGTGTCTCTCCGGCTGGTGGCCAAGGCAGATGCAGCTGCCAACTCTTACCCCGCCTCCTCCTCCTCGAGTAGCACCAGCTGGAGGTATTCCAATGGAATTGCCTCAATTCTCCGGAGGCGATTCCACAAATAAACATAAAATAGTAAATTGCTCCTCCACCTTGCTTCATACAATTTTGAAATTTTGACACTCTGAAAGCTATGGGCAAAGTCAATCTCCCTTAGAGTGCTGCACTGCATGGAGATGGAGCATAGACAAGGTAAATGTTTCTGTTTCTGTTACTGTAACAGTGGAGTGAGGAAAAAGCTACAGACAGAAGGAAGTCAGCTGAGAAAACAGAGCATATAGAAACAACAAGTAAATATGTGGACATAACGAACATTAAAGGAAACCAAGGGAAGCTGGGAAAAAGAAAAATACAGAATGCTGATAATATGCACTAAGTGGAAATAGTTAAAGTAAGAAATAAATGAAAAACATTACTTACCAGCAGCAGAAGGAACGCATTCTATGGCTGGGGCATCACTAGCTCCATTGATTGCTTCTTGAGCCCTAACCATGCTGCTGTTACTGGCAGCCTTCCCCCTTTTACCCAATTTGACTCTCTTCAGTTCTTCTGAAAGGCGGAAATATAAAGAAAACAATGTGATAGTCTCTACAAAGGGGCTTTAAAGCATTCTACTGTCTGACTAACCAATCCTATTCCTCCCTTCAAACTCCTCCCTAAATCCGTAATCTTTTCTACACATTGTTACTTCCTACAATTATATTGCTACTACACTCACTTTACAAAATGTTGATATTGATGGTCTCTCTTCGCGCACTGCACCTCATGGAGATGGAAACTGTTTTAGCAACATAAAGTCACAAAGGATGCCAACACTCCTGATACCAGTTTATCCTAGCAACTAACATATCTTAAAGCTCAAACATGCACAGGGCTCACTATGGAACACAATCAGGGTTGTATTGTATGATTCACTTGATGTCCCCAAAAGTGTACAGAGAAACCATACCTCTCCTTTGAAATGAAGACAGTGGATGCCGGCACGCTCTGGTGGATAAAGTGAATTTATTTTAATTAGAGTGTCACAATATGCATCTACATGACTCATTAATAAAAATTGAGCACATATCTAGAAGCGCCAAACAACATTTTCCAGCTCCCAAGCTTCACAACCAGCATCCATCTCATCCACACATGCATGCATTGGGGTGGTTTGGGGCCACACTAGATGCAGTATGTGTGCACAAAGAAAATGATAATGACAATACTAACATACTCTTTACAGCTTCTGTATTTGTGATTTACACACTAATCCATGTTCCCCAATTGTCTTTGCCATGGAAAAACAGGATCTTTCTCCTGGGGACTTCCTTCATTGGTAGTAAGATTTCTACAGTGGTTCAAATATTCTCGACTTCTGTGCTCTTTTTGCAGGGTTATCCCCAAACTTTTGCTTTCCTCCTGTATTTTTTCTAACCCGTGTTTGTTACGTTTAGGACTCTGGGAACTTTACCACTGCTGATCAGTAGTACTATTTTGTGTGTTCTCTCTCCTTTAAGCTTGGTCTACGCCTGTTTGGCATATTTAATTTACCTGTAAGTCCCTTGTACAGTGGTATCCCATATACTCAGGGCCGGTAAATTAAATGCTACTAGTGGGTCTGCAGGGCTGAATGTACCTCCCACAGAAGTAGCCTTTCAAACGTGTCTCAGGCCTCTGCCACTGCAGAGTCTGTGTGTGCAGTTTACTGCCACAGTGGCTTGGCATTTAAGGTTACTTGCCAAGCCTGGAACTTCCCTTTTACTACATATTGGACACCCCTATGGTAGGCCCAAGGTAGCCCTATGGGCAGGGTGCTGTGTAGGTAAAAGGTAGGACATGGGCCTGTGTTGTGTGGTATGTCCTGGTAGTGTTGAGAGGCCTGCTCCTCTCATAGGTTTGCAATGGGAACTCTCTGATAAGTGTTCAGTGGTAATTTCTGGTCTGAAAGCAGTAGCGTTGCCCTGTTTGGTATGTTTGGAATAGTGGTGATAAATCCTGCCTATTGGTGAAAGTGGATTTTTCATTACTATTTTAGAAATGCCACTTTTAGAAATTGGGCATTTCGCTCTGCTTTTGACTCTTTGTGCTTTGCAGACTGACTCCAAGCAATGTCTGGTTTAGACTGACAGGGGTTGTTTGTGCATTCACTGTAGACAGTCACAAAGGGAGCTGAGGTGTGCCCTGCATATCTTGATGGGTCTTCCTGAGCTAAAGTGATGGGAGTAGATGTCACTGACACATGAATAGGGCTGTGCCTGTCTTCTCACAATGCAGTCTCCACCCCCTCTGTAGTGTATCTAGAGCCAAAGGCTGGGGATTGAATGGGGGTGTTGTGCACTTCTACAATTTGTTTGACATTACCTCTACATCAAAGACATTTTGAGTATAAGTACAGGGGCTCTGACCCCATGCTTTTAGACACTACGTGGGACTTGTAACCAGACACTGCTGCCTCTACATACTGCACATTGCCAGGCATTGCTGTTCTGCCAGGAGAGACCACCACTTGGACTGTGCTTTGTTGTACTGACCTACAGGCCTGCTTGACTGCTAGAGAGACTGCCAATCTGCAACTATTTGATGTGCTGGCCTCCTGTCTGTCTCCCTGCTCTTGTGAACCCAGTGCTTTCCAGGACTAGTGGCTTGTCCTGTGTCCTGCCAGCGCGTGGTGAGCACTACACTTTCTTTGCCTGTTCAGGAACAGGTAGTGTGGGGCACTTCATTTTGGTCCCAAAGCTGAGCAAGTGCTCCAACCATCGCATATACAAGCACTCTTTATTTGCCTTAAGTGTGCTGAGGTTGACCTGCCTGATCACCAGTGGTGCTGGGTGTGATCTCCCCGCACTCTTCAACAGGGCAGGCGCTCTGCATTGGGGGAGCATGGTTTTCTGCTCGGGCACAGCCTGTGGATTCAGCACGTCGTTTCCTCCGCACCCCGGCATCACCCATTTCCGTGGCAATGTGGGGGTGCAGTGGTGACAACAGTGCCACCTTTGCTTCACAAGCCAACACCGTTCTTCCCGACGCGTTGCCCAGTAACAGGGAAGCTCCCGGAGTGACCTCACCAGTGTGCGGGCCTGTCAGCCTGACGAGGACACACCGGCCTTGTTCTCCCAGGGGCCTCAAGGAGACTAGCCCCAGCCCTATGGTAGAGTGCGGCACACCTCTCAGCTGCGGCTCACAGTGCTCACTTCCGAGGCCCGCCGTCTCTTTGTTGATAAAACGCCTTTATTTCGGCAGCTGCACAGCATGATTGCAGGCAGCCACCTTGTGCTGCTTGAGGTGGGGGACCCAGCGAGGGCTCCCTGCAGCGCCCGGAGCGGTGTGGGCATGCCCCCCATCTAGTGCTACGTACTTGAGGGCATTGTGGTTTTCACCTTCTGGAGAGTGAAGACTCCAGAACTGCCTGAGGTGACATCCCTCATGGGAGCTCACTGTAACTCTCGTTCTTATGGCAATAGGAGTGAAGGTGCTGCTGGGCCCTCTATCCTTGTGTTTGTTACCGTACAATTTAAGATGAGTGCAGGAGCGCTGTCATACGTTTCTGATGCATTTCATGCTGATATTGGTACCTTAAACTGGGTTAGGATACGAGGACAATATTATGTGTCTGCATAGATGTCCACAGTAATGTGGTCTTTCATGATGTTTTGTTGACATGTGGTGATTCATTTAACTTGTCATAAACTGCTTCATATTCATGCCCTGATGTGAAGATGTATGTTGTGGTTATGCCTTATATTGACAGGATAACAAGTATCCTTTCAGGATCTGCATAATATGAACAGTATTGCTTTTTTATGACGTGTGCAACATGTAAGACTTTACCTTATTGCAGTAAACGTGATGTTTTGACAATTGCCTGATTGGCAAAGTGATTATTGGTTGTTTTGGTCTATGTTTATATGCAATACAGATACTTACTTTTATATACTACTGTGTGGTGTCTCTTTTGTGGTGTATTTACTGTGTCACGTGTGTGTGTGTGCGTGTATGTGTTTTGCGCAAACGCTTTACACATTGCCAAGCTGCCAAGGGGGTGAGCAGGGGTTTTCTTGGATGTGTAACTCCCTTACCCTGACTAGAGTGATGGGTTCTGCCTGGCTTAGGTGCAAACTCTAGCTAACCAGAAACCCCTTTTCTAACACATCTTATTGTTAAAATATAACAAAATACATATTTTAGTTAAATATATGATGAAGGTATCTGATTTCAGAAAGATTGCATATTAATGGCTTTTTTAAATTTATGGTGTTTTTAGTTCCTAATTGCATGTCTGCTGGTGCTTTGTAAGAAAAGGGAGTAATGACATCATATTTTACAAACATGCTCATGGCAACAGATACTGTTAGAGGGTCTGTTTCCCATCTGTCATCTGCATCTTCTTTACACCTGATGAAAAGTTCAGCTACGGCTATTTTTTTTCCTTGTGTTCGTTGCCAGTAAACACAGCTGGCTTACAAGCTGAGAGCACTGAGGAACAGTAGGTAAACACACTTGAAAGAATCTGTACAGCCCGTTTGGCAATCCTTCTGCAGGCCGGCTTTGATCAAGGGATTCTTCACAGAAGGCAACAATCTTTTCCTCTTGTCTTGGGACATTAAATTCCGAGGTCAAACTCACCAGTCAAAACTGAGAAAAAGGAAAGGTCAATAGGCTTACTAGCAATATGAACTTTGCAGTTGGAAAATGTTAACCATGGGCTCCGCGAGTGACACTATCACCAGTACAGTGACGCCATCTTCGTTTCTAAGCACTGTGTTAGTTTGTGTAACACTAGCTCGGATTCCCAACAGATATGTTACTTGAGTATGCAAAACACTCAAAATGTCACACTCGTATGTAAATTGTTATTTCCCCAGCGTGTGTCTGCCGTCATGCAGCACAGCCAGCGGACACTGTGCCTGATGAACAAACCTGGCACAGAGAATAGGTGGGTGTACAGCACTGATGTGGCGTGTAGAGGTGGGCAAGCCAATACATTAGCAGAAATATCTGAGCCAAAGGGTCGGCTCTGGCTCTAAAAGCCCGTGCACGAGACGAGTCCTGCAAATATCCGGCATATACATTATGCAAAAAAACATCATGTTGGAATATAATATGGCAGGGCCGGCTTTAGGGCAGTGCGACTGGTGCGGCCCACTGGGCGCTGATCTGGGAAGGGGGCGCTGACCTCAGGGGAGGCGCTGTACTTAGCAATAACTTACAATTTCAAAACACCTTCTGCAGAGTTCCTTGTGCATCTGGCTTTCAGGCACCAATAAAAAATTTAAGATAACTCTTGTGATTAATATTCCTGTTAGAGAGTCAGATGGAAGTTTTGTCTAGTGGCATAAGTAGCACAGACGGTTAATATGCCTGCTGCAAAGAACACGTATCCTGCAGATCACAAATCTGCATTTTGTATGGAGAGCTGAGTGGATTATTGCTTTTGTCACAGAGATCCTTGTGTTACCCCAGTACATAAGATACATCCTTAATATAGAACAGTGACTGCTACAAACTGTCATCAAAGAGCTGCATGCAAACTGCATAAAATAGTTAGGACGTTATGTTTTGTCCCCAGTTTTTCATTATCTATTCCTAAAAAGGGTTTGTTTGGGTGGATATACAGTCTTAGCAAAGCCAGCCTTTACCAGTGCTTTAAACGAATTAAATGTATGTGAGAGAGGGGCCATGGAGAGATAAGGCGGTCATGGGGTGCCAAAACCGATTGCCGCATCGGGCACTAAAACTGATTGCTGCACCGGGGGGCCACCAGCACTAAAGCCCTGTGATATGGTATATTCAAAATTCAAGAACGTGTATTTCTTTAACGCTCTGAAGCTTTTTACCTTAGTACTTTAGATTATTTGAAAAGTATTCATAAAAAGTGAGAGTTGTTCAACATGAACTGAGAACATGTATGCCCCGTACTGATGGCAAGGCTGTTTGAAAATTAAGTGGCACATCAGTTGTCCTGCGTACCCTGTATGTGGCGTAGATTCTTATTATAGATAGGCTATTAAATCATACATAAGAGGGGTGTTTGCACATCGCACACGCAGAATTTACTATTTAGCTGAGCTCTTCTATGTGATGAACAAAAAAGGAGGTTCGGTGAAATAAAGTAATTGCTTAGGATCACACAACTTTGTCGAGTAGGGAAGCTGGGATTGACCTCAGATATTTCAGCTTCGCACTGTGCAATTCGGGCACTAGACTAGGATCTCTTTCTGATATCAGTTCAGTTCAGTTTATTTCGATCACTTAAGACCACAAAAGACAGTTAACAACAGTACACGCAACGTGCCCATTAAAAAAGAAGAAAATAAATAAATAAACCCTAACATTGCTAATCAAGGGTTGCAGAACCATATGTAAGTTAGAGGGTTCGCTAAAAACATTAAAACTTCATGTTATTAAAACCACACATATTATTCTTAAAATACTATAAAAATGATGTCACATTCCTAAAAATATCGTGAAAGTGGACAATGAACAAACCAGGAGAATATACATCCACAAATAACCATGAAATGATCAATGTTGGGACTGTCAATATACAGCAATAGATGCGATACTGATATAAATATAAAAATATAGGATACTACGCCTATAACTGGGGTTATACCAAACAGATGTTATGATTAGACGTAACACGTTGGGCTACCAGCGAAAAAGGTATCTTACCCGTTTACACATCTGCTTACTCAGTTTACTAGTCACTAAGTTGGGTGGGCTTGGGGCTCTTAGTCATTTTCTCACGAATTAGCCACATCCAACTTAGGAATTTAGCAACAGCTATTACACACGGTGCATTTGTATTGGTCAACAATATTCTCATTGCAGTAAAACTACACCTAGTGCCCATATTTCTACATAGGGGTTTCAGCCATTTACTCCGCGGTGCCTTATAGGCCGGGCAGACAAAAAAGATATGCGAATAGGTCTCCTCATGCTCCACACACAACTTGGACTTACTATCATTTAAATTCTGCCATTTACATGTGAACGTATTCACTGGTAGTGAGCCCACCCGGAATTGAAAATAGAGACGTCTATCCCTTGGTTTGGTTATAACATCCCATAAATGTTCATATTGAGGACAGGGCTTAAACTCTAAGTATTTGCCCGTCAATGACATAGTCTCTGTGGCTTGTATACTATTCTTCTCAACCATGGACCAGTAAAGCTCTTTCATTTCTTTTTTGAGGGAAACTGTTGGCCCTCTGGGTCATCCCAGAAATGCCGCACTCCCATATTAACTAGTGTCTTTTTAACATTTTGCAGCCACTTAATTTTACATGAGGTGTCAGCTTCCCATACATCTTTTAAGGCAGTGGCATAGTGCGATAGCTGGGGGGTGGTCCATAATATACGCCAAAACGCTATTGGGCGGAACTTAGCAATCTCGTCCAATCTATTGCAACCTAAATCATAGAATATTGGCTTGAGTGGGGTGCTCTGGGGTAGACCGGTGATGTTTCTCACAAATTTATTTTGGGCTAAAACTAGTGGCATTAAATTGTCAAAACCCCAGAGTTCTGCACCGTATAATACGGAGGCTATGACTTTTGTGTTATAGATCTTAAGAACTGGGTGTATGGGCTTCGTTAATGAAGACTTGTATTCTTTCAACAATGCACCAGCTAAGTGACGATGTTTTAAAGCCATAGATTCTATCTGGGGCTTCCAGTTAAGTTTGTTTCTGAGCGTGATCCCTAAATAATTAATAACATCTGTTTGATCAAGGTATTCATTATTAAGAGACACCCTTCCCTTAATAGCCCGATGTTTGTGGAGTACCATAAATTTGGTTTTATCTGCGTTTATTACCAGACCACGAACTGCGCAAAAACCTTCAAACCTCATTAGTGCCCGCTGCAAGCCACTCTGTGTTTTTGAGATGACAAGAGTATCATCTGCAAACATGAGTATAGGTGTTTTTATGCCTGCAAGAGATGGTGCGTCTGTCGGGAATGTAGAAAAATAGTTGACAACCCCATTGATAAATAATGAAAATAATGTCGGGCCATGACACACCCTTGACGGACCCCTTTGGATACTGGGAATCGATTAGTGATGTTACCCTGAGTACTCCATCGAACCTGGGCAAAGTTCCCCGTATGGAGACTCACCACAACAGATAAAAGTTCCGAAGGCATCCCCAAGTCCTTGAGAACCCACCAAAGTTTGTTGCGGGGCACCAGGTCGAAAGTGGATTTTAAGTCCACAAAAGCGGCGTAGATGGTGCCGCCCGCCAGCACTACAACACGCCAGTAAATTAGTACAAAACAAAAGACCTGGTCTACCGTACTCACATGGGTGCGGAATCCTGCCTGCAGTGGGGTCAATATGTCTTTATCAATAATCCAATCTTGGATTCTATTTAATACCATTCTTGCTATTATTTTTTGCATAGCATCTATGAGGCTAATTGGCCTGTAGTTACCAGGGCATGAACGATCACCTTTTTTATAAATTGGCAGAATGTCAGCATCCCACCAGAAGTCGGGGACGGACGCCCCATTGGCTATTGCATTCACTAGCAGGAGTATATACTCTTGCCAGATAGCCCTATCGTTTAAGAACAGATCTGCCGGGACACCGTTGGGGCCTGGGGCTCTTCCACTGGTAACTGAACCCAGCGCTAATTCGACCTCCCCCAAGTCAAAGTGCAATGCTGTGTCACATGGCGGGATTTGATAAAGTTCTTCGATTTCCCCTTCTGTCTCTAAGGCGAATTGTTTAGCAAAATGGGAAACCCACGTTTCCGGAGCTACATGGTTGTGCGGCAGAGGTGCTTGCCCCCCTCTCCCCTATTTTACCAGCTGCCAAAAGTATTGCAAGTTTCTTCCTTGGCTGGCCTGATAGAGGTCTAACCATCTCAGTTCGTCCCAGTCCTTTTTGGCTTTGTGCATTATGGATTTATACTTCTGACGGGTTAACTTGACGGTGGCCGGATCTTTCTGTTTTATGGCAGCTGCCAACGACTTGTAGGATACCCTACTATCCTTGTTATACCACTTCAGATCTTTACCCTTCTGCTTACTCGAGCGACTAGCTGGTTTTAAAAAATAGGTCCTGATTTTACCAAATAGGTGTTCGTGAGACCTTGTAACATTTTTATTTAACTGAGACTGTGTGGTAATAACTTGTAGCTCTGCCAGTGTGTTGGTGACATCAGCTCTTATACCTATGAGTGTTTGTTCACTCTCCACTAGCTTATCCCATTTCACCCTCCTCATGTTATTACAGAGCAGGGATTCACTAGTGGAGCAGAGCATTATCGGGGTTGGCAGCAGACTAGGTCCTGGGGCATTCATTTTTAGTAAAAGGGGATTGTGATCACTTTCTGCTCTCTCCTGGACCTCCATGTCGCTTAGAGAAGACCAGTGTTCCAAATTAATAAGTATATAATCAATTCGGCTTGAACTCACACCATTATTATAGGTATGGGAGCCCTGCTTATCAGAAGGTGTTCGGCCATTAACTGCCCTAAGTCCCCTCTCCATACAAAGAGCCTTAAGTTGTAATGCTGCCTCAGACCAACTCTTGATAGGGGGCAGCTCTAAGATGGGAATACTCCATTGTACATCTTCTTCTTCGGTAAGTTTACAATCCTCATGGTCAAGGGGCTCGAAGGTGGTATTAAAATCCCCTGCAATTACTAGATCAGGGACACCAGTCATTCTTTCCAAAAAGTCCTCAAGGATGTCGACTGTATTAGACAGTCTTCCACCTGTGAGATCCCTGGCATAAACATCGACAACTATTATGACGGAGTCAGGATTAATCTTTAGACAAATGGCCATAATGTCTGGGCTCTCAATTGGGACTTCACGTATTCTAAAACTTATGTTCTGTTTTACCCAAATTGTTAGCCCTCCTGATGGTCTGCCCCTCTGCCCTTGGATTGCCGGTTTATAAAAATTAAGATATCCTGGTCGATGTAATGCGTTAGTGGACCATGTCTCCTGGAATACACAAATATCGTGGAGTTCTTTTAATTCTGACCAATCCCGGGACTCTAATTTCGACTGTAGCCCCACGATGTTCCATGAAATATAAGATAGCTGAGCTGGCTTTGGGGAAGTTACCAGGTCTAAGCTGCCTATTAATTCACGTGGAGTGGCATCCTTACTTTCCTTATTCAGGTGAGGAGCTTGGTGGTCGATTGGGCCATTGTTACTTAGGCGGGTCCGATGTTCACAGGGATTTAGTCAGTCACATTGTTCTAGATCACTAAGGGGGGCAAATCTGTTCTCTAGGGTTACTCCTATATTGCCTACATTGCATTGTGCGTCATACTTTGAGTGCCCCTCCCTCGTATACCGTCATGTGAGGGTGCCTATAAGAAAACGCATAAGGTAATGCTCTAATTTGAGTACCTTTACATCGGTCCCAACATAGATGGTCTAAAAGAAATCTCGGCATATAACAATTGTTAAAGTTTAAAACCACACAATCACCCTCCAGTGCTTTCTGAGCCGGTACTAGCCACTCTACCCTTCTGGCCATTATAACTTGATTTGCCAGTGGAACCCCCCTGACCTCCCTACTGGTTATTTGATGAGTCAACCAGTGCAGGGATTTGTTCATAAGTTGGACGGTAGTTTCGGACTGGTTCTCCCTCAGGGGTGGGACATTTCCCAGAATAAGTACAAGTGGTGATGAGGCCCTTGGAAGGTGTAGAGACTGGTATTTATTGTGAGGTCTCCGCGAGTCTAATCCTCGGTGCTTTGCGCGGAGCTCCCTCCCTTCAACCCCCTGCAATGGCAACCCTGCACTGGTAGCCAGCCCATCAGTAGAGGTGGTAGGGCATAAGTGAGGTTTTAAGTTTCCAGCCGTGTTCGAGGAGTTCGACGTTGGACTGATGGATAGCGATTGTGGGTTGTGACGGGGGGTTGCTACAGTGTTATCCATGCGTGAGTGTTGACCCTCATTAGTACAGACCCTTGACAAAGGCCCCCTCCCTGCAGATGCTCGGGGGGCTGCGGCTACTTCAGGACCTGAGCATTTACAAGAACATGCACCTGGGTTATACGACGATCTACCAAACCCTTCAATGTGCAGCAATCTCTCCTCAATTAGCGATAGTTTGTTTAATAGAGGGTTCAGGAGGACAGAAACCAATGTCTCAAATCTTTTCCACAGTTCACCGTCGCTCCCCAAGACAAATGAAGTGAGAGTGTCATCGTTGGCCAAAGGATGCGAGTTTGTCCCTGATTCCATATCTCCAGGTCCTTTTTGCTTGGTGGGTTGTGGCTTTTGTTTAGGCTCTTGCTTTTGGGGAGCACCACCCCTTCTTCGTTTTGCAGGGGGTTCGCTGTTGGTGATGGGAGGAGCTGCAGCAGCACAACCCCTTGTGTCTAGTTTGGATCTGGTGGAAACCTCGGTGATACCAGGTTCACATACCGCTGACGCCACAGAGGTTACAGGTGGTTCTACATTCATATGGCGGGATGAGGGGGGCATGACTAGTGTAGTTGTTACGACACAGCCCCTTGAATATGTTTCAGATCTAATGGATTCTTCTGTAATACCAGAATCAGGAGCTGCTGACGCCACAGTGGTTCCAGGGGTTACTACATGCGAGTGTGCAGATGAAGAGGGCACGGGGGATCTAACCGTACTTATGCGTCCTAAAGAAGAGCGCTTCTGAATAGCTAGGGAGTCTAGGGAGAGTCGCCTCTCTGTTAGTTCTATTTGGTGGGTCAGGACCGACTCAGCCCTCGTTAAGAAAGCATCTAATGTCCCTGCTATTCCACCCCCCGGATGCATGCTGGTATCTTTGCGCTTGCCCATACTTCGTACTGAACCCTTGTATGTAACAACTTATAACAAAGACCAGTACCTCAGATGAAGGATCTTTGGGAGGCTCAGTCCTGTTGTTAGAGAGTGGGCCCAGCCCAGCCTCGTCCAGGCTCTGACGGGTGCAGACGGGCCCGCCGCGTCCGCGCGTCCCGCGCCGCGGGAGCCCCAAGCAGCTTTAATGCGCCTCCTGGCGCAAAATCGACGACGTTAGCGGCTCCAGCTAATATGCAGGCTGGGACATGGAGTCCCCGGTCAGGCGGCAACACCGGCAGAAAGTGACTAGTGCAAAGAAGGGCTTTCTGATATCATATGTTAATACTTCGTCCTTAATGAGATTAGAGGGTGGGTGGGGTGACCGGCAAAATGAACATTTTGTTTTGATAGTTTTACATATTGCAAGCCTTGCCCAAGGACATAAGAGCTCTTCACAAAAGATACAAACTGCTAATCACATGTTTTTTAGGCACAGTGAGGTTTGTCATGATGGGATTCAAACCGGTTCCCAATGATATATGGTCAGCAGCTGTAGTCGTGAGGCTACATTGCCTCCAGTGAAAGCTCGGCTCGTTTTGGGCTCGCGGTTCCAAGTCGACCTCAAGCTCAGCCATATCCAGGTATCTGGCAGGAGCCTGGCTTGAACTTTCAGTGGCTTGCTCATCTCTAGGATTCGGGGTGTTGCTTCTTGCACATTGCTACCAAATCAGAGATTAACAGCAGAGACCTATGTCCCTGCATTCAATTAATATTGCAGCAATGTCACAGTCCCTTGACTGCTAAATGGGCAAAATTCACTTTGCCACGATAAGTGGCACAATGTGAAAGGAAGAGCCAGGGAGCAGGGAAATAGCCTTAGAAGAACTCAGCCTGTCTTTTCTCCCATGCACTGTGGAAATGGTGCCCTATGAGCTGCATCCACTGTGAGAATGGCTACCGCCTGCCCCAGGCAGAATGAAATCACATGGGCATATGTGAAGAAGGCTCCAGTATTGACTGGAGATGTGTTGGTAACATCCTCCCAACCACTCAATGAGAAGTGAAGTGGTGAGGTTAAGAAAACATACTTGCATAGTAACAGAGAGTGAGGCTAAGGCTTTCAATTGAGCGTTGGCTGAGATCCTAAATGGTCCAAATCGAAGATCCCACACCTACAAACAAATTTTAGTGATAACCTGCCTCAAATTGATGGCTTGTCTGGATCTGCCAGGCTATACTCAGAGAAAATGTGTGAGTTTTTGTGATGCAAACAGTAGGACATTTGGTTATTGGCTGAGGGGGTGAAATCCTACCCAAGCACCAACCACAATTCTTGTCGAGGTGAATCACAAGCAAAACCAAAATTAACCTGTGCTTAATCTTCTGGTAGATTGGCATAAAGCAGTCAGGTTTAACTTACAGGCAATGTGTAAAGTATTTATGCAGCACTTCAAACAGTAAAAAAAGTAGGAAAAAACACAAGAAAAATCCCACACCAATTTAGAGTACAATTTAATGAATTATTTGAAACCAAAACAACAAACATCTAGTCAGTAGAACTTTAAATATGAAACTTCTAAAGATTCAAGGTAAGTATAGTGCCTAAAAGCACAAAGGGCCTCTCGTGGTTATCTGGTCTTGCGAGACTGGAGCACGGACCGTATAGAGGGACCAGAAAAGAGTTACCTTTAAAACTCCTGCACAAAGAGTTCGTTTCGCGGTGGAGGGGGCTGCGAGGAGCAGGGAGAGCGTCGCAGAGGGTCGTCGCTTTAGTGTCAAATCCTGTTGGGCATCACAGACAGTTGTTGCAGGAGATTGGACTTACAAGTAAATTAAATGTGCCAACTGGGTGTAAGCCAATGTTATCATGTTTAAATGAGAGAACACAAGCACTTTAGCACTGGTCAGCAGTGGTAAAGTGCAAAACATACTATGGTTCTTGGCAGGAAACCATTGTCTCTGGGGCTCATGTTCCCGGATTATCTGCCGCGGGGGATGCCATTGTGTCTCGCACAGGTATTATCAACACCGTGTACTTCAAGAGGACCAGGTTCAAGATCTTGAGGGTTTTTATATAATTTGGACCCGTCTTTGAAAAATATTCCCTGATACCACTTTCCTGAACCAATATACCCACTTGGGTTATAACCCGAACATGCCTCTGTTTGGCCATCATAGCTTCCTTGAGTGCTGAGAGGACTCTAAACTCTTTACTTTGGAACAATTGTACCAGAGTGGCATACTCATCCTATGAGATCCTGCAGCAATGGCTCTCGCTCCCTCATATGGGATTTTTCAGGTATTGACAGCTTCGACATTTCTTAGCAAATCTTAAAGCAGATGATATCAGGTGTGCCCAGAATAGATTCCTTGATTATTCTATGAGAATCCCTCATAAGGTGAATATTAGCTTGGCTTACAAAATGATATCCATGCCGGAGATCGAGTGTAGGGCTGATCCATTTCAGCTCAGGGCAGATAAGTGGAGTAGGCACCTTGAGTTTGGGGTGACTTATGATGACATCAAGTATATTAACTCCCTCGTGTAGAGTGTCTTTAATGTCTATTAGGTCAAGGTCCATCATATTAAATGCATCAATGATTTTTATTACACTCCTCACCATCCATACATCATGAAGCTGAGACAAGATGGAAAATGCTTCCGGTGCGGGGCTGTAGACGCGGAAGCTGCCCATATCTTTGCAGCTTGAATGTCTATACGCAACTATTTGAATATGATCCTGGGGAATCCTAACGGGATCTTCCATGTTGATATTGTCTGGGACGCTAAGTTAATAATATTGAGGGCACTCTCCTTCAAACCCACCTAAGATCGCAGGAATATACTTCTTTGCCATCTCTCTTGCCAGACTGGTGCTGGCGCAACATTTGCTTTTAAGAGAGGCTCGCAGTCCTATGCCTTGGTGGCACAATTCTTTAAATATGGGCTCCTTTAAAATGGCTCCATTAGATAATGATGAAGGGAGAACCAGGTTAAAGAGGATATGGGACCAACTCAGGGGATGGATGTGTTGGCCTCGGGCTGGTCATTACATGTCATTACGATAATATTTTTATCTTTCTTCTTTGCAGCTGGCCATCTATGACTCACTCTGCACTTTATGCTCTAACTCTGATTGTCTTCCCTCTTGATACTAACTGCTCTTCTTTTAAGTGTTTCTGTCTAATTTGGTATTTGTTACATGGTATGTCTTCCCACTTGTTCATGAAAATGTTCTTCAATAAAAAACAGAAAATGTGCCAATTAGGTGTAAGCCAATTTCACCATTTTTAAGGGAGAGAGCACAAACACTTTTGCACTGGTTAGCAGTGGTAAAATGTGCAGAGTCCTAAAAGCCAACAAAAAAGGGGTTCCGAAAACAGGAGGGTGAAGGCAAAGGTTTCGGAGATGACCCTGCAGATAGGGTCAAGTCCAACATAAACCAATAAAACAAGAATATTATTAAAGCAATAAGGAACTTACAGGATCTGGACAAAGGGAAAGGAAAATCATGAAAGTTGTCCAACAACCCGTAAGTTTATTCAAGTGACACCAGACTGGAGGTGGATGTGGATTTTGAAAATGTGCTGCATGAGCTGTATTGCTTACCAGAGACGCCATACACTCCAAACTACTACTTTTGAACTCTCTAGCTGCACCATCATTCTGCTCACCGTCCAGGGGTGTAGTTTCCTTTGGTGCAGTGGCATCAGGGCCCAGAGGCCTAAGGGGCCCACTGATCCCTGATTGCTGTTATGTATAATTCAAACAAAAAGGCAGGGGGCCTATTTCCTTTCTTGCACTGGGGCCCATGACACATTGACTTCGCTACTGTCACCTTCATTGAATGTACGACTAATGAACAGATAGTAGTGATGGCCTCAGAGCAAAGCAGTGTTCAAACACCAATATGAGAACCAGGGAACGCACTGGTGACATTTCTCACATAATAGTGATTGATTTGAAATGTTAATGAGCTTATTGGTCTCTACAGTATCTTTGTTTGCCTCTTTGGTGTAGTGTATGAGCATGCTATTTGGATTTATACATTGGTTTCTAGATTTCTTCTGGAAGGGAGTTGCGTATATTCAACTCATATACATGTTCAAGTACAAGATTATTTAACTTAGGCTTAGTGTTATTAAGCCGCAGTTGCAGCGTTTTTGTCATACGTCGGTAGGGTATCTGCATGGCAGCAACTTTCGGTAGGTTATCTGTATGGAAGCAACTTCCCACTAAAGCAGACTACAGTTACCTTTTCATCTTCACCCTTAATTTACAGTCAAGTTCCTTCACTCCCTTTTCAACTTGTTTTGCATGAGACTGGCTTAACACAGTATTAGGTCCCTAGTCTGACATTGGAAATGTCGGTCCCCGGGGGAAGTGAAGGTCGCAGACCAGTCTACACCCGGGGTGCTTGGTGCTGGCCACAGGACAGAGTGGGGATAGGTTAAGTTAGGGAGAAGGGGCGGGTTTAGGTATGGCTATAAAGGTGTGAGGAGAGGAGTATCTGGCCTCTTCCTGACACCAAGCACCACCAGGAGGGGAGAGTAGAATTTTAGTCCATCTGCCCACCCTACATGTTGTAGGACAATGGGTGGTACTTGATTTGCAGCATTTTGCCAGTTTAGGGCAGGTTGCAAGGCGTAGGTGATATTTGGGGGGAGTGAGTCACATACAGGCATATCCACCCCTCTGGGGGGGTGCACAGGTGACTGATACCGGTGCATGGGATGCGATGAGCAAGGGAAGGATCTTCAAGGGAGGATGTTTGGAGGGCAAGTGAAGGAGAGATTGGGTATATGGAATGAGGTCAGCAAGTGAAAGAGGGAAGAGTGAAGCAAATGATATGGTCTTTTTTTTTTTAATGTTTATTAAATTTTATACAAACTTAACATGAGACTCAAACAGTAGCAGTACCATCACAGCAACGTTTCGCATATAGAAAGTCTTGTACAGCACATACATCAGTAAATTATTAGACATTCCACATGACATATGCGCTCTTTGCATCTGCATCCTCCTAATCTTAGAGTCTATCACCGATCCTTCATAACATTACACAACGACATATAGTGTATACAATGTTGCTCACTCACTACTCGCTTATCTGGGTCGCAGATTGAGCATCCTCCCGCTCCCCGCCCCTAGGGCTCACCCCGTCTGCTCCTCTGTTCGCTACATATGTTTTGTACAGTTCCCAGAAGTTTTTCGGTCTATTACGTGGCGGTAGTAGGTCACTATAATTTTCGGTTTGTGTACTGCAATATAGCATATCCCGCGACCACTGGGCCATTGTAGGGGGAGGACCTCGTGACCAGCATATCGCCACACACTAATAATAAACCCATATCAATCAGTCTCCGTGTCCCCTTGGGTATTGGCTTGGAGTAGCTGAGCAAAGCAAGCGCCGGCTCTGGCGTCAGCGACAGCTCTGTCACACGGTTCAGTTCAGCAAAGATCAGGCCCCAAAAATTAGATATCCCCGGACATGTCCAGGCCAAATGAAAAAAATCTGCAGCATGTGCATTACACCTATCACATGTCGACTCTTCCCTCAGACCATACCTATGTAGATGCTCCGGGGTATAATAGACCCTGTTGAGAAATTTGAAATGTATTAGTCTATGTCTCCCGTTCAGGGATATACGCTTTGTGCTTGTGCAGCAATATGTCCATATATCATCCGTTATATCTCTCTGCAGATCAAGCTGCCAGGCCAGCCGTGCTTTAGTGTAACTATAACGTCTATGAGACATCGAGACTTGGTAAATCCTGGATACTATCTTGGTGGGTGTCTGTGCTGTAATGAGGTTGGTCAAGGCTTGAAGTTCCGGGGGCTCTGACATGTCTTCCCCCAGGATCTCATTGAGTGCATGCCTAACTCTGTGAAATTGGAATTCCGTGAGCAGAGTCGGTGTCTCATCGTCTGAACCTAGGTCCCCCCAACTCTTAGCCACGCCATCCGTGAAAAGATCCCCTATAGTTTGTGCACCAAGTGCCCCCAGCACCATCATAACCCCTTTATCTGTACATGGCGATAGCCATCGGCACCAGTCAATTCGGGCAACGGGAGAGTACAGAATAGCTCCAGCCTGGAGCTGCAATAAGTAATGCCAAGCGTGTGCGACAGTGTTGAGTGAGTCAATAATCCCCGTACGTCTATCAGGGGGTGTAAACATCAAAGCCGGAAGCGGCAGAGGGGCCGCAATTACAGATTCTATACGAATATGTGGTATGTCAAAGTGGCCATGAATCCAATGATATGCCTGTGCACTCTGTGCAGCTCTATAATATAAATCAAAGTCGGGGGCACCAAGTCCTCCCATAGAATACGGGAGCGTAAGGATCTGCCATCCGGCACGTGCCCGTTTGCCCGCCCAAGCTAGGTGGATCATAAGGGACTTAAGTCGCAGGAAGAAAACCCGGGGCAGCACCATAGGAACATTTGTGAAGATGAACAGGAGACGTGGTAGTATAATAATTTTCATAATGGATACCCTACCCATCAAGGATAGTGGTAGCCGGACCCATCCCGCAATGTCCTCCTCGAGTCTGCTGATCGCAACCCTATAATTTTCCCTAAACACCACATCCGAGTTCGTGTGTAACTTTATACCCAAATACCTCACTGCCTCCGTGGACCACTGCAGCGGGTACTCAGGTTCAAAGGCTACCGTGGTCGGGGTTAGGGGAAATATAATGGACTTATTCCAGTTAACGCGCAAACCCGACATAGTGCCAAAGAGCACCACCTCCCGTAAGATTGGGGAAAGGTTACTGTCAGGATGTCGAACATACAGTAACGTGTCGTCCGCGTAGGTGGATACGATCAGTTCATAGCCTGGGAACCGTATGCCTCTGTGGCTATGATATTCTCTAAGCGCACAGGCCAGGGGTTCAGCCACTAGGGCATATAAAATGGGGGACAGGGGGCAACCCTGTCTAGTACCTCTGGTAATTTGGATAGGGTCCGTAACCAAGTTGCCTATTTTAATTCGGGCCGTTGGAGAGTTATACAACACCCCAATCATCTGGATAAAAATCGGCCCAACTCCCATCCTAAGGAGTACTTGTCTTAAAAAGGGACATTTGACAGAGTCGAATGCCTTCTCCATGTCTAAAAAAAACGCAATAGCGGGGATCTCCGGTCTAGTATGCTGTAGGGCGGCAAACACCGTTCGCAGATTGTACGTCAGATTTCTGCCCAGTACAAAACCCGCTTGTTCCGGCGCTACTAAGGTGGGCACCAATGGGATTAAACGGTTCGCAAGTATTTTTGCAAATATTTTCGTGTCTACGTTCATTAGGGAAAGAGGTCGATATGATGCACAGTCATCCGGAGGTTTACCCGGTTTTAGGATCGCGACTATAATCGCTTCTCTCATAGAAGGTGGCATCGTCCCAGAAACACACATATCCTCAAAGAGTGTTGTCAGATGTGTCAGTAGTAGCTCTAGGAACGCCTTATAAAAGGCCACTGTCAGCCCGTCCCCACCAGGTGCGCTCCCCGCTTTCATGTTCGACATCGCAAGTAGTATTTCCTCCCTTTCAATGGGACGCATTAAAAATTCCCGATGAGTGTTAGTTAGCCATGCTAATTTTATATGGGCGAGATAGTCAAGCATGTTTTCTTCCGTGCTGCCACCGCGAGTGGAATATAAGTCAGAGTAGTATTGTCGGAATCGGTTCGCCACATCCGTTTCTGCCGACAGGGTACCCCTGTTAGTAGTTGTGAGTTCAGGCACTACCGACTTGTCCCTACGCTGCTTGAGCAGTTGAGCAAGTACCGCCCCCGGGCGCTCCCCTTCTCCATATACTCGGGCCGTAGCGTATTTGCCCAGGTGTTTAACCTCTGTGTCAGCCGTTTCATGATACTCTTCTAGGGTCAGTTTTATCTCCTGTGTGACAGTCTCGTCGGGCCCAGCCTGCTGGGCCTTTTCCAAGGACACTAGCTTCCGTTCTAGATCAGTAAGACGTTTGCGGATCGACCTAAGTACACCTGCGTGCTTAGACATAGCTACCCCCCTTATATATACCTTAAACGCTTCCCACACAGTCTGAAAGCAGTCTACCGACCCCACGTTCTTTTCAAAAAATATTTCAATAGCTTTGGCCACTTCCTCCTTGAAGACTGTGTCTAACAATGAATATGGCGGAAACCTCCAGGTAAAGGGAGGTATACGTGCCCTTGGAGTGTCAATAACCAGCAACAGCGGGGAATGATCTGAGTATATACGGGGGAGGATCTTACATGTACGAGTATTTGTGAGCAATTGCCTAGCTGCGAACCAGTAATCTATTCTAGTGTGGATATCATGGTATGCAGAATAGTGCGTGAACCCCCCTTTAGTCGGATGCCGTTGGCGCCATACGTCGCACAAGTCAAAGCGCACAAGTGCGCTTTCCATTGCTCTAGCCGACGCCGATATGTGCCTCACCGGGCCCCCTGGACTTTCCAATATTGGGTTTCTAACTAGGTTAAAATCTCCACCCCACAGGAGTCGTCCACCTATTTGGAGGACTACAGTGTCGGTCAATTTTCTGTAAAATTCCGGGTTGTCGTAATTCGGGCCATATATATTAACCAATAGGAAATCCAGTCCCTTCCCTCTGCACCTAGTAATAGCAAACCAGCCCTCCGCGTCCGTCTCCAAAGGTTCCAGTGTAAGTGCCTTCTTAGGATTCACCCACGTTAAAACCCCTCGTGCGTGTGTGTTAAATCCAGCCGCATGAATATTGCCCTGCAGCCCCCTAATACGTAGCATAGGGCTGTCAAGTGGAAGGTGTGTTTCCTGCAATAGTGCGATGTCGATGTCATGCCTGGTCAAATAGCTCAAAATCTTACATATTTTCCTGTGGTCATTAAGGCCACACACGTTCCATGTGACCGCGCTGACCATATCGAGGCCAGTGTTTCTATGGGGACTATCCGTATCTGTCATAGAGTAGATCTACTTGTGTCTGCAGAACGTCTCGTACTATCGTCCACATGTGAGTGCGGTGCATGTCCTCACAAAGTGCAAAAACATCCGAAATAAGCAGTATGAGTCTCATTACCTTCCCACCCCCCACCCACGCCAGGCTGTACCCAACTGTGCCTGAACGACAAATCCCAACCCGTCCTTCCCCAACCATTAACATTGTTACATATGCAAATTTGAATAAACTAGCCTCAGAATCCCAGTCCCTCCCTCCCTCCCCAAAGTAAGCACAAACAGTGTGATTCACACGAGGGCAGATGTTGCGCGCCAGGTGTGTACATGTGCTGCAGCTGTACACAACACCAACTCCGTTTCACCGCCCAGAGCAAGCTCGATTCTGCAGCAGAAGCAACCTATACAACTTAATACAATACTCAATGCAGCGGTACCTCCAAGTTCCCCCCCCCCCTTACACATCAAATAGACTGTATAACTTGATGGCTGCAGCCAGGGGCGGTATCGACAAGTAAACTGCCACCCAATCCTGTAGCCTCCCAAAGGTCAGGCCTCCGTCTTACCCCCAGACCAAGGTTGTGTACAATACCATGGAATCTGCTTACTGAGACCCCAGCCATGTCAATATCAGTCTTGCTCATCCAGGCTGCCGCTGACGGCTCCCTCCAGCACTTCCCGCCCCGGGCTAAGACGCTTCTCTTTGGCCCACTCTTTCAAAGCTTTTTGCAAGGTCTTAGGTTCAGTGAAAATCCGTGAGTGGCCATTCCTATTAACACGTAGTCTGGCAGGGTATAGCATGGCATAGTCTATATGTTGGTCTCTCATCTGGCGTTTTAACGGGGCAAATTGTCTGCGCGCTTCCTGGACACGAGCCGTAAAGTCCGGGTAGAGGGAGATGCTGGACCCCTCATACTGCAGTGTCTGCTTGTTCCTTGCAGCCGCCAACGCTGAGTCCCTGTCCCTATAGTTCAGCAACCGTGCAATTATGGGTCTAGGAGGTGCTCCAGGAGGAGGGCGAGGGCCCAACGATCGGTGCGCTCTCTCCACCACGAATATATTGGAAAACACATCCTTGCCCAGCAGCGTGGTCAGCAGCGTCTCAACGAACTTCTCCATGTTTCCCGTAAATGTCGATTCAGGGACCCCTGTGATCCGTAAGTTGTTGCGGCGCGAGCGCGCTTCCAAATCTTCAGCTTTGTCTTGTAGGACTTGGAGGACCTTACCCATTTGTTTGTGGTCCGTGTCCATCGACGTCTGTGCCTCCTCCACCTCAGTGACTCTGCGCTCCGTCATGTCCAGTCGCTCTGCATGTTTGTCTAATCTCTCGGACATCCTGTCCATACGTTACGAGAGCGCGTCAATTTTAGTGCCCAACCCTGCTAGGCTTCCTTGAAGGTTTTTTTCCATCATAACCAGCATAGAGCATATGTTGCCCTCCTGCTCTTCAGATAGCAGATCCGACGTGGGATCCTCCTCTTCAACAGCATTGTCTCGGCCTTTTGGCTTTCTTTGGTCAAACGTGATTTTGGGTTGAGTTCTATCCACTCTACCCATTTTGCGTCGCGTTGTGTGCTAAGTCACGGGCCGCAAAACACGCACCAGAGTCTACCAGCTCAGCAGGGTGGAAGCACAGCAGCTCCTCAATGACGTAAAGCACAGCAGCTCCTCAATGTCGCACAGCAGCTCCTCAATGACGTAAAGCGCAGGGGCTCAAAACTGTGTCCGTTCAATCCTAGCTGCGCTCTATTAGGGATGATCAGGCATGCAAAACACCAATCCCATCAGCTTCCTCCTCATAGTCAGGCCAGTTAAGCACTACAGAGCCGGTCGCGCTGCCTCCATGCCTCGAGTGGGGTGCAGAACAGCTGCTAATTCGTACCAATCTTTCAGTGCAATCCACCTCAATACCTCCCAGGCTAATGTAGTCACAATGCAATGTCCTCAGCTAGTTCGCAAGGGCGCAGCAGTTCCATGCAGGAATGACTCCTGCAGTCTGGTGTCCAGCTTCCCAGGCTCTTTCCTCCTCACCCTGGGTCAGTACAAAATGGCCGGCTCCCGGAATTAGGTCGCACCAGGTTACGGCTCTAGTCTGGCACTCACTTGCAGTTTTTTGGAAGGATCGTCGAGCCAACGGAGGGAGTGCGAGCCGTCTCGCGTCCGCGCAGATCTAGCCGCAGTCTCAGCGGTAGGCACGCAGGAACATCCAGGCAAACTGCGCCACCAATCCCTGCCAGAGTTAAAATTATGGCGGACTAAGCGACGTCACTTTCATTCCCATTAAAGTGTGGGAGGGCGCTTTACCTCAGGAGGAATCTCGCCGGGCCGGACACCATCAGCGTTCGTATGTCTCCCGCTTATAGAGTTTCCCGGTCAGCGGTGGGGGCGCGGCAATCCAGGCGCGAGTGCGGCGCCTTTTCACGCCCGTCTCTCCTCACCTCAGGCCGGCGCTGCAACTCAGGGTGCAGGCCGCAGCGTCCAGCCTCACACCAACGGCCGCAGCGGAGGGGTAGAGGGCTCAGGAACGGCTCTACTCGTTGCTGGTCGCTTCCGGACACGGCGCAGCGGGAATGCAGGGCTGCCAATTTTCGCAGAATCAGGATAACTATCGGATATTGTGGCGGCTTCACGGAGCCGAGTGCTCAAGCGGCCATCTTGCAGCTCGCAAGCTCCGCCCCCCGCAAATGATATGGTCTTAATGGGGAAGTGGAAGCAGGTGACTTGTGAATGGTGCGGGAGAATAGAACTGTCTGGGATATGTCAAGATTCATATTTTGGAATTATTGTATGTTAGCAAACTTGTCCTAATAAATGGCCTTTTACGTTATTACAACAGGGTGGAGTGTGATTATTGCATGAGTGTGAAAGAGTGTAAAATATTAGATTATAAATTGGCTTTAGTACATCTGGTAAAAGCTGTGCCTGGAGCAGGGAGCTGTGAGTGTCATTTCGTCCCAACATCTAAATATCTACCAAGTAGCATTTGTGTGCCCTACATTGAAATGTTCAAAAGGCCTCTTCCACCCTTACCTGAATTGCACTGTGCTTCCAAATGTAAATGTAGCATACGATTTTAGAGAGGCTTACTGAATTTCAGTCGAATCTCAAGTTAGCATTTACTTATGTTAGCATTTAATTATTTTAGCTCAAATATTTTGAGAGATTAAAATGTGTTACTATACTCCTGCAAAGAGTGATTAGGGGTTTAAAACCGAATTTGGGTTTGGTTAGAACACCTAATTTAGATACACACATGGGCCTGCTGAAGCCTGTCTGCCTCCCCAGCTTCAAAGGCTCCCAGGAATATAAATGGGATGGATGGGCGATCTCCTTGGAAGTTTCTAGACCTGGCCAAATAAGGCCATCTCTTTGTCCGAGAACAGGCTTTGGTTTTACTGATTTCACACTGTTTGGGAAGTATCATGCCTCTTGTTTATCTCAGAAGTGAGTAATGCCTTTGTTGTGTAAGGAGTTTGATTGCTGACCAAGAGGAGGGTGTTATTCTCAGGGAGAGTTCTGATCCTTCAAGGGAGGACTTTTGCATGACTTTTGTATGATATGCTTTATTACATTGCCACAACTAGGCTGATTGACTTTGTACTGGGTATCTATCAATGAATTGCTATCCAATCACATGTATAAAACCACAGTTGAATGAGATGCAATCTGGTGGCTTTGGGACTCGTTCTAAGCTTGTGGAAATCCTCCTTACAGCGCTCTGAAATGGGTTCTGTTTTTTGGATTCAGATCTGATGAACCAGAAGAAAAAGTGCATGTATCTGTCTAACACTGTGTGCCATGTAGACTTCCAGGGGAGAAATGAAGGAAAATCGATCAGCATTTATCAGACTCACGAGAAACAATGGCAGTGGAAACACACTTTTTTCTGATCAGAGATATTCAGTGCAGTTGTCTTTAAATTTGGCAGACCGTAGTCTGTCAGGAAGGTGAAGGTAATGTCTCTGCCCACCCTGATGGACTGCACTCAATCCAACAAATTCTAAATCGGCTACTTTTTTTTCTGAGAGGTTTACTCTCTACCCATTAAATTAAAATTGAATGTTTGATTTTGGAAACATTTTTTAAAATTAAATATTTCCTGAATTCTTTACTGATTTTCTTCATTTTTGTGATATGTTGCTGATTATTCTTTTATCTTTGTAATTCATATTGGTTTGGCTCTTTATGTTCTTTATATCTTTAACCTTCTTTTAGTTTGTTTGCTAAATAGCTAATGCCCATTTTTGTGGTGGGGTGTCTCGGTGCTCCGGCCAAGCTACTAAATTTAGGTCAAGGATACCATAACAAAGAATTGTTTATGCCTGTGTGTTTCTTATGGGATCTCAGCCACATCTTACATCACAATTGTTTCCTTTCTATCCCATAGCATACTAATCTGATTGCCTACATCAAGCTGATCTAAATTCCTACACCATCATGTCTGACCAAAGACTGATTATATGGGATGTGTAATCCTGGTACTATGCTAGCAGGGTATTGTATTTCTTGCTCAACCTTTTCAACATTCTTACCCAATTCAGAGCCTGTCATGTGCAAGTGAAAAACATTTGGGACCTTCAGATGCTCAGCTTTATTACTGCCCTATAACCATTAGTTGCTTGGTCCACCTAAGTTAATTTTAGACCCAATAAGCTAGAAGTGCCTGTAGTTGATGGGGAGGAAATCTATGTCCTACTGATCTCTGTCCAAAGTAATTCAGTTGTGCCTAAAGTTTTTTCCTTAATGGAATTCTGCTGCTGACATTAGAGATTTATGCAACGCATGAATCTGTACATTGTTTTCTGAATTCAAGCTAAGATTTAAGATCTTAGTAAACTGCAGTTTTTGATTGGCTCAATCATCAGGATGTGGGAGGATACACTGCGACAATGATAGCAGCAAGGGAGGGCACTAGCAACTCTGAGTACCCTTTTTGTACCTCAGGACGAAAAGCTAAGCAGGACGGTTTCTATCAAGGATGAAGGTCAAACCCCTCTTAAGAGGCTAAGCCCGGCAGTGGTGAGGTGGCCATATGCTGGAAGTTTAGCAAGGGGGAGTGCAGATGGGGTCTCTCATTCAAGTTCAGGCACGCCTGTGGAAAATGCGGGACTGCGCATCCTGTGAGTGAGTGCAAGAAAGTGAACCCTCCGGTGGATAGGGAGGATGCACAGGAGAAATAACAAAGGTATAGCAAGCCCGAAAATGGAAGGGGAAAGAGACTTGTTGAAAGCATCCACACCAATTAATACAGCCAGAATTCACCAGTTGCTCAATTGTTTCTACAGACAGGATGATGTACAACTGCTAGCAAAGGGGTTTGAAGACCATACAACAGTCCACTGGGGAAAACATTTAACATAAGTGTCAGAGTATATGGAAGTGGCACGAAAGAAATTGGCGAAGGAGGTTCAGTTCCAACGCTTGGTGGGCCCTTTCCAGAGTCCTCTCCTGGAGCATTTAACGGTTTCCCCTTGGGGGTGGTACCCAAGAAGAATGCAGTAAGCTTCTGATTGAGTCACCATTTGTCAGACCCAGAAGGTGCCTCAGTCAATGATGGCATAATGCAGGACCAATGCTCGGTCTCATGCGTGTCCATAGATGATACTGTCGACCTAATGAGATCAATGGCATAGCACCCCTCATGGCAATGACTGACACAGAATCGACCTCTAGGCTGTTACCTGTTCCCCTTAGGAGCTTCCACTTGCTGGGTTTCTAGCTGAATGGGCAGTACTATTTTCAAAAGTGCCTGTCAATGGGTTGCACCATATCCTACGCCTACTTTGCGGCATTCAGCACATTTATGGAATGAGCGCTTGATGAGTTGCATCCAGGGTGTGTGTACAGCGCTTGATGAGTTGCATCCAGGCGGTGGTAAATTGCATGTCTTAGATGACTTCCTTTTCATTGGGGAGTCAACTTGAAACCAGTGTCAGTCACTGCTATACCAATGTATAAAGATGGAGGATGATCTGGCCATGCCTTTGGTACACATAAAATGAGTGGGCCAGCCACAGCACTCACCTTCCTAGGCATAGAGCTAGATTCAGTTGAAGGGGTATGGAAGCCACCATTTTCTCTATGTGTGAATGTGTGTGTGTATGTTTCTATTTTATGTTAGGTGTGAGAATTGGGTTGTTGGTTGACAGGGTTTGAGGCCTGGTTAAGAGGCAACCACAATCTTTGTCAGGGGGCTGCACAAGCCCATGCTAAATTAACCTGTGCTCACCCCTCTGGTAGTTTGGCAAATAGCAGTCAGGCTTAACTTAGAGGTAATGTGTATTGGTGCAACACTTCAAACAGTAATAAAGATAAAAACACCACACAAAAAGGATTCCACTTAAAGTTAGAAAAATAGAACTTTTAATAAATAAAACACGACCAAAACAATAAAAATCCAATTAGTATAACCGGATATATGCAATTTAAAAGTTTTAGTAAAAATAATGCCAAAAAGCATAAAGCGCCAACTGTGGTTATCTGGTTGCACTGGCCCAGGACAACATCACAAGTTCAGGGCGACTGCAATAAAGCACAGGCCGGCTCCTGGGACCCAGTTAGGCCCGCTGAACAAGTACCTTAAATCCTGGTTTGCAGAGCGTTGTGAGGATCCGTGTCAAAAGTGCGTCACGAACTGAAGCGATGTGTCAGTTCGGAGTTGTGTTCAGGCAGTGAGGAAGGGCCTGCTTTGTCATTGAGGATCCCGCCGACGGGGCTTGTGATGCGAAGTCCTGCATCGAGGATGCGGCATGCAGACAGGGCGATGCATTGGTTTTGAGGAGCTGCGTGGCTTCGATGCGCAGTCCGGCGTCGTCATCGAGGGCGCTGTCAATGAGACATGTGAGGGCCTGCACCGAGGATGCGTTGTGCCACGGCACTTCTGAAGGTGATGTGAGCTGCTGCAGCAATGTGGGCCTTTGAGATAGGTCCAATCCACACAGCAGGAAGATGTATTGGTTCTGCTCGGGTTTGCTCCACGTAGCAGTGGAGATGCATTGGTTCTGCTGGATCAACAGAGGCTGGTAGAGAACCTTAAACCCACTACCAAGGGTCCAGGACTGGGGTGGCACCACTGGGCTAGGTAGACTCACATATGGCCAAGTCCAGGTGCAGATTAACGGTTGTTGGAAGCGTGTTATGTCCTTGAGGCTTCAAAACAGGAGGCCAGCCAATGAGCCCTTGGCGTCACTCTTGGTTCAAGGGATGCAGGCCCAGTCCTTCTCACCCAGGCAAGAGGTCAGCAGTTCCTTCCGAGCAGCAGTTCAGCAAAGTGGTAGTCCTTTCAGCAGCACAGCAGTCTTTCTACCTGGCAGAGTATCCACAGGTTGAGAAGTGTATTGAAGTGGTGGTGTAAAAGGTCCAGTATGTATACCCAATTGTGCCTTTGAAGTGGTTAAAAGTTCTAGAGGCATGCCTTTGAAGTGCACAGGTGCCCTGCCTTCTTGACCCTGGCTCCAGGTTAGCTTTAGGGGGTATGCAGCCCTTTGTGTGGAGACAAGACACAGCCTATTCAAGTGTAAATGGGGTTGGGCCCAGCTCCTTCCTCCCATCCTGTCAGTGATGGCCCATCCAGTCGCACTTAAGCTCCCTATTGTGTGTGGCTGTCTAGGAGGAATACACAAAGCCCAGCTGACACCCACACCCAGTCATGTGACCCGGAGACAGGCACCAAATGGCTAAGGCAAGAAAATGCCAACTTTTCAGATTTGTAATTTCCAACTTCACAATAAGATAGGATTCTAAATTCTGATTCTAGAGACACCAAACATGAAGGAGTTACCTGTTACCATTTGAAAATTACACTTATACAATGTAATAAGGTAATTCCAATGTTATCCTATGGGAGAGGTAGGCCTTGCAGTAGTGAAAAATGAACTTAAATGTTTTTCACTACCAGGAGATGTAAAACTTAAAAGTACATGTCCAACATTTTAGATACACTGCACACTGCCCTTGGAGCTGTCCAGGGCCGAAGGTTTGGGCCTGGCAAAAGTATTACTTTGCCAGGTCAAAATGGCAGTCAAAAGCTGCACACACACAGGCTGCAGTGGCAGGCCTCAGACAGGATAAAAGTGCTACCTAAGTGGGTGGCACAATCAATCAGTGCTGCAGGCCCACTAGTAGCATTTAATTTACAGGCCCTGGGCACAGGTAGTGCCACTTTACTAGGGACTTACAAGTAAATTAAATATGCAAATTGGGTATAAGCCAACCTTATGATGTTTTAAGCAGAGAGCACAAGCACTGGTTAGCAGTGGTAAAGTGCACAGAGTACTAAGGCCAACAAAAATGAATTCATCAAAAATGGAGGCATGCAGGCAAAAGGTCTGGGGATGACCCTGGAGAAAGGACCAAGTCCACATTAGGTATTTGTTATACTTTGAAGCTAACTACAAGGAGAAGTAGAGTTCTTTACAGGGAACATGTTTATATCAGCAGGACCATCTCAAACTTGAGATCCTGAATATAAAACAGTATTTATATTGAAGGCAATGAAGGAGGTGTAAGTTACCAACATGTTTATGGGATATTTCTTGCAAAGGTAGAAAATAAGGAAATTTAAGCAAATAACATGCCACCTATTTCTTTACCTTACTGTCCAACAAGAAACCTTTACATTACAGTAGCTGGAAAATAGATTTTTAAGAAGAAAATGGAAAGTAAATTATATACACATTTGTCAAGTATAGATCTGTAAGCCAAAATTATGTTGCTAAAAATGTACTGCTGGGACCTACGAACATATAAAAATGAAGGGCTTTAAGTACATTTCTTACTTTTCTCAAATCCTAAGGTAAAAAGAAGTGCATGCCGAGTGAAAAGGCTGTTTTAGGACTTATTGGGCTGAGAGATCATGGTCTTGGGCACCGTGCCAGACCATGAAATGAAATATTTGGACTTTTATTTGATACATGCATTTTGACAATTGTGCTGTAAAATGAATCATTAGGCTCTAAATTTGTTTCAAATGTTTTTTGGAAAGTCTAAACCTTCCTAGTTGGACCCTATTGGTGTGCTCGCTCTGTCCAATAGTTTGATTTATTAAAATGTTTTCCAGGATTGATTTTCAGCTCCTATTTCAGTTCTTCCATAGAAAATGAAAATACATGGCATGTTGTATTGTTTGTACTTCTCACACACTCATCACTCCTTCCCCCCAAAAAAAGGCCTGCCCAAAAAGAAATCCATTCACATGTACAGTGAGTGTCACTGTCCAATCACAGCACAGTTAATGAATCGCTCTCTCTGTGGATAGTTACTTAGGAAAGAGTTAACTTCAATTGAAGGGGTTATGGTGCGTGCAGCTGGCAGGGCTGTGAGCCTTCATTCTTAACCTCCTGCTATCAGTGGCGGCTGCCTCAGAATGGGGATGGTGGGGCGAAAAAGAAAATAATATAAACTTACCTCTGAACTCCGCAGCCGCTTCCCCTCCATCCTCTTCTCTCTGCAGTGTAATGGCAGAACAGAAGCACCCAGGCTCCCAGACTCTCTCTGTCAATCACAACGCTACTTTACAGCAGCGTTGTGATTGGTCTGAGCGCCGTGGTTCGGCACACAGAGAGGGACTGGAAGCCTGCGTATGTTCTCCAACCAGGCTGTGCATTACAGCCTGGTGGAGAACATGCAAAGTGCGCATGACGGTTTGGCCAAACCGTCATGTACACTTAGGGAGTACAAATCACTCCTCCCCCCCTGCTCTGGCCAGCCACGTCCGCCCTAACCTGGCTCCGAGTCGGCAGCGAAAAATAAAATGATAATAATGTCATGTTAATTTCATTTTCTTTTTCTGCACCGCTTGAAGAGCAGTAGGGGGAAGCTCCTCCGCCTTCAGGGAGGAGCCGCCACTGCCTGCCATCAATCAAGAACCTGCTTCTGCTTGTGACAGATTAGTGCTGAATGTGTGCCCAGTAAGAAACTACATTGCCAAATCATCAAAGGCAATGGCACAGTAGACCCATCCAGAAAATGCCTGGCCCAGGTTGATCACATTAGACCTTGATATTCCCAGGTTATCTGCAGCCTTAAGCTAACAAGTATTTGCCTTCGAGACCTATTGGCAATGCAAATTTTGCCAAAGCGCTTTAAAAAAATGAAAGCGGGGGGAGCAACAATGGCAATGGAGGGTGGTTGGGTGGAGGAGGAAATAGCAATGGAGGCTGTGTGGGCAGGCGAAAAAGCGGCAACAGAGGGTGGACAGGAGGTGAGTACCACGGATAATAGAGTGTGGGTGGTCACTAAGTGACAACAAACAGAAGATGGATGAGGAAAAGTGTTGGAAAAGGCCCTTTTTGCAGGGTTATTCTCAAACTTTTTGCTTCTTCCTCCTATTTTTTCCTGACCTGTGTTTGTTGGCTATAGGACTATGGGCACTTTACCACTGCTGATCAGTGCTAAAGTGCATATGCTCTCTGTGTAAATTGTTATTGTGATTGGTTATCCATGATTGACATATTTGTTTTACCAGTAGTTTGCCAGGGCTGGTAAATCAAACGCTACTAGTGGGCCTGCAGCACTGATTGTGCCACCCACATGAGTAGCCCTGAAAAGATCTCAGGCCTGCCACTGCGGTGCCTGCGCGCAGTTTGTTAACTGCCATGTCGACTTGGCAAGTGCACCCACTTGCCAGGCCCTAACCTTCCCTTTTCTTACATATAGGGCACCCCTATGGTAGGCCCAAGGTACCCCCCTGGCATGGTGCAGTGTATGTGAAAGGTAGGACATGTACTAGTGTGTGTAACATGTCCTGATAGTGAAATACTGCCAATTTCGTTTTTCACTATTGTAGGAGAGTAGGATCTGCCTCTTATGTTGCCCCCACTTTTTTTCTGATGTTTACACTGGTTTCTGGCTATAGTCAGGCTGGGACCCTGCTAATCAGGGCCCCAGCCTCTCTGTTCTCTCTAAACGATTTGGAGTGCACTCTAGGTGCACTAGTGATTGGATACTGTGACACCTTATGAGTCCCTAGTATATGGTACCTTAGGTACCAAGGGCATAGGTACTTCACAGGCCTACCAGGGGCTGCAGCATGTATTATGCCGCCCCTGGGAAGCAGACTAAATCTGACACCACAGGCCTGCTACTGCAGCCTGAGTGAGGAAGTGCTAGCACTCCTCACTGAGATATAGGTTCCCTATATCTCTCCTAGACACACATGTAACCCTATCAGTCACCCCTAAGGCAGGCCCTATCAATCCTGAGGGCAGGGTGCTTGGCTTCTATGTGAGGGGTGCCTCTGCCTGAGCAGGGCCCCTCTGCAGCTCTCAGAGTCCATTCTCTGGTGCTGTTTGTGAATGCGGTTAAACCATATACTTTTAAGTGCATTATATCCTCGCGGTAAAATGCTAACTTTGGAATGGCTGCATCGAAACATGTTGTGTTTGGTGTCAAACACCTTGAAATACTACCCCCCCGCCAGTCCTGGCGGCGGGGTAGCATTCCACCCTTCGAGAGGGATAGACATGTACCTACTGTGGAAACGCGGTAGAATCCTGCAGAGCCCTGGCATCACAAAATGGATGCCACCAGTCACAGACACTGGGCTGCCCTCCTGCTGATGACCAACACTCGCAGTGGAGGAAGCCCAACAATAGATATCCTGTCCCAAGGGGTGTGACCACCTCCCAGACAGGGTTTAGTGTATTGGGGCTGGGTGGGTGCACTCCTAGAGTGCTTTGAAGTCCTGCACTGAGGGAGCAGAAGGCTCCTCTGTGCATATGCCAGTTCAAACCGGCTCAGGGGCTACCTGTCCCTGCTCTGGCGCGAAACTGGACAAAGGGAAGTGGGTGTAGCCACCCACTCCCCTGACCCTCCCATAGGTAGGGTCATAGAGCTAGTCCCTCCCCTTCTTTTAGTATAAGAGGGGGAACCTGTGCATTGCACCCTAGATTTTCCTGGACAACGCTCTGAAGAAGAATCCCGGACCTTCGACGTTCCACTACCTTTGGAAGACTGAAGAATCTCCCTTGGAGTCAAGGAGTGACTCCCCTGCTTGGCAGGCACCAAAAACTACAAACGATGGTCGCAAACTACACCGCTCCCGCCGGAGTCCGAAGTCCCTGCAGCCCAAAAGTGGATTTCCTGACTTCTCAAAGGCCATCGTGAGTCCCCAGCGAAGCTGAGGCCAGTGGACCCCAAGAGTAACGAGGAACCGTGACCCCTGGGTACCGTGCACTATTGTCGAGTGCAACCCCTTCACAATGTTCCTCGAACTTGTGCTTTGGAACACGTGTGGTCCCAGCCTCCAGCAGGAATCCCTCCTAAGATCAGAGGCCTACCACGTCCCAAGTGACCGTGGGCCCCTGTGAGCGAATCCTCCCGAGGCGTCTTCGCGATCCCTTGCCAGCCGGCTTGTGGGTCCCCAGAAGACTTCTTAAAGAAACCGAAGGGCTCCCCTGATTGCTCCAGGCCTGCCCTGACTTAGCCTCGCTGGGTGAGTCCCACAGACCTTGCTGGTCTGTGCCATTGCCTCTTCACACTTTCCCCAAGACTTGCTGTTACCAAGGCTTGTTGGCTCCAATCGAGTCGCCGACACCGCAGTAAGCTGCAGACATCATGGGGCACGCTGAATCCAGCTCCTGGTCATCGTCGACGCCTCCTGGACCTCGTGGCTGAAGAGTCAAGGCAACCGCGAACGACCTGAATCTTGCGACGACGGTGGGCATCCATCTTCCTTGCCCCGGGTCACTGCCAAGTGACTTTGAACACTGTCCCCTCTGCTTTCAGGTCTTCCATCTTCCGAATCCAGGCTTGGATTCCTCCGGACACTTCTCCTGTCGCCGCAAGCAGCAAGTCTTCACTGGCTCCCATTGAAAACGACGCCGCGACCCGACACCAAAGAACACCTATGCACCTGGCTCCCCTGGGTGAGGTAACTTCAGCACTACGGTGCTCCTGTGGGTGTGGGCCCTAGAACTACTTACCCTGTAAGTGACTTGCTTGTAGCGTCCCTAGAAGTTTCCTAAAACTCTAACTTTCCAAGTGCGACAATTGCGCTTACTCGTACAGGGTTCGCGTCTGTGTTAGACACACCGCGTCCATCTCCTTTGCAACACTATCTAAAACTGTATCCTTCGACTCGTACTGAGTCCGATTGGTGTTCGCCTCGAACACACAAAGGGCCTGTAACTCTGAGATCTCCATTGCACTGACTCGCACAAGGTTCGCGTCTGTGTTAGACACAGCGCGTCCATCTCCCTTGCATCTCTATCTGTGACCGCGTCCTTCGACTCGTACAAGGACCGATCGGTGTGTTCGCCTCGAACACGCAAGGGACCTTTAACATTGATATCTCAATCGCGTCTGAGTGCATAGACTCGCACAGGATTCGCACCGGTGCCAGGTCACCACGTCCGTCCCCTGTGGGTCTCCTACAACTACCTGGGGTGGTTCTTGGGGGTCCCTCGATTCTAGATGCCCTAGACCTAGGTCTAGCAAACTAAGATTGTGATATTCGATTGTGCTAAACTTATTGTGATAATATTTGACTTGTACATATGTTCCTGACCTCTAATCTCATAAAGAGATTAGTAGAGAGTGTTTATTAATAAATACCTATATATTTGATATATATATACCTGTGTGGTGTCTTTTCATTTGGTGATTCAAGAGATTGTGTGGTAAAACAAGCTGCTTTACATTCCTTCAAGACTTAGCCTGAAGGCTGCTCTCCACAGCTACCACTAGGATAGCTTTCTATAAAGGTTGTCTTAAACCTATCTACCATTAGAGTCGAATTGTTCTGGTGCAAGGTGTCCACTTTAAATTAGTGAACAGCATATACCAGGCCAACTTCTCACATTGGTGGGCAGCGTGTGGGATTCCAGCTTGCTATTGTTTTACCAGAAAATCTCTATTTGAATTACTAACTGAAAACCACTATAGGTACTTAAGGTACATATAAAGTCAAGCTTAGTATCGATAAGTTCTACTGAACTTAGAGCTGTGTGCCAAGGGATAGCACACCCTTTCTACAGCTCAAGCTAGTATCAGTATGCCACAAACTAGTGTAGGTAGTACAACACTGCACAACACTAGAATGTCCTTAAAGGGTGGAACCAGTGGATCCACTCAGCCTCAGTATAAGGACATGGCTTTCTCTGACTTGAGAGCCATGTGTGTTGAAAGACACCTGAGGCTAGGACAGAGTCCCTCAACCCAACACCTGATAGATCTGCTGACAGCAGATGATCTTAGATTGGCTCTAGGAGCTAATGGGTCTGAATCAGTGGGTGGGTCAATTACAGTATCTGGGTCAGACGATGAAAATCCGAATGACCAGGACTATGTGATTGAAGGGCCAGGCCTCAAGGGGCCTGAAAAGGACAGAGGAATTCTCCCTAAGAGAACTGACAGAGTGGATGAGAGGCATAGGTCCCCTTCCAGGGAATCTGAGCACTCTTATCACTCTGGCAGAGAATTTGTCCACCAGAGGAACTCATACTTTCCCATAAGAGAGACCTCCTCTGAAAGAATGTGCAAACTGCTGCAGTATGAGGAAGCAAGAGTTGCCCTCAGAACCAAGCAGTTGGCACTGGATAGAGAAGCCCTGGAGATCCAGAGAGCTGCTAGACGAGAGGGGTTAGAACCCCTTGGTGGCAGCAACAGTGTCCCTAGAGGCAGAGAATCTATTCCAGACCATAGGAACCTGAGCAAGGTTGTTCCTCCCTACCAGAGTGGGGATGATATCCACAAGTGGATAACTGCTATGGCGAGGGCCTGTAGAGTACAGCAGGTCCCCCAAAAGCAGTGGGCAGCAATCTTGTGGCTCTCCTTTTCAGATAAAGGTAGAGACAAGCTCCTCACTGTTAGAGAAGAGGATGCTGATGATTATGAAGTCCTGAAGAGTGCACTAATAGATGGGTTTGGCTTAACCACTGAGCAGTACAGGTTGAAGTTCAGAGACACCCAGAAGGCACAGACTCAGGACTGGACTGACTTTGTTGATTGTGCAACCAAGGCTCTGGAGGGTTGGCTGGTTGGCAGTAGGGTTACTGATTTCAAGGGATTGTATAATCTGATGATGAGAGAACAGATCCTTAATAATTGCCAGAACCAGTTGCATCAGTACCTGGTGGACTCGGATCTGACCTCTCCCCAAGAATTGGGAAAGAAGGCAGACAAGTGGGTCAGAACCAGGGTGAGGCAGAAACCCCAGAACCAAGGGGGTGACACCAAGAAGCAAGATCCTAAGGGCTCTGAGAAAGGTGGGGATAAGTCAAAAGACCAGAAGTCTTCACAAGGGCCCCAAAAATCTGCATCTGGTGGGGAGTCACAATCCAACAGGGGAAAAGGCCAAAAGAAGCCCTGGTGCAAATTCTGTAAACAGAAAGGGCACTGGACTTCTGACTGTAACAAGTCCAAAGACCAAACCACCACCACTCCTGCCCCTAAGGCAACTGTCCCCCTAGTTCAGCTACTGGTGGAGGTGGTACACAGAATAAGGGTGTAGTAGGGTTGACCCTGGGTTCTGAAGTGGACTCTGACCTAGTCAGAGTGCCCACTCAGGCAATGCTGATTTGTGAGGGAGACCTTAATATGTCCTTCCTAGTGAGTCCCAGTAATCTGGGCAAATACAAACAGCAGCCTGTAATAAATGGCAAACAGGCTTTGGCATTTAGGGACACAGGTGCTAGTGTCACCATGGTGGCAGAGGATCTTGTGGACCCTGGACAGATTATCCTGGGCGAAATGTACCAGGTGACCAATGCAAGCAACGTCAAGACCAACCATAGTCTGGCAGTTGTGAATTTCTCCTGGGGAGGGGTAACTGGCCTCAAGAAGGTTGTAGTCAGTGCAGACCTTCCTGTAGAATGTCTATTGGGCAATGATCTAGAAACTTCAGCCTGGTCTGAAGTAGAGTTATGGACTCATGCTGAGATGTTGGGCATCCCTGCAGAGGTATTTGCTGTGACCAAGTCACAAGCAAGAATGCATGACACTGAACCAGCTCTGGATCCTGGAACAATGGACCAGATGCTTCCCAAGAGGAGGAGCAGTAGGGTAAAGGCAGTGCCTTCCCCTCTGTCTCAGATCACAGATTCACCCCCAGAGGGAGGTGAAGCAGATCCTGAAGAAGGAACTGCCCCAGAGGGACTTGAGCCTGATCAGGTTGAGTTCTTGGGGGCAGGGGGCCCTTCTAGGGAAGATCTGAGTAAGGAGCAACAGTGCTGCCCCTCTCTTGAACCCCTCAGACAGCAGGCTGCTGCTGAGGCTGCTGGGAGTGCTAGTGGGTCCCATAAAGTTTATTGGGATGAGGGACTCCTATATTCTGAAGGTAGAGACCCAGCCCCTGGAGCCACCAGGAGGTTGGTAATACCTCAGAAGTTTAGGGGTTCCTCTTGACCCTAGCACATGACATCCCTTTAGCAGGACACTTGGGCCAAAACAAGACCTGGGACAGGCTTGTTCCACATTTTCATTGGCCACATATGTCAGAGGACACAAAGGAGTTTTGTCGCTTCTGTGTCACATGCCAAGCCAGTGGTAAGGCAGGTGGCACAACAAAGGCCCCCTGATACCACTACCTGTGGTGGGGGTACCCTTTGAAAGGGTAGGGATTGACATTGTTGGTCCCCTTGACCCTCAAACTGCATCTGGGCACAGGTTTATCCTGGTGATAGTGGATCATGCCACCAGGTACCCAGAAGCAATTCCCCTGAGGACCACCACAGCCCCTGTGGTGGCAAGAGCCCTCATTGGAGTCTTCTCCAGGGTGGGTTTTCCAAAGGAGGTCATTTCTGACAGAGGTACCAACTTCATGTCAGGATATCTAAAAGCAATGTGGAAGGAGTGTGGTGTAACTTACAAGTTCACCACCCCCTATCACCCACAATGCAATGGTTTAGTTGAACGCTTCAACAAAACCTTGAAAGGAATGATTAAAGGACTCCCAGAGAAGCTTAGGCGGAAATGGGACCTTCTTCTTCCTTGCCTGTTGTTTGCATACAGAGAGGTTCCACAGAAGGGGTTGGTTACAGCCCATTTGAGCTTCTGTTTGGGCATCCTGTGAGAGGTCCACTGTGTTTGGTAAAGAGGGCTGGGAGTTACCTCTCAAGCCCCCAAACAAGATGTGATGGACTATGTACTTGGTCTCCGCTCCCGGATGGCAGAGTACATGAAAAAGGCAACCAAAAACCTGGAGGCCAGCCAAGAATTACAAAAGCTTGGCATGACCAAAGGCTGTACTGACTGTATAGCAGCCAGGACAGAAAGTGTGGGTGTTGGAGCCTTTGGCCCCAGCAGCCCTCCAGGACAAGTGGAGTGGCCCCCATACAATAGTTGATCGGAAGGGAGAAGTCACCTACCTGGTGAATCTTGGAACTCCCAGGAGCCCCCTGAGGGTGCTCCATGTCAACAGATTAAAGCCATATGTTGACAGGGCTGACATGGGCTTGCTCATGGCAACTGATGAGGACCAGGAGGAGGAGAGTGACCCTCTCCCTGACCTGCTCTCTCAGAACCCTGATGATGGGTCAGTAGATGGTGTTGCTTTGGCAAGCAGCCTCACCGACCATCAGCAAACTGAGTGCAGACAAGTTCTGCAACAGTTTAGACATATGTTTAGCCTGACCCCTAGTCAGACTTCCTGGTGCACCCACGAGGTGGACACTGGAGACAGTCTGCCTGTCAAGAATAAAATCTACAGGCAACCTGACCATGTCAGGGACTGTATCAGGACTGAAGTCCAGAAAATGTTGGAGCTAGGTGTAATTGAGCCTTCAGATAGCCCTTGGGCTAGTCCAGTAGTCCTGGTACCCAAGCCTCATACCCAGGGTGGTAAGAAAGAAATGAGATTTTGTGTAGACTACAGAGGCCTCAATGCAGTCACTAGGACTGATGCCTATCCCATACCAAGGGCAGATGAGCTGATTGATACTTTGGCCTCAGCCAAATATCTAAGCACGTTTGACCTAACAGCTGGCTACTGGCAGATCAGATTAGCTGATGATGCAAAAGCCAAGACAGCATTTTCGACCCCTGGTGGGTACTACCACTTTGTGGTGATGCCCTTTGGATTGAAAAATGCACCTGCCACTTTCCAGAGGTTGGTGAATAAAGTTCTGTCAGGGATGGAAACTTATTGCTCAGCTTATCTAGATGATATTGCTGTCTTTAGTTCCTCCTGGCAGGATCACCTGGTCCACCTCAGGAATGTTTTGGAGGCCCTGCAGAAAGCAGGCCTCACTATCAAGGCCACTAAGTGCCAGATAGGGCAGAGTCAGGTTGTATACCTGGGCCACCTTGTAGGTGGAGGCCAGGTTCAGCCTTTACAGAGCAAAATCCAAACCATAATGGAATGGGTTGCTCCAACCACCCAGACACAGGTGAGAGCCTTCTTAGGCCTGACTGGGTACTATAGGAGGTTTGTCAAGGGATATGGATCTTTAGTGACCCCCTTGAATGATCTGACCTCAAAGAAAATGCCAAAAAAGGTTAAGTGGACAGCTAGCTGTCAAAAGGCATTTGATGACCAAAAGCAGGCCATGTGCACTGCCCCCATCTTACAGAGTCCAGACTACACCAAAAAGTTCATTGTCCAAACAGATGCTTCTGAGCTGGGTGTGGGAGCTGTACTGTCTCAACTGAATGATGAAGGTCAAGACCAGCCAGTAGCTTTTATTAGCAGAAGGCTGACCCCTAGAGAGAAACGTTGGTCAGCTATAGAGAGGGAGGCCTTTGCTGTGGTATGGGCCCTGAAGAAGCTGAGGCCATACTTGTTTGGTACTCACTTCATAGTTCAGACCGACCACAAGCCCCTCCTATGGCTTAAACAAATGAAAGGAGAAAACCTAAAACTTTTGAGGTGGTCCATTTCCCTACAGGGGATGGACTATACAGTGGAACATAGACCTGGGACCCAACATGCCAATGCAGATGGACTCTCAAGGTATTTCCACTTTGAACACGAAGACTCAACTGGTCAAGGTTAGTTTAGTGTCCCTCCGTTTGGGGGGGGGGTTGTGTAGGAGAGTAGGATCTGCCTCTTATGTTGCCCCCACTTTTTTTCTGATGTTTACACTGGTTTCTGGCTATAGTCAGGCTGGGACCCTGCTAATCAGGGCCCCAGCCTCTCTGTTCTCTCTAAACGATTTGGAGTGCACTCTAGGTGCACTAGTGATTGGATACTGTGACACCTTATGAGTCCCTAGTATATGGTACCTTAGGTACCAAGGGCATAGGTACTTCACAGGCCTACCAGGGGCTGCAGCATGTATTATGCCGCCCCTGGGAAGCAGACTAAATCTGACACCACAGGCCTGCTACTGCAGCCTGAGTGAGGAAGTGCTAGCACCCCTCACTGAGATATAGGTTCCCTATATCTCTCCTACACACACATGTAACCCTATCAGTCACCCCTAAGGCAGGCCCTATCAATCCTGAGGGCAGGGTGCTTGGCTTCTATGTGAGGGGGTGCCTCTGCCTGAGCAGGGCCCCTCTGCAGCTCTCAGAGTCCATTCTCTGGTGCTGTTTGTGGATGCGTTAAACCATATACTTTTAAGTGCATTATATCCTCTCGGTAAAATGCTAACTTTGGAATGGCTGCATCGAAACATGTTGTGTTTGGTGTCAAACACCTTGGAATACTACCCCCCCCCCCGCCAGTCCTGGCGGCGGGGGTAGCATTCCACCCTTCGAGAGGGATAGACATGTACCTACTGTGGAAACGCGGTAGAATCCTGCAGAGCCCTGGCATCACAAAATGGATGCCACCAGTCACAGACACTGGGCTGCCCTCCTGCTGATGACCAACACTCGCAGTGGAGGAAGCCCAACAATAGATATCCTGTCCCAAGGGGTGTGATCACCTCCCAGACAGGGTTTAGTGTATTGGGGCTGGGTGGGTGCACTCCTAGAGTGCTTTGAAGTCCTGCACTGGGGGAGCAGAAGGCTCCTCTGTGCATATGCCAGTTCAAACCGGCTCAAGGGCTACCTGTCCCTGCTCTGGCGTGAAACTGGACAAAGGGAAGTGGGTGTAGCCACCCACTCCCCTGACCATCCCATAGGTAGGGTCATAGAGCTAGTCCCTCCCCTTCTTTTAGTATAAGAGGGGGAACCTGTGCATTGCACCGTAGATTTTCCTGGACGACGCTCTGAAGAAGAATCCCGGACCTTCGACGTTCCACTACCTTTGGAAGACTGAAGAATCTCCCTTGGAGTCAAGGAGTGACTCCCCTGCTTGGCAGGCACCAAAAACTACAAACGACGGTCGCAAACTATGCCGCTCCCGCCGGAGTCCGAAGTCCCTGCAGCCCAAGAAGTAGATTTCCTGACTTCTCAAAGGCCATCGTGAGTCCCCAGTGAAGCTGAGGCCAGTGGACCCCAAGAGTAACGAGGAACCGCGACCCCTGGGTACCGTGCACTATTGTCGAGTGCAACCCCTTCACAACGTTCCACGAACTTGTGCTTTGGACCACGTGTGGTCCCAGCCTCCAGCAGGAATCTCTCCTAAGATCAGAGGCCTACCACGTCCCGAGTGACCGTGGCCCCCTGTGAGCGAATCCTCCCGAGGCTTCTTTGCGATCCCTTGCCAGCCAGCTTGTGGGTCCCCAGAAGACTTCCTAAAGAAACCGATGGGCTCCCCTGGTTGCTCCAGGTCTGCCCTGACTTACCCTCGCTGGGTGAGTCCCACAGACCTTGCTGGTCTGCGCCATTGCCTCTTCACACTTTCCCCAAGACTTGCTGTTACCAAGGCTTGTTGGCTTCAATCGAGTCGCCGACACCGTAGTAAGCTGCAGACATCATGGGTCATGCCGAGTCCAGCTCCTGGTCATCGTCGACGCCTCCTGGACCTCGTGGCTGAAGAGTCAAGGCAACTGCGAACGACCTGAATCTTGCGACGACGGTGGGCATCCATCTTCCTTGCCCCGGGTCACTGCCAAGTGACTTTGAACACTGTCCCCTCTGCTTTCAGGTCTTCCATCTTCCGAATCCAGGCTTGGATTCCTCCGGACACTTCTGTCGCCACAAGCAGCAAGTCTTCACTGGCTCCCATTGAAAACGACGCCGCGACCCGACACCAAAGAACACCTATGCACCCGGCTCCCCTGGGTGAGGTAACTTCAGCACTACGGTGCTCCTGTGGGTGTGGGCCCTAGAACTACTTACCCTGTAAGTGACTTGCTTGTAGCGTCCCTAGAAGTGTCCTAAAACTCTAACTTTCCAAGTGCGACAATTGCGCTGACTCGTACAGGGTTCGCATCTGTGTTAGACACACCGCGTCCATCTCCTTTGCAACACTATCTAAAACTGTATCCTTCGACTCGTACTGAGTCCGATCGGTGTTCGCCTCGAACACACAAAGGGCCTGTAACTCTGAGATCTCCATTGCACTGACTCGCACAAGGTTCACGTCTGTGTTAGACACAGCGCGTCCATCTCCCTTGCATCTCTATCTGTGACCGCGTCCTTCGACTCGTACAAGGACCGATCGGTGTGTTCGCCTCGAACACGCAAGGGACCTTTAACATTGATATCTCAATCGCGTCTGAGTGCATAGACTCGCACAGGATTCGCACCGGTGCCAGGTCACCGCGTCCGTCCCCTGTGGCTCTCCTACAACTACCTGGGGTGGTTCTTGGGGGTCCCTCGATTCTAGATGCCCTAGACCTAGGTCTAGCAAACTAAGATTGTGATATTCGATTGTGCTAAACTTATTGTGATAATATTTGACTTGTACATATGTTCCTGACCTCTAATCTCATAAAGAGATTAGTAGAGAGTGTTTATTAATAAATACCTATATATTTGATATATACACCTGTGTGGTGTCTTTTCATTTGGTGATTCAAGAGATTGTGTGGTAAAACAAGCTGCTTTACATTCCTTCAAGACTTAGCCTGAAGGCTGCTCTCCACAGCTACCACTAGGATAGCTTTCTATAAAGGTTGTCTTAAACCTATCTACCATAAGAGTCGAATTGTTCTGGTGCAAGGTGCCCACTTTAAATTAGTGAACAGCATATACCAGGCCAACTTCTCACAACTATTGAAAGGCTATCTTGCCCCATAGGAAAGAATGGGGAATGCTTTGTAACATTTTACAAGCCTATCTTCCCATAGGGATAAGATAGAAAAATGGAGTTTGGTATCCCTGAACTCAGAATTTGATAACACATCTTTTAGTAAAGATGGTTTTTAAATTGTGTGTTTGAAAATACCACTTTTAGAAAGTGGCTATTTTCTTGTCCAACCATCCTGTGTGCCTCTGCCGGTTTGTGGATTTGCTGTCTGGCTTTGGAGTGACAGGGGCAGAGGAGGTGCAGTGGCTCCAGGAGTCTGGATGAGTCAGCACTAGGCTTATTAGGCCTGACCTGCATTTGGAGTGGTGGGAGGAGTAGCACCTGTACCTGAATAGGGCTGTGCCTGCCTTCCACAAAGCTGGCTCTGCCCCCCTGTGGTGCATCTGGAGCCAAGGCTCACACTGACAATGGATGTTGTTGTGCACTTGCAGAGTGCCCCCCATAACTGGTTTGAACTGGGCTCAGAGCCCCTTGCACAAAGAGAACAAAGACATTTTGGGGTATAAGTATCAGACCCAAAACCCCAGACTTTAGATCATTCCTGGAATTCAAGAGGAACCTTTGCCAAGGAGAAGAGCTGGAGAGACTGAGGAGATATACTGCCCTTGCTGTGTGTCTGGGGTTGGCCTGCAGTTGCTGGTTCTGCCAAGGAAAGGAGAAGGACTTTGCTGTGTGCTGTGTTCCCTGCTTGAAGGAGATCTCCAAGGGCCTGAAGTGAGCTGGCCTCCTGTTCTGAAGTCTCAGGGAGACAAAGACTTCACCCTCAGCTCCCCTGAACTCTGCTGCTGTGAGTTCTGACCTGCCAAGTGGTGCCTGTGCCAGTTTTGGGCCTCTGGAGGTTGTTGCTGCTGTTTGGGAGCTGGAAGAAAGAAGAAACTCAAAGAACTACAGAAATCGACACATCGAGGGATCGCGGCTGAAGAGGACGGACGCAGCGCCACTCGACGCCGCATCCCGTATTTCCACGCATAGTACCTGTGCAGCAAGTTCTTCCGACGCATCACCCGCGGACCGGAACCGTCACGAAGAATCGACGCATCACTCCCCGTACAGACCGTATTCGACGCAACCCTTCCTCTGCGTGCAGCGGGACTGTCGCATCGCCTCCCCAAGGTCTCAGGAGTGTCGCATCTCTTTGTTTTCCGATGCTGCAGTTGTTTGGCTTGTGAACTTTGACGCATCTACAGGTACTTTGGTGAAAAGTCACGCATCCATAGTTTTCTATGGTACAAGTTCTTGAAACCTTTTGAAAGTCATATTTTTAACTGTGTATGTTGGATTTTTATCGTTCTGGTCTTGTTTAGTTTAGATAAAGATACTTTATTTTTCTAAACTGGTGTGGTGTCCTTTTGTGGTGTTTTCACTGTGTTACTGTGAGTGTTGGTACAAATACTTTATACATTGCCTTTGGGATAAGCCTGTCTGCTCATGCCAAGCTACCGAGGGGGTGAGCAGGGGTTAACTAAAGTGTGTATCCCCCTTACCCTGACTAGAAGCAAGGGTCCCTATTTGGACAAAGGTACCTACCTCTGCCAACTAGAGACCCCCATTTCTAACAAAAAGCAAGAGAGGGAGGGTGGGTTGGCAGGCACTAAGCAACAATAAGAGAGGGTGAGCTGGCATTAAGGGGCAACTGGAGGAGGATGGACATTCAAAAGTGGCAACAGAGGGAGGTTGGGTGTTAAAAAGCAACAACACATTGGAGGGAGTTGGGATGGAAGGACACTAAGCTACAGCAGAAAAGGAAGGAGGGTGAGTTGGGAAAAAGCAACAACCGCAATAGTGGGACGGGAGGGTGGGCAGATACTAAGCAACAGCGACAAGCAAGGAAGGGTGGGTGAGGAATAAACAACAGTTGCAATGGAGGGAACGAAAGGCGGGTGGTGGACACTAGACAGAGGCAATGGAGGGAGGGTGGATAGGGAAAAAGCAACAGCGGTATTAGAGGGAGGTGAGGGTGGGTGGACACTAAACAACATCAGGAAGGGTGGGCAGTAAAAAGTAACAGCAACAATGGACGAAGTGTAGGTGGGGAAAAGGAAAGACAGCAATAGAGGGAGTGTGAGCGAAAAAAAGCAACAGCAGTGTTAGACCTAACATCCATGATGTGGTTTACTCCTAACTTATTGCCTTCCATTCTCCTATTTTTGCTGACTTCAATTTTGCTGACTTTAGGACTCTGCACACTTTACCACTGCTAACCAGTGCTTGTGCTCTCACAGTTAAATGTGGTAACATTGGCTTACACATAATTGGCACACTTACTTTACTTGGGAGCCCCTAGTAAAGTGATACTACACATCCCCATGCATGTAAATGAAATGGTGCTAGTGAGCCTGCAGTACTGATTGTGCCACCACTAGCCCTTTAAACATGTCTAAGGCCTGTCATTGCAGTCAGTGTGTGTTGTTTTCAAATGCCATTTCAACCTGGCCAAATATACCTTTTGCTGGGCCTAAACCTTCCATTTTAATACATACAAGTCACCCCTAGGGTGGCCATTAGGGCACGGTGCATTGTATTTAAAAAGCTGGACATGTATTTGTAACTTTTACATGTCCTGATAGTGAAAAACCCTTAAATTCGCTTTTCAGTACTGCAATACCTACCTCTCCCAAACGACAACATTGGGTTACCTTATTCCATTTAATAAGTGTATAAATAATGGACACTCAGAGCCAAATATTCAGTACGCCTTTGCACCCGTGGAAGACTCAGAATGACTGCTGTGCTGCTCTGCAAGAAGGACTGCTTCTCTGTTGCCCCACTGCCCTGCTGCCTAAGTGAAAGGACTTGACCTGCATCTTGAACCTAGGACCATGAGAGTTATTCCAAGGACTAGTTGACTGCCCTACTGATCAGAGCCTCAGGGACAGAAAAGGCTCTAACCACCTTGAACACAGCACCTGGACTCTATTGCTGTGAGTCCTACTTCCACGTGGTACCACCCCAGTTCTGGACCCTTGGTAGTGGTCCTGAAGATACTTTGCCTGCTCAGCTGTAGTCCTTTGAGCAGAAGCAACGCAGCGTGATGGATCTCCTTGCAGCCACATCGGAACCGCTCAAGCGCTATGCATCCCCAATGCCTGATCTTCACATCGCAGCCCGCAGTCTCCTCAGAACCGCCGCTGCACTACGCATCCTCAGCGCAGGCCTCTGCATTGCAAGCCCCTCATTTATGGCATCCTCGACAATGACGCAGGAGTCCACATCGCAGCTCCTTGGAACCGCTGCTGCATGGCGCAATCTCAGCGTGGGATCTTGCAACCCTCCGCAAACCAGGATTTAAGGTACTTGGTTCAGAGGGCCTAACTGGGTCTCTGTATCGCTCCATCGCCGTTGGCCTAAACATTTGACTATGTCCCGGTCTGGTGCGACCAGATAACCACAGTTGGTGCTTTGAGCTTCTAAGCACTGTTCTACTGATTTGATTTCTGTCATTTTAATCTCTCATAATTTATTACATTTTACTATATCATTCTAAATTAATGTGGGATTTTTCTTGTGCTGTGTTTTCACTTTATTACTATTTGAAGTGCTGCATAAATAATTTACACATTGCCTCTTAGTTAAGCCTGACTGCTTTTGTGCCAAACTACCACAGGGTTAAGCACAGGTTAATTTGTTGTTTGCTTGTGATTTCACTCTAATGGAATTGTGGTTTCTGCTTGAGTAGGGTTTCACCCCCCTCAACTAGTAACCCAATTACCAACAAGCAGCAACAGAGGAAGTATCAGTGGGGAAAGAGCAACAAAGAGCAATAAAGGGGGGATGGGCGAACATTAAGCAACAATGTCAACAGAGGGACGGTGGGCAGGGAAATAGTAACAGCATCAATAAACAGGTAGAAACTTCAGGGAGAGGGGAAACAGCATGTCAGTGAGAGATTGAATGTGGAGCATGGAATAGAAACACATGGGTGGGGGGTGGATGGAGGACAAAGGGTGGAGAAGGTCTCAGAAGAGAAACCACAAGGTGGAGTGAAGGAGGTGTGACAACAGAACATGGGAGAGAAAAGAACTTAGAGCGCTAGGGGTGGGAAGAGACGCACACAAGGGAGACAGCTGGAAAAACCTTCTCGAAAAAGAAATAAATAGTTTCCAAAAAAGAGGACACTGGTGGAAGCATAGAAGGAGCCAGTCAGAGAAATGGTAAACAGGCTATGCTCAATAGGAGGGGCAAACACAAGGTGTATGAGCTCAAACAAAGCCAGCGAATAGAAAGCAAGCAAATCTGAGTGACAAAACACAAAGTCAATGGTAAGAAATGGGTGGAAAGCTTTCAGAATGTCCCCAATATGTCTGTGTCACACCTTTAAATGTGAAAGGGTTCCTTTTTATCAGATCATTAAAGAACCAACAGGTCCAATGAGTGTCAATCAGTACAATGTGGTTTTTGAGAGGAGTGTCATCAAAGCAAACAATTAAAGGTTTCAGGCTGACATGTACCTGTACCTGGAATGCGACTGATCAGAGGAGAAAATGTGATAAAATCACTATTAGTCCCAATTTAGATCCCTCTGCGCATCTACCAACCCACGAAAGCACTTATTTGGTGCATGTGACACATCAAACACCTCCCTGACGCTACATTCCTACACAGGCTGCATGAAACCTACACTATAGAGCAAAGCACAACACTGGTGCCAACTTCCAGAATTAGCATCTAATTCAAGCATCTCTGGAGGAGACTTGCTTCTCGAGCATTGGCTTACTTCCTGCATATACTTATCATGAATCGAGTAGACATTTGAAAGTAGCCTATGACTATCAGTGATACATGCCATAGTCGTACCTCATGGAACGAGGAAGGGAAGAGGAAGAGTGTTGCGGTGGCAGAAGGATTCTCTTATTTTTTCAGACATTTGGTAGGGGTAGATCATTAATTAGGTTTGAGGTCCTCGGTTGTACATAAGTGGGAATGTGGAGTTTTGCCTTATTTGATTGCTGTTAATAAATGTATATTTTCACAGTGCATTACTATTTTTGCACTGCCTGAATCTGCTGTAAGACAGTAAAGGTAGAATATGTCTGTCCAGGGATTTATGTGGATCAGTTCTCAGACCTGGTAGTAATTAAAAGTGGACATTGAAATGGGTCCCTTTCAGGCTCTGTATTTATGTCCTTAACTTTACAGGCAAAAACACTTTTTGATTTCTGAATAATGAATGTAAAACACGGTGATAGTCCATGTTGCTCCTGTTCATATTTCACGTTTTACTTAATCTTGCTTTCCCTAAGAGTGTTTGATTTTTCCAGGATATTAATGGTATGTTTTTTTTCGGGCAGCATAATACTCTTGTACAGTGCATACTCTGAACTGAGCCACCTCCAGGTATTTATAACAGGACACAATAGATGGCTTTGGAGTTGAGGCTGGAGTCAATGCGAGTTTCTCACAGGGCCTGTTGGTGGGTCACAATATACTGTCTTCCAAATCTTGGCCTCCCTCCAAGGCCCAAGGAGCAATGGTCACATATTCTAGTAGCAGTGTGATTATTTCAAATGTGTGTGTTAAGAGGTAAAAAGTTGTAAAAATATTGACAAGGCGAATTTAAACGAAAATACAGTGCTTACAGGTGAGCATGTGTGTTTTGGGGCGGTGAAGAAGGTGCAAGGAAGTACGAGCAGGAGAGAGAGTGAAAATAGGGTGCTGAAGAGATAAGTTGTGAGATATGCAAATGGAGGATTTCCGAAAGATATGGACAGAAAAAGGCCATAAGTGTCTAACAGAGTGAAAGACAGCAGCAAAACGTTGTACGACTAGAACAGGAGTGATTGCGACACTGAGTAATGTTTAATTCACTGTCTCATAACTTCAGCATTGAAACCTTTTCAATAGTAATTATGTACAACAAAATTATTGCTGTTACTCATTTATTTCAAACAGGAAACAACCATTGGCAAAGCCAATAGTCCTAGCTTGTTGTAGGCGTATGTCAGTTGTGGCATATATCTGGATGCAACAACAGAAAGCGCAGAAAAGCACCAAAATAACGGTTGGGAGGCACTATATAGGAAGCACAGAATTTTAGTTTACATGTTTGAGCAATGTCTTAAATTACATAGTCAATGTACCTTTTAGGCCCCTCCCACTTTTTTCATCTTACTTATAACCATGTCTCTGCCTCACATTTCGGTAATAAGGTATGATTGATCAATGAGTACAAATATTTGTGTGTCTGTTGTGTGTGTGTGGGTGTGTGTTGTGTGTGTGTGTGTGTGTTTGCTCACATGGGTGTGAGTGCATGCAGGGCTTTAAGTGGGCCGGGTCCGTCCGGGTCTGAGCACCGGCAGTTTTTTTTTGGGGCCCTCGAAACGGGTCTCTATCGGGCTCTATTTTCGCGGCTGTTTCACTATACTAATTCAACACTACTCGCCGAAAAGCGCTTTGACGCCTCGTCAGGGGTAGTAAGCGCTATACAAATGCAATTACAATACAATGCAATACATCATACAAAACATTGTTGTGACTACCTGATGCACAATTGCCGGAACGTTTGTCATGGAAATGCTTCCTCTCTGTGGCTGTGACGTCAGACTATACGGTGAGTGGGAGCGGCCGTTAAAGCCCTGCTGGGATCAGTAAGTGCCACCCCCTCCCCCCTCCTCTCTTCTACATCCAAATACAGCCAGGACCCGGAAGGCTCAAAATGGTAAGCGTCGCCCAGCTCTGTGCTCAAAAAATATAGTTTCAAGTCAAGAACCCAGACGCAACCCGGCCCGAGGCACACATTTAGCTCCGACAACTCGTTTTGGTTTTCCATTTCTCTTACAGGCAATAATCCGAATTTTTTATGTTTTAATTACTCTCGTTTGCAGTGGAAGTTAGTAGTGTTCTCTCTCCCGATTGAGAAATACTCATAGTACGTGCTGGTGGGAAAGCAGTTCCTCAAGGCCGCTGACTTTGCAACCCCAAAAGGTACCTATTGTTGCTTACGCTGTCACATCACATCCTCGGTTTGCTTTCAAAACAATTTAAGAATAGTTTACACAGTTCTAGCATTCTTCACATGTATTTTTATTTTTATTTATTTGTTGCTTGAATTGGATGAATTGGACGCCGTGTTTTGAATTGGAGGGGTCGGGGAAATTGGTTTCAGCATTTCTCACCTGTGGAGCCGCATCTTGATAGGTAAGTGCTGCCCTCTTTGTTCCCCCTCTTCCCTCTCTTTCTGTCTCGCTCCTCCTCATTTAGTGAAAACCGAGACTTTTAGAAACAGGTATTACCTTCTCTTTCCTCCTTTCGTTTATTTGCTCCCCTGTGAAATGGATCCAAAAACGAAAAACACTTTTGCTGGAAACGTCCTCTTTTTCTGACTTTTTTCAAATTCTAAGTGCAGCCTGGGAGGGGGGGGAGAACTAAAACATTCAAAATATGAAAAGTAACTAGCTAAAGCAAGACAGAGTGGTTACAAGGTGGCCAGATTGATTTATTCACACCTAAACACATTAGCGCCACTTTACTGTGTTTGCCAGTGAAGCGCTACTTTTGTTTTCTCGTCTCTCTTTGAACAACATTGTTTTCCTTAGGTGGGAAAGTGCACTATTCCTGGAGGTACTGAAATACCTACTTGATGGGTGAATTGGAAAACTAAATGTGTACAGCGGCTGTGTGTTCACAAATGTGGTCTTTTTAAACCATACTGCTTACGTTTTGTAAGGATATAAGCAATGGGCATTGAAACGGGTCCCTTCTGGGCCCTATAGTCATGGCCTTAACTTTTCAGGCAAAAGCACTCACTAATTTCTGAATAATGAGTGTAAAAAGAAAAAGGTAACCATGTTTTTCCTGCTTACATTTCACATGCTTTACTTAATCTTGCATTTCTTATGAGTGTTTGTTTTTCTAGGATGTTGTTAATTATTTTTTTTAGGCAGCATATTGCTCTTGTCTAGTGCGTAATTTGAATTGAGTCACATCCAGGTGTTTATAGCGGGTCAGTGCAGTGCAAGTTTCTCTCAGTGGAGCAGTATGGTGTTCAGTGGGGAGAGGATGTGGCACTATGGTCAGAGCTGCTTTAATTCGGAACTGGGGAACCAGGTTCAGCCTTCATGACCAGTCCACCAGACCACTCCCGCTGAGGGAGCACATTACCATGCTAGACCTTAGAAGGCCCCGCAAGATCTTAAAAGCCCTGGTGTCTTAGCACCAGCAGGTGGACCCTAGCAGTGGCATGTGTGGGTTAACCTTGAAGGCCTGTCCGCCACAATTTATTCTGAAGTTCACCTCCAGTCTTGCAGGCAGGCCTATGAAGCAGCACACCATAGAGTGACAGTGACTCTGTCACTGAGGTCAAAAGACCCTTGAGCAGGGTGGCTCTAGGGCAGTGCGACCGCACCAGGCGCTGACCACCCGCGATCCGTGCAGCTAACAGCAGTGGGTAAGGGGGATTTCAAGGGATGATGCAGAGGGAAAATTAAATAATTAATTTTCTCTCAGCATCGTCCTCGAAATCCCCTTACCCGGCCCCACCACTGTTACCTGCACGGACCGGGGCTGGCGCTAACTTCAGGTGGGGGCGTCGTGTTTGCAAGTATAATATGGTTTTAAAAGCACTTGCTGCCTCGTTCCTGACCTCCAACAATTTTCGGCAACAATAAAAATGTCATAACTCCAGTGATTAATGTTCTTAGTAGAGAGAGATGGTGTTTTGTCTAGTGGACGTTTTGACTCATGGAAAGGAAGCGCAGAGGGTTAATGTGCCCACTGCTAAGAACATGTACCATGCAGATCACAAAGTGCACATAATGTAAATAAGTCAGTGGGTTACTGCTTTTTGCCTATTTTATTATCCTTTGCTGGATGCGACTTCATGATTTTCTTAAGCACACAATGCTAGTTATCTTGATTTAGACCACGCCCCAACTCGGATAGGCCACACCCCTTGAATAGATTTGCCACGCCCCTTTTAGAGCACCCCCAGTTTTTTTTCCCCACTTAAAGCCCTGAGTGCATGGGTATGTTTCAATCTCTCGCGCTATTACTCTCTCTCCCTGCGTCTGTTATCTCTTTTATCTGCCAGTCCTAATGAGTATATCCCAACTAATGTAACAGTTGTCACACATAAGCTGAGCAATGGAAATACATATTTGTTTGTTTGGAAAATGTGAACGTTGTTTTGGCTGATAATGAAGTGAAGTTGTTTGATTTCATGAATTCCTGCACTCTGTCACCTTCAAGTCTTGTTTGCAAGCACTCGGTAACCAGCGTTTGCCCCTCCCTGGAGCGCGAGTGACCCGCATGGCAGCCTCAGCCCGTGTGCAGCTGACAGCCCCGCTGGTGGATGCAACAGCTGCACTCAGCTGCCGGAGCTCCAAAAAAGGTTGAGGCTCATGCCGGTGGCTGTAGTTTCAGGCTTGGCACGTGGACCACAGAGCCTTTTGCCAACTTGTGCTACCGTCAAACATCGCCTTACTAGTTACATGGGGTTTTCCCTGCCTTCTCTAGTTATGGTCCGTGACAGGGGTGCAGAACGGACCCTGCACACCAAGAGCTCATTACAAACAGTGTTACTTTTCTATATTTAACTCAAGAAGGACGTAAGATGTATTTAGAAGGAACCGCCAGGGGCAGGCCTGCCCCTTTGATGCCCATCGCGCTTTCCCAGCTTGGGGATGTTCCAGATTTTGGAATTTGTGGCCTACTGTAAGTATTGGATTACTGGGTTCATTGACAGATAAGACTTCTGCTAGAAAGGGGACATTATTTCATCATTGTTGACTCGCTCCACTTGCGTTATACTAACGAAATGTAAGCCCGACATGGTCACACTGGAAAGGTGTCATTTGTAGGTTCGTGCAGCAAACTGGACAGCAAAAAAATAAATAAAAAATAAGACACTAGCCGCTATAGCAGATTGTGGAATACACAAAATGGAAAGGGGCAACAAAGTATTCTCCTCTCATGCAAATGCACCCCGGATGGATTACATGTTTAGTACTGGCCAGGTAAACACCAAACACCGCAACTGAGAGTATATACTACGTATAAAAAACACAAGTCCACATTCATGTGGCATTTGTGAAATTATTTACATAGTTTACCTCTGCCTCAGTGTGTTTTCTAGTTCTAATTTGTTAACAGTCCAAATATTGCTGATTTGATATCACTTAGAACCCGGAGTATCCTACAACTGCTCAGCCCTTTCACAAAGAATAATGAAGTAGTTCTATTGGCAAAGAGCCCATCGTTTGAAGTAATGTTTGTATGAATCATTACTACACGTATCCCGGGGGCTGAGGTCATAAGGGGGTCAGTAAATGATAGGCTGAGATGGCATCCTACCGCACTGTCCCGTTGGGAAGATTGATGCATGTCCAATCAGTGTAGGATTCACAATAAAGAAAAGCATAACTACTCTTCAGTCCACCAACAGGAGCATTTCCTATGTTCTTTCAATAAAACAGTACGAAGGATAAGGTGATTGGCACTAAAAGACCAGGTCCGTTCTCCTTATTTATGTGAAGCAGCTGTGGAAGTACTTGCTACCTTGGTACTTCGTGCATGCTGCTTTCAGTGCAATGGGAATATGTCTTCAGTCTAATATACCTACAACGTATTGCATTTGACAGCGACACCTTGGTAATCCAGAGGTGACCGAATGCAGTTGGCTGCACAAACTTTGAGACCTTGCTAGTTTTAAACTCTTACAACGAAAAGATCATCTTAGGAGGTTATTTTGGAAGGTGACAGTCAGGCCCAAATTTACTAAAGGCTTGCTTGCACTATGCAAAACGAAGCAAACTGTTGCAAAGTGGGCCAAACAGGAGGGACAGATCAACTTTCATGCACAAAAGTAATTTTCCATTGAAAATTCACCCCTGCACAGCGCCAAAATAGCTTTGCTCCAACCCTCTTTTAATTTATAGAAGGAGATCATGTCTGGTGTAAACGCAATGCTAGATCTACTAAAGCAGAGTGACCTGACTTTGCACCGAATACTTACACCAAGTGTAATCAGATGCAAGCGAGGGATCAAGCAGTATATTGCCACATATGACAATGTGTAGCGTGTGCTCTACACTAAAACAAAAATCTTAAACGTCTGACGACTATGTGGTTGTCTAAGCCTAGGAACTTGTACCTCGAGTACAAATCATAGGATAGACAGTTGGCTTGAATTTACACCACAGCATAAATCTGAAAACAGCCTTTTTAGCTTGAAGGCCGCTAATTGTGCCATCAGTGGGTGATGCGATATTGTTTGTATATCACACACACACAGAGCTGCATGCTTTACATCATTGCAGGAAGGCAGTAAATATGGGCCCTAATGTTGGCAACAAAATGGGAGGAAGGACTTCGGCATGTTTGATGTTTCCATTACTTTCCTACCTATCCCTGTTGTTTTGCTTTCCTATTAGGAATTAGACTGGTTGTGGCAGGGTGTCTCAATACATACAGATGGTGAACAGCGTTTACTTCACATGCGGAACAGCGCATGCCATAACAACGCAGTCGTTACAACGACCGCGTTGTTATTTCGCATACCGTTACAACGCAAGTCGGAAAAATGACTTGCCTTAGGGGGCAGAAGGTGTTGGATTTAAAATCCAACACCTTCCCTAGTGTCCGCACAGACTGGAGTTGGAATAGTAAATTATACTATTCCAACATCCAGCGCCCCCTACAGCAAGTCGTTGTTCCGACTTGCGTTGTAACGGTATGCGAAATAACAACGCAGTCATTGTAACGACTGCGTTGTTATGGCATGCGTTGTAAACGCATGCTAAAAAAAGGTATATATTCCATACAGATACTTTTATTTCCCCAGATCTCAGAGATATGTAGGACCCACATCTGCTGAAAAATGTTGTAGCTGCATATATTTTCAGCACTGTCTCTGTTAGAGATTTGAAGGTCTGTTCGACCAAGACACAACATTTTTGAACATACAACGCCAAATTCTGCATTTTACAGCATAATTCTGACATAAATTGGCTAAAAATCGCAATGTTTTAGGAAAGGGCAGTAATTATATATCCCTATGCCTTTTTTGGTGTACAAAAACAGCCTTACTTCTCCCAAAGGTATTGGGACCTACTCTGCCCAAGACACATTAAGTAAATGGAGGCAAAACAGTTGAGCGTTCAGTGTAAAGTCTGTAAAAGTTGGCTAATCAGTGAAAAATACTAGGCCAGGGTAAAATTTCTATTCCGCCACGTAATCTCATGTAATTTCATAATTTGGTATTACACTTGTTACGTGAAATGGCCAAAAATGAGCTACTTCATCATAGCTAATGAATACGTGCTGATCGCAGCAAAAGTTAGCGCTAGAGCAGAGAAGCAATGCACATAACCAGAACGCAAGCGACTGCAATTTGTGGCACTTGTATTTTTTCGGTTTTTGCGTCAAATGCATCCTTGCATCCATTTTGTGCTAACATATAGCACCTTGGCTCGAGTCGGGGGTACACGCGGGTGGACGGCATCCACCCACTCTTTTCACAGGGTGGACGCCGTCCACGCTGCCAAGAAATTGGGCCCCACTCTAAAATATGCTGAACACGTCCCGGTGTAATTTTGAGACACCGGGATACATTCAGCAGCGCCTGCTCGTTATCTGCTTTCCTTCCGAGCAGCAACGTGCAGACGGGGAGGGGGGTTTTGTCATTTGAGACTCCAGCTGGGCCATAACAAAGGCCGAACTTAAGGGCCCATTTGGCCTTCTTTTGTCCGAGTATCCAGGCTGGGGCCTGCCTGTAGTCTCACACCTAGATGTAAATGCAGAGGAAGGGAAACAAAAGCAGCAGCTTGTTAACACTTTAAAGGCGCATAAGAGAGGCACCATTTTGACTTTGTTGGGACCCCCATATATAATAGATATTTATGCACTGTAAGAATGTCAGATGTTACTCTGTCCCAGTGCAAAATAACAATTTAAATACCAGTATTTTTTATTTGTTTTACAGCGCTATTCAGCCCAATATAGGGTGTCAGATCACATTACAGCAAACATACACATTATATTGACAATAAATCACACAAGTTTGTAAATCATTGCACAGGATGTGTTACATAAGACAGTGAGGGTTACTGGGTGTAGGAGTCACATATCATCCTTCAGAGCTCACTCTGCTATACTAGAAGGATTACAATGCAGCTGCGTGTAACAAAAGGATCTCTGTGTTCAAAGCAGTAACCCACTTACTTACCTATCTACATAAAATAAAATCTGCATGTTACATGATATGCTTTACAGGAGGTGCATTAACCCTGTATGCTACTTTAAGTCAAAACTAGGACTAGACAAAAACAGATCTTCTTTCCATCAAATGTGTTAACCACCAGGCAGCTAAAGCAATCACATCTACATGGAAATGTGCTGCACATGGAATATTACGCCTGGTGGGGTAGGCTGGCAGCAGAGTTAGTTTGTCAATCCTTGGGTAAAGGAACCTGTCATGCGCAGTGATGTCACTTCCTGTGATGTCACTTCCTGCAATGCCACACGCCGTGATGTCACTTCCTGTGATACTACCTAACTTGGAGAGTCCCCCACTTATTTTTTTAGGACTTGTGCCCTGTATAGCACTAAGTGCTGGCTTTGTATTTCATGTATTATGCATACATTTCCTGAAATTTCACATAATTATGCAAATTAAACACATTTCACAACCCCTAAAATATACTATAGGGAGTTAATAAAATGTGGTTGTGTAAGGTCATGTGGAATACCATATTTTAAAATGATTTAGGATCTTTCTTCATTTTGTTTTCGTATTCCAGTCATTTACAAGTAGCTTCTTTGCCATACATTATGACTAGGGGGATCATTCGGACTTTGGTGGGGCGGTTTCACCACTGAAAATCGGCAGTGGTCCCACCCCACCAGACTTGTGGTTTCCCCACTCTCTTTAGAGTTGAGAAAAGACCTGGGGTTACACTGGCGGAGCCTCAGCTGGCTGCACCGGCATAAATAATTGATCTGATGGTCGGTCACCCGAGAGCCATAAGGTCACCTTGACAGTCAGCCCACTCTTTTAACCATTACTAGTTTTCCTTCAAAGAAGTTACTTTTTGAGGCAAGACGTTCAAGGGTGAGAAAGCACACAGTGGTTCCAACGTGCAGGAAGAAAATTCCTGGGGTCCCGCCGCATTGCTTTTAGGATTTTTAAAAATAAACTCAGTCTGTATTTTCAGAAAACAAAATTCTTTGTTGAGTGGGTGCATCAAACATGGCACCCGCCCAGCAAACAATCAGTGCCATTAATAGCTGCAGCTGTGGCGGCTCCACGGAAGACACAGCGATCCATGCCAGCCATGCAGACATCTCTAAATATGATGTGCGATCTTCCACCAGCGGAGCTGAGTCCAATAGCCTACACTGACTCGACAGGTGAGCAGGTCATCCGCCAGGATCTAAATGAGTCCCTATGACCCTGCATGGAAGTGGCATGGTGGAAAAATAGAAATGACATGTCTCATAATCACAGGCTGTATACCGCTGTAAGAAATTAGGCTACCGGGCTGAGGGAGGGTGAAGCCCTACTCAGGCAGCAACCACAGTTCTTGTTAGGGTGTAGTCGCATAGCTTGGCAAACAGCAGCCAGGCTTAACTAAGATAGTTACAAACAAGGGGGTAAACCCAAAATACGTCACTGGGACCTGGGTATTGCACAGTACATTACAGAAGGTGGTCCCAATGCACATTTCATCAACAACACAAAATACAATAATAAAGAAGAGATACTGGAGGAAGTATGGAGTACATTTAGTAATCAGTGTTATTTAATCACACCGAACGTACATCAATTTGTAACGTTGTTTAAACAATAACAAAATGTTGTGCCCCTGGGAGGGAGAAAGGGGTAATGAGGTAGGTGTTGTGATTGGAGTGAGGATGGCAGGGTAAGTAGAGAAGGTATAGTGCAAATCACACAATTAGTCATATAAACAAACACGGCTTATATGTTTAAGCCACAAGATTCAAAATGATATACAAAAGATAAATAGCCATAATTGAGAATAATATCACAGTGATTGATCGCTGTTGATCAAGCTGGCAAATGATACAGATGTCGACGTTTCGACCCCTATGACAATGTAGGTTTTTTGGTCCCTTACGACGGGGTCTTCCTCAGGACATGGGTGAGAGGGAACGGGGGCACCATAGAAAGCCCTTCTCTGAGGGCTGATACGTGGGCGCGTGGGCTCCAAAGTGGCGAGAGCGAAGGGCAATCACTTGAATAAATATCGAATTCCTTCATAGGAAACCAGGCCGGAAAACTCAGCTGGGCCTCGCAATTAATTAAAGTTCTGATGAATTCCTTCTGCTGAACGGAGACGTATCTAATAATAGCGATTGTGACACGGAGCTTTTTTGCCTGTTTAAGGAATTCATCAGAACTTTAATTAATTGCGAGGCCCAGCTGAGTTTTCCGGCCTGGTTTCCTATGAAGGAATTCGATATTTATTCAAGTGATTGCCCTTCGCTCTCGCCACTTTGGAGCCCACACGCCCACGTATCAGCCCTCAGAGAAGGGCTTTCTATGGTGCCCCGTTCCTCTCACCCCTGTCCTGAGGAAGACCCCGTCGTAAGGGACCAAAACCTACATTGTCATAGGGTCGAAGCGTCGACATCTGTATCATTTGCCTGCTTGATCAACAGCGATAAATCACTGTGATATTATTCTCAATCATGACTATTTATCTTTTGTATATCATTTTGAATCTTGTGGCTTAAACATATAAGCTGTGTTTGTTTATATGACTAATTGTGTGATTTGCACTATACCTTCTCTACTTACCCTGTCATCCTCACTGCAATCACAACACCTACCTCATTACCCCTTTCTCCCTCCCAGGGGCACAACATTTTGTTATTGTTTAAACAACGTTACAAATTGATGTACGTTCGGTGTGATTAAATAACACTGATTACTAAATGTACTCCATACTTCCTCCAGTATCTCTTATTTATTATTGTATTTTGTGTTGTTGATGAAATGTGCATTGGGACCACCTTCTGTAATGTACTAGGCTTAACTAATAGGCAATTTGTAAAGTATTTATGCAACACTTCAAACAATAATAAAATAAACAGAACACAAAAGGATCCACCACACAGTTAGAAAAATAGAGTAGATTTTAATAAATGAAACAAGACCAAAACAGCAAAAATCTAATCCGTAGAACTAAAGATATGCAATTCTAAAGATTTAAGTGAAAATAGCACCAAAAAGCCCAAAGTGCCATTTACGGCTATATTGTCGTACGAGACCCAGTGAAAGTCACAATTTCTCGCAGACAGCAATGGAGTGTGGGTCAGACACAGGGACCAGGTTAGTCCTGCTGAAAAGTGACCTACTCAGTCAGCACAAAGAGTCCCGTTCGCTTGGTGGAGGAGAGAAGCATTGAGGGTGGTCGTCAATGTATGGTGAAGAGCAGGCCTGGCGTCACAAATGTTCGTTGCTGTAGTGAGAAGATCCAGTTGTCGTCATGAGCAGGTGGATTGGAGCTTTGAAATGGTGCTCCCCGTGTGCAATCAATGCTTTAGCGTGAAGAGTTGGGCTGACGGAACTTGGAGTTGGGGGCTATTCAAATGAGAAGATTTTAGCACCAACTGGACCATTTGCGGTTTTGAAGAGCCCAAAAACTTCAAACCAGCCTCTCTGAGGTCACACCAAGTGTCCAGTACCGGAGGGGCACCACTTGGGGGTCAGCGACTTGCTCCAGCTGGATCTGCGTGCTGGTTCAGGTGGTTGGGAGACTGTAATGTCCCTGTGACTCTGAACAGGAGGCCAGAAGACTAGCCCTGGTGTCACTATAGGGTTCCTGGGTTCAGTTGCAGGTCCAAATCCCTCTGACTCATGCAGGAGGGCAGCAGGGCAGCAATTCAGCAAGGCAGCAGTCCATCAAGGCAGCCCTTTCAGCAGCACAGCAGTCCTTCTTCCTGGCAGAGTCTGCACAGGTCCAGAATTATACTGAAGAGTTGGTGTATGAGGTCGAATATTTAAACCTGATACTTCCTTTGAAGTGGGAGAAGCTTTTAGGTGTTTCCTTTTGAAGTCCACAGTCTTCCTCCTTTCTCTGCCTTGATTCCAGTCTAACTGCAGTGGGTATGCAGCTCTTTGTGTGGAGGATACAGCATATTCAAGTGTAAGTAGGGCTGTGCCCAGCTCCGCCCTCCCATCCTGCCAGTGATGACCCATCCAGGCACACCTATTCTCTGTGTGTGGCTGTCTAGTAGGAATACAGAAAGCCCAACTTTAAGCTACACCCAGTCATGTGACCCAGAGACAGGCTACAGGCACCAAATGTCTAAGGTAGGAAAATGCCACCTTTCCAAAAGTGGCATTTTCAAAATTGTAATTCAAAATCTGACTTTACCATATGGTAGGATTTTTCGCTACAATTCCAAAAACACCAAACATGAACCGTTTACATGTTCCCGTTTGGAAATTACTACTTATTAAAAGTAATAAGGTAATTCCAATGTTATCCTATAGGAGAGGTAGGCCTTGGAGTAGTGAAAAATGAATGTAAGAGTTGTCACTACTAGAACCTGCAAAACTAAAAAGTACATGTACATTTTTTTTAAGTACACTACACTCTGCCCTCTACACTGTCCAGGGTCTACCCTAAGGGTGACATATGTATTGAAGGTTTGGGCCTGGTAAAAGGTTTATTTTTCCAGGTCGAAATGGCAGTTTAAAACTGCACACACAGGCAGCCGTGGCAGGCCTAAGGCATGTTTAAAGGGCTACTAAAGTGGGCAGCACAATCAGTGCTGCGGGCACAGTAGTAGCATTTAATTTACCGGCCCTGGGTACACGAAGTACCACTTTACCAGTGACTTATAAGTAAATCAAATATGCCAACTGGGGTCAAGCCAATGTTAAAATGTTTTAAGGAGTGAACACATGCTCTTTAGCACTGCTTAGCAGTGGTAAAGTGTGTAGAGTCCTAAGGCCATCGAAAACAAGGTCAGCAAAAACAGAGGAGGAAGGCAAAAAGTTTGGGGGAAGACCACACTAAGGCTGACAGGTCTACTAACCGCATAGCTAATTGCACATGTTCAGGGCTCAACCAGCATTTGTAATCTCAAAAAAGCTTTAACAATTTAAACATGAAATTGCTCCATGCAAGGCATGTAATAAAAAAACTTAGCAGTTAATGCCATCTATTACCACATATTCTAACCTTGACAATCGCCCTAATAGCACCTTTAAGTATATATTTCAGAAATGCACTTATTATATGTGAAACTGGAACATCAGCCTAAAAGTTTCTGCCCTTCTTCCAGAGCCAGATCAGTTGTCTTCAATACAGGAGACAGCATCTAGTGGCACTCACAGACTGGAGTCGGGGTTGTGGGAGCTATTTTCTTATTAGTATCATATTTGCATATTAACCGGACATAATTGCAATTGAAAAAAAACCTCAGATGTTTAAAAATATATTTTCCTGGTCTGTGTTTAATTAGGCCTCAGCTGGGCCTTGTCTCGATTTGAAAAAGATGACTGATGTCTCATAAAATTTTAATGTATACAAAAAAGTGATAGAATGATTGAATTAATCTCAGTCATTGGTAATTACTCGGGTCCATCCCAGTCCACTGCTATTTTGCACACCATGCCATCTCAGTTTGGATCCAGCCATATGCAAATCATTCTTGACCTTGCTCCAATGGGAACAGTCCAGGCTTAACTGCAAGGCCAGGTAAATCCTGAACCGGAACTCTAGCAACGCAGGACCGGTTGCGCCGTAGTTAGGGCTCATCAGTGAGATATAGCTTGATTCCAGTGATACAGTGTGCACAAGACCCACGTCTGGGCTTACTCATCCTACTTAGAAGAGTCTCAGATGGTGCTGTGCACACTGACTGCTTGCCAGGCTAGTTTGAGTCTCAGGAAAGTGTCTCCTCAGAGGGTTCTGTTTGGAGCTGGTATGAGTTTGGAGGTTTATGGTCAAGGCTTCTTGTGGTCATACACTCGTCTGAGGGTATTTTTGATTTGGTGCAGCAATGACAAGTTAAGGGCTCATATAGTAGTCCGATGCCTGAGTAAGCCAAACTTTCATTGTCAGGGAATGGGTGAGTGCCCATCACTATAGATGAATGTGAGTGCAGGGCAACATAGCAACATTATTGCTCCCCATGGTCACAGCCATAATGAAAGTTCTGTTTTGCAGTATCATAGTGGAATATTCAATAAGAAGGTTCCCAGCCATGCTGGCCTGTTTTCGCAGACCTCAGAGGTTGAAGCCAGAGTCATACCTAAGTCATGCTTAGATAAACCGAGGAACTCCTGTTGTTCAGGCTCTGCTGAGCTGTGTAAATATTCTAGATATTTGTCACTGGTAGAAATTGGGGTGTTGGTTGACTAGAGAATGAGCCTTTGTCAAGCAGCAACCCCAATCCTAGTCAGGGTAAGACTCAGGCAAATCCTAAATTAACCTGTGCTTACATTCTGGTAGCTTGGCAAAGAGCAGTTAGGCTTAACTTTGGAGGATGTGTGAAAAGTATTTGTGCAACACTTCAAACAGTAAATCAGTGACAACAGCACACAAAATGATTTCATACCAAGTTAGAAAAATAACTACAATTTCAATTAATAAAACAAGACCAAAACGACAAAAATCCAATTAGTAGAACTAGAGATAATGAATTTCAAAGTTTTTAAGAAAAATACTTCTAAGAATTGTTGCAGGGATTCTGTTTAGAAACAGAACTATGCCTGGGATCACAGTACGTCAGCATGCAGGGACTCAGTCGCCATACATCCACATCAGTACCTATGGGCCCAAATCCAGACTAACTCATAGTGCTTTACCTGCCCTCCTAACCTTCCAGAGAGACAGATAAATTAGCACGCCAGAACACAACACTCTGAACTCTCTCAGGAGTCGCAAAAACAGGCCATCACATTTCGTTCTGTCACTCACAGGTGTTCTCAATAAAAGGAAAGAGACACAAAGAAACCTTACAATATTATTTTTAAACTAGCGAGCTCTATCATGAAGAAACTGTGCTGCAATTAGGAGACATATGCAAGTCAATAATGTGATAAGCACAATTAATAAACTGTACACAATAAAAAGCCCTTTCATAGTGAATGCCAAATTAGCCTAAGCCTACCCTTACTATGAAAGCACAGTTTTATACTAAAAATCTCTGGGATTAGTGCTGGGCCCCATACCGAACGGTCATAATCAGTTGGTCTACATATCAGACGTGCAGCTCTTTATTCTCAGGACCTTTTCTCTGCAAGCCTCGTTCCTCTCTTTAGAATGGCACGTCTCGGCTTATATGATAAGACTTGTCCTATTCGAAAAACAGCAGCTGGATCTCTCTATTATGTCTAGGTCTTAGTGTCCGACCACACAGAAAAACAGGGCACAATGTTGTTTGGCCTTGCAGGAGATGTGCAGACAGAATACCAGGAGAAAAGCTCAATAAAAAAACATGTGCAGCCTATTTCGAAAATAACAGTGTGGCACAAAAACAGCCTATTACCTGCATAGTCAGGCTAACATAAGAGAAAAATACAGTGGGACCTATAGGATACGCACAGCAGAAGCAAAAAGTGCTATTGGGGAGATCTGGTCACGCCAGACCGGGACAAAGTTACTTGTTCAGGCAGACCACGGTGGGGCCTTCTACAAGGACCCAGTTAGGCCTGAACAAAGTACCTTAAATCCTGGTTGCAGAGAGTTACCTGGATTCACGTCAAAGATGCATCACGCACCAGAGGCAATGCATCGATTCTGAGATGCAATGATGCTGCGATGCGTGGTCCTGATGTGTCGAAGATCCTGTTGACGAGGCTTGCAATGCGAAGTCTGGTGTTGAGGATGCGTGGCACAGCAGAGGCAATCAGTCAGTTCCAATTAGTGGTGAAGCTGCGATGCAGAGTTTTGTCATTGTTGTCAAGGCTGCCATCGATGAGGGATGCAAGGAGCTTGCCCCGGATAAAGGGTCCTGCAGCAGACGTTCCGAAGGCGATGCGTCTGTTCCAAGATGCGGTAGGCAGCGGCGATGCGAGTCTTTTGCAACAGTCCACGCAGCAGTGGCGATGCGTCGGTTCTGCGAGGAAATGCACTGCTCAGCCGAGGAAATGCATTGGTTCTGCTTGGGGATGTGCCGCTCAGTAGAGAGATGCGTCCACTGGAAAACACATTACGCCCACTTCCAAGGGTCCTGGACTGGGGTGGCACCACTTGGCTGGGTAGATTCACAGATGGCAGAGTCTAGGTGTGGGAGATGGAAGCCTGTAATGTCCCTGAGGCTTCAGATCAGGAGGCCAACCAACTAGCCCTTGGAGTCACTCTGGGTTCTGGGGTCAAGTGATGCAGGTCCAATCGTTCTCAGCCAGGCAAGAGGGTAGCAGGCAGCCGATCAGCACAGCAAAGCAGGAGGTCAGCAAAAATCAGTCTAGCAGAGTGGCTGTCCTTCAGCAGCACAACAGTCCCCCTTCCTGCAGAGTATCCATAGGCCCAGAAATGTACTGAAGTGATGGTCTAGTCCTTATACCCAGTGGTGCCTTTAAAGTGAGGGAGACTTCAAAGACAGGCTTTTGAAGTGCACAGAGGCCCTGCCCTTCCCGCCCTGGATCCAGACTAACTATGGGGGGTATGCAGCCCTTTGTGTGGGGCAGGTCTCAGCCTATTCAGGTGTAAGTGAGGCTGGGTCCAGCTCCTCCCTCCCATCCTGCCAGGATGGCCCATCAAGTAACGCCTAAGCTCCCATTGTGGGTGGCTGTCTAGGGGGAATACACAAAGTCCAACTGTCACCCATTACAGACATATCAATCAATCAGGGTTTGTAAAGCACAGCTACTCACCTGTGAGGGTCTCAAGGCGCTGGGGGGGGAGAGGGGATGCTGAAACGTCTGTGTGCTTGGGTTCAGTCAAAGAGCCAGGTCTTGAATTTCTTCCGGACTAGGGTCAGCGACGGGGATTGTCTGAGGTGAAGAGGTAGGGTGTTCCAGGTCTAGGCAGCGAGGTAAGAGAAGGATCTTCCTCCGGTTCTAGTCTTGTGGATCAGAGGGACAGTGGCCAGGGCCAGCTTGGCGGAGCGGAGGTATTTGGTGTGTACGTGGAATGAGAGGCGGTGGTCCCAGTATGCTGGTCCTGCATCGTGGAGGGCTTTGGAGGCATGTGTGAGGAACTTGAACGTGATTCTTTTGTTGACTGGGAGCCAGTGGAGTTCTCGGAGGTGTTCAATTATATGGGAGAGGATCAGTCTGGCTGCGGCATTTTGAACGTTCCGTAGTTTCCTGAGGAGTTTCTGGGTGATACCGGCATAGAGTGCATTGCGGTAGTCGAGTCTGCTGATGATGAGTGCGTGGGTGACCATTTTTCTGGATTCGGTGGGGATCCATCTGAATGTCTTTCGAAGCAGGCGAAGCATGTGGAAGCAATATGAGGAGACGGCGTTGATCTGACGGTTGCATTGTGAGAGAGGAGTCCAGTATGATGCTGAGGTTTCTTGCGTGGTCCGAGGGGGTGGGCGGGGTCCACAATGCAGAGGACCACCAGGAGTCGCCCCATGCTGAGGGGGTGGGTCCATGGATGAGGACTTTGGTCTTATTCGAGTTAAGTTTGAGGCAACTGCTCTTCATCCAGGTGGCAACAGCCTTTATCTAGTTGTTAAAGTTGTTTCTGGCAGTTGGAGACAATGTTGTGTCCGTAGCTCCTGACGATGGCCGCGAGAGGGGCCATGTAGTCGTCATCCATAGCTTAAGGTCTCCTCCCCTTCCAAGTATAGTTGCCCTTTCCTCATTAAGGGTCATATGGTGCATCTGCGGGGACCTTATTTCAGCTATGTTTAATTTCATCGTAAGAGATGCCATCTGACTTGTGGAGAAAGAACTGAAAGTCAAGCCAGAACATATTTGCTTCTTTATATTTTGTTTATTTAAATACATTTTGTTAACGTGCACCAGGTGGGTGGGTCATTGATTTGGTGTGCTGGTAGAATAAACAAATACAAACAATAGTTTTTTTGTTCTCAATTAAGGTTACATGCCTTTGGAAATGTATGAGCATTAGCACACACTTCATAATATAGTCTCAGTTCCTTTGGAAAATGTTTTTAATATTTTCCTATAGATGGTTTGATGTTTGTGCATGCATGGGCGTAGGACCTGTGGGGGACGCGGGGGATATATCCCCCCCAGATTTTGGAGTGGGGGGGACACAGGGGACAAGGGTGGGGGGACGAGGGGACAAAAGAATTTCCCCTCTCCCTTCTGACATTGGCAGGCCATTAGCGTGCGAAACAAATACGAGCTGCGCGACCTAATGGCCTTGCAGTTGACCTGGCTGTGACCTGCCTCTCCAGTTACCTGTGGCCAATCCGATAGTCACAGCATAAAGGTGACGTCACAGAGGCCACCCGCCCCCTGCCTCTGCCCTTTTGAACTGTTGTGTTGAGCAGCACCCCTGAGGCTCTGGGAATTCTTTCTCACCTCAGCTGCCTGCAGTGCACTGATTGATTTGCTGACTGACCTCGACCTCGCCCCGTGTCTGCTGCCAGCTTGAAGACGGAAGGGGCAGCAGGGGAACAGTCACCCCACCACTGGCACCGCCTGTCTTTGTACCGTGAGGACAAAGGAGAAGTCTCCTCAGAGGCAGCCCCTCTGCTTTGAGGCCCATGGAGAGACCTCCTCGCCGCCAGGCCTACTGCTTGAGGTTGGGCCAGGCTGAAGTAGACTGCCCTTCACTTCCGTGCATACAAGTACCTCTTCGAGACCTGCCATCGGGAGGGAACCGAACTTGCCGAACAAACAACAGACAGAAACCTCAGGACTTTCGCAGGTACGTGGACCTTGTTCGTGAAAGGAAATGGGCACCTGTCGGTATTGATGCTCTCTTGACCGGGTGACCGGGGTCTTGGGAGACCGTCTCTCTCTCTCTTTCCTGTTGTGCAGGCTTCGATCTTTACCTGCCTCCCGCAGCCCCGCTCCTTCACTTTTGGCCCTTGAGATGTCTCTACTGGCTTCATCTAGTCTCTACCATTTACCAGTAGCAACCGAAGTAAAAAAAAAAACCATTACAAAAAAACATTACAAAAAAACGCGGGCGCGCTCATCCACGCACCCACCTGGAGAAGCATTCTGGATGGGAGCGATAGTGGTTTATGTGGTGTTTGTTAGTCAGGGATGGTTCCAGTCAGCAGTCCGTATATTATAAGCAAAATAACATTTTTACAGAATTGTGATCTGGATGAATTTAGGGTATGTCCACAAATAATGAGGCTAAAGTTTGTATACTGCACGCCACGAAGCATAAATACATAAAACTAGCGTTCCGGCGAATCCTGATAATTGATAGGAGGCATGAAAACGGGTGTATACTAAAGGCATTGTGCGGGTTCTTTCTTTGACAAATGGAACGAGCGTAAAGACATACATATTTAAGACTCTGTTCCTGTTGATATGCAGATTACCGCCAAGGTCTGCTCCTGGTAATATCCATCCTGTGGCCTCCAAGATGTGCAGTCATGAGTCTGGCCTGAATTCCGAGCAAGGTTGAACTGTGGTTGGGGTGGGATCGGAGTTGAAACTTTTTCAGGTTTCAAAATTGAACTGGGCTATGAGTTAGGGTCTCCGTGGGATTGGGGGTGGTCTCTAGTTTTAGGTTGGAAGGCAGGTTGGCCTGGGCTGTGTTTTGTCCTGGCCGCATTAATTGATGATTTAGGTGCTGGCCTAGGCTCTGAGCTGGGCAATAAACTAAACTCTAAACTTGAGTGGGCTCTGGGCTGTGCTGGGTCGTCAACTGGTCTGGAAAGGAGCTAGAATCTGTAACCCAGACACGGTTGGACAGAGAACAGGACTGGCAGCTGCAGACATGGGTGCGCTGAAAACCGGTGACAAAATGGCTGCACATGGGAGTCTGATGCTGGACTTTACTCACAGACAGCACAACTGGGATAGTTCCGCACCTGCCACAGATTAGAAGGTGGGAGGCCGAACAGAACTGTCAGTCTTCCCTCTAGAATATCACATCACCTGCAACAATACACCCCATCCAATACGGACTGACAACACTTACTACTCACACATTGCCTCACAAGAACAGGGAGTGGCTGGCAGGCAGCTCCTGTCTCTGGGCCAGGCAGGGTTCTGGGCTGGGTTCTTCTAGAGAGGGTTGGGTTCTTCTGGACAGGGTTGGGTTCTGCACTGGGTTCTCCTGGACATGGTTGGGTTCTGGGCTGGGTCCTATGCTAGGCCCTGAGCTGGACTCCAGCCTCGTCTGAGCAGGGGACAGACTGGCTCTTGGCTGTGCTGTGAGAAGGAAAGGGCTGGGTCGAGGGTAGGATAGATTTAAGAACAGGGTTGGGTTGTGCTTGCAAAGAGAGGTGAGCTGAGGACAGGACTGGCTCCCTGAAGGAGATTGGCTCTAGACTTGGCTAGGGTGGGTTGGACTCAAGGCTGGGATCATCACTGAGCTGAGCTGGGTTCTGGAGTCTTGAGACTTGGGCCCGCAAGCAGGGCTGGATCCAGACCGGGCTGAGCTCTAAAGATAACTTAGCTCTGGAATGGGCTGGGCTGTGGACAGTGCTTGCTTTGGACATGCTGGGCAGTGGAAGGCATTGGGCTGTGGGCAGGGCAAGGTTGTTGACAAGGTAGAGATGAATAAAGGGCAGAGCAGTGGACTGGGTAGGCCATGGGTGTAGCGGGGCATATTTTCTGCAGTCAGGGATGGTCAGCAGACAGGTAAAGGCAGGGGTTGGGTCTGGGCTGCAGACAGAGCTGGTGAAGTTAGCCACAGATAAGGCGCAGTGTAGCCGAAGCTGTGCTCGATGAAAGACAAAGCAACAAGGTGATTTGCAGCATCATATTCAAGCCCCGCTCAATTAATGATATTTAGAATTTAACGTACATTAGAATATTGGGATGTTGGGAGCTCCACTGAAGATAATGAAGAGGCTCAGGTCTAACAATGGTTGGTACAGGCCTTCTGCTCGGCCATTCCACCTTTGACTCCCTGGGCACTGGTGTCGCTGATACACACCTTTTACTTCTGCTTTCCTTCTGCTGAGCAGGCAATAGAGCCTGTCTGACTTACGTCTATCACAAGATAGCGGTTTGTAACTTATGCCTGTAATAATGCTTAGTGGGTGGATGCGCCTTCTATCCAGGTCTGGGTACAAGGTGGGTTTACAGGCGCAGCGCTTTCTGCCCCACGAGTACTGTGTATGTAGTGTCATGGGTTCTGTGTATCTAAGAGGAATGTTACTTTTCTCTGCAAAGCATGGACTTTAGGGCTAACATATTTTCCCTTACTACTAGGAGAGTGCTCTGTTTTCTACGGAAGCCGACGTGAGTATTCTGTAAAGATGACAGAGTATGGAAAATAGGCCAAAGAGAGGGAGTATTAAGGTAGGGACTTACCTGAAGCCAGTATATGGTGTCACTCTAGGAAAATTAAGGTAGATCGTGAGATTACTGTAGGGCACGGGAGTCAAAATGTGATATAATTGTAGGAAACCAAAGTTGCACTGTGACATCGCTTCAGGAAACTTAACTCAGACTGTGCAATAGAACAGGAGCCTTAAGTTAGACCGTGACATCACTCTAGTATACTAGAGTCAGACCGTGTCATTGTGGGAAACCGGAGCCAGATTCTGAAATTGTGTCGGGAAACTGAAGTTAATTTGTTTCATCACTCAGAAAGCTAATGTATATTTCCACACTGCAGGAACGTGATATCAGAGGGTGACATCACATTAGGAACCGTACGTCAAACTGTGACATCCATCTAGGTACTCAGGCGACCTTGCCCAGAAGCTAGACGTTTTGTTTGCAAATCACACAATTCCTTTTTGATTTTAAACTCTGGCTTTCCATAAAATAGAATCAGTGCAAATCAAAGGCGAGAGGTCAAGGGACCATGTGGCAGTGAAAACTAAGCTGCACTGGTTCTTTATGCTGCGCCAGCGTTTACATTTTTGGTAAATTTGCCTTCAGTCAATGGGACAGAGAAACGTGTTCACTTGGTATACTAAAGCCACAGGCTGGACACAGTGATCTAAATGTTCCAATATAGTACTAAAGAGTTTAATGTGGGCTGGACACAGTGATCTGGGTGTCCCGTGTTCCCAGTCCAGTAGTACAGGCTCAATTCCACATCACGCCCTGCACACAGTGTTTCTTTCTGGTCCCAGCCCATTAGCGAAGAGGTTGCTGCTACACCACAGCAGCGCCTTGCCACTTTACTAATGAAGCCTAATAAAGGTACCAGATGACACTGGAAAAACGCTATTTTGTAGTCCCCGACTTTCCTTAAGCACAATAATGCATCCTGGGATATGTAGTCTTGCATTACATCGGCTTAACCAAGTGGACTAATATACCCAAGAGCAATGTCAGGAAAAGGGAAGACCCATGGCTTGACCACTGTGTATCTAATGATATTATGGAGTACTCTGGTAACATTAATGGTAAGCCACATTTATTCAGGCAGAACCACTCTGAACCCGGAGAGAAATATGAGGGCCCTTTTTGCAGGCGTGCCAAGTGTAAACCGAGTTGCCCCATTATCAAGTCTGTACCATTAAGGGCCTGACAATGTTCCCAAATTAAAAATTGATTTTCCCACATAAGCTCTTGTACTTGTGTTTGTGATTCACAAAAAGCGCAAGAGATTTACTCACAGTATTGCACCAGCATTTGAAATGTGAGTAGCCCTTATGACCCCACTGCACCAGTCGGCGCCCGTCCACCTTTAGAAATCTCAGGCCTGCTAGGGCATCTTCTTGATAAAACGTGTGCCAAGTGGTTGTCCCTGTCCCCCCCAGAAATTTAGTGTTTCCTACGCCCCTGTGTGCATGGTCACATACAAAATAGCAATACACAAGGAGTTATAAAGGTGAAACTGGAAACCTGATAATAAAAGGAATTGCGACTACAACAACAGGACTGTTTTAGGTAGCCGTACAGAACTATACAGATTAAAAATGTAAAAAATGCTGTTGATGAAAATTATGTAATTTCATTACAAGACTGGACGCTACAACATGCATAACATCTTTTTAATGCCACTCCAACAGCAGCACCCTTAAAGAACTTAAATCTCAATAAAAGAAAAATCTAGAATTAGAATTCTGCAGGCAACTATAAATAATACCTTAATAGAATGTCCTTCGTCTTCTAAATGCTGCTCTAAGAAAAGATAAGTACTGCGAGAGAGATTGTGTGTTCTAAGTGGATATTGATTGTAATTGATTGTAATTGTAATATGAAATGTTGAGGGTTGAGCTTCTAATTTACGGAAGCAGAAGGGTGTATGTCTGCATCTGTAACATGTTTATCTTTAATACTGTGTCTCATTATCAGCTCACTGAGAGATGCCCCACTAGCCTGACTGCATCTGAGTCAATCAGTGCCATGTGTTCTTGCCTAGTCTTGCTTAGTCTTCAAAGATGAACACCTGAGCAGATGGCTAGGCAGACTGGAATATGTGGGTGCTAGATTCATGTTTTACTTTACTGGTATAGATTGAACAGGTACATTTGTATGTTACTGGTCGTGGGATTTGCACTAATGCTTCTTTGTGCTTTCTGTTGTTTGGAGGCACATGGTGACATTGTTATGACCAAGTTTACCACAATACCTTGTATCTTTGTATCTTGTTTACCAAGATACTTGTTTACCAAGATACAAAGGCCATCATTACCAGTTGGGTTATTTCACCAGGAGAGGTAACTACGGGTGAAATAACCCAAGCCCCTATTACAAGTGCCCAAAATCATTAGATCTGAAAACTTTAGACTCGATAATTCCAGGCCCAGAGCCCCTGCCACATAACATTTGCTAAAGGGCTGGGGATACGGGCAGCAGTGGTGCCCCACCTCCACCGCAGCAGTCCAAGGGAGAAGATTGTTCCCTCCTCGGACAGGCACATGAGTGCTCCATCACCCTTGCCCCTCCAGCTCACCCCTCCAGTCCACCCACCAGCACTCCTCACAGACACTTGTCACCTGGTAGGAGCAGACGGATATTGTCTGTTTTTTCCCCAAAATGGCAAAAAACTGTCCAATAAAGACCCGGGTAAATCTGGATCCGAGCAGTTATTCCCTATTTTGGGGGGAAACTTGTAATGGCAGGACTTTGCTGTGAAAAAACACCACATGTCAGTTATTTAAATTCTGACACTTCAGTATCCCTGCAGCAAAGGCAGACTAACTCCGAATTATCTCTTAATAATGTGCCTTCCACACAGCCAGCACAAACCTGTTGGTGCCGCCTCTCCTTGCACCAGACATGGACATAATGTATCAATGTTTTTTTTTGTTGAAAATCTTTTTATTAAAGAAAGACAAACCAAATAATATCACACACATCAACACAAATACAAAAAAGCAGTCATTAGAATATACAATAAGGATAAAATCAAAAGTGGCCAACAAATAATCATAAACATCACTAGAGGGCACATTATACTGGCGCTTAAATCAAAGTTTCCTATTTTTGACTGATTTCAAGGAACAAAAGACTACAGTGATTCGTTTTCAACAGCGAACGGAGAGGTGTCACTAAAGGGGGTGCACGGCCAACCCCTACTCTCGTTCCAGGGGGCCCAAATGTTTGTCCACTTACCCGGGCAACCCCTGCCTTCATACACCGCTCTCTCAGCTTGCATGCACCAGTCCATATCGGACTCCCAATCCGAGCATTTCAATTCAAGCCCACCCTTCCACGTTCTAGCGATGTTACGTTTAGCCACCATGCACCCCAGGGAGACCCACAGTCGCTCAGGTCTAGACAGATCAGTGGCGTCCCAAATATTCAAGAGATATAGTCTCGGAGTAACCACGACATCCTTACAGCAAACCTGGGATAAAGCAGAGATGATCTCCCCCCAATACCTCTGAAGAGTTGGACATTCCCACCATTGATGCAGATAAGTACCTACCTGGCCACAGCCACGTGGACGTAATGGAGAATTCAGAAGACCCATTTTAACCAATACGGAGCATGTGTAGTAGGCCCTATGCAGTAATTTAAGCTGAATTAATTTGAACCGGGATCGAATCGCAACCTCCCGAGGCGATGCGAGGGCCTCCCTCCAGTCCTCATCGTCAATTTCACCCACATCTGCGCACCATTTTATGCGGACTTTGTCAAGGGGGTCAGGCGAATTATTAAGGATCTTTCGGTAGGTTAGAGAGATGGCCTTATCAGGAAGATAGTCGTCCAAGAGCCTGTCCTCCAAAGGGGAAGACACCGGCAGTTCGTCGCCTCTAGAAAGCGCCTTAGTCAGTGCGCTTCGCACCTGAAGGTAGCGGAAAGTTTCCTTCTCGTGCAATTGACATTTCTGCTGCAGGTCACTGAAAGGCACTATTCCACCCCCGACCCACAGGTCGCCCACCTTGGACAAGCCAATCAAATCCCACTTATCAAACCCGGGCTGTCGCCAAAGCAGACCCAAGCGACAAGAATCGAACAATGGAGTCGCTAGTGTAAGTCTACCCCTCCAGCCGAGGGCCGAATTCGCTGAGTGCCAAATGGAGACAGTCGTGGAGGTCGGAGTGAATTTAGGTTCTAGTTTCGATCCTCCATACAGTGCCCTCAAATTAGTGCCAGACAGCATATTGTGCCTGTCCATTCTATATGCAGGGTCGGTAATGGGTCGATGCATCCAATGATTAAGGACAATAAGTTGTGAAGCCCAATAGTATGATCTGATGGCCGGCAGCGCAATGCCGCCATCATACCAGCTCCTGGTTAGTTTGGCAAGTGCGATTCGGGGTGGTCCGTTGTTCCACAACAGGCTACGAACTTCGGACTTGATAGAGGTAAAATACTGAGGCGGGACTAGGTGTGGTGTGTTCTGTAGCGCATACAGAAAGCGGGGGAGCGCCATCATTTTATAAAGGGCTGCCGTCCCCAAGAGTGTAAGAGGAAGAGTCCTCCAATGTTGTACATCAGCTTTGAGATGCTGAAGGAGGGGGCAGCAAATTACGTTGATAGAAGATCGCCGTATCTGTCGTGATATATATATCAAGGTATTGAAAGCCCTCAGTCACAATTTTGGCCCCACAACCCGACGGGAGCAGGGGGGGGTGTCCACTCAGGATATATATCAGGGACTTATCCCAGTTAATAGTATAGCCGGAGTATTTTTGAAAAAGGGTGAATATATGGAGTACATAATTGATCGAAAATCTAGGCCTGGCCAAATAAAGCAGAATGTCATCAGCGTAGAGGGACACTTTGTCCATCCACTCCGGTGACCAGTTCAGTCCCCGAATCGTGGGATTCCCCCTGCGCCACATGGCGAGAGGTTCAAGCGCTAAGGCAAATAACAAAGGAGAGAATGGGCACCCCTGTCTCGTGCCCCGCCCCAACTCAAAGACTGCCGATCTACTCCCATTCACCGCAATTCTCGCCAGGGGTTTCGAGTAAAGGAGGTACACCCAAGACAGAAACCGGTCACCAAAACCGTACCTCTCCAACGTAGCAAAGAGGAAAGGCCATTCAATCATATCAAATGCCATTTTGGCATCCAAGGACATAATAACCGAGTCCTACTGTATGGTGGTAGCTCGACCCAGCACCCCAAACAGACGGCGCACATTAAGTGCCATGTTTTTGGTTGGCATAAAGCCATTTTGATCCGGGTGGATCAATTTGTGAAGGAGGGGTGAGAGGCGAAGAGCCAGGATCTTGGCCAAGATTTTGACCTCGGGGTCAAGAAGAGAAATGGGCCGATAGGAGGAACATTGGTCAGGAGGTTGTCCATGTTTATGGATGACGACTATATTGGCCAACCGCTGCGTAGCCGGGAGAACACCCTCTTGTACACTCGCATTTTACATGCGCAGTAGGTAAGGGGCTATGAGTGGAGCCATGGTTTTATATAGTTCAATCGGGAGTCCGCTAGGGCCCATGGCTTTCCCGGACTGCAGGGAGGAGATGGCCTTAGAGATTTCCTCGGCCGTTAGTGCCCCGTCTAGCTCTGCGATCTCCTGGGAGTCCAGGCGCGGCAGCGGCAATATAGCAAGTAACTCAGCAGCCTCCTCCCAAGTGGAAGTAGACACAGGGGAATAAATCTGACTGAAATAAGCGGCAAAGGCGCCTGCAATACCAGTTCTGTCGTGATGTCGCACGGCACCATCATCTACAATTTCTGCCACCCATCTATTAGCTAGATCCCTCCTATCGAGCTAGGCCAACAACTTGCTGGCTTTATCGCCAACGTCATAGACCCTATGTTGAGTGGCCCTATAGTAAGTCTTAGCTGCTTCGTCCGCAATATCTCCGTATTCCTTTTGCTTAATAGCCAACTTGTGCGAGCTCTCTGGTAAGATCTCAGAAACCAGGTCGCGCTCAAGGGTCGTAATCTCACCTTCAATGGTCTCAAGTTGGCGACGCTTTTCCTTCTTGTGACCCGCCACAGCCGCCACCCCACACCCTCGCACCACGGTTTTGAAGGCTTCCCACAATATCACATCGGACTGGACCGAGCCGTCATTTTCTGCAAAATAGTGTTTGGTGGCCTCAGACAATCTGGTACGTATTTCTGGAATTTTAAGATACCAGGGATTAAGAACCATGTCTCGATGACTGGCGGGGGGTGTGCCGCCATAACAAGCCACAATTGGCGAGTGGTCGGAGATACCCCTGGGAAGGAAGGACACTTTATCGAACATGGGGAGCTGAACAGCCTTACAGAAAAAATAATCAATACGGATAATGTATCAATGTTTAATGGAAAGGAGTTTCTGATCATTGACTGTGGTGTGAAACTTGAATATTGCGTAGTGAATATCTGTATACCTTTATATTATAACCAAAATATTGAGGACAAAAATAATGACTAGTAAGTATGTATATATTTTAACTCCATATATATGTACCTTGACTCTATGTATATATATCTTCAGCGTACATTGATGGGGAGCTAAGAATAGTAAATCTATACTTCCTAGTATGCACTTACCTTTCAAAAAAAATTCCCTTGATATTTTGGCTCAAGTAAGCTATTACCACTCTCATTACTTTAGTGAAACACCAAGGAGCGGATAAAAGACTAAAAGGTAGACATAGAAACTGATGTAACTGTTTTCTCCATCTGAATTGTAAATACTCTTGACTTTTGTTTTCCATAGGAATTGAAAAATAAGCATTTTTTGAGTCCAACTTCACTAACCAGTCGTCCTTTAATAGCATGTCTCTCAAAAGATGGGTACCTTCCATGTTGAAGTGTCTGTAAACTAAGAATGTTTTCAGATCCCTTTGATTTATCCCTTGTCTTTTTTTCTCCACTAAAAAGAGGTTGCTCACATACTGTCTCAAATTCTACTATACTGACCCTATTGCACCTTTGAGTATTAAGGATGATATTTCTGAATCTACTACTGCCTCTTTCTCTTTTGTCATCTTTAACTCTCTTTGTCCCTTTCTCTGATGTGGTACCTCTACAAAGTCTATTTTGAATCCCTGAATGGCTTTTAATGCCCATTGATCTTGTGTTAATGCCTCCGATACCTTCACAAAATGCCTTAGTCAACCACCCACTTTTCCTTGGGATAAACCAAAACAGTTAATTTTACTCATCCTGGAAACCTGAAAAGGCTTGGCTCTGAGCAATTCTTTCTCTTCCCAATCTTCCTCAGTTAGGATAGAAGCTTGAAGAGGCTTGGAAGCCCCTTCCATAACCTCTATATTGGTAAGGGTATTGGGACATTTTTACTCTTTGGCCAGCTGAAAGTCCACTTCTGCCAGCCCTTCCAAAAACACTTCCTCTGAACATCTTCCTCATATTAAACTATGCTTTATTTAAGACTGTGAACATTGATACAAACTTCCCTAAACTCTTAATCAAATATTCTCCAAAAAGCAATCCGGCTGTATTTTCTGTAGACTCCGTCTCTGCAATATCTCCCAATTTTGGGTTTCTTTTCATTAGAATGGCTTTTTTTCTTTCTGCCACTAATCCTGCATTTGCATTACCTAGCAGCACTAATGCTCTCTAATTCTATCCCTGTAACAAATCTAAATCCACATAAGTCTCATTCAAATGAGCGTCCTCTATCATATCCAAAATTTGTGCCAGAGGACCTAAAACATCTAATAATTTGACTTGACACTCTTTTAACTCTCTTTCAAGACCTTTGCGTGGATTTCTTCCAATTAAAAAAAAAAGTAATGATTTCTGGGTCCAAATTGGGAGTACAACAAACCTTTTCTTCTATTACTGGTCAGGCACATTTAGCTTTCAAAACACTTCTTTCTTCCTTCTCCAATGGTTTCCTAATCCATTCTTTAATAAACTTACTAACGTGCTCCACTTCTTGGGTGTTGAATACCATAAGGAGAAAACATCTCTTCCCCTAAGGAATCCTTTAACACCTCCTTTGAATTTGTTCTCCCGTAGTTCTCTAATCATCATTGAAGTCATCATCTTGATTCAAATCTAAAACATACTCATCGAACTCTTTACTATGATCTGGCCTAGACCCATGGCCTAATTCCATCCCATAGAAGTCCTCATCCATTTGCTCCATTGTGTCGCTTAAGACACCTTTTCCATGTATGTCGATTAGAACACCTCTCTTTTTGATGATGTTCAATCCATCCTTTCCTATTTTGGTCATGATTGACCCTTCAATATGTTTTGTCTATTTCTGTCTTTTTCCCCTTTTCTCTCACTTCTTCCTCCTCTGACATAGACCAAAACTCATCTCCAGATCCCAAATCTTTTCTTTGAAATAAGACTCTCAACAGTCTCTTTTACCTAAGCCTTTGTTTCCTGTTGAATTAGTCTTTTAATGCTATCTTGACTTAACCTTTTTTCAGAAACCCCGACACTAATCTCCTGATCTAAAGCCATAGTTTCCAGCTCTTAATAAGACAATAGCTACTTTCTTAATAAAGTTAATCTTCAATATCAACTTCCTTTTTTTTATAAAAATTATCACCTTGCTAAAACACCCCATGATGTCCTCTCACAAAAACAGTTCAATGCTGCTTTTACTGTTGATTTTAGTCAATTATTTAGAACTTTTCTGTGTTTCTTATTGTACTCATTGCTTTTGGACCATTTCAAGATGGCCTCCTAAACACACAATACTTCGGGCGTGTATTAAAATTAGTTATTTCCGCCTGTAGAGCCAGCAATCCACCAACTCAAGAGCACCTCACTAACTCCACCTTGTGCATCTCCTTAAAATTCCCGACGCGACTGAGGCATGCATTGGTGCCAATGCGCTCCCACCAGTGTCATAGCTTTCACAAGGTAAAAGAGGGCACGAGTGCTGGCACAGCATCGACACAAACCATTAACTACTGTTAGCCACCAAAAGCCTCATACCCGATCCTAACAATCATCGGTTGAGGTTTCAGCAACTCGCCCTTTTAAATTATTAGTTGTATACTACCGCATGCAGAATTTCACAAAACCTGCTTTTATATTATTTACAATAATTCTTGTGCCTTATTAAAATGTTGAACTAAAGATAAACATGTTAAATACAGATGCAGACATGCACCCTTCTGCTTCCGTAAATTAGAAGCGCACCCCTGAACATCTCATATTACAATTACAATCAATTACAATTAGGGCTCCCGGTTTTATGATATTTATTTAACATTTCTGTCTGTATATATCCATATTTATTTTTTGGCCATCTTATTGGTATTTATCCATATTTATTTTGAGTTTCAAGAATAATTGTAGCTGAAAAATTGTGTATTTCTGTGTTTATATAACTCTTGGACGTGCACTCAAACATGGATGCCTTTCACATTTTAGCAAACTAAGCAGCCACGTATAACAAAAGACTACACTCACAGGTACATATTAGGATCATACTACAAATATATGTTAACATATGCATGTATTTAAGGAAATCTCATCCTGTATTATAACCCTCCATGCTATCTGCCTGCTCAGCTGTAGTCTAGAATTCATGAAAGATAACTTGGAGAGTTTCTCACAAGAAGACCATTTTCAGTATTTTTCTGCTTTTAAAAATAAATACAGACAGGAAACACATTGTTTTCTGTCTCTATTTATCTGTAAATAGCAGTATACATGGAAAATCAGAAGCCTTAATTTCAATCAATATCCACTTAGAACACACAATCTCTCTCCCAGTACTTATCTTTTCTTGGTGTAGTATTTAAAAGACGAAGGACATTCTATGAAGGGATTATTTATAGTTGTCTACAGAGTTCTAATTCTAGATTTTTCTTTTATTGAGATGTAAGTTATTTAAAGGAGCTGCTGTTGGAGCAGCATTAAAAACCTGTTATGCATAATGTTGCCCTCCATGTCTTTAATGAAATGTTAATTCTCTACTCATTTCAATTGGAGAATCGCCATTCGGTTTCACGGTTGCACTCTAGAATATCAAGTAGGAAATATAGCTAAACCTTAATATTGTAGCCAAAATATCAAGGGAATTTTTTTCCGAAAGGTAAGTATAGATTTATTATTTTTAACTCCCCATCTACGTACGCTGAAGATATATATACATATAGTCAAGGTACATATATATGGAGTTAGGTACTAGTCAATATTTTTGTCCTCAATAGTTTGGCTACCATATAAAAGTATACAGATATTCCCTATGCAATATTCAAATTCCACAACACAGTCACTGATCAGAGCCTCCTTTCCATTTAACATTGATATATTATGTCCATGTCTGTGGCAAGATGAGGCGGCACCAACAGTTTTGTGCTGGCTGTGTGGAAGGCACATTATTAAGAGATAATTAGGATTTAGGCAGCCTTTGCGGCAGGGATACTGAAGTGTCAGAATTTAAATAACCAACAGTTGTTTTCAGAACACAGTCCTGCCATTACAAGTTTTCCCCTGAAATGGTGAATAACTGCTTGGACCCAGATTTACCTGGTGCTTTACTTGACAGTTTTTTGACATTTCGGGGAAAAACTAGACAATATCCGCCTGCTCCTACCAGGTGACAAGTGTCTGTGGGGAGTGCCAGTGAGTGGCCTGGAGGGGCAGGGGTGATGGAACACACATGCGCTTGTCCGAGGAGTGAACAATCTTCTCCCTCGGACTGCTGCAGGGAGTGGGTGGAGGAGGGGCACAGCTGCTGCCCGTATCCCCAGCCCTTTAGCAAATCTAATTTTGGGCCCTTGTATTAAGGGCTTGGGTTATTTCACCCGGAGTTACCTCTCCTGGTGAAATAACCCAACTGGTAATGATGCCCTATGTATCTTAGTAAACAAGTAGCTTGGTAAACAAGATACAAAGTATTGTGGTAAACTTTATAATAACAATGTCACCATGTGCCTCCAACAACAGAAAGCACAAAGAGGCATTAGTGCAAATCCCACGACCAGTAACATACAAATGTACATGTTCGATCTATACCAGTAAAGTAAAACATGAATCTAGCACCCACATATTCCAGTCTGCCTAGCCATCTGCTCAGGTGTTCATCTTTAAAGACTAGGAAGTTAGGCAAGAACATGTGGCACTGATTGACTCAGATGCAGTCAGGGTAGTGGGGCATCTGTCAGCGAGCTGATAATGAGATACAGTATTAGAAAGCCCCTTTTGGATGGATGAAATGATGATTGATGGAGGTTTTAGCTAAGAAAAAGAATGAATGTTATGAAACTTATGCATAGCCAAAATGAATGCCAGGACCTGCTTACAGAGGTCTGGGGCTTGCAGATTTGGTCCGACAAGGGTTACACTGTTGTTTTGTGTCTTGGCGCGCTGATCTTTGTGAAACAGCTTGAGGAGAATTCATCTGGATGTGCCAGGAGTCAGATGTTGGCATTGCGTGTTGCCCAGGGGCTACAGAATCAAGTGGCAAAGAAGGGTTGGCAGACCTCAAAGAATCATCTGGAGCACTAACAGAATGGAGGCTCTGTGCTTATCTTTGGCAAAAGGGTGTGCAATGGAAGAGTGTTCTATTAGGCAACACATTTAGGACTATGGACCGTGATCTGCACATGAGTGGAAAATACACTAATTCTGACTTTGCATTTTTATCTCCATTTTATAAGAGGTAATATGCCCAGAGAACATTCACATGGCAAACGGATACATATTTTTCTGAATTGCTGTCACTTGAAGTGAGAAGATGAATAGATTATTTTTGTTGTAGCTCCTGATGAACTGGGGACTTTTATTATGATAAAAAGTCAAAGGCACCTTTTATGTTTATTCCAAGATTAGTTGGATCAAAGCTACTGCTCAAATACATCCGGATCCAAGATTCAGAAGGTTGAAGATTAATTACAGCAAATTATGTGTCGATTATGATTAATGTCATATTTCACAACAGTGATTTTATGTTTGTGTCATAGCAGTTTGAACAACTGAAAAGAATCTGGGCCCTAAAAACGAGCACACCATACCTGCTAGTAATGTTAGCTGGTGGTAGAGACAACACCTTTGTCAGTGCAGAGAAAATATTTGCAACATCAGTAGAAGAAAGTGCTACAGCATGGGATAGTTTCAGTTGTGCAATGTCTGACACAACAAAGGCACACATTAAAGGGACATACTGTGACTTATTATAGCGTACAGCAGAAATTATCAAAATACAAGCAAATATCAGCCTGTGATGCAGTGTCACATTACAATTTCAATGAACAACCCATCCACAATGATATTTGTTCTTAAATAAAAAGCCTCACCGACTCCTTGACTCACTCATTGATTCATTCACTCATTTACTTTCTCACATACTTGCCTACTCGTTAACGAACATACTCCATTTCATAATGTAAGTAATTCAAAGACCTACATTTTGCAGCAAATAATTAATCAATAATGCTCACATTTATCATAGATAAACTACCATTCTCCAAATACAATATTGAATTTGGCTTCAAATACGGTATGCTCTGTCAGGTAAAGTATTTAAGCTATTATATTATTCATAATGCTTGCAATTAAGGTAAGAGCTTCTTGATTTCAGTGGCAGCCAGGTTTCCTGTGCCCATACCCAAGGAAGACTTTGATATATAGTCTGGTACTTGGTTGTGGAGGGCTTTGTATGCGTGGGTCAGGAGCTTGAAATGGCATCTCTTCTGGACGGGGAGACAGTGGAGGTCTTTCAAGTGCTGGGTGATGTGTGTTCTCTTGGGCAGGTTGGGGATATTTACCCAAGAGATAATTTACAGAGGGTTTGGTCTCTCTTTCTGCCAATTCTATAATACACTGAACTAAAGTCAACATACATTGGGAAAGCCAGTTGGTCCGGGTGTAATGTGCTAACACATGGAGGGTTAGCACATTAGAGCGAGACACACAGAGTGGAGCCAGCAGGAACAGACAGCAAGGGCTATGGCTGTAAAATAGTCCCTCATGCACTTCAGTGCAAGCACTCAACTAGAGGTGGAAGGATACACCTAAACAACGAATGGTATTAGGTGAGAGATAAATCTCCACTGGGCTGAGACAAGACAGGATTGACACACTCTGAAGCCAATGCCTGAAAGAGCAAGGTCCACAAAAGCCAATGATTGCAAGGTGCTTACCCAAAACACATTCTGTGAGTATTATAATCAGTTGCTCTGACAAGTGCACTGTCAAAACCCAGACCGAAACTGTTTTCCCATAGGTGTTATCCAACTAACACCATGGACTTAAAAACTCTAAAAAAAAAAGATTCTGACACTAATAGGAATGGTTGTGAGCTTTCATCATAGGCCAAACCTTTTTTTTTTTTAAGTTTGATTTATTGAGAAATACCAAAAGAAATAAAACAGCAATACAATGGATATAATCAATCCTATTTAACAATAAAGTGATTAATGAATATAAGAAGAAAATATAAAAATACAACTTTGTACCTATATATAAAAAAAACATTATAAAAAAATCAAATAAAAGAAAAAAGGGGCGAATCAGAGGGGAGGGAACAAATGTAATTAATAAGAAGCAGTTAAAACATCATACAATTTGTATAGATAATATAACAGAGAAACCATACCAATAAGATAAAAATTTAGAGGAGTGCTATATTAAACATTCTGAAGAAAGAAATATTTAAACAGCCATAGTGAAAAAGGCAAAGGGAGAAATTCAAGGTGGTTTCCGCACTTCATCAGATACATTTTTAGAGGCTATAGAGGAAGAAGCATATTGGGATAAATAAGTTGTTAAGGGGAGCCATAAAAGATCCCTTTTAATTGCTAGGGATAGAGGAGAAACATAATTAGTATCTAGTCGATGATGAAAACAGACTGCATTCCACCAAGCTCTAAAAGTGACTATCTGCCTGTTTCCAATTTGAAGTTATTAAATGAAAAGCAATAGCTAATAATAAGTCTAAAAGTTTAATACTTAACGGCGTTTGAGGCCATTGGGGAGATATAGTACCTAAAAATAAATTTGTGAGGGAGAAGGGGATTTGGACCTTAAAAATTATTTTAATTTGAGACCAGACTAAGTGCCAGAAATGGTGGATGGAAGGGCACTCAAAAAGCATATGTTTTAAATCTGCGACGGGACAGGGACAGGACCAGCATGTAGGGGATGATTCAGATGAAAAAGAGGCTAAGGACATAGTGGAGAGCAATGTTCTTTGATAGATGACAAAAAAGGGTTTGTGTGGTGTTTGCAGCCCGAGAGGTCTTATGAAATTTAGACCAGATTTTATCCCAAGTAGCAATTGGCCATTCTTGAGAAAAGTCTTTTTCCCACATCCTCTCAGTTTTTGATTTGAGTCTGCTTGAAGAGAATAGTAAAGATTTGTAAATGTTGGAAGCTGAAGGAGAAGCTTCTAAAATTGAGAGTAAGGATTCAGAAGCTACAGGAAAATCGGTAGAAGGTGGTAAACTTTGAAGAAATTGCTTAAGAGAGGGATGAAGAACATTATATTGCGGTTTGGAGGATGTCGGTAAAGAAAATTTAGATTGAAGATCAGAAAAAGTAAGGGGTTTGTTATCAGAGATAAGTTGAGAGAGCCAGCTTAAGCCCCTGGAATGCCACATTTTCCAGTATATAGAGCGATTACGAATCCGTATAGATTTATTATGCCAAATAGGCTGATTATGAAGGGAGTTAATGGAAGGACGAGATGAAGAGAACAGGGGAGATAAAAGTTTACGAGAGTGAGAAATGACCGGGGAGCGCAAAGAAGCAATATTGGCAGTAAAGGTTAAAATCTCTTGAAAGTCAGAAGGAGCAACAAGTACCTTTTCTAATTGTAGCCAAAGAGGTGGGTGTAAGGGAAGATCCGTAGAAATCCAGTTAGCAGCTTGTTTTAATGAGAAAGCAGAATGATAAGATTTAAAGTCGGGGAATTTGAGGCCACCGTGAGGTCTATCTTTCTTGAGGGAAGATAAGGCAATACGCGAGGATTTACCTCTCCATAAAAATTTCGTCAAAGTGGAGTCAATTCTTTTGAAATAGTATTGAGGGATATGGATAGGAATCATAGAAATAATATATAGCACCAAAGGGGAAAGCATCATTTTAATAGAGTCTAACCGACCCCACCAGGAGAGAAAAAGGGGATGCCAACGAGTAATAATATCACTTAATTTTTTAATAATGTAATCAAAATTCACTTTGAGTGTGTCGGATAATGAAGGTGTAAACCATAAACCAAGGTATTTTATTTTACTGGGCTGCCAGGAAAAACCAGAGGAATCAAAGAGATGTTTTTGACAAAGAAAATTTAAAGGCAAGATTTCGCATTTATCAGCGTTTAGACGATAACCCGAGAGTTTAGAAAACGAGGACACTTGCTGAAGGAAAGGAGTGAGGGAAGTTTCAGGATTAGAGCAATATAAAAGAATATCATCAGCATAAACTAACAACTTAATTTGATGAGATCCAAATTAACCCGAGAGTTTAGAAAACGAGGACACTTGCTGAAGGAAAGGAGTGAGGGAAGTTTCAGGATTAGAGCAATATGAAAGAATATCATCAGCATAAACTAACAACTTAATTTGATGAGATCCAAATTGGAAGCCTGTAATACGGTCATCCTGTCTAATTTTAGTTAGGAAAGGTTCTAGGGCTATTACAAATAATAAAGGAGATAAAGGGCATCCTTGTCTCACCCCTCTACGTAATGAGAAGTAATCAGAAGTCTTGCCGTTAGCAAATATTGAAGCGCGGGGGTCAGAGTATAATAAAGAAATTAAAGAAATCAGCTTAGGAGGAAAACCAGCTCATTTCAGAGCTTGAAACATAAAATCCCAAACCAATCCTGTCAAATGCTTTCTCAGCATCTAGGGAAATCGCTGCAAACGGCTGATCAAGGGAAGAAGCTTTAGCTAGGATATTAAAGAAAACTCAGGAATTGTCAGATGCAAGTCGCCCTTTAACAAAACCTGCTTGTTCGGGACCAATGAGATCAGGCAAAATAGGATCAATACGGAGTGCCAGAATCTTCGCAAAGATTTTGTAATCTGTGTTGACTAACGAAATAGGGCGATAATTCTTGCAAAGAGAGTGATCTTTGTCATCTTGGGGAATTAGCAGATTAGTGCTTCCTGAAACGTGCCACTGGAGGCGCCAGAAATACCAAAGGACTGGAATAGAGATAAAAGCTTGGGAAGAAGAATATTTGCAAAATGAGAATAAAATTCAATGGTAAAACCATCGGGGCCAGGTGCTTTCCCACGACGTAGTACCGAAACAGCATGAGATATATCTGCTAGGGGAATATCAGCTCCCAAAGAGTCAAAATCAATGTGGTTAGATGGAGGAGAAGGAATGGATCGAAAATAGGAAAGAAGGTCAGAATTATCTGGTAGTGATTCAGGAGTATAAAGATTTTTATAAAAGGAAACAAATTCATTTAAAATATCCTTATATTTATAAATAGGAGTGCCAGCAGGACCCTGTAAAGATTCTATTTTAGCTCTATCTTTTCTTACTTTTAGGTAATTAGCCAATAGCTTACCCATCTTGTTTTGGCCACCATAATAACGGGAACTACTTTTCAGGAGGAAATTGGAAGCTGCATCAGTGGACAGTTTATTAAAGGTGATTTTGGCGTCAATGAGATTTTTCAAAGCAGACTCATTATTAGAATGATAATACGTGTATTCTAATTGTTTAATTTTATTTAGTAACTGAGAGGACTGAGTTTCCAAAAGTTTCTTTTTCTGTGCTACATAATTTATAATAAAACCTCTGGCAGCTGTTTAAAGGAATCCCAGACCATCACAAAAGGAGATTCTGGGACGTTGTTGATGGCGAAAAATTCCAAAGCAAATGAATTAAATTTCTGACAAAAATTAGGGTCGAGTAATAGGTAATTGTTAAAACGCCATCTTCCAGGATGCGGGGAAAAGGGGATCAAATCAATATCAACAAAAACAGGGGCGTGATCTGATATTAAAATTGAACCAATTTCAGAGTGAATGGCATGTTGGGACAGGGATTTACTTAGGAAAAGGTAATCAATACGGGATTGAGAGTGGTGGGGAGCTGAATAGAAACTATATTCTCTAAGATCGGGGTGGCAAAGTCTCCAGATATCGACCAAAGCTTTACGTCGAACTGAGGAGACAAATTTAGCTTGCATTTTAGAAGGTGTAAACTTAACAGTAGAGTGTCTATCTAGAATGGGATCTAGGATTTGATTGCAGTCACCACCAAATATAACGCAATCATCATCAAATGAAAGTAGTTTGTCTGATACATTAGACCAGAACGTTTTATCAAATGAAGTAGGACCATACACATTAAAAATAACAATAGGAATCTTATCTATAAGCAACATAACAATAACTCAACGTCCTTCAGCATCAGCTTCTTGATGAACAACAGAGATATTTAATTTCTTGTGACATAAAATCAAAACACCATTCTTCTTACCTAGAGCCGGAGAATTAAACACATGACCTACCCAGCATCTTTTTAACTTAGAGGCTTCAATATCAGAAATATGCGACTCTTGAAGTAAAGCAATGTCAGTTTTCAACTTTGCCAGGTGAGATAATACCCGTTGCCTTTTAATAGGATTATTCAAACCTTTAATATTCCAGGTAGTAACCCGAAATGAAATTTAGTGAGAAAAGTATGAACAAACAGTATGCTTACAAGAAACAAAGCTAAATTGGCTTTAAAAGTGTAGAAGGAAACAAATTGAAGAAAAAACAATTGTATTATGAAAAAAAGAACTTATTTTGGAGGGAAGAACAGGGGAAACGGAAAAGGTAAATAAGAAAGATAAAGAAGAAAGGAAGGATGAGAAATCAGAAGAGGAAAAGTCATGGAAGGTGAATAACAACAAGGAGAAGAAGAAAGAGAAAAAGAAGAAATAGAAAATAGAAAAGAAGCGAACAAAGAACAAGAAGACAGTACAAGTCATACAATAATGCTTGAAAACAGAAAATATCAAACAAGGACGACTGAAACACATACCTAAAACACAAAACGAGAAATGGGGGATGGCGACACCAGAAGATGACGACGAAACTAGCAGGAACCCACCGAACTCCGGAGGATTCAGGGATAGTACAATACACGGAAGAGACCACAAGAGAGCATTCGATGAGAAACATTACACCTGTGAAATAAAATGAAAAAGGCGGAAAGCAGTTGAGAAAGAAGAGACCAATATATCACATGAGGGCATTATAAATAAGCAAGAAGTAAAAGAAGGAAGAAAACATTATAGTACAAGAAGCAAAAAGACAACAGTCAAAGGGAGCAAGACACACAAAATACAGTCAAAAGAGACAAAGAATTCGAGAGAACAAATCAGGTATGTCGTGAAGTGTCCATGGCCACAGCTCCTTGTTGATAAAGAAATTCTTGCAGAAGGCTGGGATCTTCAAATGACGTAGTTCTGTCCTTATAGGTGACCTTGAAAATGCAGGGATGAAGTAATCCAAATCTGGCATTTAGGGAGCGCAGTTGAGGACGAAGTTCTAGAAATTGTTTACGTCGATCTGCAGTAGCCTTAGCAACATCTTGGGAAAAATAAAGTCGGTGACCCTCCCAAACAACTTGCTTTTTGGATTTAACCACAGACAGGACTTGCATAAAATCGGTATACTGTAAGAAGAACATAATGACTCCACGAGGCTTGGTTGAAATCTTAGGACCCAGTCGATGAGCTCTTTGAATGTTAAGGGAAGAGGTAGGAGACATTTCCAACAGTTTTGGCACAAAGGTCTGAAAGAAAGTTGTTGGGGTTGAGCCTTCAATGTTTTCCGGAAGACCGTAAATTCGAAGATTATTCCTACGATTTTGATTTTCCAAATCTTCGGTTTGTTTCTTGAGTAGAGATATCTCAGACTCTAAAACACCGATACGAGAGGAAGAGGACTGAAGGAAGTCAGTTTTTTGCTCCACCACAGACACACAGGACTCCAACGAAGACCACTTTTCATCTAAATGTTGTAGAGTTTTTTTAGTGTCTTCAATTTAGGGTTTCAGAGCACGAATTTCCTCAAGAATAATGTCCATGGCAGGTGAGGACGAGTTCACCGGGGAGGGAGGGTCTTTCTTTGTTCATTTCGTGGAAATCGTAGGACGTTTGCTGGCAAAGTGCACCTTTGGAATGGCGCCTGTTGGTAGGTCAAGTTTTTGAGAAGAAGATTCCTCCATATCGTTGAGAGTAGAGTCAAAATCTGAGTGAACTGCAGACTTCAGTGGATGAGAAGAGGAGCTGAGCTTGAGGTTTTTCAGCCTTCCCATGGGGGGTCTGCGAAGGAATCCAAAGAACCGCTGCTTAAACACCAGGGCTCCTCCGAGGTATATGACGCAACAATAAAAGGTAAATCAGCAACTCAGAGAAAAGGTAATGAGCGGTTTAGCAAGCCGTGACCAATTCACTAGAACTAGAATTCACTAGAACCCTGGTATAAAATCAAAAGATTACACAAGGTCGTAGCGTGAAAGGCTAATATACACGATAGCATTTCAAAATGTTCAGAACTTTCAAAGCCTTCAAAACCAGAGGAGGAGAGGAATGAGATAAGAAGACGGACTTGTGGTGTATCCAAGAGGAAAAAAAATAAAAAATATTGAGGAAATGGGAGGGTCACAGGAAGGCTTACAGAAATTTCAAAAGGCTTCCAGGTGTCAGCAGTGAAAGAAGAATAAAAAGAGGAGCCAGGGATATTCAATTGAAAAAAGATAACGGGCATAGGACAAACGTTGCGGGAGCAAGCATAGAAATGGCATGGCTAAGTGCTCCCGAGGCGAGCAAGGCAGTAAGATGCTGCAACCACAAGATGGCGGCCGCTCTGAGGAGAACGGTCGCTGTAAAAAAGTTGCCGAAAAACGGGACAAAAGTCACATTTTCCCGTGTAGGAATGTGGCGCGCTGTGTCAGGAAGGCACACACCTGCTTTTGCAGCGATGACAGGGGCTCAATCCGTCGGTGAAAAGCTGCAGCCGGAGTTCTGCCGCTGAGCTCCGGGATTACGCCGCCATCTTGCGCGGCGCCGAAACCACGCCCCGTTCGGCAAGACTTTTACCTAAGAGATCTGTCATCATAGGCCAAAACTGACCAAAGTAAATTATGCCTACGCATAAAGAAACACAGTCGTATTTTGAATTTCAGCTATCTGCTCTTTAGACTCTAGTTGTGATATCTCTGCAGCTGCATTTTAGCTGTTTTGGGGAACTTGCACTTGAATCTCCACTATAGTCAATGGAAGAAACAAACTGAAATAATTTTACCAAAAGTATTTAAAAGTTTGATAAATCTGAGAAATCAGCATCTGGGTGGCACTCCATCACACCTCTGAAGAGACTCAAAACTATGGTGTTCCCACCAAAGTTAAATAAGGCTCAAATGATGCAGTTTGTATGGAGCACAAAAATGTGACAACACAACAGCAGAAATTAACATGTGATAAAGAAAATCATTTGGAATATTCTAAATAATTGTAGTGGTGACCATGCTGTGCATTTTATCAGCCAAAATAGTCCAAAATGTATCAATGAATGGGTCTTTTTGCTTACAAAAGCCTCAGTTAGTATCAATAGCCAGGATAAATATTGCCTTTTGACATTTTTAACCTGATTCTTGGCAAGACTCTCCTGTAAACATTGTTTAAACAAGCTGTTAAGGTTGACTACTTTGTGTCAAATATAACATCTTCTACTAAATTAATTTTGCTAATGGTGGTGGGGATTGAGTTATTTTTGGCGATGTTAAATTTCAATGTAACCTGCATTTGCCCTATAACTGAACTTGTAGTGCCTAACATGCCAGTAAAAATGTGTATATATTTCGAAACACTAATTATTATTATTTCCAATTTTAGAGCACTACTGTTATCTGAAGGTGTCCTGGCGCTTAGAAACGTTGGTAAGAAACAGTTTAACTCAGAGGGAGAACTCCGAAGCAAACAAACAAAAACTGAATTTATTAAAGTATGTAAAGCCAGGTTTTAAGGGATTTCGTATGTCAGGAGGTAATCAGTTTGGCATAAATGTATATGCAGACATTTCCACAATTATGTGGCCTGCACCGAGAAAGTACGACAGCCAAGCCGAAATGTCTTCACTTGAGGCATAAGTAAGTTAGGCTTGGCAGAGTGTAGTCGATGGGAAGGTCTGTAGCGAAGGAATCTTGATTGTAAAAAATTAGGACTAGCCAGATGTAAAGCTCTATGAATTATACACAAAGCCTCAAACTTGGAGACAATAAGGCAATGTAGTTTATTCAGCGCTGCTGAAGAAGAGCGAAGATGGGTCAGAGCAAGCTTGCCAGCAACTGTAGTCCAGGCGACTCAGAATCAGTGTCTGGAACACTTGCGGTCAATGTTGCAGTCGGTGTTGAGATGGGAGAAACTGTAAGATTTTGCATAGTGTTTTAGCAGACAAAGACATGTAGAAGAGAGTTTGCTCTCTTGAGTAGAAATGGACACATCAGCATCCATATAAACCCCCACGATACTAACCATTGAGGAGGCAACCAGAGTAGAGTTGGTGGGTACAGTCCAAAAATTGGCTGGTAAAGGATGAGGAGGATTGCCAATGGAGCAGTAGAGAATTTCTGTTTTGTCCCCATGGAATTTAAGTGAATTCATTCCTAGTCAGCAGGAGATGTCCCTAAGACAGTTATAAAAGAAGTCGAGCGGCAAAGGACTAAATTGATCTACTGGCAAAATAATTTGTTTGGTATAGTTCATGAAATGAATTCCATGGCTCTGAATTCATTTTGACAGAGGTGGCAGCTAGATGTTAAACAAAGTAGGACTAAGGGGAGAGCCCTGAGGGACTCCCTGCCATACTTCTCTGAACCTGGATACAAAAGGAGGGAGGTGCATCACTTGTGTTCTGCCATCCAAATAGGACGAAAACACCTGAGGGTAGGAAAAATGATCATATATTTAGAAAATCAACGTATTTATTATATTGGAATTGCATTTTAGAACACATTTAAATGCTGTTGAAATGCTTGTTTTAGAAAATAACTTACAAATGAAAATGTTAATGCACTTTGCTAGAATATTAATAAGTAAACTGAAAAATATAGATTATAACTAATGTAGAAGTGGAAGATGTCATTAGAAATACTTAATTTATAAATATGTGTTTTTCAAACTTTTGCACCAAGCAACAATGCTTTAGCCTGTGCAGTGACTAGGCCCAAAGCTTTCCTTTATATCAACCTTTGCTCATAGGTAGAGGTGTGGCGCAGCGGCCAGAGCGTCTGACTCCGGAGCGTGTGGCTCACGGTTCGATCCCCAGTGCCGGCGGTAGCTCTGCTCAGCACCTTGTGACTCTGGGCAATAGCTCACATAATTTGCCCGATGGTCCCCAGCGCCTTGAGACCCTTAGGGGTGATTAGTTCGCGCTTAACAAGTACCAGATGTATTATTTATTTATAGTAAAGCATTCCGTGCAACTGTCTAACATTGATGTCATCTTTAAGAATGTGCTGTGTCTAATATCTTGTTCATTTAGTTCCTCACCCCATGTTAGATCATTTCACTAGAATATAACAGACTTATTGAAACTGTAAAGAATGAATAGACTTTATAAATGTTGCTACCGAATAACTTGATATATGCTTTCACATTGTTGGCTAGTCTTTGTCTATGCAATGAGCTTATAATGCATCTTTTAGCTTAGGTAAGATGGTTCTCATAGGAACCTTTCCTCATGTAACAATTATGCTACAAAACTGTATCAACCCGGATGACAAGAGTGCAGACTGTGGGAATCGGAATAAGATGCATCGTATGACTGACAACACCACTTTGCGAACTGTTCTTATTGGACATCAAGTGAAGACGCCTGCAGAGGTTGTACTTGTGTGAGAGAACTATAATAATGAGTGTTCCTAGCTAGTAAGAGGACACACACCTTTATTACCTTTACCTGTCCGGTGGTTCTGCTGCCGCATTTTCCTTTGCCTGGGACTATTTTTATGGAGAGTTGATTCTTTAGATATTCTTGAGGTGATTTGCCTTTATTAACTTGTGATCGATGCTACTGCACAGATCGCTATTCTAATTTCAGTTGCTATTGCAACTGTAGGTAACTCGGCTGAGTTTTCCAGAACTGCTCTTTATGAGAAGTTAATTCCTCTCTTTACGGGTTCTTATTTAGAATAGGTCTCTAGATAGTTTATTGGGTTTCTTTATCGAACACTTGTCTTTAATGTTTATTTCTAACCTCTTCTTTTATTTCTGTAAATTGCTAAACTGAATAAAGATATTTAGATACTCTAACCTTAAGATAAAAAAAGGTTTTCAAACTATCCCAATATCTCATCATTGACTCATCGCAAATTCTAAATGTACAATTCTCCTTAAGGTGAAAAAGGTCCATCGACCTCCCCGGAGCCCCTAGGATTCTCCATGGTGACATTTGTAAGTGGGTGTATGTAAAAGATCTGAACCATCTTGGAGAGTCCTTTTGAGCTCTAGCAAGAGCAACACCTCAATATCATTTAACATGGCTTTCAATGCCGATTTCATGCCATGAATTGGCCGAAAGCCAGACTGTGCCGGATCAAGTAGATAATGATCTTCAAGAAGATTGGAAAGAAGTTTGTTGACATGCTTTTCCAAACTTTTCGCCAGAAAAGGTAGCAAGAAAATAGGTCTAAAAGAGACTGAGGGATCAGCTGAAGTGTTTTTCAAAAATGGAACCACCATGGCTTTTTTCTAGTCAAATAACTCTACACCAGTAGATAGTGAAAGATTACAAACAGATTGGAGGGGAGGCACTCAGTGATTTGATGCCAGTTTCCAAAATTTGAGGGGCAGAGGATGCTAGGGTGAGCCTACAAATCTTGTTGCCATTGAGAGAGCCAAGACTTGTAATCATGTGGGATGAACTGTCCCTCTCAACTCCCTGCTGAACGAGGTCACAATGTAAATCACAATTAACTGGATAAACTGAGATGGTGAGACTCATAACTTTCTTTGCAACTTTTTTCCTCAAAATAAAGTAAGAGAGAGTCACACAGCGGTTGGAATGTTCAACTGTATTGGAGATGCAAGATGGTTTTGCTAGAGACTGAACTACAGAAAAAGCTGTTTAGAGGTGTTAGTTGCTTGAATGAGTATTGTACTAGTATAATACTTCACTTTAGCAGCATATATGCATGCACTAAACCGTTTTTGAGCTCTAATTAATTCAGATTTAATTAAACTAGTTTTAAGTTCCATATCTAAACTCGCCAAATATGTCAAATGTCCCTTGCTGTGATCACACAAATTAGATATCTTAATCCATTGCAGATGGCAGCCTCCATGACATCACAAGTAACATAACTTATAATATTAAAGGTTAAATCTAAATTGTGAGCCTACTCACCGCATCTCTCTTTTTTTGTCCAATGTGTGCATGATTCATATACTGCTTTTAGTAGTACTACAGTAGTATAATTCACAGACCTGTAGCTGTAGACCTCACCCCCCGCCTCTCCTAATATTTTCATGTGGGAATCTCCACCACGGTGGTGGATATCTGTGCACACGTATATATACCAATTAGCAGTGTATGTAGAGGTACCTTGGCAGTTGTGGGAAAATAGGAAATTAGGAGGGGATAAGGGAAAAGTGTAAGAATTGCAATTTACAAAATACACTTCTAAAGTTACTACAGTCCTAAAGGTGTCAGAACAGGCTGAAATGTACTATAATAAATTAAACTTTTAAACTTTAACAAATAATTAACTTTTTCACATTCATTAAATATATAACCTTTACCTAAGGTTTATCCTTTGCCCAAGGTTTATCCAAGGTTATTAAATATTGAATACAAATGTTAGCAAGAGTATTTTTAAATTACAGCTTATAAAACAGTATGCACTTACATACAACTTAGTATATTTAAAGTTTTTTATTACAATTTAATGAGTTAATATGCTGCACATTTTTATTTTATTTCAAGGTAATTAATAAATATTTTACATTCTTTTTCATGTACATTAAAATTGTTTTCTCTTTTTTTAAAAGAATTATAAACTTTATTACACTTTACTCTACATTACCATAAGGTGATCTCCACCTAGGTGGCAGAGTTCTTCACTCACCAATGAGTCAAACGTTACATGTCGTAATTTTAAGGGGTAGAGTCATGCAAGTCAACACCTAGGTGTACATCTCCACTCAAAAATGGATAACAAAATAATGGAGAGTTACACATAGATGTAGGAGTAAATATACATGTGGTTAAATATACTCATGTATATTTGCCTTAGTGAATTGGGCCCGATAGGTTTAATTACAAACTTTTAAGCAGGTTGATTTTACTTCTATGTGCCCTGCTCATGTCTCATCCATGCTAAAGGCTTCTCATCAGCACTGATGAGTGGGGAAGACATGTAATAAACTAAGGTTGGTAGTTTGAAGTGTTCGTTACAATTGCTTCCCATCTAAAATTGGATCAATCTATCAATCAATCAATCATTTGTAGAGCACACTAATCACCCGTGAGGGTCTCAAGGCGCTGAGGGGCGGGGGTGCAGCTACCGCTCGAACAGCCAGGTCTTGAGAAGTCTCCTGAAGGTCAGCAGGTCCTGGGTCTGTCGCAGCTGTATGGGGAGGGTGTTCCATGTCTTGGCGGCGAGGTAGGAGAAGGATTTGCCGCCGGTGGAGGTCCTGTGGATGCGTGGGACGGTGGCGAGGGCGAGGTCGGATAAAACTCAGGGTCTATTTTTGTGTTGTGGACACTATGCATCACTAAGTTTAAAGCAGTTTGATTTCATTTATACTGAGAGGTTTACCCAAATCTAGGATATACTTCGCTGAAAAGATTTGAGGGTGCAATGCACGCCACCAGATGCATAATTTCTACTGACGTTAGAACTGGATGATAACTTACTAATTCAAATGCTGTAAAATGTCCTCTGCCATGTGATCCCACAATTCCTTGGAATAAAGTTTGCTAAAGAATTTGAAATTGCGCGCGCTCACAGAGTACCAACCTACATCCCAAGAACTCTGAAGCTCCTTGGACCCTTATCTTTAGACCCCTCAGCTACTTGCACACCAAGGCTATCCTCACTCAGATAAAGAAAATGCAGAGAATCAATTGGCAAAGCTCCTCCATTGGAATCTGTCAAGACTATTCAAAAGACACTGTCAAAAAAAGGAAAGCATTTCTCTCCCAACGCCAGACTCTAAAGGATTTATCAATACAATTCTCCTTCATTGGACCAGTGCGTCTCAAGGCAATCTACAATGGAAAGACCACCATATTTGAAGACCCCAGGGACCTAGACTCTTTTATCGCTGACATCCAAGATTTGAAGATGAGCTCCTAAAATCTAACAGAACATTCAAAACTGACTAACTAACTCTACTCCGCTAACTAGCTAACCGGCTGTAATCACTACTAACAACAACTACCAGCCTTGAAAAGAAGGCTTGGCCTCTGAACCTTCCAAACTTCATAACTTGAATAATGGCTAGAACAGCGCTACTGACACCACAATTGTTAGAAATTGGGGTCTCTAGTTGGCAGAGGTAGGTACCTTTGTCCAAATAGGGACCCTTGCTTCTAGGCAGGGTAAGGGGGATACAGACTTTAGATAACCCCTGCTCACCCCCTGGGTAGCTTGGCACGAGCGGACAGACTTATCCCAAAGGCAATGTTTAAAGTATTTGTACTCAAAACACACAGTAATACAGTGATAACACCACAAATGGACACCACAACAGTTTAGAAAAATAAAGTATCTTTATCTAAACTCAACAAGACCAAAACGACAAAAATCCAACATACATGCAATAAGAATATGACTTTAAAAAGGTTTCAAACAACTTGGCCCATAGAAAACTATGGAGGCGAGATTTCTTTAAGTACCTGTAGTTGCGACAAAATCCACAAGGCCAAACAGCCGCAGAGATGGCAAGCGTTGGAAAACAAAGAGATGCGTCAGTTCCTGAGACCATGGGGAGGCGATGCGACAGTTCTGCTGCACGCAGGAGAAGTGATGTGTCAAATCTGGTTTGTAGGAGGAAGTGATGCGTCGATTCCGAGATGGTTCTGGTCCGCGGGTGATGCGTCGGGAAAACTTGACGCACATGTACGATGCGTGGAAATCAGGGATGCGTCAGCGATCAATGCGGCGGCGTCGATCGGCGCTGTGTCGGTTTCATCAGCCGCGATCCCTCGATGCGTCGGTTCTTGCAGAGGTCGACAGACGCTGCGTTGGTTTTGGCAGCGACACGGCGACGCGTGGAGATTCTTCTCGCACAGCAGTGCTGCATCCGAAAAACAGCCACAAAAAGAGCGATGTGTCGATTTTCTTGTAGTTGCGTTGCTTTTCCAGCTCCCAACAGCAGAAACAACCTCCAGAGGCCCAGCACAGTCACAGGCACCTCTTGGCAGGTCATAACTCCCAGCAAGGAAGTTCAGGGGAGCTGGGGGTGAAGCCTTTGTGTCCCTGAGACTTCAGAACAGGAGGCAAGCTCTAATCAAGCCCTTGGAGATCTTCCTCAAGCAGGGGAGCACAGCACACAGCAAAGTCCTTCTCCTTTCCTTGGCAGAAACAGCTACTGCTGGCCAACCCCAGACAGCACACAGCAAAGGGGCAGTACTTCTCCTCAGTTTCTCCAGCTCTTCTCCTTGGCAAAGGTTCCTCTTGAAAGTAGTCTAAAGTTCAGGGGTTTTAGGTCTAATACTTATACCCCAAAATGTCTTTGTTCTCTTTGTGCAAGGGTCTCTGAGCCCAGTCCAAACCAGTTCTGCCCTCACTGGTGTAGTATGACCACAGGGGGTGGAGATAGCATTATGCAAGGGAGGCAGGCCCGGTTCAGGTGCAAGGAAATCTCCTCCCACTACTCTAAATTCAGCCTAGCCCTATTCAGCTCAGCTCAGAGTCATCCAGAAAGGGCCAGGCACACCTCAACCTTCCCCCAGTGGCTGTCTACAGTGAATGCACATCCCCAGCCCCTGTCACTCCAAAACCAGACAGTCAATACACAAACAGGCAGAGGAACACAGAATGGTTAAACAAGAATATGCCTACTTTGTAAATGTGGCACTTTCAAACACACAATTTAAAAACCATCTTTACTAAAAAATGTGTTATTAAATTCTGAGTTCAGAGAGCCTAAACTTTATTTCTCTATCTTGTTCCAATGGGAAGTTATATTTATAAGATGTTATGAATAAAATCCCATTCTAGCCTATGAGGCAAGATAGCCTTTCAGTAGTGAAAAATGAAATTGGCAGTAGTTCACTATCAGGACATGTCACACACACCAGTACATGTCCTAATTTTCACAAACACTGCACCCTGCCCAGGGGGGTACCTTGGGCCTACCATAGGAGTGCCTTACATGTACGAAAAGGGAAGGTTATGGCCTGGCAAGAGGGTGCACTTGCCAAGTCGACATGGCAGTTAACAACTGTGCACAGACACTGCATTGGCAGGTCTGAGTTACCTTTTCAGAGCTACTCATGTGGATGGCACAATCAGTGCTGCAGGCCCACTAGTAGCATTTGATTTACAGGCCCTGGCACTCTTCAGTGCACTTTACTAGGGGCTTACCAGTAAATCAAATATGCCAATCAGGGAGAAACAATTGTAACAACAATTTACACAGGGAGCACTTGCACTTTGACATTGATCAGCAGTGGCAAAGTGGCCAAAGCATCTAAACCAGCAAAAACGAAATCCAGCACAGCATCAAAAATACAGGAGGTAGAGGTGAAAAGTCAGGGGAAACCACACCAACAGTACTTTGACAAACCAACATGGTAATAGTACCACTAAGGTTATCTATAACAGCGCACTGAAAGTGCATCAGTTGTCTGCTTAAAAACCTCGGCGGCCCTATTTGCTGTTATACACTATTGATAACTAACCCACTCTGCTAATCGGCACTAATTATTACTAATCCATGCCTTTCTAACACTAGACCTCCTTATCACGCAACTCGGAACGTAAAGTTACGCATGTCCTAATAGGTACATAATGTTTACACAATGAGTACATTAATGTGCACATAACAGTTAGAACAGTATGACTACATACCCTAATAGCCTTTCCAATAGCCTACTTAATAACATTTATAACTTAATTAACTTTTGTTCGCCTGTTTTTGCTATCACTCTCCAATGTCAGCTTGCTCAGGCATTGAGTTACCCTGTATGCTGAGACATCTGGTAACTCATGGATATATTCCGATAGCTACAAAGTAAATTTTTATAACTTCTAATTCCATCAATTAATGTATTGATGTGTTGATGTATTGATACCAGTTTTTATTTACTCTACCTTCACTCACCTCTACCTGATACCCACGGATCAACACAGTCATACTCAAGGGCAATCACTCAACTGCTCTCAACTCAACAGCTCTCGAAACTACAGACTCACTTCAGACTCACCTCACACGCACCTCATACACAGTTCACACTTATTATACACAAATAATTCAAGCAGAATGACACATGCTACACCGTACTAACTCACATCCTTTGTTCGCTCTCGATCTAACTAAGGGCATGGCCTTCTACTTTGTGACTCTAGGCCCCTCCACCCGTGGCCACCACCACCCATCCCCTACTAAGCAGCTTAATACCTCCTTAGGTTACCCAGCAATATATCACATCTTCTGACACTACTTCTATGCTATATACCTTTTCTCTCACATCTATTCTTTTTCATTCCTCCTTTCTCTTTATCTTTCTTACCCCCTCCTCCCTCCTACCACCTACCCTATGCCTTCCTCTCACACCCCTTAGCCCCCCTACCCTCTACCCACCCCCTACTCCCTGGCATGACACCTGGGCCAACTCCAAAATAACTCATAGTGGCTCCTCATGCAAAACCAAAAGGTTCACTCTCTTAATGTTAAGGGCTTAAAACACCCCCAAAAAAGACAGAACATTCTAGATTACACACATAAACTCAAGGGTGACATAATACTCTTACAAGAGACGAAATCAGCCCTAAAAGAAGCTACTCTACTAAAGAAAGCCTGGGTGGGTGACCTCTCCTTTGCCCCAGCACTCAACAAAAGAAATGGCATAATCACTCTCATCTTGATCTCCTCGGGCTTACTATGACCTCATCTGAAGCTGAGCCGGAAGGCAGTTGGCTCATCACTAAATTATACAAAGATAATACTGATATTGTAACAGTGAACATCTACAATCCCAACAACGATACCCCTAGCTTCGGGACTAACCTTAACAAAAAACTATCAACCTTACCTGCCCAATCTAGACTCCACATGGGCGGAGACTTCAACCTCCCACGGAACAGTGTATTAGACAGAAACTCCGCCTGCACTTTTAGACCTAACAAGTCTCATAAACAAATACTGCACCTCTGTAAAACACATAAACTAAATGATATTTGGAGACTCTGCAACCCGATGGGCAAGGACTACTCATTTTTCTCCAATCCCATAATTAATTCTTGCGTATTGATTACATCTTATTAGATGATTTACATGTTGCAGCTACATCTATAACCACCATTAAACCAATCCTGGCATCCGACCATGCCTGCATTTCCCTACTGTATGACATTTCTTGCACCACATCTACAGTCAAAACGTGGAGGATGAATGACCTATCAGAAGACCCCATTTTTAAGGAATCGGTCAAAAAAGAAATTGAACAATACATAGAACTCAACAAAGATTCGGCCTCCAATCCAGAAATACTGTGGGACTCGTTAAAAGCCACAATCCAAGGCCATATGATTAAACAAATGTCTAAGAAGAACAAGCAAGATAATAAGGCCCTAGATCTATTGGAACTTCAAATAAAATCACGAAGAAAATCACTTAGGCTTCCCAGAGACAAATCACAACTAAACCAACTGACCAAACTAAAGTATGAATTTAACAAACTCCTAAGTAAGAAAGCCCACCTTTTAGTTTAAAGAAACAAAGGTATCAAAGTCTGCGGTCAAAACAAAGCAGGCAGAATACTAGCCTCATATTTAAAACAAAACGACCGTAACCCCAGGACAACACCTATAACAAACTAACACGGCATACCGTCCAACAATGACAAAGACATTCTCACCAGTTTTTAGGACTTCTATCGTAAACTCTACACAAAAAGTAATGACTCTTCATATGAATCCTGCTTTAACTACCTGAAAGGTATTAACATCAAAAAAGTAGAAGAGGACATCAAACTTTCCCTAGAAGCCCCTATTTCTTGAAACATAATTTTACACGCAATCAAAAAACTCAAACCTGGGAAAGTCCCAGGCCTAGATGGTTTTCCAGCCTCATTGTACCAAACTTGGACATCCTCCTTGGTCACCCCTTTGGAGGATCTTTACACCCACTTCTCCTCCTCTGGCGCCAATAAGGAAACCTCAGTTGAAGCAACAATAATAGTTATTCCTGAGGAAGGGAAAGATCCTTCCAACCCTAAAAACTATCGTCCTATTTTCCTAATAAATTCTGATTGCAAAATTTATGCGACAATCCTTGCACTAAGATTAGAACCCATACTTCATAAAATTATACATCTCTCCCAAACAGGCTTCATCAAAGGCAGATTTAGCGCAGACAACATCAGACTATTCAGCCATGCAATTGAGAAAGCCCACAACCTTGACCAAACCACTTGTGCGATGGTTTTGGATGCAGAGAAATCTTTTGACAAGGTCTCTTGGCCTTTCCTACATACTACTCTCACTGCCTTTAACTTAGGTCCTTCCTTTATCAAAATGATCCTCGCCAACCGTAACACATCTAATACATTCAACCATCAACAAGGCACAAGACAAGGTTGCCCTCTCTCCCCACTCCTTTTACTTCTAACACTGGAACCCCTTCTGACGCAAATCAGAGAGGACTCCTCCCTTCCAGGCATCCCTTTCAAAGCAGGGACGCATAAAACGGCTTCTTATGCCAACTACATTCTCTTATTTACCTCCCAAGCAGAGATATCCCTACTCAACATCATATCCACCATAAACAAATATGTCCACACCTCAGGTTACTGTCTCAATAAAGAAAAAACCGAGGTGCTACCCCTTAATATACACTGCAACAGCGGCATTGTAAAATACCTTGTACTTAAGTGGGCCCCTGACAAAATAAAATACCTCGGTCTATGGTTGAACCAAAACCTAAAGGAATCCATAGATCATAATGAGAAAATGATCTTATCCAAAATCAAAGACATCATCGATAATTGGTCCGCTAGATACATCACCTGGTGGGGACAAATTGAATTGGTCAAAATGATGATCACCCCACTCATTAATTTTCTAGTCAGCATGACACTGATCCGCCTCTCTGATTCATTCTTTACCAAAATTGATAAAATTGTTACTAAATTCCTATGGCAATCCAAAAAACTTAAAATTGACTTAAAGAAATTAAGATTGCCTAAATCAATGAGTGGCCTAAACTTACCAGACTACAGGAGATGCCAACACGCATTCCTAGCTAAGCAGAGAAGTCTCTGGTTCTTTCCCTCGACTAACATCCCCGTCGTGGCTCGAGATTGAAAAGGCACTAGCGGGACCCTTATCTCTTATCTCCCTTATCACTACTAAGAAAATAATAGCAGAACACTTCACAGGCATACTCACATGCACAGCACAAGTTAAATTGACAACAAACTTCCAAATAAAATGCGATATTTCACTCTGTCCTCGCTATGGCACAATGAACACCTCAAAACAGATGGAAAAACACTATTCTTTGAGAACTGGGCACATAGGGGCATACTATACATAGAAGACCTAGGTTCCCCCCGCAATCTTATACACTTCTCTCAAATTAAAGCTGAATTTTACTTCAATTACCTAGATTCCTATCAATTTTTTAAAATTAAAGTCATTATCGGCAGGTATAAAACCCCAATCCTAGCTGACCTGCCTAACACGCTACATTTGTATTCCAAAGGGGGCCACTTAGCATCTAAATTTTACTTCCTCCTATCACCCACCAGCACGGCTCTAACGTAACTAATAGAAAAGAAATGGGAAGCACTCCTTTATGACACTAATAACCCTAAAGCCAGTCAACTGAACTGGTCTCATATCTGGAAGAACCTTACCTCTAACAAAATCACACCTGCTCTAGCTCAGAGTAGATACTGGGTGGCACATATGACTCACTGGACCCCAGCCCTCAACTATTCAAACTGGACCTCCGTGATACTGATACATGCTGGAGCTGTGAGAAGGGACAAGGAGACCTTGCACATATGATACTAGATTGCAATTACTCAAAGAATTCTGGGCTGAAACAAGTAAAACCATATCCCAAATTCTAAAACTTACTTGGACACCAACTTTAGCCTCTATTTCGCTAGGTATCCTTTCCACTGACATGCAATATCAGTTAAGTAGGGAAGACCACCTACTTTGGGATATACTGGTATCAACCAGTCTCAAAGTCATTCTTTCCAATTGGAAGGACCTCTCCAAACTAAATACACACACCTGTTGGGTATGGGTACAGTTCACGAGAGGAGCGGACAACTCCTTGAACACGTTTCTTAAAAAGAACTCAAGGAAACCCTGCTAACCAGTGCTACAGTAATTGCGCTCTCTCCCTAAAACATGGTAACAAATTCGCCTACACCTAATTGACATATTTAATTGACTTATAAGTCCTTAGTAAATGGTACTCCATGTACACAGGGCCTGTAAAATAAATGATACTAGTGGGAAGCAGCACTCGTTGTGCCACTCACTAAAGTAGCACCCTGTAAAACATGTCTCAGGTCTTCCACAGCAGCCTGTAATTCAGTTTTAAAATGCTGTTTCAACCTGACAAAAGTCACCTTTAAGGTAGGCCCCAATCACCCCTAGGGCAGGGTGCATGATATTTAAAAGTAGGACATGTGTGTTTAAGTTGTACATGTCCTCACAGTGAAGAACACTTCTAAAGTTGTATCTCACTGTTGTAAGGTCTATCTCACCCATAACACTGGGTTACCTTTTTACACTTAATAAGTGTTAACTACAGATTGATACCAGATAGAGGCATGCTGTTTCCCCTCAAATAAATTGCAATTTAAAATCATCTTTAATGGTAAAGTTGATTTTTTTAAACTTTGTTTATTGAAATTTCACAAAAAAGAGAATTTTTGACACAGTAATAAAATGTATCTCCAGAATGACATCCATGATGCAAACATCATACAATAGCAATAAACGACAAAGAGAAACAAAGCACACCAGGCCTCGAAAAATCTACTCGCCCACTCGCAATTGCGAGTAAAATTTTATCAGGTCAAGCTATTTTTAGCATCTACTTGTCCCATCTGGCAAGTAAACTTAGTCTGGAAAGGAACATGTGTTTTGTTCATTCAGAAAGTGAATGAGCAATAAAGATGCCATTAAATTTTGTTTTTATCTTTATCTTTGCTGTCTGTTCAAGGAAAGAGGTCAAATGGCAGTTTGTCTTTTAACTAATTGCTGCTTGGAAAATGAGGTTTATTTTTCTCTCTCTTACTAGAGTTAGAGGTTTTTGTCAAGTGAGCTGTCTGAAGATGTCAGTTATTTTTCACTAACACATAACATTTAAATAAATAGCCTGTAAATTAACATTACAAATATTTCAAAACATATGAGGAATTACAAAAGCACATGTTTTTGTAATTAAGAAGTGTGATGCAAACAAAGAGTTAAATAGGAGCAAAACAAACCAGAACACTTTACTTGGTGCTGTGCAAATGACACATATTTGCAGAAACTCTATTTCCAAACATTGTTGTTTGTACAATATATAGTTTTATCAGTAACGCCACATGTCAGTGGGAAAGTTTGTGGCCATTTCAATGTAAAATCTGCTGATTACAAATGACAGTGTGCTACCACTTCATGCTTTAGTTATGTATTTATTAAAAGTGATAGGTTTTAAACATGATTTGAAAAACATTCCTGCTCCCGCTTTGATGAAAATGTTGTTAATGATCTAACAGGCAAGTCAGGGGTCATGTGTCTCCTATATGTGGTTAGATTTATATTATATATGGAAAAATATTTTAGTCTATAAAATCAAGAGTTTTTGTACAGTAGACATGCTGAACTCACACATTTGAAGATGCTCTCATATGTGATAATGAAGAAAATGGCAGCTCAGTGAATTAAATTAATTGCCCACGATCACATCATTTGAAACCAGTTTATCACATAATACTTTGCTACGCTCACGGAGCATGCAAAGTTTGTGTTACTACGCAAATTGCACCTAGCAGAGTAAAAAACTCTGCTAATCAACATAGCGTCGCAGCAGTATTTTTAAACACATACAAATGCTTTGTTAAAGCAATTTTCTATGCTAAAAAGCATATAACAAATTCACAAAAGTGAACTTTGACAATGAAAATATCAAGCAATGAGAGAGGTGATGATTTTGGGTTCCCCCCTAACCTAGGGGGAGGACCAAGCAGATGCCTTGAACACAAAAAGCATATCATGTGAACGATTCAGTGGTGGTCCCTTCCTCCTAGGACCACCCCGAGCACAGTTATGGGCAAAAATACAATCCCAACCAAAGGCCCTGCAAAGCATTATGGGACGAGATTAGCAGTGGGCAGTGAATATTATAGTGTCCAATAGCAAAATAATTCTACAAAGAGCTGCAGTTCACCTAGTCGTTACTAGATGTCCCTCACGAGTCAAATGCAAAAGCATTGAAATTATTAATACATCAAGCTGCAGTTCCACAAGTCGTTACTAGATGTCCCTCACGAGTCAAATGCAAAAGCATTGAAACCCTTTCATGAAGCTTTTGCATTTGACTCGTGAGGGACATCTAGTAACGACTAGTGGAACTGCAGCTCTTTGTAGAATTATTTTGATATTGGATACTATAATATTCACTGCCCACTGCTAATCTTGTCCCATAATGCTTTGCAGGGCCTTTGGTTGGGATTGTATTTTTGCCAATAACTGTGCTTGGGGTGGTCCTAAGAGGATGGGACCACCACTGAATCGTTCAAAAGATGTGCTTTTTGTTTTCAAGGCATCTGCTTGGTTCTCTCCCTAGGTTAGGGAGGATACAAAATCATCACCTCTCTCACTGCTTGTTAATTTATTGATTTCACTTTTGTGAAATGCTATATGCATTTTAGCATATAAAGAGAGAGATACTTATTTTATCTTAACTTGCACTGTGCAAGATGCCTTTGGCAATTATTGTACAGTGCAGTCAAGTACACAGCTACGCACTACGCAATTTGCATAGCTACGTGTAGTTCAAAATGTACTTCACGTAGCTACGTGAAGTGCTACTACGCAAACTACGCCCAGGGTTATTTATCAGTCAAGAGCATTACAAATAGGTCGAGTAGATGAAGTCTCTAGGCCCGCAGATCTAGTAACATTTTTATGATTTTTCAAGGCCTGCACGTGTTGAGGGGCACTTCACAGTGGCAGTGGGTCTCTACTGCAAGGAGATGGCGCGGTCATTCCAGAAGTGTGCGGGGAGTTTGGCGGTGACCCTGTGTTTTGGTGTAGAAAAAGACAGAAAGGTGCCCATATATTCCTGGGTCGAGGAGTGCGATGGACCATCTCAGCATATTGTTCCGACATGTCCTGGCTGTAAGCAGCATCTCGTAACCAACCCTTCAAAGACAGCATCCTCCTCTGCATCCACCCCACTGCCACACTCCTCTTGGCTAGTCCAAGTAAAATGGAGGCAAGGCTGTGATATAAGGGGGTTAATGTGAAGTATCTCCCAGTAAAGCCGTCTGGGGAGTGGGGTCAACAGGGATCCACACAATCTTAGAGACCACCAGGAACAAATTCTGCCAGAACGTAGCAAGTTCAGGGCAACTCCAAGGCATATGAAGAAAATTAGCATTAGGAAGGTCGCATCTAACACATTCGGTCTCAGTGTCCCTGCTAAATTAGGCTATTCAGTCAGTGGTGTAGTAGTACTGATGCAGGTATTTAAAATGTATGAGTTTATGTTTGTAGGAGAGCGGAGCATTTTTCACTTGTGCACAGCAGTATTCCCATACTTTATCAGATAACTGATGCCCCAAAGATGTCTCCCACTTAAGTTTAGCTTTCTGGAGCTTTTCCATGGTACCAATTAGGAAAGTAGAGTATAGATATATTGAGTGTCCTGTTTTGGCCCTTCCTATGTATGTTGTAAGGAGCTGCAAGTTGAGCAATGGTGCAGGATACATGGAGAGACTAGTCCTAACCACCAATTTGAGCCTGAGATAGCAATAGAATGTCAACCGAGTTGCTCCGGTGCGAGCTCAGAGACAACAATATAAGATAAAAGCATTGTTGTTTACTAGGTCCCCCATGGTATGTATATCTGCTTGTTGCAGTAGCCCGTTAACAGACTTCTCGCCTTTAGGAGACAAAAGGCCATTATCACCCACCAGAAGCACCGAAGAGTAGGGGATATTGTGATGCAGTTTTCAGGCCAGCTCCCCCTATACATGGCTCGTCAAGACAAGCACATCTACATTCTGCTGTGTCTCTCGAGGCAGGCGCATATAAAACCCAGCAATGATTGTGTTTGAGCTAGCAACCGTTCAGCCCTGACATGCATGGGTGTGTACTTAGTCAGTGTCCAATATTTTAGGTAGTGAGCCTGCACTACCAGATAATATATAAAAATGTCGGGGAGCCTGAGACCACCACGCAGAATAGACCGCGTCATCAATTCTCAGCTTACCCAAGGTTGGCCCCCTCGCCATATCAGCTGGGAGAGAGTCTGGCGCAATCGCTGGAAAATGTAAAGTGAGAGAACTAAAGGGATATTTATGAACAGGTATCAGATGTTGGGCTGTATCACCATCTTTATTAAGGCGATCCCCTCAAGAAGGGACAAAGGGAGTTGAATCCACCTCGATGCTCGCCTTAATGCTGTCAAAGGCGGTACCATAATGACTGCGGCTCAATTAATCATAATCCCGGGTGACTCAGATCCCAAGGTATCCCACCTCATCAGAGCTCCATCGTAAAGGATGTTCCAATGATGGCGCCGTGTAGGTTATCAGTCAAAGGGAACATCTCTGATTTTGACCAATTAATTTGTAACCCAGAGTATCCTCCAAATCTTATTATGCCTCGGAAAATAGGTGCCAGGTTGACCTCTGGTTATTGTATATACAGTATAACATTGTTTGTGTACAAAGAGATTATTAGCAACCTACTGCCAAAAGACAGTTTGTGATGCAAATGCAGCTCTTGTATGAAGCAGGTCAATGGCTCTATAGCCAGTTCAAAGATAAGGGGGGGAATAGGAGACACCCCTGTCTGGTGCCCCTGCTGATCACAAACGAGTTAGATTGCAAGTTATTAACATGAACTCTCGCAATTGTATAATAAGTTAATAAGTGACAAGAAATAGCGCCCTAGACCCAATACAAGAAATAGCGCCCTAGACCCAATCTACAAAGCTCCTCTCTTATGAACGGCCAATCAAGGGAATCAAATGCTTTCTCAGCGTGTAAAAGTACAGCAGCTGAGGAAAGCTGGCGATCCACTCTATGTAATATAACCATTAAGGTGCGAAGTCTGAATGAAGTGCAGCATTGTGGGACTGATCAGGCAATACGTAAAATAGCATTAATGGTTGTAGTCTCTCTGAGAGGATTTTAGCGAATATTTTGTTATCTGCATTAAGCAGTGACAAGGGGTGATATGAGGAACACTCAGCGGGATCTTCATTGGGTTTGAGCAATACTGTAATGGTCGCCTCCATTGTAGATTGTGGGAGACTCCCTGAGTCTAAAGTTGTGGTATACATGTCAAGACGTTTCGGGGTTAGAATATCGATATATACTGTATAAAACTCAAAAGGTAGGCCATCGCCATCCGGGGGGGCTTGCCACTGGGGAGACTCATTACAGCATTCTTAATATCTTCTAGAGTAATTGGAGAGTTCAATAGTTCCCTAGCTTCACCATCCAGCCAGGCAAGTGTGACCTGGTCAAGGTACGTGGACATATCTGCTGGATCTGCTTGGGATTTTCACAGGATTGGTAGTAACGTCCTCTCTCTCGTAATTAATGTGGTTGATCCCTTCACCTCCCTTTGTCACGCTTGGCGATTCATGCCAGCGTTCTGTCTGATCTGTCGCCCTCAACATACATCCTCACATGGGCACTTCGGTCCAGGTATTGCACTTCACGTTCTGCCCTTTTACCTGAATTCCTGCAGTACATGCTGTACTTGTGCTAAATGTAACCATCCTTAGCTGAGGCGTAAATATTTTCAAGGCTCTTGAGTTGTGTTTTTAGCCGTGACAGGCGTCTACATGTGGATTTAAGCACTCCAGAGCTTCTAGTGATGCATATACCGCAGAAATATGCTTTGAAGGCCTCCCAGACAGTAGATATACTTGACACGGAGTTTACATTGAATTGGAAATACTCCAAGATAGCATCCCTTATTTCGTTGCGAAAGACTAGATCTTTCAAATCAGTGCCTTTCAAACGGCAATAGTAGAACGGTGCAGGGGGACTTTGCTGGCTGATTGTGGGCTTCAGTGGGGAATAATCAGATACTGTATTGGCAGTATGACCACATCACAAGTCTGTTGCAGTAGTATGTCAGAAAGTAGCCACATATCTAGCCTGGAAAAGGAACCATGGACCGGGGCGTCGAAGGTGTATTCAGCTTTCATAGGATTTAGCAGCCATTGGACCGCATGTCTGCATGATTTGTGGGAGGGTGAGTGTTAGACCTGGCCTCTTTGGCGGGTTTTTCCCCTATCATTTTTGTTTCTGACCTCCTGTTTTTGACTGCGTGTGGCATTTTGTTTTTGAACTCTAGGCACTGTTGATTAGTGCTAAAGTGCAAGTGCTCCATGTGTAAATTAGGATTGTGATTGGTTATCCATGATTGGCATATTTGATTTACTGGTAAGTATCTAGTAAAGTGCACTGTCGTTGCCCAGGGCCTATAAATCAAATGCTACCAGTGGGCCTGCAGCATGGATTGTGCCACCCACAAGAGTAGCCCTGCACACATGACTCAGACCTGCCACTGCAGTGTCTGTGTGTGCAGTTTTAAACTGCCATGTCAGCCTGGCAAGTGCACCCACTGGTCAGGCCCAAACCTTCCCTTTTATTAAATGTAAGGCACCCCTAAGGTAGGCCCAAAGTAGCCCCATGGGCAGGGTGCAGTATATGTGAAAGGTATGACATGCACTGGTGTGTTTTACATATCCTGATAGTGAAATACTGCCAATTTCATTTTTCATTATTGCAAGGACCATATCTCCCATAGGTTATCATTGGAGCTGCCTTGTAACCTCTTACAAGTGTAACTTCCAATTGGGAAGAGCTAAAGATTTGGAATTTGGGGTCCCTGAATTCACAATTTAAAAATACATCTTTTAGTGAAGTTGTTTTTTAAATTTCGAGTTTGAAAATGCCACTTTTAGAAAGTGGGCATTTTCTTGCTTTACCATTCTGTGCCTCTGCCTGCCTGTGTAATCTACGTCTGAGGGAGGGTGACAATTGGGCTGGCTGTGCATTCCCTCTAGACAGTCGCACAAAGAGAGCGGAGGTGTGCCCTGCATATACTGATGGTTTATCACCAGGCTGATAGGTCTTCCTGAGCTAGAGTGGTGGGAGTGGTTGTCACTGACACCTGAATAGGGCTGTGCCTGTCCTCACACAAAGCTGTCTCCGCCCCTCTGTATTGTGTCTGGACTCTGGAGCCAGGTCAGGGAAAGGCAGGGTCTAGTGCACTACAAAGACTTTCCTTTGAAATTTGCCTTCTTCAGAGTCAGAAACTGGTATAAGTACTGGAGCTGTGACACCATAACTTCAGAACACTTCTGGACTAAGAGGAGATTCTGCCAAGAAGAGCTGGAGAAGCTGTAGGAGGGAAACTGCCACTCAGCTTGTTGCTGTGTTGTGCTGGCCTGCTGCTTGCTGCTTCTGTCTTGGACAGTGAAAGGACTGGACTTTGCTTTCTTCATCCTGCTTGCCAAGCTTCTCCAAGGACTTGTGTGTGATTGCCTCTTGTTGGAAGTCGTAGGGAGATCAAAGACTTCATCCATATCTTGTTGCCATCACTGGGACTCTTCTGCTGTGGCTCCTGTGTTGTCAAGTGGTGCCACAACCAGTCCTGGGCCCTTGGAACTGAGTAGTTGTGCTGTGACTCCAAGAAAAGCAACCCTGGTGCCGTCATTGACACCACTGCCTGCACAGCGGCTGAGGGCACTGCTCGTGAAGAGCACGATGCATCGCCCCATCTCGCATCGCAGTCCCAGGTCTACAGACGACATTGCTTCTGCATCGACGCCGAACCGCTGCCTGCACTGAAGCTGTGGTCACCACTCGTGAGGAGAACGACACCTTGACGGTGACAACTTTTCTGACCGATGCATGCCAGCACTCCTGACTTAAACACCACAGGGATTGATCCGCAAAAAATGTGTTTTCATTTTGTATTGACAGTGCAACTTGGCTGGGAATAGCATTGAACACTTAATAGGCTGGCTACGTAGGAACTTCTTGACTTCCATGAAGGAGCGCTGAGCTTCTTGTACTGCTGGTCTGAAATCAGGTTAGAAAGAGAGCCTAGATCCTTCATACAACAGTTTGGGTATGCCTCTATTGAGTCTCAGATCCCTGTGCCTGTAGTTCAGCAGACGCACGATGATGGGGCTTGGGTTTTGATCAGGTTTAGATCTGGGAGTCAGCGTTTGGTGAACCCTTTCAACAATTAAGGTATTGGAGAACCTGTCACGGCCAAAGACAGTGGCCAGCAGTTCTTCAGCTAATGTTTCCATATTGTTTCCGTTGGCCGATTTAGGGACTACCTATTATCAGCACATTATTTCTCCACGACCTGCCCTCCAGATCTTGGTTAAATGGCCTTCAGCTCTCGCAAGGCGGATGTCAGGTCATGTTCGTTTTCGCAGTGGGTGTCTTCTTGGTCAGAAATACGGGTCTCAGCTTGCATTGCCCTAGAGCATGGGTACTCACAAACATTTTCCCGGGGCCGCAAAGTCAGGTCTTTGGTGTGACCGAGGGCCGCACTAATGCCAGCGGGGGTAAAGTGGGTGTAGTGGTAGTGGAAGCGAAGCACGTATACATAGTGGCTGAACTTAATTGCGCAATGTGAAACCAGAAAACCTGGGATGAATCCCGGCTTTTCCACTTGACCAAGTTGTATGACCCTGGGCAATAGTTTCATTTCAATTTCCCCATTTTTTTCTTTATTATCACATATATGAGGACCTTGAAATACATGACTTCAGGATGCATGCTGTACAAAACCATCTCCTGTGCTCGGATGTAATCACTAATGGCATTGTTGTCAGGGTGGAGGGGGCTGTGGGGAGAAAGCATGAATGTTTCTAAATTCATGTATGAAAACCATTAAAAAAAATTACTTCTGAATGCACTGCTACAATTTGATTTATTAAGGTGAAATTATTCTACAGGCCAATAAAGTACACTTTTAGAATTTTGAAAAGACTATCATATTTTTACATGTTTGCTGTCTTTAATAATGACGGTGTTCCTAAAGTTAAGCGCCTAGTTTCATCCTTTTGTTTAACTTCAATTAACCCTGAATTAAGTGCTTTCTGTATATTTAACATTATTTTAATGTTAGTGCTGAGTCGAGTAAACAGCAGCCCAGTGCTGCTGCTGCTCAGGGGGCCGCATATAAAGGTCAGGAGGGCTGCATGCGGCCCCGGGCCGTACTTTGAGTAACATGGCCTTAGAGTCTTTGTGGTCCACTCGTTGTTGGAAACTATTAAGGCGGGCACCTATCGTGTCCATCTTGTTATCAATAGATTTCAAATTTTCTTTAAATTCCTTACACATTTCCCCCACATTGGCACCCTCCATTTCCTGACCATTGGTGGCTTGCTGCTTTGAAGGTATAGTAGATTTAGGCTTAGCAAAGAGCAGTTGGATTTGTCGTTGGTCCAACTTGCCCATGATATAGGAGATACCGTTGAACCAGGCCCCAGAGCCAACCCTGAGCTGTCCACCAATCTCCCTAGCTAGGGCATCTAAGTAAGAGTATGACACAGGAGAAGACTGGGGAGGTGGATACCCAGTGCAACAAAGCGAATATAAAGAGGAGCCTCAATTGAGCAGCTGGAACTGCATATAGCCAGGGGGAGAACAGACAACCAATGTAGAAGACTAGGGCCTCACAAAGGCCGGAAAGATTTGCCCAGGCAACCATAAATTCTACCTCCATTCCCCAGGCACAAATCATCAGAGGACTTGATGGTGTCCAACAGCAATGGGCCCCCGCTGTACATCAACAAATATACACCACGTCACTGTGGGTAGTCATGTGGCTCCAAGACTTGGACCCCCACAGGACTGCATACAGCAGTGGGCCCACTTCAGCGGGCAGAGTGCTGAGTAAAGAGCTATTTGAGATACCAGGATGGTAGGAGGTTGGCTGCTCAGAAGGCCCCAGTGTATTCCGGGCCTCTGTCCTTGCCAAGCCCCAACACAGTCACCCAGGAGGCTCGCAAGGAAACCACCGTGTGAGCAGCGGTACAGGCCCCAGCCCTCAATTAGTACTAGCATCACCTCACAGGCAGAATGCAGCAGGTTATTTACTTAATATGGTGACCGACTGCGCGACAGCAGGGAAAGACCCAGACAGGCCCCAGCCCTAAGTCCCAGCTCCTGATGTAACGCCGCTGCGTGACAGACCACACCAAAGCAAGATGGTAGGAAGGCCGCACAGCAGTTGGCCGCACAAAAGTGGTAAGAGGCCCCAAAAGACCAAGGCCTCAAAGCCCCGCTCCCTGCGGTGCCACAATCAGCACATCCCTGCCGGAGCCATTGGTCCGCCGACAGCTGCCTGAGCACGGGCGAGTTAGCACCAGTTACTCACCTGCACCGCCGGATCGCTATTGGGCCCACACTCTAGCCCTGGCAACGCAATCCTTGCCGACCTGGGGAAAAGGTTACACCCTCACCGCCGAGCCACCCTGGGCCAGTATGTCTCAATCTACCCTACGGGCCAGTCACTGCGGGCTCCAGGCATCGTGCGACAGTCTCACTGCTACCTGACCAGTAGTGCCGGAAATTGTGCCACTGTGAGAGGCATAAGTGCAGCGTTTTTTTGCTCGGGCCACTGGAGCTCTCTAATCAAGCAGCCATCTTAGTCGTCGGCTCTCTGGGCCTCAGTAAAGTCAAATTTTAAGTTACAATTTTGAAAATGCCACTTTTAGAAAAATTGTATTTTTCTGCCCAGACCAACCGTGCCTTTCTTCCAGTGTCCTGGGCCACATGACTGTGAATGGCTCTACTGTGGTAGGTGGTGTATTACTTCCAGACAGTAAGGCACGGGAAGCCTAGGTGTGAGGGGAGATGGTATTCCTGACAGGATGGCTGGAGAGGACCTGTACTCTGCCCTGACTGCACTTCAAAGGGCTCTGCCTGCTGCACACACAAAGGGACCTGACACTAGGTTTGCCTTGCCTTTGTTCCGCTAGACAGTTTGGAGCCAGGACCATGGGACTGAGAAAAACAGACCAGACCAGAACCAGGGAATCCCCCACACACAAAGGCAGGCACAAGGTATAAAAGTGGGCCTTCAGAACCTCTCATCAGAATACTCTTGGACCTGTAGACTAAGCATAAAGAAGAAGAAAGATTGGACCTGTTTGCCATGAACCTAGTCTACCCAGAGTGACTCCAAGGCTGACCTCCTGTGTGAGCTACAAGGGCACAACAAGCTTCCAGAGGCCTTCCTGCAACTGTCCAGCTGACCAGCACCAACTAGACCTGCCTGGACCTGTCTGAGTCCTGCTGCTGGTCTCTGTTGGAGTAAGTTCTAAAGCTCAAGAGGTGCCTCCCAGATCATGGACCCTTGGCTGGCACCAGTGTGAACTCCTCCAGAAGAAAACGTGAGGATACAGACGTTTTGGGTTCCTCGCGACTGCGAGGTGACCTCTTCGCGTTGAGAAGTGACTGCTCGCGACAACCGCCAACACGAGACTCCAGTGACACCTTCTCTTCGCGCCGATAGCGACAGCCCGCATCGGCCGCCAATGCAAATCTCATGGTGATCTAAAGATATATTCAAACATCTATGCAGCACTTATAAACAAAATGTTAGATTCATTTACTTGAATGAATGAATGTGCCATCAGTAAAGAGACCTGCAAGGTATGATATACAGAAAATCAACACCATCCCTGTGCCATCTTTGCGGTCAAATACCCTTATAAATTACTTTACTGTAGCCTGCGGAGTAGAACTGTGAGGTTTTGGAGATGACAAACAACTAACTTTGACACTAAGCATAAGGTGATTCTACACTTCCATTTATATTATGGTCTCATTCTCTCCCTTCGACCACAACCTATTCGAGTTTTGATCTCAGGTTTCTTGAAACCAGATTTTCCTCGCCGTAATAATGCTTAATATGTCATATTTTTGGTCAAATTATCTCACAAGAAAAAGACTTAAACGAAAGAATAGGCATTCAAAATATGGCAAAATCACCAGCTTACATCGATGGGTCCAACGTATTCATGTAACGTTTCACTAGGCACGGTCACAGTCAACAGACCTTAAATCCCATGATTTTATGGGATTCAGTTGTAAGACAATATGATGATGATGCAGGTGATACGTGCACCTGGGTTCTCACATATACAGAGACACACTGCTGCAACCTAAAAACAAATATCAATATCCCTAATTAGAGCATCTTCTCCAAATAGACTATACAGCCTATGAAATGAGACACCCAATCGCAAGACCCCATGATATGGAAGATGTAAGAGATGCGGAAATATGTTAATCCAGAAGCCACACAGACTGTTGCAAGGAAAAGAAAATCACAGAGTAATTTACCAAACTGAAATTGCGCAGGGCCCCGAAACAAGGTGTATGATAAATTTCTCCACCTGGCATTTTTGTCCGCTAGATACCACATGAAGAAAGAGCTGAGGTGGTGGCAGGAGGGGGAGAAGGAATTGACTCATAACTATTTTCTACACAGCCACAGCTTAAACAATAATGAGAGAGCTAGTCATCCAACATAAATATACCTAACATAAATATACCAAAGAACTGTAAATCTTTCACTTAAAAACAATTCACACCAAACACCAGTGCCCACTTTCCAAGAATGCCATGCTGATTTTCTAATTAAATTTTGGGAATCCATTTTTTCAGATGCCCATAGACTCATAATCAGTAAGACCTCGCAAAGTTTGTGGAAGGTAAATTGTAATTCAGATATCAGAGAATAATATAGTCTCTGGGCCTTATTTAGATCTTGGCGGATGGAATACTGCGTCACAAACGTGACGGATATCCCATCCGCCGTATTATGATCTCCATAGGATATAATGGGATCGTATTATGGCTGACAGGATATCAGTCATGTTTGTGACGAAGAATTCCTCTCCGCCAAGATCTAAATCAGGCCCTCTGTCTCTTCCTCTCCTATTCAACAGGACAGATTGCCAGTCAGACAAAGTAAGATATGCCATGGAACCCACCCAGATTCTTATTAACTTTTAATTTTACTATTTCTTAAATGGAGCATTATGTCTATTTCTCTAGACATATTCAGAAATCAGCACCAACCAGCCCTGAGGAAGCCCATGCTAAATCAAAGTCCCCATTATCAGGGTTGAAACGAGTTGACTTAATAGTCTGAGGAAAAGTGCTAATATTTGTTCACAGATTGATTGGGGTGTAATCTGCTGTACCACCAAATGAAATAACAGACTCCCTCCAACTTCTCTCTTAGAAAATTACAGAAATATAATCTATTTATTTATTTATTTGAAAAGTTTTATAAAGCGCAAACATGACACTTGCGGGTATCAGAGCGCTGTACAAAGAGGCAAAAGCATGAATAAACTCAGTACAATAGAAGTCAACACTGTCAAACAACAAGGAGTCAACAATCAAGGTCAGGGACCGGGTAGTGGGCCCCGCTAGTCCAGTTTCAAACGAGCCCTAGAATGCAAAAGAATTCCTGTAAAATTCAACAGAACAATCATAAAGTGACTCGTAACAACATAGTAAAATAAATGACAAATCTGTAGTCGGCCCAGTTAGTATAGTTTCAGAAGGGCCCTAGCGTAAAATAACAATTTAACAAACAAGCAAAAAATAAATCGAGAACAACATAACAAAATAAATGTCCAATCTGTAGACAGGGGGACTCGAGAAAGAGTACAAGTTGATGCAGTTAATGTTCACTCAGGAATAGCCATTTGGCATGTTTCTTGAAAGAAGCAGTGGAAGGATTGGCTCTGATCTCAGTAGGAAGAGAGCTCCAAATTCTAGGAGCAAGAATGGAGAAGGCACGTTTGTAAGTACTTTTCTTTTTGAATTTGGGAGGTTTCAAGAGTAGGGTGGACGTACTTCTTAAGTTCCGACCAGAGCCAGAAAGTACAAGCTTGTTTGCCAAATAAGCCGGAGTGTTGTAATGCAAGGCTTTATGCGTTAGGCAAGTTATTTTAAAATGTATCCTAGCTTCAATTGACAGCCAATTAAGTTGCATAAGGTCAGGTGTAATGTGATTGTCTTTTTTTGGAGCCAGTGATGAGCCTGGCTGATGCGTTGAGAGTGGCTCTGAGTGGGGCCAAGCTCGCTTTAGGAAGCCCAGGAAGGGTCACCAAACCATATTCCAGTCGCGAGATCACCACAGATTGTACTGCAGGCCGTATGTCTTCAGGCGGAAGTAAAGGTTTGATTTTCTTAAGGGTGTTAAGTTGAAAGTTGGCACCCCTAATAGTAGCACTGATGTGAGCTTGCATATTTAGGTATTTGTCCATGGTAATGCCTAACGATTTAGCGGAGTCAACCACGTGAGGGGTGCAGTTAAGGGCTGTGAGTTGTTTGATCCAGTCCAGGGTAGGTGCAGAGTGGTTGTGGGGGGCAATCAACAGGAATTTAGTTTTGAGAGTATTTAGCAAAAGATGGTTCTGGGCTAACCATTGTTGAGTTTGTGAGAGAGCCTCATTTAAAGTTTTTATGTCACCAGGAGAGGAGATCTTCAAGTAAAGTTGCGTGTCATCCGCGTACATGTGGTAATGAATGTTAGAATGGTTCAGAATGACAGCAAGTGGTTCCATAAAAAGGTTGAAGAGCGTGGGCGAGAGTGCAGATCCTTGAGGCACTCCAATCCTGACAAGGGTACTGGGTGCAAGGGAATGGTTAAGTTTGATCCTTTGTGTGCGGTTATGTAAGAAGGAGGCAAACCACTTTAGGACCGGGCCCGAGAGACCCATCCTATGTTGAAGAAGATTAATCAACTTTTCATGTTTGATGGTGTCGAATGCTGAGGACAGGTCAAGAAGGATCAGAAGACAAGGGACATTTTGATCAAGGGATTTCAGGGCATCATCCACTTTTGGAGTTAGTGCTGTTTCAGTACTGTGCCCTGCTCTGAAACCCGATTGATAGAGGTCAAGTAGTTGAAATTTCTCTATATGGTTGCAGAGCTGCTTGTGGACGCATTTCTCGAGCAATTTGGCTAGAGTCATGATGCTGGTGATAGGCCGGAAGTTGTTAGGATCAGATAAATCAGTGTTGGGCTTCTTAGGGATGGGAGTGACTTGCCCAATTTTGAGGCAATCAGGGATCCTCCCCTGCAGGAGAGATTCATGAATGATCCTGGACCAAAGAGGTAGGATGGCCGAATTGAGATCTTTAAAAAATTTAGCAGGAAGTGGATCGCTGAAGTGATTGGAAGGTTTTAGTGTTGCCATATCGTGGTGCAGCTCTGTGAAATCTGGCAGGATAAAGGAATTCCAAGAGGCGTCGTTTTTGGGAGAACAACCAGAGAGTAAGGAGACTGCCGAGGGAATCACAAGCTCTGCTGAAGATGGGGTGTACACAGAGGCCGCAGCATGGGAGTGACAGGTTGCAGCTCCAGTTCAATTTTTGTAGTTTTTTCAGAGAAGTGCACTGAGAAGTCCTCCCCACTAGGAAGCGGAGTCAAGGTAGACAAGGTGGGGGTGGAAGAGTGGTTCGCTTGCTGCATGATGATTTCAAATAGCATCTTGGGTCTGTTTTTAGCGCCGTCCAGCAGCGCCCTGAAATGGTCAGTTTTAGCAATGCGGATTTGTTTGTTGTAGGTACTTCTCATTTTTCTTAGCTGAGAAAGGCTTGCGGTGGATGGTTCATTTCTCCAGAGCCTCTCTGAGAGCCTAAGTTTATGACGTTCATCATTTAGGGAACCATTAAACCAAGGTTTGGAATGTTTGAATGGAATCCTCTTGAGTTGTTTCGGCGCCATGGTGTCAAAAATATTAGCCACATTGCTAATGTAATGATCAGAAAGATCGTCAAGGTTGGTCATGTTAGGGGGAGGCTGAAGTCTATTCTTGGTGATGGAAGTTAGAGCATTGATGTTGATGTCTCTCATGTTGCGAGACAGTTGTTTAGCTTTAAGCGGTTGTCCCTTTCTGCAAGTGATCTTTTCCAGTATGTGGAAGGAAATTTGATGATGATCCGACCAGTCACATGGTAGGATGTCCCCCAGTTGAATGATATTGTCTTTAGTGCTATTGGTTTTATATAGACTAAGAATTAGGCCGACATTATGCCAGCTGATTTTACTCTTGCTGAATAACTGAGCATAGTGTAAAAAATCCCTTCATGTTTTCTCATTGTAGAAAGATGACGGGTTTCAGAGTGTTACACATGTGCAACCACTATATCACTAAGAATAAAATGTTAAATATATTAATGTATTATCATTGTATATGTAAAGAGGTGAGTGAGTATAATAGAAAATCACTACATCCCGATAGAGGTCTGCATGTCAATAGAGAATCACTAAATACCAAAGAAATTAATTAAGGTGAGCACAAAAATTAATATGCAGTTCCAGGCATTACGCTTTAAGGCTGATATTGACAAACTGGATGTTGATTACTTTTGTCTTGTATTTACAAACGACACATCACTACTGGCCAAATGGGTCAACCCCATACCTTATACAGTAAATAATACTAGGCAGGGCTTTTAAAAATCATTGTCTTCAAAGACAGGGGTACCTACTTTCATCTTTTCTCAAAGGAGCTCAGTCTCAATATAAGCGCCAGGGGCGTAGCTTCAGAGGGGTGGTTTGGGGTGGGACACCCCCATGCCCCCCAAATAAATGCATTCTTGGCTTGAGAGTTGGTTCTGGAGGCCCTGAGTCGGTTCTTCTATGCAATTTTTGCCTTTTCTTGTCATCCTAGTTTGACTAATAGGTTATGTTTTTAGGTCAAGCCTGAGTCAACACGCATGCGCTGCTCTGCAAGACTTGTTGTAGTGGAGTACGTAAGAGAAGCCCCGCCCACTCTCCACACATATTTTCATTGGCTTGTGTCATTGTCCTTCGTAACCGCTGGCTTGCGAGTTGTTGTTAGGGTTGTTAGTCCCTTAAACATCCATGGCGACTGGCCCCTTTACTTCGGATGCCACACGGCATGTCTTATTTAGTTTGTAAGCACTCTTTTCTTTAATGGGTTTCTCCTACTGCGGGCACGGCGTGCTTTCCCCGCCATGCCCGCTTTCACTTTCAAGCAGCCCGGGACAATGGCGGCCGAGGCCTCGCATTTACAAGAGTTTGAGCTATTGCCATTGTAAATGACAATAGCTTAAACTCTCGTAAATGCGAGATCTATTGTATTGCAAATGCTTGTTTGCCATACATTCGGAGACTGTAGATCCCCAGACTTTATAACGGGGTGAAGAGAACTACGAGCCCCGGGGTGCAAAAGAAAGCATCCTGGGCTAACGTAGCCCCCCTAAGGCAGGGACCTAAGAAATTTCATAGCTCCTAGAAACTGCATCTCATCAGGGGATGCGCTGCGCTTCTTGTAATGTTTGGGGTGCCTGCCCCATCTCCTGCACCGAGTGGACGGCAGTGGGGTGAGACCCGTTCATCACGAGCCTCGGGTGCCACTCTAACCTGGTTCCCCAGATCCATGAGGCCACATCTCCTCCTATACATATTGATAAACAGTGTCTCAAGGGTCGGGCTTCTATGCACACTCCACATAAGCTACTTCCTCGCTGGGTCCACGGATCCGCATATTCTGCCCTCAAGGACCATCAGCTTAGGGTACTGACCACTTCCAGGATGGAAAGTTCCCTGGTTCCGTCTGTTTCTCACATCCTCTGCCGACGTCATGCTCATGCACAGTGACGCTTGCCTGCACTATGTTCGAAGCACTTCCCTGACCCTCTAGTGCCTCATTCTACAGCCTGTCAGCCAAGCACTCCAAAAGGGCACTACATGCATGATGCCATTAGTAGCGCTTCACTTCCTCATTAGGGATATGAAGCGCTACATACATGCTACTGTACGCTATGTTAGTGAACCATTTAAAGTGCATATACACCAGAAGTTTCTTGGCGCTAGTTGGGTAAAGTAGATGGGATTCCTGGTTAGTTAGTTAAATGCTTGAAGAAACAGATGGCTCTTAAGGGAACCTCTGAAGTTACAAAGGGAGTCATGGAGCGAAGATTACCTGGGGCCGCACTCTAGGGCTTCACAGCACGCACTGAGGAATAACGCCTACCAGGCAGCTGTTTGTTCCTTTGGGCTCACCAGGGGGTTGTCTGTGGAACATCTTCAGGTTCTCAAAGGTTCGTGTTTTCACCAGGGAGCCTGATCCTATAAGGCCCTGTGAATGATGGTCAACGCTTTAAACTGAACTCTCTTTTTCGTGGGGGCCAGGGTAGTTTTTTTAAAAAGAGGTGGCACATGCAAGGACTCAGGACCTCCACATGCCGACCGAGCTGCTGAGGTCTGACAGGCTTGGGGTCTTCTGATAAGGCAAAACAGACAGAGAGCGGCCATGATCCAGCCGTTACCCTATAACGGTGGGTAACATATCTATTTTTCTTTTCATCAACAAAAGGGACCATTTTCCATAACAATTAAAAAAGGCTCTCAGAGGAATCGGATCTCTCAGAGGAAACCATCACAGTGAAGGAGCACTCTGCCTCAGTTTCACCTCCCAGGCTTCTGACCGTTTGACATTGGAAATGACCCGTAACAGAGGGTCAGTAGGAGTCCAGGCACAGATCTGACCACCCAGTAACAACCCTGACCTTTGTTTCGTCTGCTCTGACCTTCAGCTAGTTTCTACCCACCCTCTCCCCTATGGATGTCAGACATTGCTAGCAGGCACAAGCCCAAACAGAAGAAGTGGGGGGACTACCCGAGTTAGGCAGCATGCAAGTGACATCATGGCGCATGACATCATGGTGCCTGACATTGCATGTGGCCTCACAGGAAGTGGCATCACAACCCAAGACATCACAGGAAGTGACATCACAAAATGTGAAATCAGATCTTAACCCCTCAGACATATTTTTGGCAGTTCTATCACAAGTATATTTGAGCGCATTACAAGATTTAACAAGCATTTGCAATGCAATCAGTCTCGCCTTTGGGACCTTATAAGTGTTCAGCCATGCATTATATTATCGCACATTATTGCAAGGGACTGTGTGGCAGTGATTATAAGTGTGGCAGTAGATTAGGCAGTGAACGTGGTATTTGAGCTCTTAGGAGTGGTCTGAAGATTAATACATTAAATTATTGATAAACTTTAATTACATTTATAATAAGTGGAGCCTACAACAGTATTTCTCTCCATGTGTTCCCATACCTGGTGTGTTCCGTAGTTTGGTGCTTACTTTCCCTCCATGTCAAAGAACAGTAGATGTTTCAGCACCCAGGCTAATGTGCTGCATAGCTAAATACATATAAGGTCACAAAGGCGAGACCGATTGCATTGCAAATGCTTGTTTTTTTAAGGAACTTAGACAGAGGCCCATCTAATGCAAATAAGTATTGAGCCTGTTCCCCATAGAAACAGGGTATCCCAAACCTTGGTCATCCCTCCACCCTTAGGCCTACTGTTTTTTAGAATGGAAATTTGCGATTCATCCCCCCCACCCCCTGAATCTCACTGACTGAGCTACGCTCCTGATAAGCGCTGTTTAGAAAACATAAAGAAAGCAGATGAGATCCCTTCCCAGAACATGCATTGGCAATGCCAATAGGTCTGGCGTTGTCCTCCTGCCTTTAGGCTTTGTCAATGCCTGTTTCATTTTGTCATTTTTTAGGTCGAGCATCAGTGCGCATGCGCTGTCTGCAAGGCCTGCTGTATTCATTAAAACCACATTATTCCCGCCTGCTCTTACCATTCATTGACCGCCGTGTCGCTCTTCTTTGTTGGCTGCTCACTGGTTCCAATAGCCAACACGTCACTTCCGGTGAAGGCTTAGAGCACCGGTAAAGTACAGGTTCTTTACGCTGTGGTTCTTCATGTATTGTGAAGGAGAACTTATTTTTAATTGTTGCCCGTCACTGTTTGTGAGTGCGTGGTTGTTTACTCGGTGACTTTGCCGCAATAACTCCAAAAAGAATCCACTGGGCCCAGAAGCTTAATAGAAGGGCAAGCAAAGGGAGGCTTCCACAAAAGCTATCAGATAAATATCATAAAGGATAAAAAATAAAATAGGTCACATTTGAAAATAAAAATCACAGAGGGTGGCCCAGGCTCTTCTGGTCCATGTCGGGCGAAAGACGGGCCGCCCTTGTCTCAGGCGCGTCCTGTGTCGCGAAAGCTTAAAGAGCTTTTAAGCGTGTTTTTGCGACGTGGCCTCTCCTCACCACAACTGAGGGTAAACAGGAAGTGCAGGAATGCTGGGGGACGTAGTCCCACCCCAGCCGAAGACAAGTTTATGCCCCGGGGAGTTTAAGCGCTTTTAATCGCGTTGTTGCGGCATGCCCCCTTTGTGCCCTGTGCCACGGGAACCTTTAAGTGATTTTAATTGCATTGTTGCGGCATGCCCCCTCCTATCTGCCACCAAGGGCAAACCGGAAGTGCAGGAATGTTTGGGGACGTAGTCCAACCCCAGACGAAGGCAGGTTTGTGTCCACTAATCATTTTAATCACAGACAGCTACATGGTATACTGTCAGTCAATTTTGTGACTTTCAAATAACATCGGGCGAAACGCAAGAATCAGTCACAAAAAGATGGCCTGGTGCGGTAGAGGCCCCGTAGTAGTTTGCATTCACTTCTAGGATCCCCATCTGCAGAGCCCTCGCACTGCACTCAGGCAGGCAACTGCTGCAGCTCGAGCTGCTGTGGCCTCGGCTGGGCAGTGTCTGGAGTCTTATCTCCGGCACGCCTGAGTGTTTCACAGGTCTTTAAAGACCATTTGCATATTTACAAACCTTTGTTAACTGGTTACCGAGGCTTAGTTTTTTTTCTGGTTCCGGTACCCCCTGGGCCCTCACTCTGCCTATTCCTTACATTTGTATTTTCCATTTACTGCCATAGTGTGAGAATGCATTTCATGAAAAGGAATATAAAGTAGGGTTATCAAAAGAACAATGCCAGCCATTTTTTGTTAAAAGAGCCTGCAAACATCTCCTCTTCACACTAAACAGAGTTATAAATAAAAAAGTGTGTATTCAAGAGCTGAATTAATGCCGTCTCCGCCACTTCTGGGCAGTATGGTTACCCTTCTCGGGAGCGAAGAAACCCTAAATAAAGAATCGGGGGGGGGGTGGATGACGTTTCGTTTCTCTTCTCTGGCAACAGTTAAAGGTGCTCTGCAAGTTGTCCTTCCATCCAGGCATGCCTGCAGCAGGGTCGGTGTGCACAGCTGCACGACTTTCAAGGCGCTATTAAAAACACATGCACGGAGGAATTAGTGGCTACTCATCTGCACTGCTAGCAACCCATTAGAGACAACCAACCCCGGAGACGTCTTTCAGCCTTCTGATCGTGGAAGCAACTGTTTATGATGTTTTACAAATAGAGGATTTAGTGCTGATTTGCACTAATTTGCTTTTTGGAAGCAGGAGGAGAAAGGTGATTTTTTTAAACTGTTTGCTTTATTTTCTTAGTTACTTTTACAATCCTAACGGTGCTGTCATAATAAAACCTCGCTTTTGATACATACCATAAATGGCTTTTATTCGCAATGTACCAACACCAGTCAACATAATGCACACCTTACATGTTTATTAATTAAAGCCTTTGCATACCTCCGTTTTTCAATGTATGTCTTTATAAGTTATAATTAGGGCTCCCGGTTTTCCGTTTAAACAGATTTTTACATATAAATTCAGACGGAAAACAAGTTTTCCTTTATCTGTATTTATATATAAAAACGGGAAAATACTAGTACATTTTGCCGCGCTGCCATGCTCCAGCAGACCTGCCTACAGTAACACAAAACGCTTTTGTTGATGCCCCAGCCATTTCCCGGGGCTCCGCTCCGCCCCTCGAGTGAGGTCTTCATTGACATCAATAGAATCACACCCCCAACCATCTGGTGTCTCCCCCTCCTTAGAGGGTTAAGAGGTGTCAGGCCGGGCAGAGACAGCTTCCCGGGCACACACACAGCCGCACCCGAGTACTTCACAGGTCTTTGAAAGACCATTTACTTGTTAATGGGGCTTTGTTGTTCTTTCACCCCTTCTTAGAGCCCCCATGAAATTTGGCTCTAGTTGCGCCTCTGTAACCAGCTCCATACTAGCACTCAGAGGTACTGCTCCAGTGACAGGCGAAGGACGGTACGGACATGTATCACGCGCACAGGTTCTGTTCCACTGGTAATCCACTGTCCGATCTCGGCCCCCATCTTATCGTTAGGGAGATCTAGGGATGGCACACAGTGGTGAGAGTCCAATGAAGGGATGGGTACATACTGCTAATCTATCCTTAGTTGTGGCAAGGACTCAGCAGGTATGAGCCCTATGCTCCCCTACGACTGGATGGGCACGAGACTGAGATCTCTGCTGTCTCCCTGTGAATGGCGGCCTCAGTGCAGGATTGAGACTGGTTACTGAGTGAGGACTCAGCTACTTCAGCATGGGCGACTTCTGTTTTGCCTGGTCCTCGGTGCTTCTGTAGACGAGGGAGAGAGACCCGGAGCCTTCACTGCTTGCAAAGTGACCCTGTGCAACTTCCACAGTAACATCTCTGAGTGAAGCCGAGTGTGCATGTCCCTCACATGTCCTTGCACACCAGTGACAGACGCGCATCATCAAGGCGCTACATTTCAGCATTGACCCTTAGTTCTTTTTCCTAGACCATCAGACACTCCAAAAGTACAAGGCTGTCCGTGATGTCTGGATATTCATTGTGACGACCGTGATATCAACATCCCGGCATGGCCTAGGAGGTCCAACCCATGAAAAGGAAAAACAAATCCCACAATGTCTTTTAACCCAATTTGGCAGGACGAGCAGTCACCAACAATAAGGATTTCAGAATGTTTGATAATGTCTGATTGGGTCATGGTGACTCTTGTTTATTTCACCACCACCTGGATTCATGCCCATCAAACGTGCTAGCGTCTCTCTTCATCCATTCTCCATGCATACCCATCAAACACTGCGCTGGCCCCTCTTGTTATTTCACTCTCCACCCATAATTCACATCCATCCAACATTGGGCTTGCATCTCTCGTAATATCTCGTGCGTCTTGTTATTTCACTCCCACCTGTATTCATGCCCATTAGACACCGTGCCGGTGACTCTTCTCATCTCAACCTCCATCCACCATTCACACTCATCGAACACTGTGCTGGGGCCTCTCGAAATTTCACCCTCCACCTGCCATTCACTTCATCAAAGACTTTTCTTTTCATGTTGTTAGCTTTTCAAGCAAAAACACTCATTGATTTCTGAATAATGAGTGTAAAAGCTTTAAGTTGTATTCCCTATGAGTGTTTGCTTTTTTCCAGTATGTTGTTACTTTTTTCAGGCAGCATATTACTGTAGTCTAGTGCATAATTTGAATTGAATTGCTTCCAGGTGTTTATAGTGGGGCACAATTGAGTTGTAGCTGAAGGCAGTGCGAGTTTCTCTCAGTGGGGCAGTATGGTGTTCAGTGGGAGAGAGGATGTGGCACTCTGCCGATAACAGAAACTGCAAGGCTCTGAGACAAATGGCTTGTTATAGCACTTTTAAGCATATTTGGGACATTCTGCAAATGGCAAAGTTTTCAGATGAATGTATAGTGTTGACCAATAACAACCGAGCGCATGTGTGCATTGTCAATTTAAATAAATATGGAAAAATACTAGCTGTAGCGTCGTCTTTGCTTGCGGCAAAAATAAATGTGGATAAATACAGAAAAAATGCCCAAAAAATAAATATGGATAAATACAGACGGAAATGGCAAAAAAATAAATACCATAAAACCGGGAGCCCTAGTTATAATATTTCTACCAGATACATTTTTACATACGTAACGTTGCCAAACACCAATCTGGAATACTAAACAATCATTGTTAATTTAAATATCTACTTGCCAATTAAATAACTCTTTTATGCTGCATGTTTTGTCCAACAACATTTATTCTGCAACTCTAAATCTTATAATTGAGATACACATTTTATTACACGCTAAAAATAAATATTTGATTACAAATTAGTTTTAATAGATAATTTTCAAAGCAGATGCGGACCCCCTGAGCAGGCATCACAGACCATAGGTAAAGAACAGCTGAACTAGACCTTATCACAGCTAAGTTAACACATTAAAAGTACTCTTGCAGAGAAGAGTTTTTCCGTCTGTCCGTTTTGCTGTTTTTCACCAGTGTTAAAGTCTGGTGTTTCATATTATATGTCAGCCTTGTAGCAGTTGTTTAGTGTTATTTCATTTACAGTGCCTTTTATTTCTGTGCTTTTAAAAACCTGCAAGCCGTGCGTAAACACACACTTTGTACTTATAGTCATTGCTTACGAGAAGCAAGACTGTCAGTAACTGTGCCTCTTTTACTGCCAGGCTTGCATCTCGTAAGTAAAGACTATAAGTACAAAGTACGTGTTTACGCACCGCTTGCAGGCTTTCAAAACACATAAATAAAAGGCATTGTCATTTACAATGCCAATAGCTCAAACTCTCGCAAATGTGAGACCTATTGCATTGAAAATACTTGTTTTAGTCTTTACTGTTGGGGAGCCACCAGATCCTCGCCAAAAATTTAAAAAAAAGAAACCTCTTGGCTAAAAGAAAATATTTTTCGGTCGTAAAAAGCGTACACTGCCATAGTAGTTCCTGACACTGAAGGGAACTACTTTTTGCATGTATATGTGTACTTGTGAAGTAGCAGAATGCTATCATTCACAGTGAAGTTAGCCAAGGGCTGACGTGCGCTGACCCATTGCCCCATTTTGTAGTGGGTGGAAGTAAAATATGATGACACAACAGCAGACCAATTAAAAAAGTGGGCTAGCTGAAGGCCCCTGTAAATATGTGATATAGATAAGGTTAGTAAAATCAAAAAGGACTTAGCAAACGCCAGAGCTAAAAAAGATAACAAAAGCTCCTCTGTGCTAGCCGGTGATTTAAAAAAACAGTAGTTATTACCCTCCCTCCTAAACTAGCGAACCCCTCAATGAATCCTCGTCAAACTAACATGCACAGAAATTCTGGTCAGTTTGTTGTATTATTAGGTAAAGATTGGTTAATCTTCTGCCAACCTATAGGCAAATCAAGACTTTAATTTCACGCACTGTTACATTCGGGCCTCTTCCCTGTAGTTAATACTCACTGCACAAGGTAGCACAAATCGAATGCAAACTTCGTGGAGTGCTTTCGAATTAGTTTCTGTTCAGCGAGAATACAGTTGGCAACGGTGTGTAACTAACTACCTGCATGTTGTGACAATTGCAGAAACTTAATTTCTTCAGGACGGAACGAATTTCCCTCATCGTACCTTCTTTCTTCTGCCTGGGGATTCTAGATTGACTGAACATATCTGGGGCAAAGGTCTGCAGAAAACATCTTTTGTTTCTACTTCAGCTTGTAATGGGAGATAAGCGGACACCTCACCCATCTGTATCGTATTACACAACAAACGTGTTCTGGCCTCAAGAATTGTCATTCATGCAGGTTGTTTGGAGTCTTGGATTGCAAATAAACAAAGGTGTATTAAACAGTACAACCGTGTGTTTACTTGTTGATGGCTACTTTTGAGCAGGCTGACAATTTGCATTAAAATATCTTAGTATACCATTCTTGGTGAGTTCCAGACTCATTATTTTGAGAGTTCAATAGAAGGGGCTGCAGCTACTTGTGAAGCATCTTAAGTGCACACTTGTTCAATTGAATGGTGGCAGCAACCCATGCAAATGATGGAATGAATTCGTCTTTGTCCGTATTAATGGAGCATGCACATGGGCGAAAAAGGCACTGGACAGGTGCAAGAAAACTACACCATTCGGGGGGTGGGGCACAGTTTGTATGCTCTCTCAGGGTACACTTTACGAGGGGGTGCAAATGGACAGCCAAAATCCCCAACACAGACATTGAGAGAGCAGCACAAATCATATGGGTGGTACCAGCAGGGCAGCACTGCGCACTGGGTTGGGGAGGCCTATGACTCCAACCTTGTGGCCTTGAGGTTACCCTCTGGAACATCTGCACAGACACACGTGTAGTGTCCTGCTGGACACGTTCTAGTGTCTCAGCAGGCACTTGTTTTACGAGCCACTCCCTCCGGGGCTGGACACACTCGCACCCCACACCCATTCAACACAGGTGTCCCGAATGACATGACCCTTTAAATAAAAGGGCTAGGGGCACATGCTCGTGGCCAGTTGCCTAAGTATACATCTAGTGTCCGTGATGTGATTTCAGTAGCATGTGGGCCTAGGGCCCACAAAACTACAATGGCGACGAGCGGGTCTGCCCCATGTACATGCTAGCGCCCGCTACGCAATTTGTCCTGGGGGGACGTGTAACCGGCGTTATGGCACTCCCGCACCAGCACAACTGCGACGGAGGCAGGACAAGGCGGCCCGAATGCTGCCATCCCAGTAAGGCAGTAGCGAGCCTAGAGCAATTCCCGCCGGTCATGAGGTGAGCCTGCGGGTCGAACTGAGTGTGGACAGTGAGGGGGTGAATTGCTGCAGAAGACATAGCGTGCCCTCAATGCTTGAGGCTCACCGCACCGACCGACTGAAGGAGAAACCCCCACCTGCACCTGTAGGGCACACACACGCGGCTGTCCGGCACAGTGAGAGACTGCCACAGCCGGTGAGAAAGGTGCGGATCAGCCCTGCATGAATGATGTTACCTGCAGCAAGTTGAACGGGGTCGGAATGAGGAACGAGCCCGCAGAGCCCCAGCTACCTAATTTTGATGTCACTGGGGTGGAGAGGAGGTGCACACGTCTTGGCAGCGGAGCCCGCAGTCATGGGAGAGTTTCTGCGGCTGAGTAATTGTAGCACCGCAGTAGTGGCAACCCCGCCCCGTGAGGGCATACCTGCACTACAGGGCCCCCACTTGAACACTGCCAGCCCCTGTGAGTCGTACACACGTAAACCCCAGCTGGGCCCCTCATGCATGCCCCCTCACAGAGGGACTGCCAACCGCGCCAGTCCCGCACCGGCATCTCAAGTGAGTGTCAAGGCCCGCGGTCTGAGAAGAGACTCCCGCGGCCTGCCACAAGAGTCGTCTACAGCGCCCAGAGAACTGCTGCAAGCAATGTCTTCAGCCTAGGGTGAAAGAAACCGTCTCCAGAAAGTCATGCCGGTCCCGCCGCCCGGAAGAAGAAGGCACATAGCGCCTACACAGCCCTGCCTCCAATGGTCCCTACGCCTCGCCTACCCGCAGTGAAGAGCGATCTGCAGGGAACAAACATACCCCACAGCTGCCACACCCTCCATCTCACCTTGCATGCTGTGCACCACACGGTGCATGAGGAGTTCAAGCTGCATGAGCAACATGGCCTGCAGTAGGAGAAAAGTTGTTGCGGCCACCCATATGCCTGTAGCACCCGAGAGAGCCAAGCGGGCCCCCAGGGTGATGAAAGGCTGCCATAGCCTCATGAAGCGTTCGCAGTACCACCTAGCTGTTGACCGGGTGCACCGCAGCTGACGAAGTGACTCGCATGCGGCAGCCTCGACCGGGGCTATTCAGGCCAGGAGACGGGTTGGCTACCTTGCTGCCCGTCTACTCTAGAGTGACTACTGGTTTCTGTGCAGCAACTGGACGAGTGGCACCGGGATGACACCCCACCAGCAGCCCTGATAGCACCTCCTGCCAGCAGCGGGAGCCAGCGCAGAGCTCCCTCCACACAAGAGACTGCCTGGGAGGTGAGGGAAGCCAGCGTGAGCAGCTCCTGGCTACCACCTCTTTTATTCAGCCACCAGCCAAAAAAAAACAAAAAAAACAAGCACAGCACACAGCCTGCAAATAGATAGTGCCCACATTAACACTCCTGCTGTGCACAAAGCCATCCTGCTGCCCAGTGTGACATGGCATGAAGAGCCCCGCGACCTCACCTCACACAACAGCCTCATGACAGGATTAGAGAGGCCCCGACATGCTATCACACAATGAGCCTTGCAGTAGCAGCATTGAACAGTAAGCCATTGTGCAGATGCATGTACCTGGAGGTGGCGAGCTGCTCCAGACTGTATACCCTAGTAAAAGAGCCCCAAGAAGCTCAACGCTGCCCACCCAAGAAAGCTTCCAAGAGTCCAGTGAAGGCAAGAGGACCAAAAGCAACCAAGCCCAATTGTCTAACGCCACAGCAAGCGAGGAAATTGCACCACGCACCCTCAGTGGTGAACGGACACCACCGCAAGCCAGAAAACGGGCACGCTCAAAGGAAAAGGAAATGGAAGCGCCTGGCCACCCCCACTCCCGGTGATCGACTTAAGAACCAAGGCCTGCAACCATCATGGCAAGTCCTCAGCAAATGTCGTCCAGATCCACCACATGGCTGGCAACGCCATCACGCCAGTCCTTGTCATGTGCGTCAAACATTACCATCCCTAGAGTACCGAACATGTGGACTGGAGTCCTACACCGTTGTCACACCAGCTGACAAGAACCAGAGACCACCCGCTAACCTGGCTTGCATCCGAATTCCCAACAGCAAGAGCACTTCTTGACCAAGACCCATCCACCCCTGAGGTTTGTGTGAGCGACTAGGCAACTGGATCCTTGGTGGTCTTGCAGCTGCCCTCATGTAGGCACACACACAGCCCCAGCGCAACCCACAAGCAGTCCCGTGGCAACCCAGACAAGGGGCCTCCTCCAGGCGGGAGCACTGGACTTGATATTGTCCCACCAACGGACCACAGGATACAGCAAGGTCGTCTAACAGAGACTTCTGTCAATCAAGCAACACCTTAGTGAACCTTCACCATGGACTCCAACCATGTTAATGAAGCACCATGTTTTATGTTAGAACCCACCACAGACCATCCTCAACGTCAGCGGAGAGGAGCAACTTCAAACCAACGGACAGGTTTCCACTGGTATGATGCCAGGGTGTGGCTGATGTCTCCAAGCAAGCATGCGTGTCCTCAACTACTCAGGTTAAATTATGAGTGCAAGTAAAGATGTCCTGCTGCAGTCAGAGTCATCAGCCCCATGTCCGCTGTTTCCCGCTGCACGATTCTAGAGGCTGATGGACCCTGTAGTGTTTATTTGATTGTTGTTTACTCCCACCGGGTGGACTGGTGTTTGTTTTGTTTTTTTCAATAAAGTTTGGGAGGAATGTAGTCTCCTGCTGGACACGTTCTAGTGTATCTGCAGGCACTTGTTTTACCAGCCACTCCCTTGAGGGCTGGACACACTCGCACCCCACACCCATCCAACACAGGATTCACGAGTGACGTGACCCTGCAAATAAAAGGGCCCGGGTGCACGTGCTCGTGGCCAGTTACCTAAGTATACATCTAGTGTTTGTGTCGTGATTTTAGTAGCACGCTCTGGGTGAACCAGAAATTTGCTGAGGTAGTGCCTGCACCTGTTTTCTAAAATGTGTGAACAGGTTGGCCGCGTGCCAGCACCGACACAAACTTAGACTCTGTACCCCTTTAAAAAACATGTCCCATGCTATCTAATAATAAGTATTAATATTTCCTGATAGAAACGCTTATAGCAAGTTAGACGATATACTATACATTTAAATCACCTCTTCCTTTACTGTGAGCCGTAGGGTTTGTTGGGGTTTGTCACCAGTGGTCCCCAGAAGGGCACATCTGAGGTGTGCTTGCTCTTCACCTCCTGGGATACTTCTTTACGCTCACTCTTACTGACAAGCAATGCCTTGACTTGATTTTGAACATGTTCAGGTAAAGTTCTGCACAATGCAAAAGTGGAAAATATCAATTTTTGTTCCATTTCAATGGCTATATGGTAGGAAATGTAGACCCGGGCAAACTTAAAGTGTGTGTCCAAGGGCAAAAACATGAGCTAACTGGTTTCGCATTTCTTTTACTAAGTTATGAAATACGAAATGGAAGAAACTGAGAAAAACATTTTCTTCCAATTTCCAAATAGGAAAAATTGAGACTGGGGTGCAGATAATTTCACTTAATTAAACTTCCCACTGTATCATTCATTCTATGCCTAACACAAGCAGCAATGGAAGCAACGGCGGTTTTCTTTGTTTTTTCATCAAAGACATGCGTACTTAGAGATGGGTCTTTTACGGGTGAGTGGGTACCGAGAAGGGTGACATACCCCAGAGAAAGGGGCCCTCCTTTACCTAGGGATCTATGGAGCAGCCTCTCTTCACCTCCAACTCGAGCAGCAGCAGCCGGACTGGGCGTCACAGAGGGCAGCGGCGCGCGGACGGAAGGAGGGAGTTGCTGATAGGGGAGGCAGCGCAGGGGGAGTGTTGAGGCCGTGGGGGGTGGGCGCTGAGCGGCGGGCATGAGGGCTCGCCAGCAGAGGAGCTGTGCGAGGCAGCCGGTGCAGCGGGAGGCAGCGCGAGCGCGTTCTGCTCTGCCCGCAGCGGGGGGATTCCAGCCGGGACGAGAGGCGGAGGGTTTAGAGTGTGCCGGGGCTGGCTGTACGCACGGCCGCTGGCCCCTTTTATAACGGAACCATGCAGACTGGCAAGTGGCTGGCTGGGCTGTTCTGCCACTTCTCCCTTCTGGTGAGCAGGAGTTGGGAAGTTTCGTTCCACCCCAAACAAGGTAAGAAGAGCGAGGGCGCTTCCCCTACCTTCCTTCCCTTCTCCTCCTCCTACCTGCCCTAGTATCAGCGGTCAGGGGGCGCGCTCGGGGGTACCCACTGGAGTAGTGGTGAGAGGGGGGTGTTTCGAGGGGCGTGTGCCTGCCATTTTCCGCTCGAGTAGCCGAGGTTAATTACAAGGCAGCAGCGCCAGCTTTCAAGGAATTCCTCAAGTGGTTTGTGGGGCAGAGATTTCCCGGCACCCTGCAGTTCATTCTAGGTGTCAACATCTGTTTGCGAGATGATGCCAGTGGTTTGCTCCAGGAAAATACCTGCATTTCGCTGAAGCAGTGCTTGGTGGCAAAGCGGATAAAAATGCTCAGCTCTGCACGAATGTCCGGCTAAGACTGGGAAGGTGGAGACCTGTCAAATGGATGCATTTTGCACAGTTGAAGCCTTCTGCGTCGCGCGCTTCGTGTTTTGTCTCCCTGTAAAGCAAAGCAAAATAGGCAATGTCACAGGTTAGGAGTTAATATGCTTCGACACTGGGTAGCTCCTCAGCAAGCGTACCAGTTCAAGATGGGCCTGTTGTAGGCTCTTAATTTGTGAGTTGGTCTGAGTGACTTCCTTGTTATTTACATAGGACCATATTTGGATGTTTATTAAAATAGTGCTGCGGTGGAAATTATTTTTCTTTTTTTTTCTTCCCCACTTCCCACACGGTTAAAACAAGAGGATTCATTTAGGATTATTTAAACCTATCTTTAAGTCTATCAGCATATCTACCTTATTCTAAGCCAATATGGTCACAAGACTTTCCTGTGGTTTAAGGCCCTATCCGTTATGTAACAATTCTGTGGGTTATAACATTGTCACTCTCACACAAGGCGAGAAAGCACCTACTCTCACTGTTTTTTGCGCTCAAATGGTGTATTCACTTGGAAAAGCGTTAGAAAGTGCCTCTTCTTCCATAGTCAGCCCCATTCTTTTTGAACGATGCTGCTGGTTTTCGATCTCTGCACACTGAAGTAGTGTTGTCAAGTTCCCAGTGTATGTGCTCTGACCCCTAAAACATAATAAAATTGGTTAAACACGAATAGGCATATTTAACTTTCCAGTAAAGCCAAAAAATATACCAGTATGGTACAGAAAATACACCAATGACAGGGAATTTAAATGTCACCTGTGTACAGCAGTATCTTATGTAGTTCACTAGGCTGAGCAGGAAGGAACACATGACTTAAGGCGTACATGTGTAGCCTAACTGCTGCAGCTTAAAAACCTCCAAGTAGACCTGTCAAAATAAACCCTTATGACAGGACAGAAAACTACTTTTAAATATTAAATACGTCATCCTTAAGTAGGCCTTGCAGCCCTCAAAGTAGGGTGTTAAGTGCTTAATAACGGAACACATAAATTAAAGTTTGGCATGTTTCTATAGGGTCTATCCTCCAAAAGCTACTTTCATTAAATAGGTGCTCTGGCTTTTTATATGAGAAAACAACTAAAAGTACAACTAAAATGCAGTTTTTGTAGTTTTTCATGATAAAAGGTACAGACTAGAGCCAATGCTTTGAACATGTATTAAAAATCCAATTCGGTGGCCAAGTTGAATTTTTGATAATTGTACAGGAAAAGTGACTTTGAGAAAGCTGCACAGAATCTCCAGTGGGCTAATTAGAATTAGCCTGCCTTGGCTGCCCTCCCTGCCAGTGCTTCACTCCCTGAGTAGGTGCGAAACTGCTCCCAGAGCAGGAACAATAGCCTGGGCCTCTTGACAGGACGGCCTGGGTGTGAGGTATGCAGTTCAGCTTATCTCAGGTAGGACCATTTGGGAGAGTCCAAGAACGTCATTAACGGGAAAGGGCCATCCACACTTCAGTATAAAATGAGGCCAGGGGAAGAGGAGCCTTTGATCCCATGGCATACTCCCAGCATCCCAACTCCATTCCTGGTGGGAGGGAGGGGCTACAGGAGGAGGGAGGCTTGTTCCATAACCATTTTGGTGTGCCATAGTGGTAGGGGATAGCTCACTACACTGGCCACACTCCTGGGTGGACAACAAACTGCTGCCACGGGAGAGAAAGGTTCTGTCTTCTTGATTTCCCCTGTCAATGGTGCATTGTGAGAGCGTTTGCAGTAAGGCAAGAAGGATGTGTTGAAAAAAGGGGGAATGTTTGCCCTTGAGAATGTTTTACCCATTATTTAGGTAGTATCCAGGACTGATCCCCACCCATGAGCTAGTGTGCCTGAAAGACTGAACCTGTCCTCACTTGTATCTAGGACTGAGAAGTGGACACCAAGGATCAGTAGGCTGTCATTTAGAATGGCTACAAAGACACAACAAACTGCAAGAGGCCTTTCTTGGAAGTGACTAGTTGGCGAGTTACAAGTTGACCCTAACTGGGCCCTGCTTGTGGCCTCTAATTGAGTGAGAACTGGTCTATAAGTGCTGTCCCTGAGGTCTAGGGAGCCTTAAGAGTGATTAAGAAGAAAAGCTGCTCTGGAAAGAAGTAACAGTTTGAATTTAACTTTTTAAAAATCTTTAAAGGACAGGGACTAACCACCAGGACAATCCGACCAAGGTGCTTGGTGGGCAAGAAAACTGGATTGGTCCTACTCGAAGAATTTGCTGCCTGAATGAGTACTTCAGCAGATACCTGCGGCTAAGTTATCTGTTTTCTGAACACCCTGCCTGGCATCAGATTCCTAAGTTGTCCCACTGGAGAATTTTGAGTTACAAAAAAGAGATGAAGTTCAAACATAGAAACCTTGACCTGGAAAAAGCCAATCGAGCATCTAGCTGATGACAGGACTTTTGTAGGCATGAAATTAGAATTTTCCCTTCTCAGAGCATTTCCCACCAAAAGCAAAGGATTGAGCAGGATCTCATCCAGTGAATATTCAACTTTGAAAGAACTTTGTTAGATACAGCCTTTAATCTTGTCGAGCTAGAGGATAAATCTTTAACAGGATCAACTGACTAGGCAAAGCCTGGGTCTAGTCTCAACTTGTGCCTAGGGTCCATTCAACCACATCGATAGATGCTATACAGTTTCTTGGTGCCTTTTAACTTAAAACATTTACAAATCCATGTCTCCCGTTCCCCTCATAAGAGTTGAATAATTTTGTGTCACTTTTCTTATTATTTTTAGAAAAAGGTTGTGGGATTTGTTTTGTATTGTTTTGACTTTTCAATTGTTTTGTTACTTTTAAATACTTTAAATATTTATTGTTCGTTTTGCCTGGCTGCTCTGTGCCACAGCTACCAGGTGGTTGAGCCCAGGTTTATTTAATTAACTTTGTGTTTGACCTGTTAAATTTGTAGCCGTATTATTTTTTGGAGGGCCCAAATGCTTCTCAACTATTATCCCGTTTTCTTATAAGAAATGATCTTTGAGAACAGCACTTATTAAAAATATCATCCTCTTCATTTCTCATTCTCTACCACTGCCCAGACTCAGACCAACTTATTCGAGTTTTTTATGTTTAAACCATCTAGTCATGCCACTACCCTGTAGTGCAGCACACAGTATTGCAAATAACACTTGTTCAAAAACACTCCATGCAGTGTGTTACTATTTGGTGATACGAAACATAAGCAAGAAAACACACCTCCAAGTTATGCTCTAAAATAGAGTTAACAATATATACAGGCCACCGAAAAAACTTTTAAAGCATTATAAACATTCTCAAATATATTTTATTTATATTTAAAATGTCTTTTTCTTTTTATCTTTTCAGTAAATCAACATATGATAAATCAATATGTTTAGGGTGGGTAAGGGTATTTGGGTGGCAAGGGTATTTTTTAGGGCTTAGGGTGGGTAGGGGTTTTCAGGTGGAAATGGCATTTTTAGGGATTAGGGCGGGTAAGGGTATTTGGGTGGGAAAGGTATTTTTAGGGGATTAGGGTGGGTAAGGGTATTTGGGTGGCAAGTGTGTTTTTAGGGCTTAGGGTGGGTAGGGGTATTTGGGTGGCAAGGGTATTTTTAGAGTGTTGGGTGGGTAAAGGTAATTGAGTGGCAGGGGTGTTTTTAGGGTTTAGGGCAGGTAGGAATATTTGGTGGTGAGGGCATATTTAGGGTTTAGGTGTGGTTGAGTTTAGTTTAGGAGTTAGGGGGTCAATAAGGTAAACTATTTATATATATATATTATCTACTGGCGGTCGCCAGTAGATAGTTATAGTTACAACCTATTATCCATAGGAAATCCGCGACATTCTATTTGAAATAACTCTCTTGCCGGTTGACGTATCTTCGCAAAATTTTCAAACTTTGTGGGGCGCTCCGGTCTGCTCCTACCCTGAAAGTCTCGGGGGATTCGTCAAGCGGGGTCCGAGAAAAAGGGGGTCCCAAAACGCGTTTTCCCCATGCAATTTTCCATAGGAAACTTTAGACACGGCTACAGCCCGAACTGCTGAACGGAATTACACCAAATTTGGCAAAGAGGTAGTTCTTGGTTCAGAAAGAACCCTTTTGTTAAATGGTGTAAATCCGTTCAGTAGTTGCTGAGAAAATCAAAAGTAAAAGATAGATATATCTATGGCCGCGTCGGATTCGCGCACCCTCCCGATCACGAGCTGCATGCTAATTGGCTGTCAACACTCCAAATCAGGAAGTGTTGGCAGCCATTTTGTCCTCGGTAGAACCGAGGGACAGAAACAAGTGCGCAAAGCGCACAAAGGGGGCAGGGTAGAAACACCCTGACCCCTAGGTCTGCTCAGGGGTCCCACAAGGACCCCTGGGCAAAATTTTTTTTTTTTTTTTTAAATCGGCAGGATGCGCTCAGGGTGCGTGAATCCTGCCGAAAAATCGAAGCGCGGTCTCCGCGCTTCGATGTTAATTGGCCCCCGGGTGGGCCAAGTCCCGGGGGCATGCTGGGGGGTTAATTTTATGTGTGGGGGCCTCTAAGGGCCCCCAAGCCCCGGGGACCACCACCCCCGGGGCTTTATGTATAATGGTGCGGGAGTGCTCTGAGCCCTCCCGCAGCCCCGAGGACCGCCACCTCCCCGGGGCTTCTTTTTTATTTTTGAAAAACCTGTGTGGGGGGCTCCAGCCCCCACACGCCCGGGACCACCACCTCCCCGGGGCACTAAGAAAATTACAATGGGGGTCCGTTTTGGACCTCCAAGCCCCGGGGACCACCACCTCCCCGGGGCTTTCAAAATGTAAGGAGGGGGCCGCGCGGCCCCCTCCTGGAGCCTGTGGTGGCCCTGGGGACCGCCACCCCCAGGGCCGGCTCCTGCAGTGTCCCGGGTGCCTACCCCGGGACACTGCTGTTTGCAATGACAGGACGGAGCCTCGCGGCTCCCGTCCTGTCATTGCAAACTGCTTTGGATATTGGAAGAGAGAGCAGGAAACCTGCTCTCTCTTCCAATATCCAAAGCTGATTGCTTTCCACATGGGGAGCAGCATGTTAGCTGCTCCCCATGTGTAAGCAATGCCGGCTCCCGTAGGACACGGGGAGCCGGCGGGACTGTGGGGGTTTGGGGACCCCCACAGTCCCCAACGAGAGGCCAGGCCCCGGGGATGGGGTCCCCGGGGCCATAAGTGGCCACGGAGGGGGGCCACGCAGCCCCCTCCCCAAAGGTAAAAAAAAAAAAGTGCAAGGCCGGCCCCGGGGATGGGGTCCCCGGGGCCTTAACTGGCCTGAGGACTGGGGCCACGCAGCCCCCTCCAAATAAAAAAAAGAGGCCATGCCCCGGGGATGGGGTCCCCGGGGCCAATACAGGCCCAGGGAAGGGGGCCACGCGGCCCCCTTCCCGTTTTTTTTTTTTAATTTTAATTTAAAGGGGGTAAGGCCCTGGGGGATGGGGTCCCCAGGGCCTAAAAATAGGAAAAAGGAAGGGGGCTCACACAGCCCCCTTCAGGGGGAAAAACAAACAAAAAAAAAAACGATCGGGCCCGCAGGCCCCGCCCCTTTCCTTCACCACTCTGCAAACGCGCCCCTGGCGCGTTTGCAGAGGGGAACAATTCCCCTTGAATACTGGGGTCCCTGAGGCCAACTAGCCCACCAGGAACCTCCAGTATGCGCCAGGGGGCTGCATTGCAGAGAGGTGTACAGAGGCATCGCCCCTTTTACACCTCTCTGCAACGCAGCTCTGTGGCGCTTTTGGAGGTATATGGTGGGCTAGTTGCACCCCAGGGACCCTCAGGATTCAAGGAGTTAATCCCCGACTTAAAACGCGCCACGGGCGCGTTTGCACAGTGGTGAAGGGAGGGCGGGGCTTCAGGTGACATGTGTGCAAACAGGCCCCGTGGCGCGTTTTAAGATGGGGAATTAAATCCCCTTCAATCCTGAGGGTCCCTGGGGCCAACTAGCCCAACAGGTACGTCCAGAAAGCGCCACAGAGCTGCGTTGCAGAGAGGTGTAAAAGGGGTGTGGCCTCTGTACATGTCTCTGCAACGCAGCCCCTGGCGCATACTGGAGGTTCCTGGTGGGCTAGTTGGCCCGTAGGGACCCTCATGATTTAAGGGGACTTAATCCCCCAACTTAAAACGCGCCACGGGGCGCGTTTGCACAGATGTCACCTCAGGCCCCGCCCCTCCCTTCACCATTGTGCAAATATTCCTCTAAAATCAGCCGAAATACGAATTCCGATTTACTCACCTGTTATCAGGAGAGACCTCAGTGCTGCATCTTTCAGCCCAGTACTGATCCTCAAAAGTAATTTTAACCGTACTTACCAGTAACTTGAATTTCCTTCCATAGGATATAATTGCCTGCTTTTTGCTGAAAAAGTTTCTAAGTGTTGATTTTTGAAACATACAAATATTCCTCTAAAATCAGCCGAAATACGAATTCCGATTTACTCACCTGTTATAAGGAGAGACCTCAGTGCTGTATCTTTCAGCCCAGTACTGGTCCTGAAAAGTAATTTTAACCGTACTTACCAGTAACTTGAATTTCCTACCATAGGCTAACATTGACTGGTTTCACTTGGAAATTCTTCTAAGTGTGGAGTTTTGGAACTTTAAAATATTCCTCTAAAATCAGCCGAAATACGAATTCCGATTTACTCACCTGTTATCAGGAGAGACCTCAGTGCTGCATCTTTCAGCCCAGTACTGATCCTCAAAAGTAATTTTAACCGTACTTACCAGTAACTTGAATTTCCTTCCATAGGATATCATTGCCTGCTTTTTGCTGAAAAAGTTTCTAAGTGTTGATTTTTGAAACATACAAATATTCCTCTAAAATCAGCCGAAATACGAATTTCGATTTACTCACCTGTTATCAGGAGAGACCTCAGTGCTGCATCTTTCAGCCCAGTACTGGTCCTGAAAAGTAATTTTAACCGTACTTACCAGTAACTTATATTTTCTTCCATAGGAATCCATTGTCTGGTTTTCAGCAGAAAAGTTTGTGTCGATTTTCACAAACTACAAATATTCCTTAAAAATCGCCTGTATGACTTAAACGCATTCTTTCAACTGTTTACAGGAGATGCACAAGTGCTGGATCCAGGATCCAACACTGAGTAAGAAAAAGTAACGATAACAGTTTTTACCTGCTAAGTGAATTTCCTTCCATAGGATAACATTGGTGATTCTATGAGAAAAAGTTTCTAAGTGTCAACTTTTAAAATACAATAATATTCCTTAAAAATCACGACTGTAACCAAAACGCTTTTACTCAACTGTTTACAGGAGATGTACCAGGACTGAATCTAGGATCCAGTCCTGTGGTTAGAAAAGTAATCCATAAAGTAACTAATTGCATTTAACTAGAAATTCACATTGAGCTGAATGTTGCATTGTGTTTGAAAATGTGGTGCCCATTGCAACAACTGTAACTACTGTACTTAAAAGTCTATTGCCTATGTGCAAAGTATTTAAACTAAAGTAATTCATTCTGAGAAAGTATTTTTTGTAATGTAATGTATAATGTAATTACAATGTAATTTAAAAAATAAAATATGTAAAAAAAAATTCTAAAAATGTAATAAATCAGTATGAAAAAAATTAATATAACAATTAATACATTTAAAAATTGTCATTTACAAAACCTTTGAAATTCACTGAAAAAACCGTAGGTTTCAGACATGTTATAGTTAGGAATTAGCATTTAAAAACCTTTGAAATTCACTGAAAAAACCATAGGTTTCAGATAAGTTATAGTTAGAAATTAGCATTTAAAAACCTTTGAAATTCACTGAAAAAACCATAGGTTTTAGGGACAGTTATAGTTAGTTGGACATTGCACTCGTACAAAACCCGTGAAATTCCCCCGTTATAGTTAGTTCAGCTAACTATAACTTGCGCCCCGCAATGCACTGCTGATGACGTCACATATTACATCACTCATGACATGGTCAGTGACATCACTGATGACATCACTGATGACATCTCAAATGACATCACTGATGACATCATCCACGTGATAATCTGATGCACCTCCTCACACCCTAATATAACCTTTGATACACCCAATCTAAATTACAGACTGCCATTCGCAAAACCATAGACACTCCAACACCAATAACTACATACCCACTCACTGATTCTTAGGTCTACACACACACATCCACTCACTCACCCGTACAGTCACTCATACTTATGGTCACTCAGTACAGGACAATCATATGCACTCTTACTCCTATATAGACACTCAAACACCGCCACTCATCCATAGAGGTACTCACACACCTAGTCAGTCATGCAAATAATTAAACACACTGCCATTTACTCACCTATACAGTTATACACACACCAGCTCACTTAATCATACAAATACTAGCACATTGTTACGCTCTTATACAATCACTGATACAAGCACACACTCATCCATACAGCCACTATCACAATCACTCACTCTCGCTTATAGCTATTTATATACTCCAATACACATATATACTGCCTTTCACATATGTAGTTACTCACACATGTACCACTGGGACATACATTCACTCACTAACACACTCTTACACACACTTACCACCCATACAGTCTATCACAGATGCACTCTTGAAACCATCCACCCAGTGAATCACCCACTCACACATCTATGCACAGTCGCACACACCCCATCCACACAAACACTCAGGCACCCATACAGATACTCAGACAACAAATCAATAACTCTTATAGACACTCATGTAGCTATTCACAAACCCATGCAGCCACTTACACAGCAACAGACAGATACAGACATTAACCCAGTTTAGTCACTAACCCATGCATTCAGTAAGATACGTTTAATCACTCACTTATAGAATTAGTCACGCACCTACTAAATCATCCATACACACACTTATACACCCACTCATTCTTCAATACGCCTTTCCCTATATATATTAAAAATATTTAAACTTTACAGAAACACACAGTCACTGGATGATGTCATCAGTGATGTCATTTGAGATGTCATCAGTGATGTCATCAGTGATGTCACTGACCATGTCATGAGTGATGTAATATGTGACGTCATCAGCAGTGCATTGCGGGCGCGAGTTATAGTTAGCTGAACTAACTATAACGGGGGAATTTCACGAGTTTTGTACGAGTGCAATGTCCAACTAACTATAACTGTCCCTAAAACCTATGGTTTTTTCAGTGAATATATATATATATATATATGTGTGTGTCTATATTACCTACTGGCGGTCGCCAGTAGGTAGTTATAGTTAGGACCACGTTTCCATAGGAAAAGCATTATTTCATGCGCTTATAACTTTGGCGTTGTTTGACGAATCTTTACGAAATTTCCCAAAAAGTTTCTCTTTTAGATCAGTTCCTATCTTCAAAGTTTAGGGGTGATTGGTCAAGGGGGCTGAGAAAAAGGGGGTCCCAAAACGTGTTTTCTCCATGCAATTTCCATAGGAAACTTTAGACAAGGCTACAGGTCAAACTGCTGAACGGAATTACGCCAAATTTGGCAGGGAGAAAGGTCTTGGACCAGAAAGCACGCTTTTCTTTAAATGGGGTAAATCCGTTCAGTAGTTTTCGAGAAATATCAAATTTTACAGATATTGATATTTGAGAATTCTGACATCTGATTGGCTGAGGGGTTACGAGCAGGAGCTTGCGGCTCATTGGCTGTGAACGGTTGAAACTAGGAAGTGTTGGCAGCCATTTTGTGACTCACTTCAAAGGAGTAGGGGGAAAAAAAGAAAAATTGTATAAGAGGGTATAGTAGGAACACTGTGGAGTTACTTTAAGCAGTCTGTACGGTGCAGAGGCAGGGAGTTTGAATGTTGCGTTGGCCGGGAAATCATGTCCGCAGAACAACGGTGCGCGGTATTGCGGCAAGGTTGGGTAGGCTCTGGAAAGCCCGTCGGGAAAACAATGCGCTGTATTGCGACAAGCAGTGTGTAGGGTGCACACACAGGTAGTGTGAATGTTGCGTAGGCCGTGGAAGTCACATCCGCAAAACAACGATGCGCGGTATTGCGGCAAAGTTCAGTAGGCTGTGGAAATCATATCGGGAAAACAACAATGCGCCGTATTGCGGCCTTCCTTTAATATAATGCAGAGTAATGTTTACTTATAATGTGGTGTTCACTTTTATCACGGATAGTGTCACTTTGTTAGAGGAAATGTAATATTATGTGGGAGGGCGTGTTCTCTCCCTGTGCACGGAACAAAATTAACGTTTAATTGGCTGAGGTGTTGCAACAACGAGCTTAATGTTCATTGGCTGCGAAACATTGAAAGTAGAAGTGTTTCCAGCCATTCCCTTCCCCTCCGTGGAGTAGCAAGGACATCTGATTGGCTCACATGTTCCAAGGAGGACCTTCCAGAGCTTAATGTTCATTGGCTGCGAACCATTGAAAGTAGAAGTGTTGCCAGCCATTCCCTTCCCCTCCGCGGAGTAGGAGGGATATCTGATTGGCTGACGTGTTCGAAGGAGGACCTTCCCAAGCTTAATGTTGATTGGCTGAAAACCATTGAAAGTAGAAGTGTTGCCAGCCATTCCCTTCCCCTCCGCGGAGTATCAGGGACATCTAATTGGCTAACGTGTTCCAAGGAGGACCTTCCCAAGCTTAATGTTCATTGGCTGTGAAGCATTAAAAGTAGAAGTGATGGCAGCCATTCCCTCCCCTTCTGCGGAACACCATGGACATTTTATTGACTAAAGTGTTCCGAGTACAAGTTTGCTCCTTATTGGGTGGGAACGGTTCACTGTTGCCAGCCATTTTGTGACGCACTTCAAAGGAGTACGGGAAAACAAAGTAGTAGAGGGAGGGTAGGAACACTATTAACTCTGTACAGTGGTCACAAGGTGGTGGACAGGGACTGTGAAGGTAAAAATTGTTTTTTATGTATTTTAAGGGACATTTATATAATTTGCGTGGGGCCTACAAATCACGGCGGGAAAATAACAGCGTGTTGCGGTCTTTTTTTTATTAAGTCAGCGGGTGGGCTACTTCACAGGAGCAGTATTTACTTATAATGTGGTGTTTACTTTTCTGACGGGGAGTGCTGCATCTTTGGAGCAAATATTATAATATGGAGGAGGGGGTTGAAAAAGAAAGCGCGCTGTTGCGGTCTTTATTTAAATAAGGTTCTGAGTAAGCTACTTCTCGGGAGCAATGTTTACTTATAATATATAGTTATAGTGCAGTGCTTACTTCTGTCGCGGGTAGTGCTATTTCCTTGCAGCAAAATAGTAGGTGTGGTTGCGCTGCAAAAAATTAAGTCTAGGTTTGAAACAGTTTTTTTTTTTAGTTTTTTTTTTATTAAAGTTTTCAAACTTGTATTACAGAACATAATACATATACAACGAAACACAGTTCAGGCTGTAGTGTCACTTGTCACGACATCATAAATGACATTTTGTTCTGGTATAGATAGTACAATACTTTACATATTTTTATTCCTTACAATCCGTATATTAACCTTTACCCAATGTTAGAGGTTAGGACATCTGGGTGATTTCGCAAAAAGTCTGTTAGGGGTGACCAATAGTCTTTTGGTTTTGAGCGTGTCGGGAGTTCTTCCTCGTACGTGTGCAACGTATCTTTACAATATACCATATCTGTTATCCAGGCCTTCCTGCTGGGGCTGGCTCTACTATCCCAGCACATCGATAGCCTTCTTTTTGCTAATAATAATGCTATAGCACATAGCTTTTTCTTTACAGACCGCAGCTGTTTCACAAGGCCCAATAGACAAGTCTGTATTGTACATTCCACTGTAGTTCCTAGTATTTTACCCATCGTTGCAGTGACATCCTCCCAATATTTCCTAATTTTGCCGCAGTTCCATGCTAAGTGGATAAAATCAGCGTTGTCCACCCCACATCTCTTGCATCAGGCATCAGCTCGCAGACCGCATTTCTGCAGTTTCGACGGAGTGTGATATGTTTGATGTAGATATTTATAGTGTATCACTCTTAAATTGCCATTAGGGGTGAGCATTTTAGTCAGCGCACAGCAGTCTTGCCAGTCTGTCTCCTCTAGTGGTGTATGCAGATATGTATTCCATCGTTCCCAAGCCTTTCTGGTGTTCCCTGCTATATCTTCCTGCAGTAGCTTATACAATTTGGACACAAGGTGCTTGTTATTAGAGTTTGTAATAACCATTTGTAGCGCCAGTAGGGTCGGCGGTTCATTGGGAAAGTTAGGATAGAAATCTTTAATCGCCCCTCTTAGTCTATGGTATGCAAAACGGAATAAGACAGTTTGGTTACTGATGTAGTTGAGATCTTTGTTATCAATGAACTGTCTGTCTCGGTATAAATCACCCATTGTGCCTATTCCGACTTGTTCTAGTATGGACATGCCTTTCTCCTCTTGAGTCACGGATATAGCCGAGTGCTGTCTTAACGGCATTGCTGGAGCGTATAATGGTAGTTTATTTGTGAGTTTCCCCATGCGTTGCCATGCTAAATTCGTTGATCGTATGGTATTGATTTCGCTCCTAGTTACATGTGTGCGTGGATGTGACAGTATACTACTTAGTGGTATAGGATGTGCATCTCCGTCTTCAACGGCTACATGTGCCATATATCGCACCAGGTGATACCAGTATTGTGCATATTGCGCTTGTGCACATAGGTAATAAAGTAGAAAATCTGGTACCGCAAATCCCCCTTTTGGGTAGGTTAACGTTAGTGCTCTAAGTTCAATGCGCACTTGTTTTCCAGCCCATATGAGTCGTGTTACGTTTGTCGTTATTTTTTTAAATATTGACGCGGGCAGAGGTATGGGGATGTTATTATATAAATATAAGAATTTGGGCAGGATCACCATTTTTACGATGGCCATTCTATCAGCCAGAGATAGTGGTAATTGAATCCAGCGGTCGACTTGCTGCTCTAGTTTCATTATAGCGGTCCCATAGTTTGCTCTTAGTACTGTTTCCGGATCTCGATGATACCAGATCCCTAAATACTTAACAGGTTCTGTTTGCCATTCTAGGGGGTAATCTATTGGATGTGGTTTGGTAATTTCTGTCAATGGGATTATTGTGGATTTACTCCAGTTAATCTGGAGGCCAGATTGCTGTCCAAACTTAATATATTCCCTTAATAGGGGCTGGAGGTTTACACGTGGTTCGCGCACGTACAGTACCATGTCGTCCGCGTAGAGGGAGATATTTATAGGTCGCTGGTAGAATTGTAACGCTGTGGTCTTATGCTGCTGGCGGATTTTGCATGCCAGTGGTTCTAATGCTATAGCGAATAGTAAGGGTGATAGCGGACACCCCTGTCTCGTTCCACGAGTTATTTTAATTTGGCTTGAGATGTGTTTATTTACTTTTATGCGCGCCACTGGTTTGGCGTATAGAATTTTGATCCATTGTATAAGGAGAGGAGGCATTCCCATTTTAGTTAACACAGTGAAAAGATATTCCCATTCAATCGAATCAAAAGCTTTGGCAGCGTCAAGCAATACAGCTGCTGCCTCCATTTCTGGATTAAGCTGATGTGACAACGCAAACAAAGTTCGTATATTGTGTGCAGTGGATCTATTGGGTATAAACCCGGCTTGGTCAGGTAAGACAATGTTTGTCATAAGGGGCTGCATTCGTTTTGCTATAATCTTCGCTAATATTTTTGTATCAGTATTAATTAAGGACAGTGGGCGATATGACTCGCAGACAGTTGGATCTTTATCAGGTTTTAGAAGGGCTATTATCATTGCCTCCCGGAGTGTGGGAGGGAGTATTTGATTAGTATGTGCATCGTCGTACATTTCCACCAGATAAGGGCCTATTATGTCTACGTATTCCTTATAAAATTCACTGGTGAAGCAGTCCGGTCCCGGTGCTTTTCCATTGGGCAGCGTTTTAATAGCTTCCCGAACGTCTTCCACCGTGATTGGTTGCACTAGGTATTCTCTTTGATTATCTGAGAGCCATGCTAGTGCTGTGTCTTCTAAATATTCCATGACTTCTTGTGTTTTGGCTGTGTCGCATGTGGCATACATTTTGCTATATGTGTCCATAAAGGCTTCGAGTATGCCTGCAGTACTATAGTGCATGATACCTTCAGTGTCTTGTATTTGAAGTACTGTATGGGGTTGTCGGTCTTTGCATATTTTTTGGGCTAGGACACGTCCAGATCTACCACCCTCACCATACGCCCTCGCTGTTTGTCTACTGGTTATATATTTAAGCTCGCTTTCCGCATAGTTTTGATAGTCAGACAGTATCTCTCTAATAGTACCAAGTATGGTTGTGTCATGCGTAAGTTCATATTCTTGTTCTAATTTTTTAAGTTTATTTTCACAGTTAGTTTGCTGTTGGCGTATGTCTTTCAGTATCCCTGCATTTGTACTCATACAAATACCGCGTATGGTGGCTTTAAATGCCTCCCATAACACCCCAGCATTTTCCACAGAGGTTTTATTTAAACTGAAGTATTCCTCTATAGCTTCCCTTATTGTATTGTTGTAGAGTGGATCTAATAGCGCTTTGGCATTAAATCGCCATATATACGGTGGTGGCATGTAGTTTGGGACTTCTAATGAGAGCAGTACTGGATTGTGGTCTGATAACGTCTTTGGTAAGTGTTTGATGCTATGTGTCCATGTACTGGCTACCTCAGTAGTCAGCCAGTAATCAATACGTGACCAACTGTTGTGAACCGTGGAAGTGTGTGTACTCTCCAGTTGTTGTGGGTGTCGCAGGCGCCACACAGCTACCATGTTGAACTCAGCCATACCGTCGTGTATTACTTTGACTGCTCGCTTGTGCGGCTCTTTTGTGTCTCCTGACCTGTCTTGATCGTTATTAAGGGAAACATTCATGTCTCCGCCCCAGAGGATTTCCATGTCTGGTAATTCTCTCAGTTGTTGCCAAATATTCTGAAAAAAGACCGGGTCATCTATATTTGGTCCATATACATTAACGAGACCTACTCGATGTCCCCGCCAATGTCCTGTGACGATTATGTATCGCCCTTGTTCATCTGTTATAGTTTGGTCAATAATAAATTGTACCCCTTTTTTAATTAATATTAGTACGCCTCTCGAGTAGGAGGATGCTAGTACTGTTTCTGCCCATCTCTTACCTATTTTGCAATTGTCTGTTTTTGCCAGGTGTAATTCCTGTAGCAAGGCTATTTCCACCTGGTGCCTGTCCATATACGTGAATAGCTGTCTTATTTTCTTTGGGTTGTTAAGTCCCCTTATATTCCAAGTCAATAATCTGATTTGCGATAACCTGTTTTTACTAATAATCCCATATTGTTATCCTATACATGGAACATAACTCTTGGGTCTTGGAATATGTGCTATTTAATTGTATGTACCCATCTTCCTTGCATGTGATGACAAGAATATTTTCTATTACATGCTGTCCTGTCTACGAAATACATTTGCCTGAAGAACGAAACAATCCCCATAACCCCCCACCCACTCTAGCATCCCAATCATGCCAAAGACATACCCGTACGTAACTTATGATCAACAGCATAACTGCTTTGGGGAACACCCAGTGGGGGGGCCGCTGAGTTCCCGCATACTCATCCACATTGCGGATGTGGCCAGGATATACATATTGATTATGGCTTATAGTTTGACCATGAGTGTCCAGCATTTTTAATTAGGCAATTGATATTGGCATTAGGTCTGTCCTGCCCATTCTGCCTAGCTGCTATACAGAGTCTACCCTGCCCCATACATCATTTCTATTGTACATCCCAGTATAGCTATCTAATAGTGCAGAGACGTGTGTCCTGTACGCAACCCATTTATGGCTCGTCAGATAGCCCACATTGCGGAATTACCAGGACATATGGCTGGACTGCCCCGGACTGCACGAGTTAGTGATTGTCCCAGAGTCTATTGTGCAGATAAGACACAGCCCCCCGACACATATATAGTCCAGATCCTACCTGGTAACATAGCAAACTGGACCCCCTACGTCTACTTCATGCCATGAGTACTATGGCAGTGCTCCACGGCAGCAGGCATTTTCTCTATCATCAGTCATTTGTTTCTTCAGTCTGAGTGTTGAGATGATTGTGCATTTTCCAGAGGTCTTCTTTTTGTGGAGACTTTCTTTAAGAAGTCCTGTACCGTTTTTGGTGTTGTGAAAATTTTTGTTTGTCCCTCATGGGCGATCCACAATTGAGCCGGGTACAGCATTGCGTATTCAATACCCATGTTGCGCAGTTTCTTTTTCACTGTTGCGAATTCTTTCCGTTCTGCCTGCACTGAGATGGTAAAGTCCGGGTAAAAAGATATAGCGTTTCCCTGGTATTGTATGTGTCGTTTTTCCCGTGCCAGTCGCAGTACTGCGTCGCGATCCCTGTAATTCAGGATGCGAGCAATAATGGGCCTCGGAGGGGCACCCGGTGGAGGTTTTGGTGCCAGAGATTTATGAGCCCGCTCAATGATTAGCACCGGTGAGAACTTTTCAGCTCCGAACACATCTTGCAACATGCCCTCCACAAAGTTCTCTAATCGTCCGGTGTTTGCGCTTTCCGGCACACCCTTAATGCGTATATTGTTGCGGCGGGATCTCGCTTCTGAATCTTCATTCTTATTTTTGATAGCTTCTAGCTGTTTCTTCATATCTGCACATTGTTTTGCCGTTGCACCCGATTCATCCTCTACCACAGAGATACGCTCTTCGGCAGCGTCTAGGCGTTCTCCCTGCTTGTCCAGTTTAGCCGCCATGTTGTCTACGCGGAGAGTGAGGGAGTCAATCTTTCCGTCTATGGCTTGTAGACTTCGTTGAATTGCTTGGAGAGCGGCTTCCATATTCGAGTCCTTAGTGTGTACTGTGTCTAGCTCGGTATCTGAGTGCGCTGAGTTGGTCTTGGTTGTTCTGCGAGTATCGAATGATAATTTCTGTTGTTGCTTATCCGGTTTGCCCATTATGCTATACTTCTTGTACTGTGCCTTCGTGATGTTACGTATAGTGTGCAATGCCCCGCAATGCGCACCCTTGGGCACCTTGCAGCAGCCTTCTTGCGTGTGCCTGCACTCTGTGGTCCGTACGCACTTTGTAGTAGTGCTGCGTTGCAATTAATTGTATATTGGGGCACAGTGGTGTGAGTGCCGCGTTTCAACCTCAGCCCTGTTCTGTCTCGTATGCACTACAATGCGGGGTGGCATAGCTGATGTAGGTCGTGGGCAACAGCCGTCAGCGCCCTTGCGCGTGTGTGGTGAAGACGGCCGTGTCCAGCTTGTCCTATCCGGTACCTTTCAATTATGCACCAGTGTATAGCTATTGACATGGGGCGTGATGTCACACAAGCGGATCCGTGCATGTATTACTTTGCCTTTACGGTGCATATGTGCGTGTGGCAGATAAGTATGTTTTCTCCTCGTGTGTCCATGTGGTAATTATGTGCGCAATCCAGATACCTGCCGCTACAACGTGTCTTCTTAAATTGCCCCGCATACATCAGCGCCGATCGCCGTTGGGATTTCGGTGCATGCAGTAAGGACGCCTTCAATATAGATTCCCTCCGGGAGTCCGTGCACACCCTGGGCGCCCCTTTCTCTCCGCACAGTGTCTCTCATTCGCATCTCTCAGCAATCTCTATTTGCGCAGCGATGTAAGGAGTCCCTCTGCCTCTCGTAGTATTCATGTCGTTTTTAAAAAAAAAAAAAAAATTTGTTTTGCCAAGGAGCGCACCCCCGCCAGCTCACTGCAGCAGCTATCCGAGACAGTCATGGTTTATTTTCGATAGCGCGGTATATCAAGGTGCCATCGGGGGGTTACTTATCTTTCGTAGGAGAGCTGTCGTGTGTCTCCGATTACAGCCGTGATGACAGGGGCCCCCTTTATTCCGCCGCAGGCGCTGGCTATAGTTGAGAAAATAACGGCGCCATTACAGCCCGAACAACTTACTGCGCCGCCATCTTGCCACAGCCGGGGAGTCCGAGGTTGATTGTCTTACCGACTGATTTTCTCTGGATTTGCCGCACTTTAACTGCTCACAGTAGCATCGCTTGGTGGCCGCCGCGTTCCGATGCCGATATTTATACTTGTGCAGTCACATATCATGCCATATGCGCAGTTTTTGGTCGGATTTCCATCCCGGCCGGCGGAGCAGCACTAAGGTGCAGCCATTCCACAGCGCGCCCTCTAGCGCCCCCTCAGGTTTGAAACAGTTTTTATTAAGCAATCACAAATATACTTTCTTAGGAAAGTGTAGCTGTATATATCAGAGGGGTGACAAATAAAAACGCAATTCATAAAATATCCCTTAAGCGTGGCCACACCCTCCTTTTTTTTGTCGCCTATAGTTTGTAAAAGTGTTGCCCCATATTCTTGTTAATATAAGAGGGCATCAGTTACTTTTAGTTAAAGTAGAAAAGAAGTGCTACAAGAAACACTCCCGCACTACATCATCTCAGGTCACAACAACAATAACAAGTAAAAACAGTTAAACACAAATGACGTCATATTACCTAGAAATGTACGCTTCATCAAAACATTAAATAGAGCAGTATGTATACAATTTTTTTTAGGGACTACTATTTTATAAAATATTAGCAGTGTTACAAACTGTGAGGTAGTAAGTTATCAACGGAAATAACTGTAGTAAATGTTGTTAATTTCTCGCAGCGATAGATCTCCAACCCCTCTGAAGTACTATAAGTTCACAGTATTAAAATGTACAGGGTGAGTTTATAGTATTCCACAGGAAAACAAGAATAAGGAGCACAACAAAAACAACAACATTTTTACAATCTCTATTCTGTAGAAGTCGGGAAAGTTTTGTCGTAGTGCTTAGAGGTCGCTCACTGCTCTGCTAACAGATCACGTACTCCTTTAAGAATATATAGGAAAGTAGTAATATATATTCAATACTATTCCTATATATTCTATAGGGAGAACGAGAATCGGAACCACAACAAAGAAAAAGAGAAATACGAAAATATCAATTAAGAAATGTAGGGTATATCAAAGACATTCAGTAAAAAAGTATCTATGTAAACAATATTTTTTAAACTGCAATTTCGAAAAATATTCTCACTGTAAAAATATCTGATTCGGAACTTCGAAATCTTTCGTCTTCACGCCGACGGCTCATAAACTCCTCTCAGATCATAATGACTCTGAATCTTATAATATACATATTCACAGTATATGATCAACGGGGGGAAACAGAGTAAGAAGGAGAAGCTGTTCACGTTACATATGAATCTTTAGTCTTCGCGTCGACGGGTCACCAACACCTCTGAAGTTTGCTATACTCTGATTATTACAATGTACATAGTCACAGTATATAACCTCAAAGGAGCCAGAAAAGGAACAGTGTTTCCTCTATTCTGGGTGTTTCTCAATACGAGCTGCTAACGTTACATATAAATGGCAAAAACAACCAATAACACTTTTTTCATAATACTAATCTTTAAATATTCACAAATGGCTACGTATTATAAATATCTACTATGCCATAATCAAACAACTTACAACTCCGTAATATGTTTTGTTGTCGCAAAAGAAGAATCCGACGCTAGAAAAGGGAACCTGCATCACAGAATGGACACGCATAAATAAGTCGCAAAAACGAAACTAATCGAACAACGAGTGTGGTTTATATACTTTTTGGTTATTGAGTAGTCTATGGAAGGAAGATGCGGCTCCGCCCATTTAGATGTCACGTTTTACAGTTGACACGTGCTCCGGTTTTCACTGTTTCACTTGTGCACGTGTTGGGAAAAGTTACAAAATGTGAAGAGGTAAAGGTTTCGCTTTCGTTCCTCATAAGTATAAGTTGCTTAATATGTACATACGTTGGAGAGCTTAAAAACTGTTACCCGGCAAACCATGTCATTTCCTTTGTTGTGACTAAAAACATCTATTAATTGCCGTAAATCTAAATAGAAGATATAAAAAAAATATCGTTCAGAATAGAAGAAAAAAAAAAGTACGTGCTAATATTTCTCATCACTATGGTTTTAAATTAAAAAAATACCAGCATTTGTAAAGCGTACAGGTACCCCCGGAAAGGTGTGCTGGCGCTCGGGGGCGTCGGGAAGATTAAGCAAGGTGTTGCCCACAGTGACATAGTGGTGGGCTAACGTGCCGCTGGAGCCGGGAATCGAACTGTGAACGCTGTTGTTCGAAGTCAGGTATCATAGTTGCTGCGTCACACTTTTTCCACACTTATATGTTAATTACTGCTAATTAAGTTTTAAACATTGTTAAATTATAACTTATAACAGACTACTGTTAGTTAGTTTTTCACTACAAAAAGTATGCACGTCTTTTTAAAATTTACTTAAAAACAATATAGGTTTCAGGGACATTGTAGTTAGAAATTAGCATTTATAAAACCTTTGAAATTCACTGAAAAAAACATGGGTTTTACAGACGTTATAGTTAGAAATTAGCATTTAAAAAACCTTAGAAATTCACTGAAAAAACCATAGGTTTCAGGGACGTTATAGTTAGCTGTACATTTCACTCGTACAAAACCATAGAAATTCCACCGTTATAGTTAGTTAAGCTAACTATAACTCGCGCCTCCGCAATGCACTGCTCATGACGTCACATATTACATCATTCATGGCATGGTCAGTGACATCCCTGATGACGTCACTGATAACATCTCAAATGACATCACTGATGACATCACTGATGACATTATCCAGTGACTGTGTGTTTCTGTAAAGTTTAAATATGTTTTTATATATATGCCAAGATGTATTGAAGAATAAGTGGGTGTATAAGTGTCTGAATGGAGGATTTAGGAGGTGTGTGACTGATTGTATAAGTGACTGATTAAACGTGTCTTACTGAATGCATGGGTTAGTGACTAAACTATGTGAATACCTGTATCAGTCTGTCTGTTGTTGTGTAAGCTGGTACATTGGTTGGTCAGTAGCTACATGAGTGTCTATATTGGTTATTGATTGTTTGCCTGAGTATTTGTATGGGTGCCTGAGTGTGTGTGTGGGTGGGTTGGAGGTGTGTGACTCTGTGCATAGATGTGTGAGTAGTTGATTCACTGGGTGTATGGGTTCAAGAGTGCATGTGGAAACAGCTCTATGAGTGGGTGAGTGTGTGTATGGCTGTGTTGGTGAGTGAATGGATGTCTCAGTGGTATATGCGAGTAACTACATATGTAAAAGGCAGTATATGTGAGTGATGGTGTATATAAATAACTATATGTGAGAGTGAGTGATTGTGAGAGTGGCTGTATGGATGAGTGTGTACTTGTATCAGTGATTATATAAGAGAGTAAGTATGCATTACTATCTGTATGAATTAGTGAGGTGGTGTGTGTATAACTGTATAGGTGAGTAAATGGGAGTGTGATTGATTCTTTACATGACTGACTAGGTGTGTGAGTAACTCCATGGATGAGTGGCGGTGTGTGAGTGTCTGAATAGGTGTATGAGTGCATATGATAGTGCTGTATTGATGAGTAACTGCATGTATAAGTGATTGTATGGGTGAATCAGTGGATGTGTGTGTAGACCTAGGAATCAGTGAGTGCATATGTAGTAACTGTATTGGTGTCTTGATGGTTTCGAAAATGGTAGTCTGTATTTTACAGTGGGTGTATCAAAGGTTATATTAGACTGTGAGGAGGTGCATCAGATTTTCACATGGATGATGTCATCAGTGATGTCATCAGTGATGTCATCAGTGATGTCACTGACCATGCCATGAATGATGTAATATGTGATGTCATGAGCAGTGCATTGCGGGGGCGCGAGTTATAGTTAGCTGAACTAACTAGAACGGTGGAATTTCTATGGTTTTGTACGAGTGAAATGTACAGCTAACTAGAACGTCCCTGAAACCTATGGTTTTTTCAGTGAATATATATATATATATGCTTTATACTTACCTGGGAAACACTTACGTTGCGTGGTAAAGACATGCATGGTAAATGCATTTGCAATGTAATGGTCGCGTTGCAAAGGCATGCGTGATTCCGCCATACATCCAACTATGGCCCGCATTACGATGTCAGGCGGAAGGCCATCAGACAGCTCATCGGTGGCGTTCCACCCGACAACTGAAGCATCGGTCCAACCACACTATTATGATAGGGGTTGGTCCGACTGATGCTTGCGGGGGGAATCTGGTCCGCCTCTGACAGGCTCAAGGAGCCCATCGGGGCAGAGGGCAGATCGTAATCCCCAAAATGGAGGCGGTGCCTGCTAAGGCACCTCCGCGGGGATTACGGTGCACGTTTCTTACAGCCTTTCTATGGCGTTCCGACAGCCATAGAAAGGTTGTCGGAAACGGACTGTGGGGGCCCCTAGCAGGGTCCCTGTCCCCCGCGGTCTCTGCCATGAGGCCTGCCCCCCAAATATCCATGCATCATGTGGCAGGCACCGTGTGGTGCCTGCCACATGTTGTATGGATGTTTAAAAAGTGTGTATTTCCTATTGCAGCTTGTGCTGCAGCCCGCAGCACAAGCACAATAGGAAAGATACACTTTCCGACTGCTGTGAAGGCAGTTGCATCCTAATATGGGAAGCAGGACCGCCGACTCCTTGTCGGACGGTCCCGTTTCCGACACAATGCCGGTCAGACGCTCGGCTGACTGGCATCATAATGGGGCCCTCTGTCTTCAGACCCATATTGTGGAAAACTCAGTACTGTGTTGGTTTATCAACATGCTGGCTAGATGCTGGGGGTGTGCTATAACCGCATTGTGTTTTTATGCATCATGCTACCCAAGTCTATGGTTACAGTAGAGCAGAGGGAGCACCGTCAACATGTCAGGCACTTTTGAGTCATGCTCATTAAGTTCTATTGAATGGTAGTTTTTAAACATATGTACCTTTAAGAATTTTTTATTGTAAAGTAGATCACATCTAGTATGTTTTTTTTAAGGAACTGCTAGTTCTACCACAGGACATTCAGTGTCAACAGTTCCTCTGAAACAGGGTTATGCCAAATGAAGATTATATTATATGTATTAGTCTTGTGGAAAGTTCATTGTCACAGGTGCATTTCAAATATTACGATGGTGTCTCCAGGATGAACTTTAATTATTACTTATTCATAAAGTGATGCATTAAAAGCAATGTAATAGATAATAAACTCAGTCTTCTAAGTCATATAATAGTAACCTTTTTCTGTCTCCTTGTACTCTGATGAGTTAGATGGTATGTTTAGTGTTGGTAGTTTGTGATATACAGAGACAGATATTTTACTGATAATTTAAGCCCAAGCTATATCTTTGTTCAAACCATTTATATTAGTCTATGGATGAAAAATCCAACATTTTTCTCTTTTGGACAAATCACTTTGGTTGTTGGTTTTCCATTTTTCAATGATGCCCCAATGCAGATCTTCCTATTAATCACCTCTTCTGGTGTAGTCTGGTTGTTAATCTTACACAACAGATGTTAGATTAAGACCATCTTCAATCAATTAGCCAATGAGTCTGCTCAATACATAGTATTCAGAACTCAAATCAAGTCAATTAACAAAAACAAAAGAAAGAAGAATGGGTGAGGCGTCGACCTTTCAGTCTCTATTGCGTCAAATCACTGAGACCATCTTCAGGACAATAGGTGGATCATATGAAATTTCTTGACCCCTTGATAAAATAATTCAGTTTGTTGATTTGAAATTGGAGAATCCAATTTGTTTGGATGTTCGACTGCGACCATTTTGCGGATGCGGTGGTGTTCCTTAAAATAAGAAACATATTCTTCCTTCTTGCTTTGAAAGTGCTATTTGAATCACTCCATTTGCTTAAATCAACAAACCGAGGATCTCGCTTTCTTGACCTGCAGAGGGACTGCTGCTGTGGGTAACACTCCACTCAACCAACAGCCCAGTTTCTCACATTTTCTAATTGTTATTCCAGTTTACCTGTGGCCACATAGGCACACAATTGTGCAAGCTACATGGTCACTGCCACAGTTCAGAAATACTCTTTATTCCCAGGGTCTTCCTAGGCCTAAGTATGTGGTTTTACAAGGGTTAGTATTTTTTTCACACCCCACAGTACCCACAAAAGTGGTGTCTTTCCACTGGTGGTAGACCCCAGAGTATTGGGGCCAGTTTTGAAAAGGGGTGGTCTCAGTCACACATGTATGATGTGCTCTCTGATATGCTTCTTGCATTTGAATGCAAAAAGTGGGTTATCCTATTTAATTTTGGTTGTATTGAGGGCAGTTGCGGCCGGCATGGTTCGCGGATGCGGACACGTGGGGGGTTGCAAGGGAGGGTGGGGGGAAACAGTAAAAAAAATAATGAAAGAAACACTTACCCTGCCGCGCCGGTCCCTCGTCTCTGCCCCTGCTCTCCTCATCAGATGGAGGCACAGGAAGCACAGAAAAGGCTCCCCTGTTGCAGCATTGTGATTGGTAAGCACCCAGGCTCCCCTGACCAATCACAATGCTGCAACGTCCTGGTTCTACGCTCAACCAGGAAATGGGGGCCTGGGCTTGTTCTCCACGCAGGCTGTAATGCAACCTGCATGAAGAACGGGGAAAGTGTGCATGACAGGTTTGGGCGCCCCGAGAGGGCCGACCAAACAGTCACTACGCACTTAGGAGTGGGCAAACCACTCCTCCCCTGCCTTGCTCTGAGAGCAGAGCAGTCCTGCCCACCCGCACTATGGGAAAGCATCAGGAAACATAAAATGATAATAACTCAAAGTTATTATCATTTTATGTTTCCTTTACTTTGCAGTGCTCTACTTAAAAGCAGTGGTGTGACGCTCCTCCGCCATAGGGGAGGAACTGCCCCTGATTGAGGGCACAATTATTTGTGTTTATCTCTGTGCATTGTCCATGTCATAGTAGGCCAAATGTAGTTACCCAGGTGAGTTTCTCATCCCCTAATTTTGGATGGTTCTCCAGGAGGGAGTCCCTGTTGCCATTTGCTGCTCTATTTCTAGATCTATACATTAATCTTTTCGGATATTGTCTAGCCTCTAATTTCTTAGCAATGGATTCTGCTTGCATATGGGAAGATGTAATCCCAGAACAAATTCTACTTATGTGAAGGAATTAACCATGGGGCACCAACTACCTCAGTGCTCTTCGTTGACTATTGTAAAAGCGGAGGAGGGTAGTTCTTAGTGGTGAGTTTGTAATGCACTTTGTTATTCCATAATCCTGAAGTCCAGTAAGGGCAGACTATATCTGTTGTGCGTCATGGTAAACCATAGGCTGTGGTCTCTACTGTTGATCCATTTGTCATATTCAGTGACTTGTGTTTGTCATCTTCCAAGTTATGAAAACATCATCAATGTATCATTCCCATAATTGTATATTTTATTTTCAGTGGATATGAGTCAGAATAGATGTTAAGCTCAAATTGATGTATAAATAAATTCTGTAGGATTTTGGAAAATTAACTTCCTTCTGTTTGAAGAAAACAATGTTCTTCAAATTTGAAGTAATTCTTTTTCAATGAAAGTTCTGGTGGTGTCAGAAATTGGTAGGGCTTAAATACCGTCTCTGAGCACCACGTGAGGGGCTGAAACAAGCAGTGCTGACTTCCTCCAAAGGTTTTGGGTGGATTCACCCCCAAGAAAATTTTTAGAAATTTGGGTCAAATAGTCTATTTTACAACACTATTTTCACAGTTCAAGACACTACAATGGAAACCTTAGCACTTCGTCCTGGTCCTCCGAAGGTAGAAAAAAATAACAAAATTGCAACTTTTTTCAAGTGCTTGAAAGGTTCCTCCTGGTCAGCCCTGCTGCCCCCACCTCCTCAGGGCAGACTTCTAAGCACCAGGTCTCTCCACAGGAATGCCTCCTCTCTGTGGACAACTAGACCCACTTGGAGTCAGGAGTCCTTTGCTTTTTGTGTTGCTGAAGCAGGCAAACTGGAGGCCAAACACTTGACCTTTGGAAAGAAGTTCCAGCCACTGGCTACCAGCAAGAGTCAAGAGTCCCTGAATAAGTCATCTTCTTCCATTAAGAGTCAGTAGTCCTCTTCCAGCATGACCTTCTTCTTCTGGTTCTTCTTGTTGAATCTTCCCATGTCCAGAACTGTTCTGAGGAGGTGGTGGATGAGATTCCACTTGTAACCTTTGAACTAGCCCATGACTGGAGAAATTGTACCGCACAATCTTAACTATTTTCTCACATTCCTCACTGTAGGAAGGTGGAATCTGACTATATGGTTGCCCCCATTTTTTTTATGGTGTTTTGCTGGTTTATGACTTAGTTGGACTGGGATCCTGCTATTCAGGGCCCCAGTCTATCTGCTTTCTCTGTAAAAGGTTTCCATGTGCCTTAGGCACATCTCTGATTGGAATCTGGAGTGCCCTTATAAGTCCCTAGTATATGGTATACTATGTACCAAGGGCATAGGTACCTCAGAGGCCTGCCAGGGGCTGCAGCATGTATTATGCCACCCCTGGAAGGCCATCCAAACTGACACCACAGGTCTGCTACTGCAGCCTGGGTAAGGTGGTGCATGCACCTCTTACTGTGATATAGGTTACCTATATCACTAAATACATACACACATATAAACCTATAAGTCACTCCTAAGGCAGGCCTTATCAATCCTAAAGGCAGAGTGCATGGTTCCTATGTGAGAGGGTGCCCCTGCATGAGCAGGGCCCCTCTGCAGCGTTCGGAGACCATCTCTGATGCTGTTTGTAGTGCAGCCTGACCATATACTCTTAAGCGCATTATATCCTCGCGGTAAAATGCTAACTTTAGAATGGCTGCACCTAAACATGTCGTGTTTGGTGTCAAACATCTTGGAATACTACCCCCCGCCAATCCTGGTGGCGGGGGTAGCATTCCACCCTTCTAGAGGGAAAGTACATGTTAACTCTGGCTTACCCGGTAACTTCTTTCTGAAGCCCTGGCATCACAAAATGGATGCTGCTGCCACAGACACAAGTCTGGCCTCCTGCTGCTGGACGAAACTCCGGCAGGGGAGGCCTGGACAATAGGTTTCCTGTTGCAGGGAGGTGTGACCACCTCCCCAGACAGGATAATGTGTATTGGGGCTGGGTGGGTGCACTCTTAGAGTGCTTTGAAGTCCTGCACTGGGGGAGCAAAAGGCTCCTCTGTGCATATGCCAGTTCAAACCAGCTCAGGGGCTACCTGCCCCTGCTCTGGCGCGAAACTGGACAAAGGGAAGTGGGTGTAGCCACCCCCTCCCTTGACCCTCCCATAGGTGGGGTCATAGAGTTAGTCCCTCCCTGTTTTACTGGTTAAAATGGGGAACCCTTGCCACAGCAAGATTAGATATCCCTGGACTAAACTTTGAAACTGAATCCTGGACCTTCGACGCTCTACATCACGATTAGAGGACTGAAGAATCTCCCTTGGGGTCAAGGAGTGACTCCCCTGCTTGGCAGGCACCAAAAACGATAACGACAGTCGCAAACTACGCCGCTCCCGCCGGAGTCCGAAGTCCCTGCAGCCCAAGAAGTGGATTTCCTGACTTCTCCAAGGCCATCGTGAGTCCCCAGCGAAGCTGAGGCAAGTGGACCCCACGAGTGACGAGGAACCGCGACCCCTGGGTACCGTGCACTATTGTCGAGTGCAACCCCTTCACAACGTTCTACGAACCTGTGCTTTGGACCACGTGTGGTCCCAACCTCCAGCAGGAATCCCTCTGAAGATCAGAGGCCTACACCGTCCCGAGTGACCGTGGGCCCCTGTTGAGTGATTCCGCCCGAGGTGTCTTCGCGATCCCTTGCCAGCCGGCTCGTGGGTCCCCAGAAGACTTTCTAAAGAAACCAAAGGGCTCCCCTGGTTGCTCCAGGCCTGCCCTGACTTACCCTCACTGGGTGAGTTCCCCAGACCTTGCTGGTCTGCACCATCGACGATCTTCAGCTACATCGAGACTTGCCGTTGCCAAGGCTTGTTGGGTCCAATCCGGTCGCCGACACCGCAGCACTCGACAAACATCGTGTACCAGCCCGAATCCTGCTCCTGGTTGCCGACAACGCCTCCTGGACCTCGTGGCTGCAGAAACGAGACGACTGTCAACGCACCTGAAGCACTCGACATCGGTGGGCATCTGTCCATCGCCTTCCTGGTCACTGGCTAGTGACCCAGACTCTGTCCCCTCTGCTTTCAGGTTCACCAGAACTCCGATCCACTCTTGGATCCACCCGGACACTTTTCTCTTGGCCGCCAGCAGCACTTTGCAGCAGATCGCCATTCGAAACGACGACGAAACCCGACCCCGAAAGGCACCTATGCACCCGGCTTCCCTGGGTGAGGTAACACGAGTACTCCGGTGCTCCCGTGGGTAGAGACTCTTCAAAGTCCTAGATCTCAAAGGGTTTTGTCCTAGTCCTCTTTAAAGTGTCCCTTTCCTCTATTTTCCCGATCCCGACTTTCTCCATAGAAGTTAACGGCGTATCGCGGTTGTGTATTTACACTGCACGCGTCTCCCGTGGGTCCCCTGTGTCACTACCTTGGGTGGTTCCTTGTGGTCCAAGCACTTCTAGAGGCTCTAGGCCTAGTGTCTAGTTCAGTCGTGGTTCGCATACCACTTTATTGGTATATGGTTTGGTACGCCCCTAGGGCCCAAACGTGTATTTGTGCTATTACTGTGATTTAAGATCTTATAACCTATGTATTTCGAACTCTAGCCTCATAAAGAGACTAGAGGGGTGTGTTTAGTAATAAATACATATATTTTGAATATATACCTGGTGTGGTGCTCTTTCATTTGGTCACTCAAGAGATTATAGACTGGTAAAACAAGCTGCTTTACATTCCTTCAAGACTTAGCCTGAAGGCTGCTCTCCACAGCTACCACTAGGATAGCTTTCAATAAGGTTGTCTTTAACCTACCTACCATAAGAGTCGATTTGGACTGGTGCAAGGTGCCCACTATAATTAGTGGACAGCATATGCCAGGCCAACTTCTCACATTGGTGTGCAGCGTGTGGGATTCCAGCTTGCTATTGTTTTACCAGATAATCTCAATTGAATTGATCAACTGAAAACCACTAAAGGTACCTAAGGTACATATAATTTAAGCTTAGAATAACAGTAAGTTCTACTGAACTTAGAGTTGTGTGTTAAGGGATAGCACAACCCTTTCTACAACTCAAGAGAGTTTAGTAGGCCACACTAGAGTAGGTAGTGCATACACCACACCACACTAGTAATGTCCTTAAAAGCAGGATCCAAAGATGCCTTGCAGGAAGCCATTGAGCTTCCACCCTCCAAGTATGACACACTCCCATTCTTGGAATTGAGAGCTTTGTGTAACGTGAGGAAATTAAGGACAGGCCAAAGTCCCACCACCCAACACCTCCAGGAGTTGTTGGTGGCTTATGATCTTAGTAAGTCTTCAGAGACTGAAGGGGTAGGAGCAGAGGGTGGGCCAGCAGATGAGGAAGGGGCCAGGGGTACCACTACCCCCAGCCCCCTCTGAAACTGACCAGGAGGGTGACAATGACCCTGACCTGGAGAACCCAATCCCTTCTGGGGAAGATGAAGATGAGGATCTAGAGAACCACACCTTTGTCCCCCCAGGAAGGATTATGAGTGTGCCCAGAAGGTCTAGGTCTCCTTCTCAGGAGTCTAACCACTCTGGCACCTCAATAGGGAGCTCTGTCTCATCTCATAGGAGGGAATCCTCTCATGAGAGAAGAAAGAGGCTGGTCCAGTATGAGGAAACTCAGCTGGAAATCAGAAAAAGCAATTGGCTTTAGATAGGGAATCCCTAGATCTCCTTAGAGAGAGAAGAAAGTTGGGACTAGAGTCCCATGGTGGCAGCAATATCCCTAGAGATAGGGAAAGGTCTTATGACCATAGAAACCTAAACAAGATTGTCCCTCCCTACCAGAGTGGGGATGACATCCACAAATGGATAACTGCACTGGAGAGGGCCTGTAAAGTTCAGAAGGTCCCCCAGAGGCAGTGGGCAGCAATCTTGTGGCTCTCCTTTGCAGACAAAGGTAGAGACAAGCTCCTCACTGTAAGAGAAGAGGATGCTGACAATTACACAGTCTTGAAGAGTGCTCTGATAGATGGGTTTGGCCTAACCACTGAACAGTATAGGTTGAAGTTCAGAGACACCCAAAAGCTCAGACTCAAGACTGGGTTGATTTTGTAGATTGTGCTACAAATGCTCTGGAAGGTTGGATACATGGCAACAAAGTGCATGACTTTTTAGGATTGTACAATTTGATTATGAGGGAGCAGATCCTTAATAATTGTCAAAACCAGCTTTTGCACCAGTATCTGGTGGACTCTGATCTGACCTTTCCCCAAGAATTGGGAAAGAAGGCAGACAAATGGGTCAGAACCAGAGTAAAAACTAGAAATCAGGGTGGTGACCAGAAGAAAGATTCTACTAAGTCCCAAGAGAAAGGTGGGGATAAATCTAAGGATAAGTCCCCTACAGGGCCCCAAAATTCCTCTTCTGGGGGTGGGTCCCAAACTCCTTCCTCTCCTGAAAAGAAACCATATTGCCATGTCTGTAAAAAGCCTGGGCACTGGAAAACTGATCCCAGTTGCCCCAGGATTGGCAATAAAGAAAATGTTCCTCCCACAACTACTACCACCCCTCCTGGTACTACCAGTAGTAATCCTCCAGTTGGGAGTAGTGCACCCAAAAAGTTAGGTGCTTTTGCAAGAGGAACAGAGGTGGGCCCTAGTTTAGACAGGGACCCCTCAACAGACTCCTCTGACTCTGATGGTGGTATAAGATTTGCCACCTTTACCATGGGTCCCATAGCATTGGGCAGGTACAGACTGGAGCCAATGATTAATGGTCAGAAAGCTGTGGCATTTAGGGACACAGGGGCTAGTGTCACCATGGTGGCAGGGAAACTAGTCCCCCTCACCAGCTTTTACCTGAGTTTAAATACCAGGTGACCAACATTGATGGTGTCAGAACAGATCACCCCATGGCCATAGTCAATCTCAGCTGGGAGGGGGTCACAGGCCCAAAAGAGTGGCAGTGTCCCCAACCCTACCTGTAGATTGCCTGATGGGCAATGATTTGGAAATTTCAGCCTGGGCTGAAGTTGAACACCAAACCCATCTTAGGATGTTGGGCGTCCCTGCAAAGGTTAGTGGGGCTGTGATGGCCACAGCCCCAGCCCAAGAATTTGGAGAGATGGAGCCTGAAAGAATGGCCCACTCTCCCCAAAAGAGAGCACAAGGGTTGAAGAAAAGTCTTCTTCCCCCAGACAGTAGGTAAGGGTCAGCCTCCTCAGGGAACTGACCCTACCCCTAGTGAAGGAACTGCCACAGAGGTAGTCAGGCCTGGCCTGGCCACACCCCTGATGGCAGAGGACCCTTCCAAGGTGGTACCCAGTCTGGAGCAGGTAACCTGCCCCTCTCTACCCTGCCTCAGTCAGCCCAGGGCTGCAGAGGTCAGGGAGGTCAGTGGACCCTCCCGGGCCCCCTGTCCAGAGGAAGCCCCCATCAGCAGATTAGGGGCACCCAGTCTAGTAGCCCTAGCCAGGTGAAAATTCCTCTACACACTGAGGGATCCCCCATACCTTTATGTAGGGACCTCCCCCAGAAGGACTCTGGTAGGCAAGGGCAAACCTGGGACCAGAAGGTTCCAAACCTGCCATGTCCCTCCAGTGTTCCATCCAAAGGGACCCAACCCCCAGCTGTAGGCAGCCAAAGGTTGACCCTTAGAGCAAAGTGCAACTCAGTCATGGAAAGACAGGCATACATGGTGACCAGTGATCTGAGGAAGCTGAGGCCAACATTCCTAGGGCCTCACTTCCCTACTCAGACACCTCACCAGCCTTGTACTTTACCTAAGCACACCAGAGGTAGTGATTCCCCATGGTGGAGACCCTCTCATACCCTTAGGGTGAGGGATTGCTTAGTGGACCATAACATAGGGGGCAACCATGCTAGTGCAGGTGCTTCCTTATATGGCCACTTAGTCAATATAGGCTCAACTGGCCAAGGTTAGCCTTATCTCCTTTCGTTTGGGGGGGTTATGTAGGAAGGTGGAATCTGACTATATGGTTGCCCCCATTTTTTTTATGGTGTTTTGCTGGTTTATGACTTAGTTGGACTGGGATCCTGCTATTCAGGGCCCCAGTCTATCTGCTTTCTCTGTAAAAAGGTTTCCATGTGCCTTAGGCACATCTCTGATTGGAATCTGGAGTGCCCTTATAAGTCCCTAGTATATGGTATACTATGTACCAAGGGCATAGGTACCTCAGAGGCCTGCCAGGGGCTGCAGCATGTATTATGCCACCCCTGGAAGGCCATCCAAACTGACACCACAGGTCTGCTACTGCAGCCTGGGTAAGGTGGTGCATGCACTCCTTACTGTGATATAGGTTACCTATATCACTAAATACATACACACATATAAACCTATAAGTCACTCCTAAGGCAGGCCTTATCAATCCTAAAGGCAGAGTGCATGGTTCCTATGTGAGAGGGTGCCCCTGCATGAGCAGGGCCCCTCTGCAGCGTTCGGAGACCATCTCTGATGCTGTTTGTAGTGCAGCCTGACCATATACTCTTAAGCGCATTATATCCTCGCGGTAAAATGCTAACTTTGGAATGGCTGCACCTAAACATGTCGTGTTTGGTGTCAAACATCTTGGAATACTACCCCCCGCCAATCCTGGCGGCGGGGGTAGCATTCCACCCTTCTAGAGGGAAAGACATGTTAACTCTGGCTTACCCGGTAACTTCTTTCTGAAGCCCTGGCATCACAAAACGGATGCTGCTGCCACAGACACAAGTCTGGCCTCCTGCTGCTGGACGAAACTCCGGCAGGGGAGGCCTGGACAATAGGTTTCCTGTTGCAGGGAGGTGTGACCACCTCCCCAGACAGGATAATGTGTATTGGGGCTGGGTGGGTGCACTCTTAGAGTGCTTTGAAGTCCTGCACTGGGGGAGCAAAAGGCTCCTCTGTGCATATGCCAGTTCAAACCAGCTCAGGGGCTACCTGCCCCTGCTCTGGCGCGAAACTGGACAAAGGGAAGTGGGTGTAGCCACCCCTCCCTTGACCCTCCCATAGGTGGGGTCATAGAGTTAGTCCCTCCCTGTTTTACTGGTTAAAATGGGGAACCCTTGCCACAGCAAGATTAGATATCCCTGGACTAAACTTTGAAACTGAATCCTGGACCTTCGACGCTCTACATCACGATTAGAGGACTGAAGAATCTCCCTTGGGGTCAAGGAGTGACTCCCCTGCTTGGCAGGCACCAAAAACGATAACGACGGTCGCAAACTACGCCGCTCCCGCCGGAGTCCGAAGTCCCTGCAGCCCAAGAAGTGGATTTCCTGACTTCTCCAAGGCCATCGTGAGTCCCCAGTGAAGCTGAGGCAAGTGGACCCCACGAGTGACGAGGAACCGCGACCCCTGGGTACCGTGCACTATTGTCGAGTGCAACCCCTTCACAACGTTCTACGAACCTGTGCTTTGGACCACGTGTGGTCCCAACCTCCAGCAGGAATCCCTCTGAAGATCAGAGGCCTACACCATCCCGAGTGACCGTGGGCCCCTGTTGAGTGATTCCGCCCGAGGTGTCTTCGCGATCCCTTGCCAGCCGGCTTGTGGGTCCCCAGAAGACTTTCTAAAGAAACCAAAGGGCTCCCCTGGTTGCTCCAGGCCTGCCCTGACTTACCCTCGCTGGGTGAGTTCCCCAGACCTTGCTGGTCTGCACCATCAACGATCTTCAGCTACATCGAGACTTGCCGTTGCCAAGGCTTGTTGGGTCCAATCCGGTCGCCGACACCGCAGCACTCGACAGACATCGTGTACCAGCCCGAATCCTGCTCCTGGTCGCCGACAACGCCTCCTGGACCTCGTGGCTGCAGAAACGAGACGACCGTCAACGCACCTGAAGCACTCGACATCGGTGGGCATCTGTCCATCGCCTTCCTGGTCACTGGCTAGTGACCCAGACTCTGTCCCCTCTGCTTTCAGGTTCACCAGAACTCCGATCCACTCTTGGATCCACCCGGACACTTTTCTCTTGGCCGCCAGCAGCACTTTGCAGCAGATCGCCATTCGAAACGGCGACGAAACCCGACCCCGAAAGGCACCTATGCACCCGGCTTCCCTGGGTGAGGTAACACGAGTACTCCGGTGCTCCCGTGGGTAGAGACTCTTCAAAGTCCTAGATCTCAAAGGGTTTTGTCCTAGTCCTCTTTAAAGTGTCCCTTTTCTCTATTTTCCCGATCCCGACTTTCTCCATAGAAGTTAACGGCGTATCGCGGTTGTGTATTTACACTGCACGCGTCTCCCGTGGGTCCCCTGTGTCACTACCTTGGGTGGTTCCTTGTGGTCCAAGCACTTCTAGAGGCTCTAGGCCTAGTGTCTAGTTCAGTCGTGGTTCGCATACCACTTTATTGGTATATGGTTTGGTACGCCCCTAGGGCCCAAACGTGTATTTGTGCTATTACTGTGATTTAAGATCTTATAACCTATGTACTTCGAACTCTAGCCTCATAAAGAGACTAGAGGGGTGTGTTTAGTAATAAATACATATATTTTGAATATATACCTGGTGTGGTGCTCTTTCATTTGGTCACTCAAGAGATTATAGACTGGTAAAACAAGCTGCTTTACATTCCTTCAAGACTTAGCCTGAAGGCTGCTCTCCACAGCTACCACTAGGATAGCTTTCAATAAGGTTGTCTTTAACCTACCTACCATAAGAGTCGATTTGGACTGGTGCAAGGTGCCCACTATAATTAGTGGACAGCATATGCCAGGCCAACTTCTCACACTCACCCTCCTTTTGGAACACTTTCTCTTTGCCTTAAGGTAAAATAACACAGGAGCCCAGGTTTCAACACAGCATAGCACAGCCGCCACCAGACAGACCTGTCTTAAGCTCCTTAGTTATTCACCTATTTAGAAGAACTCTCCTCTTATCCGACTGGACAAACTATGATGGAACCCTAACTGTCTCAGAGGATCCTGGCAATGAATAAGATTAGCCATCCAAGTAATAACCAAGTCAATAGTGATAGGGCTAATGCTGTACAAGCCACAGTACAGCAGGGGGAGTCTGGCTCTACTACTCCAGTCAGGACTCCTCAAACATCCAGTGCATTTCACTCCCACCTGGTTCTTTTTTCACAGAATCATTCCTCAACCTTTTAGGCTCAGGGACAATAAAGGCAATATGTTTTCCTGACACTTGAAAGTAGTTCTAAAACCTTGGATTAAGGAAAAAGCAGGTCCAAGCCTCAATCTTTTTCCAGGCTGACAGCTCATAGGAGGCAGATATTCTATGATGGTTCTTGAAGTCTCTCTCAAACTTCAGTTCAGTTCTGATGAGCTTTTGATGGAAAGCCACTTTTATAAAAGCTACTTTTGCACTTTACAGTAGTCGGTGAGTGATGATACCGAGATCCAATTGTTTCAGAATCCCGCAGCCCACCTTCCCCCATTTACAGTATTTTGTGAGCATGTACATTACCGCTATCTATCCCATAAGCCTTTGCCGTGGCAGAACCCTTTCACTATAACTCCTAAACTCCACCCTGGTCTTACCTTATTGGCTTCTGTTCTTCCTCTGCTCTCGTTTAGGGAATTATTTCTTTCTTTTTGTTTAAGCTCTCCAAGAGAGTGCATGTGTTGTACAGCTATCACACTCATGTTCTTTTCTCCCCCCACACTCTCTTGTCCATGTGCCTTTTTCTCTATATCCACAGGCATGTTGCTTTTTCTTGCCTATTGGCTTCTGCCCTCAATCCGCTCCCCAGAGCTCCATGTAGCTGTGACCTGTCCTCTCTCTTGTTGCTTCTCCCCCGTCCATAGTGTTGTTACTTCACTCCCTTCCCAGCCCTGGCCCAACCTAACCCACTCACCCATACAATTCTTTGTTTTAGAAAAAAAAATAACTTTCACAGTAGGTTTTAAAACAGTGCGTTTGCGCTACTTTTGAAACATTTCCCGGTCCATCTCAGATATTGGTCAATAAAAAATAGTGTTCTTTTGTAGGCATGTGCATGCGTATTGAGCTAATTCGCTAATGGGGGCAACCCTCCAATAACAAACATTCCTAGCATCTACTGTGGATATCTGTTTGGGGATTGCAGTCCCCACACAAGTTTCAAGTTTCAAGTTTATTTGTGTATGATTTTGGAACTCCAAAGAGATCCACACAATTTAACAGGCCAACAACATATAAATACAACATTTTATAAAACAAGGTTTCTACAGTCATTATAAAACATCAGATAAAACCAAAATTGATAATTATAGCCATCATATAAATGTATATTAGTACATATTTAAAAAACACTTAAAAAGTTAAAAATCCTGTGACAAAACATTTCATTTGGTGGTTCATAAATAGAATCTATTAGTGCAGAGGCCGAAAGGATAGATAATTGTAGACAGATTGGTTTCATCCATTTACGCCGATACAATAATAGAGCGGGGCAGATAAATAGCACATGATTAACATCCTGGATAGAATTATTACACAGATTACAAATTGGAGAAGAACCATACCATTTAGATAGTACATTGTTCAACGGGAGCATACCCTGCCTCAATAATAGCCAAAGCGGCGCACTCCATGGGGCAGGTTCCAAGAGATATAAACCTGTGCTTTTTTATCACACAGGAATCTGTGGCCGGGTGGGTACCTCTCTTTAAAATACGAGCTTCCTTATCCCTGGTAAAACTTAATTTCCAAGTGGCCTGCTTCAAAGTGGCCCTTAATTGATATAGCGATAGAGTAAAAAGTAGGGATTCATCCAGTTGTAGCAAATCAACTGCAATTCTAAAATTTTTAACAATTAATGACTGCTCCTTTAAACTTTCTAATATTTCTTTTTGGATTAAAAATCTTAGTGTGCCAGGATCACCCTTTACCAGACTTGTAACCCACTGCACTATCCCTGCAAGACCCTGTACCCAACTACTTCTTAAACCAAACTCTAACCTTAGTGCAGCCACGGGGCAAGCAGTGTTAACTGAGGCTAGGCTCCTCAAAATTTTGCCTTCTGTTGTATTTAAAAAGACCATTTTTCTATATCAAGTAATTCAATACCATACAGCAGGGAAGCAGGAATTTTTGCACGAAATACCTCTAATAAAAGTGCAAAATGTCTTTTTCCAGTAGATCTGTATAGGAGCCCAAGCTTTTCCCCTGTGTAGTAGCTTTATAGATGTTATTTTCTATATGGGCTTTATCACTTAGGTTACCACACACCGTTTTTCCCAAGAAAACGTAAGATTTTACAAATTCCAATTTTTGTCCACCTACAGACCAAACAAAATTCTCATACTGGAGCTTTTTTCTTCCATGCATGCACATTATTTTACTTTTAGATACATTAATCTTTAAATAGTGAGCCTCTGCAAATTTATATAGTGCCTGCAGACGACTATTCAATCCCTTAGGTGTTAAATCCAAGATTAAAATGTCGTCAGCATAAAGTAAACAAGCGATCGGTTTTCCCCCTAGTAATGGGGCGATGCCACACGATTCGGAAGCAGGAATCCAAGGCAGATGTGTACCATTGGATATGAGACATTCTCCCCTTTCCACTGGTAACCTACATGTTTAGGTTCCTTCCCAGCGGTGGCAGAAAGAAAAATTCCTGCCAAACACTCCCATCCCTGGGTGACTGATTATGCCCTCTTGTCAGTCCAATCACACTGGCCAAGAAGGGAAAATACTAATGAGATCCTTGCCCCTTGAGGGGTGTTGACCAATGCCTGAGGGGACGATACCCCCACAACAATAAACATACCTGGCATCGAGTGGGTTGTCTTGCTCTGTGATTGCAGTCCCAGACGCAGTCCCGAGCAGGAACCACCTTTTTGGGAAAGGGATCTCTGGAAAGGGGACTTTCCCTTTCCAGTGATGCCTCTCCCATCACTGAAGTTCCCCGCAGATGGGGGGAATACCATTGGAGGCATGAAGCAGTTCTCACATACTCCTAACTGTGTGTCTTATGGTGGGCTAATGATCTATTCACACTGATGACATCGATTGGGACGGGGGACCCGTCAAAAAGAAATCGAGGGAAGCCTTCTGTGCAAGCACTAGCACTGATTGTTCCTCCTGCCACCCACCCTGAGGTAAAGTGTTGACATAAACGGTTCGCCCTCTGCGTTAAAGCAGTTAATCACAAATAAACCTTTCCAAAGGAAAAACTAAAACAATATATACAGTGAAAATAACACTGTGTAGCGTTGCTACAGGGTCATACTAGTGTTAATATTTAGCATTTTCCCACTTTTAGATATTAAGCACCTAGCCCTGCGAGCTGCAAGGCACAAATAGGGGTGAATTTGCTAATGTTTTAAACATTGTTTTTTATATATGTGAATGGTTTATTTTGATTTATTTCTGCAGCGATTCAGACTGTAGTCATCCAGAGTAAAATTGTTTGCCTGGTGTCGGCTTTACACTCATTTGTGTAGGTAGTGTAGATGTACACTGCAGCCCATATGGGACATTTAATTTTTATGCTGCTCTCATATCACCTGAGCCAAGTTACAATGGACTCACAAGATAAATAAGCCCTTTGGGTTTAACCAATTTCCCACCATGTTTAAAGGTGAGAGATCATGCACTAGGAGGCAAATTAGCAGTCTCAAAATGCTCTGAGTCAAAAAGCCAGCAAATGCAGTCTACAAAGCGTGATAAATCTGGGGTGACTAAGCAGAAAGGAAAATTTCCTACACTAAAATTATGTCGAGGCCAGCATTATTCTTGTGATGGGTGATATAATGTTGTGGATGCTGAATTGTGTCAGGTTACCAACAAGATGTCGAGATCAGCTTTACACACTCACACTGCCTCTCACTCCTCATCTCCCCTCTTTTTCTCTATACTCACACCTGTCAGGCAGTCTCCTAGAATATGGTCCCCTTAGCTTGCCTCATAATTTCCACTTGTCTTACTAGCTCTTGTCACTAGTCCTGTTCATGCTGCAAGACAGACCTTTCAACACAGTGCAATGTATGTGACAGCTCATTGCCTCATTGGAGGTCTGCTGTGCTTAGATTCCAAGAGCTGGATGTATCAAGCATGTTTCCAGTCCCAAACGGCCCGGTTTGTGACCGGAAAAATGCATTTTGGTATGTATAATTTCCAAATTACGATTTGATAACATGTTACTGAATTGCAGTTTGGAATTACGAATACATACAGATTCGGTATTAGAAAGGGTTGTGTGGTATGTAAGAATGTTTAGTGGCCAAACTGCAGTCGCTAAATATTCACATTTTACCACCTACTTCAAGTAGGTGGTAACCCACTCGCAGGCGGGAAGGGGTCCCCCAAGGGGCCCCTTCTCGTTTGTCAATGCTCGTAAAAACGTTCTTAAGAGCAGACAGTGGTCCCATGGAACACTGTCTTCTCTTAATAAATGAAAAGAAAACTTTTCAATTTTCTTTTTTAAACGCAACCCATTTTCCTTTTAAGAAAACGGACTGCATTAAAAAAAACAATTATTGCTTTATTTAAAAGCATTGACAGGCATGGTTGTCTGCTGACTCCAGCAGGCAACCATCCCTTTGATTTTAGCAATTCCTAATGGGTCGCAAATTGCGACCTACCTCATTAATATTCATGAGGTAGGTCGATTTGCGACTCACCAGGAATTTTCAAAATGAAACTCTATGAGTTTCATACATAATAGCGATTACCTAATTGCGAATAGCAGAAAGTTGCAAATAGGTAATCACTATTCCTAATATTGATATATCCGGCAAGTCCTACCTCAAGCAGAACACACACAGTACATCAGTTATTAGAACAACACATGCTCTGTGTGTCTGGTGGATCGAATTTAGACCCCAGCCTGTCAGACATGGACAGTGTGTGTTCTTTTTCTCCTGTCACTACAACCATCTAGAGACGTGCTGCAGATGTGATGCTGCACGTTCAGCCCTTCTGAATAATAAAGTAGATTAGTGGCACAGCTGTGCTCAGCACCATTAGCAACAAGCCATCGCTTCACTATTCACAGGAAAATGTACAAAACAAGTTCCACATAAGGTCATTTTGTTGTGAAGTGGAACAACTATGTGTCCTTAATGTTGAAGGAACCGGTCTAAGTGCATGCATCCTGGGACATCGCGAAAAATGGAGAGCTTTTTTAGAAAACTAAAAAATTAAAGTACGACATGAGTAATAAATACTTATGAATAGTTGTCATTTATGAGTGATTTGGTGACTAACAAATATTTCCAAGGTATGAAGTCTGTACTATAGACGTCGTAGTTTACACATCTAAGGGTGAGTTATCAGTTTATTTACTTGTTTTTGTCTTTTATACGTGTATGTTTATTAAAAATGTTACAACTTTGTTAACATTGATAATAACTCAACGTGCTATATAAAAATAATACATAAAATAGAGATACAGTTTGCAAACATAGACCATAAAGTAACCATATCTTCCAAACATAAAATTTCTAACCAATCAGAGATTGCTGAGTCAAATATCTTTCATTCTGAGTTGTTCATAAACGTATCCCACAGATCCTTAAAATTCTATCCTGTTTCTGGGGGTGAAAGTTACCCTTTCAAATGATGGTAGCTTAGAGTGTTCAGTGACCCACTGCTCTACATCTGCGTACCTGTTACCTTCACGGTTACGTTACGTATATATTAGACTCTTATCACAGCCTTCTGTACCCATAACTTTGTTAATGAATTAAAACGAGAGACTCTTCTTTAAAGAAATGTATTTTCTCTGTAGAAATAACTGGATTATTTAATACTGAATGAGACTGATGTGCTCAATAAGCTCCCAAAAATCTGCAGTTTCATGTGCACACCCCAAACACACATCCAAGTCATTTAATTGCAACTTTTTCTTTTTTGCTGGTGTTCAGTCAATTTGGAAGCAAATGTTTTGTTGTGATAGGTGCAGGTAACTATGTCAGGGACACTATTTCAATTTCATTTTTTATTGTTATAAGTTAATAAAAACCGTCACAATATTTTACAGATAATACAAAATAAAAACAGTTTTAAATAAAATACTTCATGGTTACTTTTCTGGTTTGTCAATTTCTTAAACGTTCACATTATTATTTCAACAATACGAACTAATAAAATCATTTAGCATCTCAGGTGTTATTGTTTCGTTTTCTTCAAATAAATGAGCGATAACTTTCGACCGAGTTGTTATAAAGTGTCATTGTGCGTGAAGATGATAAGTTACGTTTTATTTCGATTTGTGCAAAATACCAGAGTCCCAGATTTTAAAAGAGTCATATAACTGTCTTCTACTCGCAGTCATCTGGTTGTTTATTCGTTATGCGGACCCGCTTTCTCATACTGGAGGTGTGCCCTCGGAACCCTGTTTGAGTAATTTGTCATGAAATTGCAAACATTTCAAAAGTTTGTAATTTAGCTGAGGGTCCTTAGGGTCAAGGCTCCTCATTATTGCCGTTCAGCAGGTACGAATCCCCTTCTTGTTGAATATCCGTCTTAAAAATGAGAGGCGTGTTTTCTTTAATGCGGGACATATGCAAACCAAATGCAAAAAAATCCTCTTTAAAGGCGCCACATAGCCTGCACGTTTTTGGACCTTTGTATCTGCAGGAGCGTTTGTCCGCTAAGGATGGCAGTACTCCTAGGCGAATAGCCAGTAACTTTTTCTTTAGATACACAGGATAAGTTAAAACAAGCATTGGCATAGCCAATAGGTCTCGCCTTTGGGACCTTATAATTGTTTAGCCATGCAACAGTTGCATAACTAAATACTTATAAGGTCCCAAAAGCGAGACCTATTGGCTACACCATGATAATCGCGGCACCTGCCCTTTACTTTTAACATTAAAAGTAAAGCGCTTTAACATTAAAAGTAAAGCGCTGGTGCAGCGATTATAGCAAAGTAAAGAAATAGATTATTTTTCTATTTCTTTACTTTTGCTATATCGCGGCACCCGCGCTTTACTTTTAATGTTAAAGTAAAGCGCGGGTGCCGCGATTATAGCAAAAGTAAAGAAATAGAAAAATAATCTATTTCTTTACTTTTACTATAATCGTGCACCGGCGCTTTACTTTTAACATTAAAGTAAAGCGCGGGTGCTGCGATTATAATAAAGTAAAGAAATAGATTAATTTTCTATTTCTTTACTTTGTTAGTCATTGCACCCGCGCTTTACTTTTAATGTTAAAAGTAAAGCGCGGGTGCCGCGATTGTAGCAAAAGTAAAGAAATAGAAAAATAATCTATTTCTTCAAAGTTGTGAAAGTGCATCGCAATGCACTTAATGACCCGTGACGCCCGTGCACGCTCACGTGAACGCAAGCTGGTCGCCAGCAAACTGTTGTTTGCACTTCCAAAACCCGCTTACTAAAACTCTCGCCAGAGCAGCGCATGCGCTGGCTCAGGCGAGACCTAAAAAGGTATGCTGCTGGTTACAAGGAGTATTAATCAAGGTGAGGGAAAAAGAAGCTGTGATCCATCCGGCTTCCAGTGGTTAACTCAAAAAATCAAGGAGGGGGAGAATGGACCACTTGTCCTGTGTAACCAGGGTCTCGGTAGCGTTTTGTAGTCCCCTTAAAAACCCTCATATATGTACACAGGGGTAGGCGGTATATCTTGGTTTTCCGCCTTAGTGTACTATTACAGCATCATCATCGGGTTTTGTTTTTGCACATATGCTGTCCTCCACCTGGAGGGAGACCAACTGGTTTATCAGTAGGGTCCAGAGATGAAAAAGAGGGCGTGCGTGTGCTCTTTGAGGTGGTGCAATTAAAATACCCTACATCACAATGTCAGAGAATATTTATTGCAAAAATTTGTGAAGTGGGAAGTTAAAAACAGTGTGGTGCGTGAATAGATCGTGTTACTAATCTACCGCACTATTCATGGTCTAGTGGTCAACATGTTTCAGCCTAGTGATAATTCTATAGGCTTTCGTCATGTTGTGCACAACATGCACTCTTCAAACACGATAGTAATAACAGTATATGTAACTGTTCCAGCTATCCCCTCACAATGTATGAGGAATATGGGTTAAGAATGTCTTTTGACGCACAATATGACAAGAGAAATAGACATGTATGCATTGCCTTCCTGCCATTTCTTCCGTTACAGGTACAGATACGACTGATCTGACCACGAACAATTTGAGTGGTAAGTTGACCACCAATATAGGAGCCACAATACGCTCTCTATCACAAACCGGTCCTGACGAAAGCCTATAGAATTATCACTAGGCTGAAACATGTTGACCACTAGACCATGAATAGTGCGGTAGATTAGTAACACGATCTACTCACGCACCACACTGTTTTTAACTTCCCACTTCACAAATTTTTGCAATAAATATTCTCTGACATTGTGATGTAGGGTATTTTAATTGCACCACCTCAAAGAGCACACGCACGCCCTCTTTTTCATCTCTGGACCCTACTGATAAACCAGTTGGTCTCCCTCCAGGTGGAGGACAGCATATGTGCAAAAACAAAACCCGATGATGATGCTGTAATAGTACACTAAGGCGGAAAATCAAGATATACCGCCTACCCCTGTGTACATATATGAGGGTTTTTAAGGGGACTACAAAACGCTACCGAGACCCTGGTTACACAGGACAAGTGGTCCATTCTCCCCCTCCTTGATTTTTTGTGCTGGTTACAAGGAGACATGTTTGGATTGTCATCCAGGCATGTGATCGCTGCAAAAATTTATTTTTATCTTCCACTAGTGAATGACTTTTTGCTGCGTTGTTGATTACACGGCAGAAAGTGGAATGTGACAGATTTAGATCCCATAAGTTAACTGTATTAGTTTTTTCCAATGATACCAATAAATACTTATTACTCGAATTTGCGTCGTTCATCAGTGACTGCCATAGAGCGCTGTCTAGAGGGCTTGACTGTTTCATATTTTATGCCAGGATATAATTGTGTGGTATCTTCTTGCTGTCTCTTGTTGTGCCAATCCAAGTTCCAAGTGGATTTGCGTGGGTGAAGCGTTACAAGGAAGACCAAAAACACATTTGTAAGTATTTGTTTATTTAATTTATCCAAGATTTTAGCATCTTTGCCGTGCATCACCATGATCGCGTAAGTTAGTGTAGGAAGCAACTTTGCATTGATGACTGCTAGCAATGGCTGAAAAGAGGGTCCTTCAGTTTTTTTACAAGTGCGCAGAAGGCATGTATTAAGGCGTTATTTTTTCTAACCGTATACTGCTGCTGTGCCTGAAAGTTGAAGTTCTCAAATTAGAAGCATAATTATTTATAGATGTTAACCTCTTCTATGCTTGCATTACCTAGTTTGATTTTCAAAGGGACATTGGATCTGTTCCCTATTGACATGGTTTTTGTCTTTGTAATATTGATTTCCAATGTATTAGTCTTTGTAAATACCGCAATATCCTCGATTAATCTTTGGAGACCCACCCTCGTGTGGCTCAGCAACACAATATCATCGGCATATGAAAGATGTGATATGGTCAGTGGACCTAATCTCGGAGCATGGGAGTTTACCCGATCAAGCAGAGGGGATAAATCAGCCATAAAGAGATTAAACAGGTGTGGCGCAAGCATGCATCCTTGCTTAAGGCCCTTGGCAGTTGGTATTCTTCTGGATAATCTTGTACCGTCTGCCACCTTGATTTGGATCCATGTATCAGCATATAACGTTTCAATTACTCTCAAAACATTTTCTTGAATGCCCCATTGTCTTAATTTTCCCCACAGGAGGGTTCGGTCCACCTGATCGAAAGCTGCTTTGAGGTCGATAAAGCAGAATTGTAGTTTTTTCTTTAAGCGTTTGCATTGCTCCGCATACTGTTAGCATGTTAATGGTAGTTCCATACCCTTTCTGGAAGCCCGTCTGTTGAGGTGGAATCAGATTCTTGGTGTTTGACCAATCGGTTAAATCTTCCAGTATCAACGAAGCATAGTATTTAGCTTCCGAATCGATGAGCCCTATTAACCTGAAGTTCACTGGATTTGTTCGATCACCTCCCTTGAAGATTGGGTTTATTATCGACCCCCCCCAGCTGTCTGGAACTATGCCCATGTGTTCCACCTCTTTAAACAATGCCGTTATCGGGTTAGCCCAGTATTTTAGATCCAACTTGTATATTGCTTGCGGAATTCCGTTTGGGCCTGGGGCACCGTCACTTCTGCCAGCCTTGATCGCCTTTTCCACTCTTAATGGTGTACAATGTGCTTGTTCTAAAAGAATTGAGTTGTCACACCGAAGCAATATTTCAGAGTTATTTATAGTGTCCGACTTGATAGCTTTGTTGATTTTGTGTAGTGGATGCTGCTCTTCATTAGCAAAGATCTTTATCAAGTAAGCTGTCCAGTCTTTTTCGGTGACATTTGATGCATTCATTACTCTTGCTTCCCTGCCTATGCCATTTATTGTTGTCCAGAAGACTTTGGTGTTTGATTGTTTGTAGTTGTACAGTAGCTTAATCCAGAAATCTTCTGTCGTTCTTCTCCTCTCCTGCCAGAGATGTTTCTTGTATTCCTTCTTCAATTGTTTTAGTTTCTCCCATGCAGCCGTTTGTGTTCCGTATTTTCTGGCCTTCCTCATCTCCCTTCTCAGTTCCTTCTTTGGTTCTAGCGACGTGTAGATGTTTTGGACCCTCTTGATGTTGTACTGGGCGCTGAATTTGTCAACTGTGTCATAAACTCAGTCCAGTCTTTTAGTGCAGTAGTATATGATGACGCTATACTGGCCTCCATAATCAATTTCACTTTGTCTGCTAATTTTGAAAGTAAGTGATGTGACCAGTTCAGTCGTTTTAGGTTTGTTTACTGCGCTTCCTCCACTAACTACAGGTGCTCATTGGTGGCTGTCTGTGGTTTTGTTGATAGCTGTTAGAAATGGGATTTCTGGTTGGCTAGGGCATGCGCCTATGCTAGGCAGAAACCACCACTCTAGTCAGGGCAAGGGAGTTACACGCTGAAGATAACCCCTGCTCACCCCCTTGGTAGCTTGGCACGAGCAGTCAGGCTTATCCCAGAGGCAATGTGTAAAGCATTTGCGCAACACAAACACACAGCAGCGACACACTAGGCACACTACAAAAGAGACTTCACGCAAGGTTATATAAAAAAATAGCCTTTGTATTATCATAAACACATTAGAATCATAACCACACAATATACACTGTGCCAACTGGCACCAGGTAGTAATTCACAGGGGATTATGTACATGACAGGGCCAATCGGGCCACTGTCAGAACCATAAGAACAGGTAGTAAAACACAACCAGTAACTACTGGCAAAATACTGTACTCAGCATCATCACAAGCAACATAAACGCATTATGTCTGCATCACATTGGGCATAAACATCATAGCATGACATTTGGCATAAACACATTATGCATTAGCATTAGGCATCACATTAGGCATACATCCTAATAACCAGCGGTGCACCCCAGTAACACTAGGAAGGTGCACACATCCTCTGGGGGCCTTATGCCACACCAGGACACCAAATGACCCTAGGCCAACTGGCCTTCCTCAGGGTCCCATCTGGGCTGTCCCGTATGCCCTTTGTCCAAAAGTCAGGGCGCTAAATCATAGGACCTTCCAACTGGCCCTCTGGCTGCTTTGGCAGCGAAGACAATGTAGCCTCAGCCACGTGCGCAAAGTAGAAGGGTGGGGGTGCAACCCACCCTGGTCTCCTCAAAAAGACTGCCCCCACGTTGCAGCGGCCCGTGCTCTGGTGGCGCCGCTGAAGGAATAGACTCCAGCACCAAAAATGTGCAATTTCTGCCCCACTCACCGGGACTCTAAACTGCCATGTGCCCACGTTGCAGCTGCCCGCAATCAGCGGTGCAGCTGTAAATAACCAGTGCCTGATTTGAGCCCCACTCACCAGGGCTCTCCGTGGACTTCTCCGGTCTCTGTCTCAGGATGAAGGCAGAATTTCAGGCACTGACAGTGTGCCTCGGCAGGCCCCGCTCATGGGACCTCTCCTGGTCTGCCCCGGTCTCCCTACTGGGGCCATCGATCCCCGGGGGCTCACCTCTCTCTCCAAGAGGCGGGAATGGAGCCCGCAAGGCTCCGACTCCTCTTGGCAGCACGCGGGGCTCCCAGCGGCACACGGGGGCCCCTCCTTCCTCCAGACACAGTCTGCCTCATGGCCGCGTCGCGCTGCCTCGCCTCCGGCTGGCCGTCAGCTTCCTTGTCCTGGCTCCGCCTACAACCAGGCACGGGCGCCTGACTTCCGGGTCACGTTGGCTCGGGAACGCGGATCGTAGTCTCCGCCGTGCACAACTTTTTGGCCCACCTCCTGGCACCATGAGCAGCGCCCACCACGCGCTGCCATGACACGAGCCCACAGCAGGGGCTCAAGGGCCCAGGAATGCAGGGTAGGCTCCCGCTTTGCTCCGATGCGGTGCGGGGGAATCCCCACGCCGGGATTCCTTCTGGACACCTGTTGCAGCCCAGCGATGCAGGGCAAAAACGCTCCTCTCGTCCTGGGGCAGCAGAAAAAAGATGCAGTGCTCACGAGGCGCTAGAATCCCAGAGTTTATAGGGTAAAGCTGGGCCCAGGCAGGCCAGCTCACAGGGCCCTCCAGCAGAGGGGCAGTCCCTCGTGGCAGTTCCTCCTGGGGCCCAACAAGTACAGCAAGCACCCCCAAACAGCACAAAAACATGGGGTCACAGCCCCAATATTTATACAGGGTTTCTCTTTGTTCTGCCCTGGCACAGGGCTTGGGGAACCAGTCTCAACTGTTTCTGGGGGGTACTGGAGCACTTTGTGTACAGTGCTCACACCCTCCTTTGTCAGGTGGGAGCTCGGTCCTCAGACACACCACAGGGGGGCGGAGCCAGCATTGAACAAGGCAGGCACAGACCTATTCAGGGTCAGGGGCTACTCCTCCCACTACTCCAAATGCAGATCTGCCCATTCAGCCTAGCGCAGACTCACCCTGCCCTCCCTGGAGCCACACACCTCACCAGCCCCTGTCACTCCAGAGCCAGACATGCAATACACATCAGGCAGGCAGAGACATAGCACACAAAAATACCAACTTCTAAAAGTGGCATTTCTAAAATAGTGATCATGAATCTGCGCACACCATTACGCAGCATTTATTATCACTATTCCAAACATACCAAACTTGACCACGCTGCTCCTCTCATATCAGGAATTACCACTGAAACACTTATCAGGGAATCCCCAATGCATTCCTATGGGAGGGCAGCCTCACAGCAGTGAAAAACCAAAATGGCTGTTTGTACTACTAGGACATGTCACACACTTAAGGTACATGTCCTACCTTTTACCTACTATGCACCCTGCCCATAGGGCTAGCTAGGGCCTACCTTAGGGGTGACTGACATGCAGTAAAAGGGGGGTCACAGACGTGGCACACACTTTAGGTGTCACGTCACAGCAGCAGTAACACTGCGCGCACAGGCCCTGCATTGGCAGAGGCCTGAGACAGGTTTGAACGGCTACTTTGGTGGGTGGCGCAATCAGCGCTGCAAGCCCACCAGTAGCATTTAATTTACTGGCCCCGGGTATGTTAGATACCACTTTACTGGGGACTGATAGGTAAATTAAATACACCAAACAGGTGTAGACCAATCTTACCATGTTTATCACCGAGAGCACACGCACTTTACACTGGACAGCAGTGCTAAAGTGCCCAGAGTCCTAAAACCACCACCAGGTCAGAAAAAAGACTAGGAGGAAGGCAAAAAGTTCAGGGAAGACCCTGCAAAAAGGGCCAAGTCCAACAATAGCTATTTGCTGGATTGAGTGGTCACTCTCCGTGGAACATTTGATTTTGAACTTTCTTAGTTGTTGTAGTAACGGTAAAGAGAGAATGGTATAGTCAAATATTGATCCTGACGTTGGTCTGTAATATGTGTAGTTTGGAGGATTATCGTCCCACTTTCTACCGCTGAATACTCCCAGACCGAAATGTTCAGGGTGGTGACCAGCTATTTACCAACTTTTTGGCTTTCTTCTGAGGATGGTTTGCTTGGAGATTTACTGACCATTTTCAGCTACTAACTGGTCATCATCGTCTGGTGTGTATATTAGATGTGTATTGAAATCACCTGTTATCATTATTTCCCAAGTCGGCGTACTATATCTTACTTCGGCTATCTCATCTATTAATTTTTTTAATGTAGCGGATTTGTGTTAGGCATTTGGATGGGCATAAATATTAAACAGGATTACCGACCTTGTCCAATGATCTCAGCCAAAATTGAGTTTAATTATCTGTATGTTTGAGGTTGTCAATGACAGTTGCTCTGATTCCGCCTTAAGGGCGTTTGATATGTAGACTGATAATCCCCCTCTAGGCCTTCCAAATCGGTGTGTTTTTTTGGCATCACCTGATGAAGCGTGTAACCAGGCAATTGGAGTGGACCTGACAGCCAGGTCTCTTGCAGAGCTATGATGTCGTATTTAGCCCAATGTCTAACAATGCACTATCTATAAGTTTAGTTCTTGCACCTGCAATATTCCGGAAAAGATGCTTAGCGTAGCGGCTTTCAAGGGACTTATTGTTTGATTAATTGCTCATTGTGTTTTTGGACTTTTTAATGCTGATGCTAGCCAGTGCCATTGACTTTCTTCCGTTGCCTGATCTATATGCTTTTTTTTATCTGTACCCGTTGGTCCTCGGGCATTCTGCAGAATCGAGTACACAGGGGTATGAGTGCTCTGTCTTTGTTCCAGGTTTGCCAGAGGAACTGGATATCGCTGTAATATGGGTTTCATAAGTGATGTACCCCATAATTCAAATTAATCTTTTACACTATGATTTGGTTGATTATTTCCTCCGACTTCCATGATGTTAAGGTTATCTCCGAGTGACTATCGTATTTGTTGGGCAGAAACCTAACTGATAGTAGATTTGTCGTTTTAATGTTATGTAGTATTGGTATATCAGCTAAAAGTCTCATGATGTTTCCTCTATTTAGTATGTCCTGCTGACCTCTTGACTTGTATTGGGGAATAAAAGAGATTTGCCACTAGTCACTATCCTTGACAGGCGGGAGGGAACGGAGTTCTGAAGGTTTATGCAATGTTTCCCTTATGTAATCCTGCATTTCCCTTCTGTTTTCCGTTTTCCCAACATTATTTGTACTGGCTCTTTTTAGTTTTATACCATCGGCGAGAGCAGGGTTAACGTCATGTTCACGATGTTGCTTGTCCACTGAATTGCTTCCTAATAAGGGGCGTGTGATCATGATGGTCCTGTCTGCCTGGGATGTTATTGTATGTTCATATTTTTTTTATATTATTGTTTGTGGAGACCGTTGGTGTTGTTAGAATGGGTACTGTATTGTTACTGGTGGGTATGGTTCCATTCTGAATGGTTTCTAGTGGGTATAATTAGTTAATCAAGTTGTTGGATTTTGTCTAGGATGTGTGTATTCTTTGATGGGATTTCTTCTGCTGCATCTTGGTCGTCAGAGGTTGATGTCTCCAGTTGCAGTTTATCCGACAGATCCTTTGTGCTCACTGTTTTAGGCTCTGATTTCTTTTAAAGAGGAGTTTGTTTGTGTGTCTCTCGCTTACTTTTTTCTTTCTGGCTTGTCTTCACTCGTCCGAGCTGTCCATACTTAAGGCCATGTCAGGTGGTACCTGCAATAATCCGTCCAATGGCGCAGAGTCTGTGACTCTTGCCTCTGCTGACCTTATTACTGGAAGAAGTTGATTTTATTGTGTGGTAGTAAACACTGGGTAAAGTTTTTTTCTACGTTCCTCCTTTTTGCACTATACAATTGATATTTCTTCTTGCCTTTCTAGCATGTTTTTTCTGTCGTTTTGCTAATGGTTGGATATTGAAGCCATCTGTGTCTGACAGTGATGTTTGGGGACCAGGTAGCATAGGTTCTATCAAGAATGCCACAGTCGGGTCTCTACTAGGGCTATCTCATTGCTTTTTTCCTTTTGCCATGTTTTGTTGCTCTACTGTTTGCTGATATTTTTCCATTGCCGTTGAATTTGCTGTTCGCAGTACTCGCTGTTGCATCTTTCCCTCTAGGGAACATGATTTTGAATGTTGTGGGTCCTCTTGTTTTCTCATTTCGTTCAAAATGTCCGATAATATGACCGGCAAGGTGCTTAATTTGTCAATTATTTGGCCACATTTACAATTACCTTGCAGATCTGAACCTTTAATTGCTTCTGCCATTGCAAGCTGTTGAGTTACTATTTCTATTTTGGTATTATTACTAGCGATATGAGTTGCCATAATATTCATTAGATCGATCTGGAGGTCAAGTTTGTCAGATTGCATGTTTAATACAGAGATAGACAATTGTAAAATGTTTAGTAATGAGGAATGTAAAGATGAAATATTCTCTGTATTGATTTGAATATTGTACTCCTTAGATTTATAAGTTTTGTGCGCTCCTACGTTATTGTTGCTCTGCTGTACTGAGAATCTGCTAGAGTTTTTCCCCGTTTGAATACCAGATTGATCCTGTGTTGGACTAAGTGCGGTTTCAATTTTTGAACAGTCTTTTGAATCAATATGAGTTTGTATTGAAGAATGACTGGGAATTTCTATGATCGAAGAAATTAAAAGGTTTTTGTTGTGTCAATTGAGTTTGAGTAAACTTGATTCGGTTTATATGATTGACTTAAGGTTTCTGCTTGCAGTGTGGCAGGGGCGGTTTCAAGGTTTGTCTGATTGATTGTTTTAATCTCCAGGGCTTTCACAAGGTCTGCATTATCCATTATTAATGTAGAGTGTAGCCAAGAGGCTTCTAAATCATCCTTTTTGATCCCATGTTATTATGAGGTGTTGTACCATATTCTGGCAGTTGGTTCAGATCAACTTTCTGATCCTTATTTGGGGTAGAGTGTTGATGATCCAATGTTTTAGTCCTTGCCTGTGGCTGGATTTCCTGGTGGTGTGACTTTTCAATGGCTTCTGTGGATGTTTGCTTACCTAGTTCTAATTCCTTCTTGCAGTTGTTTGAAGTGTGCATCTCCACCTGGACGGTGATTTTATTGTTTCTTTGCTGGCGAGCTATTGTTTGATTTTTGTTACTTGCAGGCTCTTTTATACTGGCTCTTGGTTGCTGATCCCCATGCTTTTTTAATAAGTTTGATTTTGCAGCGCAAGGGAAGTGGGCAAACCCTTTATATTTTCCATTTGTGAAAAGATGGCTGCCGTTGGATCCTTTAAAAAAGAGAATTTTTCTATGTTTTCTGATTTGGCTGTTTTCCCAAAAATATGCTTGAAGCAGTGAGATTAGTGGGTTAGCCTGGCCTGCTGCCCCAAATGATCTATTAGCTGCTGCCGCTCCTGTTGTGATCAAATTCTTGTGGGGCTTTTTATGTTGGCGGAGTTTTTGAGAAGGGTGTGCTTGTTTGACCCGGCGCGATCTCTTCTTCCATTTCCCCCTGTTAATGATGCACCGATTGCCGGTGCACTCTGCCTTCCGGGGTTTTTCTAACAACTAGAATCTCGCACTCACAGGTATCCTTCCTGGTGAGTGCCTGTGTTTCCCACAGAGTGCACATCTCCACAAGCACAGTGGGAGCAGGCACAACACAGCTCGACTCACGGTGCGTGCACAGCACAGCTCAGCACAGCACAGTACAGTTAGGCTGAGGTGCCTAACTTTTGCTTCTAAAATTGAACACAATTCTCGAGGGGGAGAGACAGAGGGGGCAGGCACAACACAACACAACTCAGCTAACACACAATGCTGAAATCAGCTGAAATCACTCACTTTGCGGTGTGTGCCACCGCCGTCCTTGTTGCCCTCCAGGTGTCCTCCAGTTGTCCTCCAGGTGCCAGATGTCAGTGCCTTTCCTGCGAAGTCCTCCTGATCGCACCATGACACCACCACCTTCGCCGTCTCACTGGAGCAGATAATTACTTGGGGAGCATTGGAGGCTCTAGGAGTCGCTAGGGGTACTGAGAGCTGGGCAAGTAAGCTGTCGTGCTGAGGGCTGAAGGTCTTCTTCCACGGGCAAATGCAGGCGCTGATGCAAGCTGATGTTGCAGGGTTCTGGACTCAGCACAATGCGTCAGGTTGTCCGCAAGCCGCACATGGCCAAGCCAGGCCGATTCCGTGGAGACCCCCGGGGCACACGCTGTGACGGCTGAGCTCTGGCTGTGCAGTCATGGCTGGATGGAGAGTCGCCGTCAATAGCCTTGAGTGTCTCAGCCTACCAAATGCTCCAGGGCCGGCTGCTCCAGGCTTCTAGCCACGCAGCAGTCCTTCATAGGACCATGGAAGTATTTAGTTTATGCCGGCTCAATTTATCCAGCTCCAGGCACCGGGCACCGAGCTTCGTGCTATTCAATCAAGCTCCGCCCCCGCTGCCACCGAGCCCCCCGCCGTCACTCTGGAGCAATTGAGTGGGTTAAGGTTTTCGGTGGGGGCTCGGGAGAACTTCCTTGGACTGCGGCCTCGGCAACTTCGGGCTCCTCGCGGCGGATCACTGCGGGTCACTGTGGCTCTGCTCTGCTCCGAGCCAAACGCTGTCTGTCTCACTCACCAACACGTTGCTCTTACCAACAGGTCACTAGACTAGAGGCCAGAAATACATCTCACTCCATCTCTATTGTGCTGATCCCCAAATCAGTTGCCCAATCTTTACGGCATTTGGTGAAAAATGTTATGGATATTTGTCTAAGTTCAATGCATAAAACAGACACTGTGTAAAACCTTACTGATCATTTGAGTGTTTGAATATTCTTCCTGGGTTATTGACATATGCATACGAATTTGATATGTTAGATGCTCTCCTTTGAAATGAATAAAGGCTGCTTTAAAAATAAACAGAATATTTTTCCTGGGTTTCTACCAAATTGATTGCCATGAATATCCACCTGTCATCCATTCAAGGGCCTTATCATGAGTCTGGCAGTCCATGGACCGCCAGAGTTGTGGGGGCATGGCTGCGGCAGTCTTGCACCCTATTACGACCAGGGCGGTCGAGCTGCCCTGGGACCACCGCAACCACCAGGGATCTGAGATCCCTGTCGGTGGCGTGGCAGTCTTGAGGCCACAATATGCTTACGGGGGCTGCTGTGGCCACGCCAAGCATATTATTGGTTTCCTCACCGCCACACTTTTCATGGCGGTGCGACAGCCATGAAAAGTGTGGTGGTGAGGAACAAAGCCCCCTTGTGCCTCTGCGCCATGGGCTGCAGGCAGGGGGGCACATGTTGAGCTCCCCTGTGTGCATGCACCCCTGTACCTGCACGGCATGGACTGCAGCAGTCCATGCTATGCAGGTACTGATTTTGACGTTCCCATTGTGGTGCCCATTTCATAGGCACCGCTGTGGGAAGGCAAACGAAGACGGGAGAAAACTCCTAATCTGGCGGGCAGTTCAAACATGGGTTTGGCGATGCGGGAGCAGGGTGGTCCTGCTCCCGCACCGCCAAACTCATAATAAGGCCCCAAGGGACACATGCATCAAGCATTTTTGTCTTCCCAAAAGGGCCGATTCGCAGAATCGGTCAGATTGCGAACGCAAAAAATGCTTTTCAGATGCAGCAAACCCTATTTTACGATTCGGTAAGCTGTTACCGAATTGCAAAATGGGTTTGCGATTCGCTATTAGGAAGGAGCGTGTTTAGGGCGTCCCTTCCTAATACCGAATACTTTAAGTAGGTGGTAACCCATTCGCAAATGGGAAGGGGTCCCTGAAGGACCCCTTCCCCTTTGTGAATGTTTTTTACAGCGTTTTTTAAGAGCAGGCAGTGGTCCCACGGACCATTGCCTACTCTTAAACAAGCATTGGCATAGCCAATAGGTCTCGCCTTTGGTACCTTATAAGTGTTTAGCCAGAGATATTGACTTTGCCTATGTCTTTAAGCTGTGCTGTACAAAAGTCTGCAGCATGCTGAAAAGTTATAATAAAGAAGTGTCAGAAGCATTTTTGTTACCTTATATATGACCAAGAAAGCATTATGTACAACTGAACGACCATATTAAAAAAGTATTAACAATAAATAATGTCTTGAGTTTTTTTTTGTCCTTTAAATGCTGGCAACTTCTATCTGCCTGTCCCAATGGTTGCTTGTTATGGTTTTTATTGTTATGGGGGGGCATAAATAACAGGAGGGTGAAGGTTGGTAAATAGTACCTGTATAACAGTCAGTGAGAGAGTCAGTCAGTTAGTCAGAGAGTTAGTGAGAGAGTCAGTCAGTGAGAGAGTGAGAGAGTCAGTCAGTCAGTGAGAGAGAGAGTAAGAGAGTCAGTCAGTTAGTCAGAGAGTTAGTGAGCGAGTCAGTCAGTGAGAGAGTGAGAGTCAGTCAGTGAGAGAGAGAGTGAGAGAGTCAGTCAGTTAGTCAGTCAATGAGAGAGTCAGTCAGTCAGGGAGAGAGAGTGAGAGAGTCAGTCAGTGAGAGAGAGAGAGAGAGTCAGTGAGAGAGAGGGAGAGTTAGTGAGGGAGAGAGAGAGTTAGAGAGAGAGAGAGTCAGTCAGTGAGAGAGAGAGTCGAGAGTCAGTCAGTCAGTGAGAGAGAGAGTCAGAGAGTCAGTCAGCGAGAGAGAGAGAGAGAGAGATAGAGTCAGTCAGTGAGAGATAGAGAGTCAGACAGTGAGAGAGAGAGTGAGAGAGTCAGTCAGTCAGTGAGAGAGTCAGTTAGTCAGTCAGTGAGAGAGCCAGTCAGTCAGTTAGTGAGAGAGAGAGTGAGAGAGTCAGTCAGTCAGAGAGAGAGTGAGAGAGTCAGTCAGTCAGTGAGAGAGTCAGTCAGTCAGTGAGAGAGAGAGAGAGTGAGAGTCAGTCAGTTAGTCAGTCAGTGAGAGAGAGAGTGAGAGAGTCAGTCAGTCAGTCAGTGGGGAGAGGTGTAGCGCCGCGGCCAGGGCGACTGACGCTGGACACTGGGGATCACGGTTCGATCCCTGGCTCCGGCGGCAGAGGTCTGCCCAGCACCATGCGACTCTGGGCAATAGCTCGCTTAATCTTCCCAACGGCCCCCAGCGCCGAGAGACCCCTTCGGGGGTTATTCGTGCACTATACAAGGACTGGATTTGCATTTTTTTTGTGAGAGAGAGTGACAGTCAGTCAGTGAGTCAGTTAGTCAGTGAGAGAGTCAGTCAGTCAGTTAGTCAGTCAGTGAGAGAGTCAGTTAGTAAGTCAGTCAGTGAGAGAGAGAGTGAGAGTCAGTCAGAGAGTCAGTCAGTCAGAAAGTCAGTGAGAGTCAGTCAGTCAGTGAGAGAGTCAGTCAGTGAGAGAGAGATTGAGAGAGTCAGTCAGTCAGTGAGAGAGTCAGTCAGTGAGAGAGTCGGTCAGTCAGTGAGACAGAGAGAGAGTCAGTCAGTGAGAGAGAGTGAGAGAGTCAGTCAGTGAGAGCGAGAGAGTCAGAGAGTCAGTCAGTGAGAGAGAGAGTCAGAGAGTCAGTCAGTGAGAGAGAGTGAGTCAGTCAGTGAGAGAGAGAGTGAGAGAGTTAGTCAGTGAGAGAGAGAGAGTCAGAGAGTCAGTCAGTCAGAGAGTCAGAGAGTCAGTCAGTGAGAGAGTGTCAGAGAGTCTGTCAGTGAGAGAGAGAGTGAGAGTCAGTCAGTCAGTCAGAGAGAGAGACAGTCAGTCAGTCAGTCAGTTAGTGTGAGAGAGAGATACAGTCAGTCAGAGTGAGAGAGACAGTCAGTCAGTCAGAGTGAGAGAGTGAGTCAGTCAGTTAGTCAGAGTGAGAGAGAGAGACAGTCAGTCAGAGTGAGAGAGAGACAGTCAGAGTGAGAGAGAGAGAGAGAGACAGTCAGTCAGAGTGAGAGAGACAGTCAGTCAGTCAGAGAGAGAGAGTCAGTCAGTCAGTGTGAGAGAGACAGTCCGTCAGTGTGAGAGAGACAGTCAGTCAGAGTGAGAGAGAGAGACAGTCAGTCAGAGAGAGAGAGTCAGTCAGTCAGTGTGAGAGAGAGAGACAGTCAGTCAGTCAGTGTGAGAGAGAGAGACAGTCAGTCAGTCAGTGTGAGAGAGACAGTCCGTCAGTGTGAGAGAGAGAGACAGTCAGTTAGTCAGTCAGTCAGAGTGAGAGAGAGAGAGAGAGAGAGACAGTGTGTATTACAACACCTGTGCACGCCTAGGGAATGACATGCATGTATTGTTTATTTACCAATCCAAGGTAGTGAATGTCATATGGATCTGTAAATAATAATATTAATTTAGTAGAGTGAAAGTGCTTTCTGTACTCCACAGCGGCCCAGGCAGCAAATGACAGCTGCAGGGCCCTTCAAAAACATAGAATTAATTAGAAATAAATTGACAGACCGTGAAGGGTTCGTGGAGCAACAGATGAGTGGGTGGTGGGCACAGAAACAGAGCTTAAAGCTGGGTTGGGTGGAGCAATTATTTAAAAAGCTGTAAATGTGTGGTGGAAGCAATGGATGAGCTTAAAAGAGGGAGGGAGGGACCTGGCAACAGGGAGCGAGTGGAGGGGCAGGAAGCAGCACACAAGGAAGAGAGCTAGAAAACACATGCACTCTCGCAGAGCTGAAAGAAAAAAAACAATAGCAAAGAGCTGAGTTAGGACATTAATGCACCCACTTCTCAATCACAAGAGAACTTACTGAAAAATGAATCCATTAAGAAAACTGTCCTATTTAACCACTTTAAACCAATCATCAAAAATAAGGAAAAACAATTCAGCACTGAGGGGAATTTTAGATTTTTTATGCCCCCTGACATGTTCTGTTTTTGTTTCCTTTTCCTTTTCGTGAAACGTGATATCCGATTATATAAATAAGTTGTGCCAAATGTTCTTAGCATGACCACATTTCAAAATTCAACCACGACAGTATTCAGCTAGCAGAGCCAAACAACAGAAGTCAACAATCAGCATTTAGATGAACTTGTGAAATTATAGTTCGCTAAAAAAGTGTGTTCTTCGTTCACAAGACCTGACAAATAGCGTTGCCTTCATGTAGTAATACTTTGCAATAGCATTGTAACTCTTGATAAAGACACATCCTAACAAACAGGATCATAAAAATAAACAAACATCTCCTCGGTATTCTGTGCTGGCTTTGGCGAGGGAGCTGTCCTAGACGTGTCTGCAGATAAAATAAGCATTGGCTCTTTTCTAACAAGAAAGTGAAAGCGACCGAGCAGGCAAATGTAAACAAGCGCGCGCGGCCACGCTAACTGGAAACAGATGGCCCCTGCGCGCCATTGCTTGCTCCCGCAAGGTGGATTCCGCCACAAGCACGAGTGTTTGAAAAGTGCAGACCGATTCCAAAAGGTCATCTCCTAGGGCAGCGCATGTGCGCTGCGCTAGGCTCGACCTAAAAATGAAAAGAAAACTTTTCATTTTTGTTTTAGAAACACATCCCATTTTCCTTTAAGGAAAACGGGCTGCAGTAAAAAAAAAAATTGCTTTATTTAAAAGCAGTCACAGACATGGTGCTCTGCTGACCCCAGCAGGCTACCATCCCTGTGATGTTAGAGATTCCTAGGGGGTCGCAAATTGCGACCTACCTCATTAATATTCATGAGGTAGGTCATTTGCGATCCCCTAGGAATCGCAAATAGTGTTCAACACACTTTCATGCATGCCGTTTTGTGATTTCCTAATTGCGAATCGCAAGGATTCACAATTAGGAATTCGCAAAACAGTTTCTTCATGCATCTGGCCCTAAGTCTTTTGTATGACATCTAATTACCTTCTCATGTACTTTGATGAGTTACACCTGTTTTTCTACTGGTAAGTGAACTTACTATTTTGTAAGGTACATATTAGTGCCTGCCACCTTTTGCACATAGGTGTGTGTTGAGAACACATACGTTTATTTAATTTCTTTATATATATATGTCACCATTCAGTTACTGCAAAGCCACCTCCATGATGTACACTAATACTCCCATGTCATGTGTGGTTCTTGGTGAATCTCCTATTGATATTGACTTAACTTGCAACGTTTTTCCTGTTTCAAATCCCTGCATGGATAAATTGGTAGGTGAAGTTGTCCAGTGCCTCTACGTTCTTTCTGACGGATTGTACAATTTGTTTTGCAGAGAGCTTGGTGAAGCGCCTGCCCTCCTACCAGATCGTCACGCCTGCCCGAGTGAATGACTTTGGAGAGCCTTTCCCACACACTCACCACTACCACAGGAGGAAGAGAGATGCAGAGGAACCACCTGGGCCCCGCAACACCTTTTATCACATCAGCGCCTATGGACAACTCTTCAGGCTCAGTCTCAGCGCTGATGCAAGCTTCATTGGTCCCGCATTCGCTGTACAGCACATTGGAGCCTGGAGTGGACAACTGGAGTCTTTAACCCCAAGGCACTGCTATTACAGTGGGCACGTTAATGGACATCCAAACCACACTGTAGTGCTGAGTCTGTGCGGAGGCTTGGTGAGTGCTCGTATCCCCAATCTGTCATACTGCCGGACACACTCTGTGGAGATTCAGGTTTTATACTAGCAAGAGACAGAAGTGTGAGTGGTGACTTTTGTTTTAAAAATGTGTCCTATTGCAGAGTGGTGTTTAATGTTTATTTTACTATATTTTTGGAGCAAATTTGCCCAAAGCCCATGATATATGAACTCCATACAAATTCGACATTTAAGCATAATTAAAGACATAATCCTATAAAGGAACAATGATACAAGTAGATGCATGTACCCCATCTTGACCAATGAAAATCTTATCAACTAAGGATTCCAGTTAAATTCATGGGAGTGTTCATGTATTGGTATATTACATTCATACACTAATTCCCCTAATCACCATGGAGACTTTAGATGTAGTGTCTAAACCACTGGCTGAGGTGGAAAAGTACCCTTCCTCCTCAATTACCACACAGTAACATGAATGCCTGGGTTGTGCCAAGCAGTACTCCTAATAAAAAAAAAACCACAAATGTGCCCCTTCATGTGAATTCAGTCCCATGTCTGTTGAAGGGTCCAGACTTGTCAGGTGTTATGTTCTATATCAAGGATCATGTGAAAAAGTAGGTGCTTCATAAAAGGTTTATGCCAGTTATCAGTGTTCATCACCTACAGTCCATGCCCAGCCAGCTCTCCTTCTCAGCTACCACCTACACTCGCCCAACTAACATTCCAGAATGGAATTCATGATTGGCACACTATACCAGCCAATCAAGCCAGACCACAGCACACCCCCGTTACTACCAATAATATAAAGAAAATAATACAACCAAACATCAAGTAACAATACATAAGTTTACAACACAGAATATGTTATAGTGTTCAACATCATACTGAGTTAACCATTCTTTTAAGGAAATGGAGAAAACATTTTTTTATTTCATTTCATCAACTAAACATGAGAAACTCATACATGGTTCTATAAGTAAAATTAGATCTATTAAATAAAGAAGTATAGGCAACAGCTATAGCAGGAGTATACAAAATATACACCACTTTACAAGAACTCATCTATGCTATTACATGAAAGGAAGTCAGATAAAATCTTTTAACCATCTAGATTTAAAGTTTTGCCTTTTGTTGTGATTCTCTATCCCGATTCCCATCCCTTTCGTAAAGGGAACATTCACAACACAACCATCATCAGAACGCCTATGAGCAACTTTTATAGAGGTGATCAACCTTGACATACTCCACACATCAGCAGACTCTAGAATTACAATATTCCTCTTGACCTTCATGATCTTAAAATGACCAATAAAACTGGAATCCCCTTTCTTCACAGCACGCAGGTTTCTTAACATACACTATATCTCTCCTTACACCATGCAAATTATCAAAACGTCTTTTACATTTTTGTTGATACTCCTTCACCTCATCTTCCTTGTACTTAATAAGATCTTCACTGTCTGAGGACAATTTGGCCCTAGCCAACCTGCCACTCAGTCATTCAAATGGAGAGATCTCAGTTACACTGTTCAGAGTGATCCTATGAGCCCACAATGTCTCCCAGAGTGTATCCAGTTAACTCATTCCATTATGCAGTGCTCTTTGCACACACCATTTCACCATTTTATTCATAACCTCAACCAAACCATTTGCTTGGGGATGATAAAGTGCAGTGCATCGATGCTCAATCCCATTTGCACTAAAAAATTCACCCATCTCCTGCGACACAAACCCGACCGCATTGTTACTCATAATACGCCTGCTAATACCATCCTTAGAGAACTCCTCTATTAAAAATTCAATCACTGCCTTGGAAGTCACAGAACTAAGACATTTGGTTGTCACCGATTTGGTGAAGTAGTCAACCAAACCAAGAAAAAATCTCTACGAGGGTGTCAACAGTTCCAACGGCTCTACAATATCTATTCCTAACTTCTGCAATGCCACTCTCACAGGTGCGAGAGGCATCTGCCTTACGATTTTCACCTTATCTGCTTGTGCCCACAAAATACAATCTTTAACTACTTCTTCCACCGGTCTGTCTATTCATGGCCACCAATAAAGCTCTCTTAGTCTGGTCTTAGTCAGATTCCTACCCATGTGTCCTTCATATGCCGAACTCACTAGCTTCATTCTCACACCCTTTGGTTGAACTTTCTTTCCACAGCTACACAAAACATCCCCTCCAAATATAACTTTCTCTTAAGAACTCCGTATCATCTCTCATCCAAATTCCTTTGATCAGGCCATCCATTAACCACAAATTTATTGATTTTACCATAAAGCACATAATTGTCTCTTGTTGACACCCATTCTTCTCATCTCAGAGCATCATGGCCAACCCTAGATACTGCTTGTTCTTTACAATTTTCCACATCGTTTTTCTCCACTTGCAAGCTCGATAAACAGTTTTCCACCTTGTTCTTGGAACCTTTGACATACCTCCTCTCAAAGCCAAACTCCTTTACACCTTCTATCCATCTATTTATCTTTGATGTAGCATGCTCACTACCCTTACATGAAAACAAATGTACCAAAGGCTTGTGATCACTCTTTACCAGAAAATGTATTCCCCACAGGTAAAATTTTAAATGTTGTACCCCCCATTTGCATACCTCCCTTTCAATCTGAGTAGTGACATTCTGCCCCTTTAAGAGTTCTAGATGCAAACGCCACCTCTTTTTCCACTCCATCATCCACCTGTGCCAACACCGCTCCCAACCTATTTAGACTAGCATCCATTATCAGAATAGTTTTTCTACAAACATCGAAATGTCCTAAGGTTGGCATCTTACACAATTGTGCCTTAACAGACTCAGAAGCAGACATGCGTTCACCATAAGACTGAAATCTCTCCCCTCTCGATGAAGTTGTCTAATGGGAAAGAAGAGTGAAAGAAAAATCTTAATAAACTTAGAATAATACTTGGCAAGTCCAAAAAATGACCTTAACAGTTCCTTGTTTCCAGATTATAGCGCCTTAGCCACAGATTCCAGCAAATCCAATTTAGGATTGATGCCTTCCCCTGAAATGGTATGTCCCAAATATGTAACTGTCTCCACTCTAAATTGACACTTCTCCTTCTACGCCATTAATCCACTCACTCGTAATCTCAACATCACTTACTCCATGATCCTATCATGGTCTATCCTGCCCTTGCTCTAACCAGGGTATCATCCTGGAAAAATAAAATCTGTTCCACACCCTCAAGCAACATCCTCATCACACATTGAAAACAGGCTGCAGCCAAAGCCAATCGAAAAGACATTTAAATAAAATGGAAAGCACCAAGCAAGGTAATAAAGGATGTCAAATGCCTCACATCTTCATGTAGCAATACTTGATGGTACGCAGAAGATAGATCTAAAACACTGAACATCTGCGCCCCTTAAATTTGTGACAGTTCTTTTGCGATTTTGGGTAGGGGTTGCCTGTCCACCCATATGTTTTTATTCAAATCACAGAGTCGAGACACTTACGGATGTTCTTCCCACCATCTTTGGGCACTAACACAACAGGTGTCAACCACTCTGAACATTCAGTCTATTAAATCCCTTCCAAACTCTTCAGTCTCTCCAACTCTTCTTTCAATGGTTGCATCATCATCTGGGGAACGGTGCATACCTTGTGAACCACTGCCCTTGACCCTATCTTCAAAATGATCTTATGTTTGAATCTTTGAAAAAACCTAAGTTTGTTAGCAAACAGGGTAACAATCAATTATATCAGCATCTTCACTCACATTCGCAGTCATCATGACCTGATCAGGTGTGAATTCAGATTCAAGGTGATGGCCAAATCTCACTGATGTCACGACCATAAGAGGCTGTCATCCCTCTTTGCCATGTATATCATACCAACAGTTTCTCTACCTTTCAACACTACATTCATAGGATCGTATCCCATCAGGTCCACCGTAATATCTTGATATCCCACGGGGATTATATCAGGTTTTAGTAAAAATAGCTTCTCAGTTTTTGTTTCAAAGCTAGGTATAGGGAGAACCAGAGTCTGCCAAAGCATCCACATCTTTCCCACCAATAATTTGGATTTCTTATCACTCCCATGTCACATTCTGATACTTTGTAAGGAGTATGTGTCACTTTGAAAATAATTTGATTCAACCCCTCTTGCAATTCTTGCACTTGTTAAACTGCATGTGGACCAGATATCCCTTTCTCCATTTGACCCCTAGTGCCTTTCTTACCACATTTCCTGCAAGTGGATAATCTGGTATAACAGTTAGGACTATTGGAATTGTGGTTGAAACTCCCACAATGGTAACACTTACATTTCCCAGACATTTGGTTTTGCACATCAGAGCCCAACATTTTCCTTTTAGATATATTTTCACCCTAGCTATTTCTGACACCCTTGTTTCATCACTTCTCATTTCCTTGAGCCACCCCGAGGTATATTCAGTGCTCTCAATATTTGAGATAGCTTCCTTTAAATTTGGATTTTTCGCCAAGAGTTTCTCTTGTACCTTTGGATTCTTTGTACCTCTTACCAATTAGTCCCTAATATGTGAGTCTGTGAGTTCTCCAAACTCACATGCTCTCTCCAAGTTCTTTAGGGTGGCCACATAATTGGATAGCTTTTCCATTTTACCTTGGTTCTGTGAGTAATTTTTATGTCACTCCATATCTGTATTAATTTGAGTTCCAAAGTGCACCTCTAACATCCTTACTGACATTTCAAACATGTCCGCTGGTTCTCCATCACTTTGTCCAAACTCTCATATATATATGTTCCTCCCTTCAATTCCTACGTTTTTTTTTTTTTAGAGTTTTATATAGCGCGAACTAGACCCGAGACATCGGGTATCGGAGCGCTTTACATGAGCAACAGTTTCGTTACAGATGGACACATTCATTTTTGGTAGGCACGGGGAGATTAAGTGATTTGCCCAGAATCACAGGATGTTGAGCGTCGTTGCTGAGACTCTAACCCGGTTCCCCAGCTTCGAAGTCGACCGCTCTAGCCGTAAGGCTACATCCTCTCCCCAAAGTTATGCTGCAAAATCCATTGCTTCCTCTCAGGGTAAAATTTCTCTTCACCAGTGCCAGTTAAGTGAGAGTCAAACAGTTTCTTCCACCTTTTCCAGGTCAATAAAGGCTTTCCTGCTTCAGATAGAAATGCCGGAGGTTGTGACCTACTTGCAGCTGCCATCATCACCAGCAAAAATAATGAACTAATACAACAGATTAAAATAACTAAACAAAATAAGAAGTTAAAACAACAAGCTAATACAATATCTATCTCTATCTATCTATCTATCTATCTAGTCTGTCTAGCTGTATGTAAATCTGATGACAATCCTGACTGTCCTTGACTTTCCAGGTATTGACTACTTGAATATCAAACAAGAGAAGGAAGGGGAAAATAGGGAATGGAGAGCTAAGACAAAGGAGCACTTGCTGCAGCAGGTCAGTATCAGAAAAACCCAGGGTGGAGTAGCTTTTGCTTACATACTAGCCCACTCATTTGCTCTTAGGTTGTATAGGGAGCAAAGACTAAATCCCAGGTGGATGATGTGGTCATGAGAACAGATGTGGACTAGGATACCAATGTTGCTTCCCACGATGCTCATGCATAGGAGATCAAAGCTCAGCAGCAGGTGGTCACGGTTTCATTTGATTTGAGGGTGATTTATAGAGCGCAACAAATGCCCAAAATCGTCAAGGCGATATAGCCACAGTGGTGTGATTCTGCCAATGTGTAGTAAAACAAACGGTCGCGCAAAAGGTAACCTATAGCATGAAAAGCCAGATCTTTTAGGCTTTTCTAAAGTGGGGGTGGGATCTGATACCCGTCAGATGACTTTGCAGCGAGTTCCACAATCTTGCTGCTGTGACAGAGAAAGCTCTTCCTCCCCATTTCTTCTTCTGAAATCTGGGTACTGTCACCAAATTAAGGTGGGCTGAGCAAAGATTTCTCCAAGGGATATAACAGTGAAACCTAGCCTTAATTCATGCTGGGCAGGGCTGCTAAAGGGCCTTTAGCACTATGCAGACGACCTTGAATATAATGCGTTTCCTTATAGAGAGCCAGTGAAGGTCATGTAATCCCTTGGCTGCTGACTGCTGTTTTGGAATGTCCAGGGTGAGCCTGGCCAACGCCTTCTGCACTAACTGTAGTTTGGCTTGGGTGCTCTTGTTGTGCTCCAGATAAAGGGCATTATAGTAGTCAATTCTTGATCTAACTAGTGCCAGGGTCACTTGTTTTCGTGCTGAGAGGGGTATAAAAAGAAACATTTTCCTCAACATTCTAATCAGCCAGGAACACATTGACCCAACGTGGTTGGACTGAAGGTCATGCTCCAACTTCAGGTAGAAAAGACATACAGGTAAAGCCAAAGAAGGGAATCTAGGTATGGGTTATGCAAGGGAACCAGAAAAGGGTAAATACATTAAAGGTGACAGATGCAGCAAAATATGTACAAACTAAACAAAGCAGAGAGCCAATACAACTACAGATCATTGTCAGGCAAAGTGTGCGTAGTGCAGTTAAATATTCTCTTCCACTATTGACCCAGAAGTATACTGAAGTCTTAAAGTACCCATCCCCTTTGTGGTTAGAAGTCTAGCTTTCTCACTGTCCATTACCCCACCTTCCAAAGCTTCCATTCTTTTCCTGTTGGAGTGGTGATTCATAAATGTACACAAGGGGCAACACACGTAGCTCTTAACCCCTTTGCTCGGCACTCTTGATTGGAAGCCTTCTTGGAGTGAGGAGTCCTTCTGCTTTTTGTGTTTCTGAAGCAGGCACACATGAGACCAAACACTTCTTATGTGATGTTATGTTAGGTTTATTTATATAGCACACATATGCACCAGCTTTTGGCATCGTTAAGAACCACACTTCATAACATTAGCTAAAAGATGGGCTCTTCCGTAGCCAAACACAGACTACTCATTTAAAAGTCCGGTCTTGCGCATTGTCCTAGATCGTAGGAGGCAAGTTTCTGATTGGAGTTGCAGTGGACGAGAATTCCAAATCCTTGGAGTGGCAATAGAGAATGCTCTGTCACCAAATGTGGAAAATATAACTTTAGGCATTAACAGTAAGAGTTGATCTACCAATGACAGTGTTCTGAAGGGCAAATGCCATCTGAATGGATTTATGTAGCATTGTCATAGATTAAAAAATGACTCTGCTTTGAACAGAAAGCCAATGGATAGTTCACAAAACTAGGGGCAATATGCTTATTCCTGAGCACTCGTCATTCAGGCAGACAGCAGCATTTTGTGCTAATTGGAGGTGCTAAAACCTTTAACTGGTGACACTAAGTAAATGGTATTGCCATAATCCTAGATTAGAATGTTAACCACGTTTTACAAATAAATGTAAACTCTCCTGTAGAGGCCAATAAACTCATTTCAAAGGACGTGTTTGTCTTTATAGGTTGTACCCACTCTCCTGTAGAAGCCAATAAACTCATTTCAAGGACGTGTTGGCTTTTGCATAAAAGTTGAAATCGTAGCTCTTAGGGCCTGATTACGATGGGTCAATGATCACACTTTCGGTGCAAATTCCTGCTTGAGCCCAAAAAGGGATTACAATTTGGGTGCAGAGGGCCTGTGTTTGGTCATGAGATTTGTGCCAGGTAAAAGCTCATCCAAATCGTGGAAGCAAATAGTGCACATGCATTAAATGTCACTTCGGAATGGGAGATGCACTATGAAACTTTTCCCAAATCTGAAGTGCTCAACTCGCATTTAGGCGCAAATTGCAAACCCTCTAATTTGCGCATCCCACACTATTATAAATTAGTGGAAGCACAATTTGGATCTGATTCTGCAGTCCTATTGTAATAGGCCCTCATTGTAGTGCACAGTTCACTTATATGTGCCCAATTTTAGGTGGACAATTCTCAATTATCTGTTTTAAATGATAAACATTCATGAAAATCTTCATCACGAAAAAAACATATACATTTTGACGTGAGGCTGCAAGTACGTCTATACACCGCAAATAGTGCAAATTTTACAGTCTTAACATACATTAAGGTATATGCATAAACTTTTAATCCGAAATGTCCTCTTCTTACCTTTCAAGCTATTTGTCTCTCTTTATCTGCACCTTACACTAACATATCCTCTCTAACTTTACCTAATTATCCCTTCTCCGTTGACTTCTGGCTAGACCTGAGCAAAATTCAAATTATATCATCTTCATTTGCATAGTTTTGGGAATTTTGCATTACGCCTGTTGCGTATAGTTTCTCAAATTACGCTTTTGTGCCACATTGTATAACTACCTGCCATTTGTCATCAGAATGCACTGAAATTGTGCCATTCATGAACACAAGTGGTTGTTCTTTAAGTGCTTTGTTTAAAAGCATCCTTATGTCAAAAAAATGACACAAAGAACAAAATGCCAGATCTGTGTTTCTTGTAATTTTGCCGAAATATGTCCTAACTATGCAAAAGAAAATTACTACAAATTTGCAAACCCCTACTTCTGGCACAGTTTTTATTTGATTTGTTTTTCCTTTGCTTTTTCGCATAGCTTCCATTGCCTTGCTCCTCTGTATCATCCCTCAAGTACTTTTTATGCAGATTTACAGCGTCTCCTTTTTGTGTGTGTTGTACACCAGCGGATTCATGCATCTGCTGCAAAATTCTCTGCCAAGAAGATGGTTACTTGTTTAGCTGGATGGCTTTCTTTTTCATTTCTATATGGATTTCTATCTGAACATTTTGCCTGCCTTGAGCAGGGGAAGGATCTCAATATTGAGGTCCCAATTTTAATTAAGATGGTGCTGGTAATGTCAGATACCAGCACCCTCAGAATAACGTTACATGCGGGAATGCCTCAAAGCTGTGCATTTTCACTTTTTAGGTTGGCAGCTGAAACTCTAGGCTAAATTGTGCAGTTATTTGGGGAATTGGACCTATATAAACTGATTACCCTGGTAATTCCATTTTCGTTAATGGGACTCTTGGAATGAATGACGCTGCTTAATCGTGTTCATGAAATGTGCATGGCACGAAATAGAACTATCATCACCTCAAAAAACATCTAAAAAAAGAAATGCTAATCTGTAAATATATTTGGTGCAAATGTGAGCCACTGAAATGAGGTGATGCCTCTTTTTTGCTCTGTGATACGATACCTCATTTTCCTAAAAGCATGAAGGATTCAGTGTTTTCGATCCAAAGCAATAGTGCTGGTAGAACACTTACCGCTGGAATTACCGCCTCCGGCCTGGTTCTTGAATCCTCCACGGCCCTTGAACCGGTGGCCTCTCGTGGGGTAAAAGTTAGTGTAGTTGGCGCTGGTATTGTACTGTCCACGACTGGAGCCTTGTCCCCTGTTGGGGTTTTGGTGGAACCCACGGCCGGCCGAGCAGCCCCTGCCACGACTGGCCCCGTGGAAAACCCGGGGGTGGAAGACCCTCTTTATGTTGGACTGGGCCTTGTCCAGCGAGGTAAACGTAGCCACAAATTTACCTAGTTCCTTTACAAAAGGGTCCCCAAAGAGGCCCCCCTGCGCAACCGCCCCCGCCTCCGAGGAGGCCAAATCCCCAAGTTTTGGGTCTAACTTAATCAACAGGGAGCGGTGACGCTCCGTTAACAGGGCGCAATTTGCGTTGCCCATAAAAATTATCGCCCGCTGAGCCCAGTTGGAGAGCACGTCGGGGGAAATAGGGGAGCCTGACACCTTAGCCTCCTCTGCCATATCTAATATTTTGGTCATAGGGCCAATGGCATCCAAAAGCTTATCTTGGCATGAAGGCCAAGAGCGATCAATGCCCTTCCGGGGATCTTTCATATATTTAGCTAAGAAAGTGGCCATCTTGGAGTCTAACTCCGGGGTGAAGGCCACCTTGCCCTCCAAAGTGGGCCTCGGACACTCCGCCCTCAAGCACCCCCGAACCTCCTTCTCCAGGGGCTTACGGAGGCGACCGGCCACAAATTTGGCCACCTTGTCACCAGGAGCCCAAGCTGCAGACCGGGGGTGGATAATCTCATCCGGGTCCAACATGCCCGAGTCATCCTGCGGCGTTGAGGCGGAAGGCACAGCCGGACGCCAAGGGCGAGAGGAATCCACCTCATCCTCAGAATCCCCTTGTGAATCCCCATCAGGATCTGGAGAGGACGGGTCTGGAGACCCAATGGGCTCTTCAACAGGAGAGGGGGCAGGTGAGGGGGGGGCAACTTTAGCAAGGAAAGCGCTCTTGAGGCGGGCAAACGCATCCTTATCCACCACTCCAGAACCCTGCGCCTCCTCAGGGCAACTCTTCTGCTCAGGACAACTCTTCTTGAGAGGGGGAGGGCCCTCCCCAGAAGCGGGATCGACAGCAGGAGCAGGAGACTCCATGCGGGCCTGCGCCAATTTTGCACACTCCCGAACAATCCTGTCAGACAGGCGTTGTTCCATGGGCCCAACCACCTCATTCACAACCCTATAAATAGAGGAGTACACTGCCTCAAAAAAATCATCATCATATGGAAGGTACTCCTGGACCTCCTCCTCCTCATACACATCATTGTGGTCCATGACTCAAAACCGAAACACAGGCTATTAAGGGTTAACAGGGAAAACTGGGATGAAATAGCCTGCAATAATACTTTAACAGTGCAGCACACTTTTTGTTCTTGGAAAAAAAACCTGAATAATTATAGGCAGACCGGAGGACTGCAGAACTTTCCACTCAGCCCCAGGGACCGCAATAAGGCTGCACTTGCCTTCCGCGCGCACCAGCCCTCAGTGGAAACTGACAGGGCCAAGCTGCCTCCCAGCGTGCCAGACACCGAACAAAGTGCAGGAATTTCGCCCGGAGGCGTCACCGCGGCTAAGCCGCACCACGGACCCCTGCCGGGGCGTCTCAACAAGAAAACGCCAGGGAATACGGACCCCGCAGGGCGTAGTGGTGAGGACAGCAGGGGACAAGGCTCGCTTCTACCCGACTCACGCAGCGCGGCTCCTCTTCTGAGGAGACCGCGCCGCGGGAGCAGCGAGACGGGTGAGACCCCCTAGCGGGCACTTTGAAGCACTGCAATTAAGATGGCGCTGACCGCGTAAGGAGTGCAAACACTCCCGCGGTCGTCTGGGAATCTGTAGGAAGCAAATACCTAAAAAGCATACAATTAACCACACACACCCCGGGCGCAGGCTTCAGACCGATAAACACCGCGGGGGAGGTATAAATGACTTTTAAAAAACAACATGATTCACATATTAAACAAGCAACAAAGGAGGGACAGCCAAAATGGAGGGACTATGTGCAGTTATGGACACTGTGAAAGGACTTGTTATGGAACCTCCCTTGGGATTATGGGAGTTGCAGTTTGTTCATCTTTATTCATGGATTGGTGCAATTTTTTCTTGTGACAATTCGAGAAAAAGGTTTTTTGATGCTTTTCTGGCTGCTGTGAAATTTGTATGTTATTAAAGGCGGAGAAAGAAAAGCATAATCTGAGCCTCCGGTCCTGCCATAGAATTCTGGGTGGTCGCCCTAAATTCCAGATTCTTGGTGGCTCAATTTAATTATTTACACTGGACACAGCTAACCCTGGTGAAATTTCCCAAACTGCTCTTAAGCTGTCCCCCTACTTACAAAAACTGCAATGCAACATTTTTCCACATGACGTGGTCTTGCCCTAAAATAGTACTGTCTGTACTTCTTCGTATCATTGAGAGCACAGGCTATAGTGATTAAGTAATGTTTGCTTGTTGCTCTGCCCTAAGCCATAAAAAGAAAATCACAAAACAAATCTGCAGGTTTAGGAGCAATCTTAGCAAAAATACATATTTTGTTTCATTGGTTAAGGCAACGGGGTCCACAGGTTGATCACTGGCTCAAAGATGTGAGGCAATGGGCAATGAGAGAGGAGTGACTAATGAAACACACCAGAACGGATGGAAGGCTAGCAAATGACTTAACTGTCTGGGCTATGGTGTTGCAAAGGTTGACTGAGCCTCTGGATATTAGGCATCCTTAAAAACCATAACATGGATAAATGGCAGCTGTGTTATTTTGGCAATGCATGGAGTAGCTGAAGATTAATCTAGCTAAACGAAACAGGGTGCTCACAACAGTGTGATATTAATAGCACATTCGTATTATTGAATAGTTTAGTGTTGAGGATATGCTGAAGGGAGGTGGGAAATAGTACTGATTTGACTGAGGAAGGGGAAGGAAGAATGAGGAAGAATCCTGATAATACAGAAGAGCTCCGCGGAACAAAACCTTAAAGGGACTGATTACTAGAATGATCAGGGATCTACTAGAGCATTGCCTGCCTTTTATTCTCTGCTGTATCTGAGTCAATAAGAATTCTCCCTGTCAAAACTGCTAATATTATTTGTTAATTGTTGGCGCCTAATGCCACCCAGACCTTGGCTTGCGATCGGATGTTATTCCAACCGTCTCTCTAGAGAAACACTCCATTCTGGATGTTACCGCTCCAATTGGTTCACGCAGGTCTGAAGCCCCTCCTGCCCGCTGTGAAGCGAATTTTGGGACATGCCGGCCTCGCAGTCCCTCGCAGAGCTCTGTCTCTGACCAATGTTGAACTCAGTCCTGATGATGATCCCTTATCAACATGGGATCCAATCGCCGTCGACTATTGGCACAAGACCTGTGTTGATTGTGATTGTATGTACGGACAGTGTCCACAACCGAATTTGCTTTTGATTGATAATGATCTGCGTTTTGAGTAATACAAAGAGCTTTGGAAAAAAGAAAATAATTTTCTCTTCTTTGTTATTCTCACCATAGGGACTTATGTTACCAACACTTTGATATACATCCGGTCCCTATGGAATCTTGGGTTTCCCTTGTATTGTATATCATGAAACAAAAAGCAAAATAAAGGTCTAAAAATACCTTAGAAAAGGTCAACGAAACACTGGATTGAAATTAGGAAGCACCTTATATTCCACAACATATACCTCATGTCCAATAGAAAATCCTCTTTCAGCTGGTCATTGCCACTTGACTAAATAAGATAGCAGCCAGGTGGTGCATTAAATGCCCAACATTAACCTTTAATCTACTACTGCAATCACATTTTAATGAAGTGACAATATATCTTGAGGCATTCACATACTTGACAAATGGGGTAGGACAGGTCTGCTTTTGAAGAGGAATTTGAGTGCTGGAAATCAAAATAGGTAAGGAGATGAGAGAAATAATAAAAAGTTACATGCAAAAAGGAAATTTGAGCAAAGGTTGGAAGAAAGAGTGGAATAGCAGGAAAGAAGGAAGGAAGAATTGGCAATAGGATTGAACGAGGACGGAGGGAAATTTAAACAAAATCCTGTATAATTGTTGGAAAACTCCATTCCTTTGGAACTTAATGGCACAAAAACACTAACAAAAGATAACCACTGTTTTCTGTGTTTTGAAAACTCTGAACAAACCCCACCAGAAATCCCAGCAAATAGAATCTATAAACAGGAAGGCATACTGAGGCTTTACTTCTATCTTTCTCCTCTTTTCTCCCCTCACCTTCACCTGCTCTCTTCCTCTGAGTGCTTATTACTTTTGTTCTCTCTCTCTTGTTATCTTCTTTTTTTTTCTCTACTTACATATTTCCCCTTTAAAACCACCAACAGTGTCTGTTAAGCCTTGTCAACTGCTATGGTATTTTATTCTGTGTCTTTGTATCTAAACAAGAACATTGGTATATTGCAGGGCTTCATCATGACTAAATGTCTTTCTCTTTCTACATATAATAAACATCTCTGGCTTATTGCCTAGCTTGCAGTTGGCCTATAAACTCTTTTGTAACTTATACAAGAAGCCTTGATTGATCTGCTGGGACATTGGATGGTTTTCATGGGTTATGTGAGATACATTTTTTTACATTAATTCTGTGTGTCTCTGCCTACAGACTCTCAGGTTGCCAAATATGGCTTGACCCACAACGCACCCAAACTATTCTGTGCACATCATCCATGTTGCATACTAAATGAGCGCTTACCTCAGTATTAAGCCCTTAATTCTACCTTAGCATGGTCTGTGTGAACTGGTGGTGGGGGCATGAGCTACTGATCCGATCCTCCTTATCTTTTCCTGGTGCCCTCCATGGCAACTGGTTATTGAGTGGAGTAGGTTGTGGAGTTTGGAAAAAGCTAACATTGAAAGTAAGAGGGATACTTTTATGCTCTGAGGCTGACTATGGTGGTGCGGATAGGGATGCACAAGAGTTTAGATGATGGTTTTTGGACTCCAGGACACTGATGTCCAATGCCCATTGTATATGCTATGGCCCGCTAAAACATGTTGAATGTGTATACACCTAATTGGCATATTTAATTTACATTTAAATCCCTAGTATATGGTACAACGTGCACCCACAGCCCATAAGTTACACTTTTAACACGTGTACTGCAGCACTGCTTGGTCTACCAATGAAGTGACAATGCCAAACATGACTACAGGCCTGCCATCAGTAACCTGGTTGTGAAGATTTAAACTGCATATTCAACCTGTCAAAATTACCCCTTTTGACAGGCCTAAACCCTCTTTTTAAATATTAATATGTCACACCTAGGCTAGCCTTAAGTGCCCATAAGGCAGCGTGCATGGTATTTAAGAGTAGAATATATAAAAGTTTAAAATAAATATGTCCTTACAGTGAAAAGGCCTAAAAAGCTATTTTCACTGTAGCAGGGTTAGCTGTTCCATGGGAAAGCATTGGGAGTTAATGTTTAAATTAAATATTGTTATTTGCACCCAGGAACATGATTAAAAGTTATTGTTTGGACTTCAAAATATTAACCTGGTAGAGACGAATATATACTTTTACTTTGCATGCGTTACATCGCATGCCTTTACAATGCGGTTGTTACAACGACCGCGTTGTTACAACGCAAACTATTACATCGCAAGTCATTTCAACGACTTGCTGTAGGGGCCGCGCTGGACTTAGGAATAGTATAATTTACTATTCCTACTCCAGTTTGTGCAACAGCAGGGAAGGTGTTGGATTTAGAATCCAACACCTTCCCTGCTGTTGCACAAACTGGAGTAGGAATAGTAAATTATACTATTCCTAAGTCCAGCGCGGCCCCTACAGCAAGTCGTTGAAATGACTTGCGATGTAATTGTTCGTGTCGTAACAACGCGTTGTTGTAACGACCGCGTTGTAAAGACATGCGTTGTTATGGCTGTTTCCCGGTAGAGACTTCTAGCCGCAGGTTCCTTCCCTTTGGAATTTCCCCAGGCTTCAGACTATATCTGGAAGATTTTTCGTGAGCAGTACCTCTGCGCACCGGTAGCCATTGTCAATTGGCTCTGCGTCTTTTGTCGGCGTCGTCCGCGCCGGAGGTGACATTGCAGGACCTATATAGGCACCACCCAGGCATGCTTGTGTTTGCTCTTTTCTTTCTGCGCCAGCTAGCGCTGATCTGTGGGAGATTTACCCCTCTGTCATTTTTTTACTGTTTTTTTCTGACATTTTGCCAACTCTTTTTGAAGTTTACCTCCTGGTGTGTCGAGGATGTCTTCACGCAAGTCGGCTTTTAAGCCCTGCGGGGCCTGTCACTGACCGGTGGTGAACCCGCTTCTCGTGTGTCTTTGGTGTTTAGAACGTGACCACGACACCAACTCGTGTTCCAATTGCCAGGCCATGGCCCCGAAGGCTTTGAGGGAGTGGTCCTTGAAGCTGCTAGCAGCCCGACTTGCGACGCTGCGGAAGTAGTGATCCTGGTCGAGAGGAAGGTCTTAGGATCGTTTGCAGAGCCCGAAGTCGTCCTCGTCCCATTTGAAGTCCTCGGGACACTCGGGTAGGAAGCACGAAAAGAAGAGCAATAAATTGAAGCACCTTGGCCAACTCTGCACCTCCCTGAATTTTTGAAGTCCCGAGCGACTCCCGCCCATCTGAAAGAGTTCTGTGAGGCCATATGCCTCATATTTGGGTGGCCGGACTGCATCGATATACCTTCGGACCCCGTGGGGTCGGAAGGGGCCCCATCTGGTTCTACACTGTCAGCTCCAGCCCCAGCTGGGATCCAGGGATCCATTCCTGGATACGGACCTATGCCAATTGTGCCATCTCAAACTTCCATGGTGCCAGTCCCCATGCCAGTGCTCCCGGCGGCACCATCCCCATTGTCATCCGGACTCTGACACGGAGGCAGATGGACGTTGTGCAACTCCGACGATGGCAGAAGCTTTGCCTCCTAGATCGGAGCCTGAGCCTTATTTTCATCAGCTGGGCCTCGGGGAGAACTTGGAGAGGTCACTGGACCCTTAAGAATACCAACCCTATGAGGAAGAACAAAGTGTGGACTGGTGTGAGAACCTGGGTGAGACCAGCGCCGTGGATATGTCTCCAGATGTTGGTCTGCTTTCTCCCCCTACCATGGCTACAGAGAAGGGAGCATCTTATGCAAAGGTGGTGTGGAGGGCGGCTCAGGTCATTGACCTTCAGCTACCCATGGTGGCAGTCAAGACTAATCTCTTGACAGAGGTGCTGCAACTGGGAGTCTCCACGTCTGAACCCTTACTCCAACTTAATGACGCCCTCACTGATGTCCTGGTGGGTACCTGGTCCAAACTGAAGTAAGGTCTAGTTTTTCTATATAGTGCCCAAGGCCCATTCTGTCCTCATCTGAAGCATGAGAGTCTCAATTGTCCCTGCCAGCCCATAGACAGGGTTGTGCTAACATTGTCCACACTGTAGGAGTGGGGGCCACCTGGGACTTTCCGCAGCTTTGGAAACTAAATTAGCGACAGGGCTTAAAACAAACAATAGCCTTATAAGGAGCTTCCACCTTAAAGCTTCAGAGAGGTGACGCAAAGTGGTTTTGTTATGTTCTGCGGTCAAGCACCTGCCAAAATTAGATCTTGTGGTCAACAGTTCCTCATTTCAAATGTATAAAAGGACTGCTTACTCTCTAGTTCGTTGACCACCTCGTACAGTGAACCTTTGAGTCACGACTCAATGGTGCTTCCGGTTAACCGTTTTATATAGCATTTCTTATTGAGGTTGTGATACTTCATTGTACTTTGATAATCATTCTCTCTCTCTTTTTCTTTGCATTGCCGTGATTTTAAACTTACTAGATTGCATCTTTTCGCTCATGATCTGCGATGTGTCTTTGACACTTGTTATTTGCTAGACTGCATAGTGTTATTATCAAATAATGATGTGGCTTTGACATTTGTTTAAATTATTTGAATAAATGGTGCCACTCTTGACTCACTTCCTGCATTTCACACGTGTGTCTTATTATTTTAGATAGCACATTTCTGCGCTAAAATTACCACTCTCCAACAGCATAGGACAATTGCCCGCAGCCCTCACTCCGCACCTGGAGACCCAAACTTTCTCATGCAACACCCTGGCCCTGAGGGCGTGGTGGTCCAAGCCTCCACATCCCAAGGCACTTTCAGTACCGCTCCCCCAGATAGGAAATCCAAGAGGCTGGACTCATGTGGGAAGAAGATGTTTTCCTCCGCCAGGTTGGCATTGCGGTTCGTGAACACTGCATGCCTTTTGAGCTGTTTTTCCCACACTTTGTATGATACTGTTACGCAAGTGCTGCCACAGGTCCTGGAGGAGGAATGGGCTGTACTCTCCCAAGCTGTCACTGACGGGAGAGACGTGGCAAAGTTCAATATTCGATGCGTACTTGACACAACTGACTCGCTAGGCAGAGCGTTTTCCATGACAGTAGCCCATAGGCGCCATGCCCGGCAGAGGACGGGGAATGTCCAAGCTTCCGGTATGGACATGCCCTTCGATGGCACCCATCTCTTCGAAGACAAGGCTCACCAGCCTCTGTGTGGCCGAGGGTGCGATACCCACAGGCCTCGTGGGTCAGGTGGCCAGCCACCCCCCCCCCACTGCATCAGCCTCCAAACCCTTATAGTCTGCCCCGTTACCTCCATGGGCACCCAGTGCGCAGCAGGTTTCACCATCATCTACCCCACTGGCAGTCCATAACATCAGACAGGTGGGTTATGCAGATTGTCCGAATGGGCTATTCCCTCCCCTTCGAGACCACCTCTCCCTCTATGCCACCATCTCACAATCTGCTGATGGAGGATCATCTGTCTGTTCTCTGCGAGGAGGCCAAATGCTCTCTTGGCCAAGGAAGCTGTAGAGAGGGTACCAGTGCAGAAGTAGGCTGTGGTTGTTTGCCCCAGCTACTTTCTTGTTCCCTAAAAGGACCAGGGCCTTCGTCCTATCCTCGATCTCTGAACTCTCAATCTGTTCCTCAAAATCTAGAAATTCAAAATGCTCACGTTGGCTCAGGTCTTGTCTGCTGTGGACCCAGGAGACTGGTAGCTTTGGACTTGCAGGACGCTCATTTTCATATTCCCGTCCTGCCTGCCCTCCGGTGCTACTTGCAGTTTACAGTAGGACATGAGCACTTTTAGTTCACCGTGCTTCCTTTTGGCCTTACCAGCATCCCTCAGGTGTTCACCAAAGTAATGGTGGTGGTTGCAGCTCATTTGCGGAGGTCAGGGGTGCCAGTCTTCCCCCTGCTCGAAGACTGGCTGCTAAAAGCAAGCTCATCCAAGGCTTTCATCTCCCACCTAAAGACTACGGTGGTCCTTCTGCACTCGCTGGGGTTCACTATCAATGTGCTAAAGTCACACCTGACTCCTTCTCAGACACTCCCTTTCATCGAAGTTGTTCTGGACAAAGTGCAGTTTCGAGCTTATCCTCCTGAGCAGCGAGTCCAGGATATTCAGGCTGTGATACCCATGTTTCAGCCTCTATCCTGTGTTTCAGTGATACTGAGTTTGCTGGGCCTCATGGCCTCCTGCATCCTGCTAGTGACACATGCTAGATGGCATATGCGGGCTCAAGAGTGGGACCTTAAGGTCCAGTGGGTGCAGCATCAGTGGAATCTCTCCGACCTGGTCCAGATCTCGGAGGGAACTGCAGGCGATCTGCAGTGCTGGCTAACAAACCGTGATTGGGTTAGAGGCTGACCGCTCTCTTTTCCCTTGCAGATCTCACAGTAGTGACAGATGCATCACTACCGGATGGGGTGGCCATCTGGGAGAGGTGGAGATCAGTGGACTCTGGTCTCTGACTGAATCCGGACTTCAAATCAACCTTTTGGAGCTCCATGCGATCCAATTGGCACGGAAAGCCTTTCTGTCCTCCATCAGTGAGCGGCTGGTACAGGTGTTCACTGACAACAACACCGCTATATGGTACTTCAACAAACAGGGCAGTCCAAGAGAAAGACACACTGGCAGTGTGGGCTCGAGAGGGTACACAGTGTGTTACTGAATAGTTCTTTCGCTAAATGAAACGCTCTACTTTATGTGGCCCCACTGCCCAGAAGCCACTCAAATACAAAGTCAAAAATACAAAAGAAAAGGAGCATTTAAATCCAATCAGTAATTGTCCTTTCAACAATTCCAAAGATTATATTGCTTCTCAAATAATTCATCAAGATCCAGCTCAAAGTAGAAACTCAGGAGTCTTGTGTAACTCTTTGAATCCAACTTTATTCAAACATTGCTTTTTGTCAGACGCAGTCCATTCAGCCCAGCGAATGCATAGCATCCCACAGGGACTTCATCAGGGCTGTAAATTTAAAACCTACATATCATTTATTTTATATTAAATCAGTAATGTTCATATCCACCCATGAACACAATATTACATTTAAATACAAAAAATCTCCAAATGCACCCCCACAAGACGACCTGCCTATATACAATCTACTGCTATAATTTGTCTGGTTTACGTTTAATATCACCATCCCACTTATCAATCCAATAACAAAGTGAAAAACATAGATATCAATATAAACTTTCCCAAAAGGATATACATTATTGGTTTGTTTCAAGATGGTGTTATGTGAACCAGGAGATAGCCACCTACGCAGCTTGGTCCTACTCTACATTTAACTTCTCATTCCTTCCAAGGTTGTAAAAAGTAATCCACCCTCACTCCTTCGGGAAATAAATGCCCTGGTCTAAGAGTAATTCAACTCACTTGTTCATTCTTCTGAATCAAGTTTTTGACAGGTAATCAGGTCCTCTTCTTGTTAAATTATTCTTAGTCAAAAGCAATTCACATCACAGAATGGTGACCTGTTCCGATTATCACCTACAATGAAAAAGCATACATTCAGTCCTAGTTAAATTTTGTTAAACCCAAAATGAATTCGCTCCTCATTCAAGTGCTATTACAAGAATAGAAGGGGTCTATCTCCTCTCCCTTAACCTTTAGTGTCGCACTGCATTCCTTTGCAAAAAGTCAAATTCTTTAATCTACTGGCATTTATACCATCAAAAGACCAATAGATCTATTCCCCTTCTCACAATATCTAAAAATAACCATCCTTCCCATTCCACCATGCCTGGCCGTCTTTCTGGTCTGTATGGCTTCTCGGTACTGACCTTATTCTTCGTCCCTGCTGGTTAAAAGTGTCCATCGAGTCAACGCCTAACTTGTTCCTGCTCTTAACTCCCTTACTTATACTGGATGGTCCACCAATCACAACCTTCGATTCCCCTTACTACTACTAGTCCCCTCTCTGGTCCTCTTAACCAGGAGCCAATCAAACCCCTGAACTTGCCTACATCTTCCTCTTAGCATGATTAGCCATTCTTAGTCCCGGCCTACACAAATGACCCTTCGAACTGTTGCTGAATCGCATGTTGTTCCTCCAATAAGAGATGTGAACTTCATGCCAAATTGTTGTAAAGAAACCCTAGATTATATGTAGAACACGTTAAGCATGGGGAGAACCCAAATTATCCAACTTGATCGTACAAGGTCCCCTCTACACTCAATATTACTTTGCTCAACGCTCCGTTTTCCTGTCCAATCACATAACAGTCCGACCAGAATGAGAACCGTCTAATTATTGACCAACGTATATTCCCCCCCAAAAAACCTCTTTTTAAAAGTGCCGTCACCTTCGTCGAACACATCTCTTCATTGAACCAATCGTATAGGCCAATCCAGTGAGCCTCCGCATTCCCAACCAATCACAAAGGTTGCCGGACCAGAGTGGGAACCATCATTTTCAAATTCAACTAGTGTTTCCACCAGTCACAAAACTCCACCAATCATACGCGGACCAAAGAACGAGGTCCCATTTACTCTCGGAACAAAAGAATATAACCGCTTCTTGTTCACACTGTCACCTAGTTTGTGAGTTATTATCTTAATCCTTCATATGGCTCAATCATAAAGATGTCCGCAGAACCGAAAACGAATACTTATTCCATCGCCATTAACTTATTTTGTCGGTGTTAGCGCTTCCAACCAATTAAAACGGGGCCGGACTAGAGTGGAAGACCCCATTATCTGCTACAGCTTGTATTTCTACCAATCTCATCATTCCATCCCTCCTGCGCAGACCCACGGTTCAGGTTCCACCGGAAACCGGTCTACCGGCTAACCTCTCATTCAGTTCGGTAACCCACTAGTATCTGGGTGACCATAACTCATAAGTGAAGTCCTCGACACACGTCGCATGTCTCAAAATACCGGTTCATTCCACTTCAATCATGCACGTACCACAGCTCGAGTATTCGCCGGAAATCCGGTCTAACCCCATAATCACAATCTTTGTTTTTCCTATGCCATCCCGCCAATTTATGTAACCAAGAAACTTCCCTGTGTTATATTAAATTTATGCATCCACACTCAAGGAAAATAATGGGTTCAATACAAAAACATCTCAATGATGCTGGCTTCTGAGAAATTCATCAACGAGAAGCCATAAATATACCCAACAATCCAAATTTAGCTCCTTCTATAGGAACTATCTGTACCGTGGTCTCCAACCACAGACAGAGGCCCTCATGCTGTAGTCTGTTCCGTAGTCTGTTCACCTCTCCTCCAGTTCACGCCTAAAGTTTCAATGATTGCTAATTATTACATTGTTGGTGGTTAAACCCTTACATTGACAATCATATCTTTCCAAACTACCATACTTAGAAGTCCACTCTCTTCTCTGTCTCCTAGGACCCTAGAACTATAGTATTCTACATTCAAATGGACCTAACTTACTACATCTAATCCGTCCGAACCCAGTAAAGGATCCTTACAGTGCCCCTAAATTGGGAGTTACATGTTCATCCATGCAACTAATCAAGCCCATACATCAATGTCACAGGAAATAATGCAACTCATTTTCTATATTGAGGCCCAATTGCACCGTCCTCAATCTACTTATCCACTTTGCCTCTTCCTCCTTAATCTTATTTCCATATTTCCTCCTCTCTTGTTCATGACCATTTTCTGTCTCCCATTAAATTTAAAACCGTTGTTTTCAGGATGACTTACCCTCATGTGTTGTGATATAGGGGACCTACTATCATTGTTCGTAATGTATCTATGATGTTCTTCGATTCTTATTTTCAATGCCTTATTTTCAATGCCCTCTTAGTGCTACCAATGTAGACTTTCCCACAATTACATCTGATGACATATATTACAAAACAGCTGTTACAGCTGATAAATTAATTTATGATGTATTATCTTTTAGTGTTGTACTTGTATTCTTTCAAATTGTTTAGTCCAAGCCAACAAATTGTGCAAGAACCACATGTGTAAAAGCCCTTAGGTTGGCTAGGTAACCAACTGGAACATGAATCTCTTGTCGGTTCGAAATAATTTCTTGTGATTCTGCTACCAATTGTGGGACGTTTCCTGTATGTTACCAATGGTTTATCTGTAATGCTATTGGTAAGCCCAGGCACACCTTTCAGGAGATTCCAAATTTTGCTTAAGGCCTTGAAAATCTTATTATGGTCAGTGCTGTACGTGGAAACAAAAGCTAATCTCTCCTGTGATTGTCTTTTTAGGTCTTTGCACCAAAGTCTCTTCTCTGTTAATGCTGTTCACCCTAGCTTCAGCTTTATCCAAGATGTGCCCTGGATAACCCTGTGCTGTCAATCTGGTTTTCAAGTCTTTTAAGCAAGTTGCAAAATCCTCCTCCTTGCTACAATTTCTATGGATTCTTATAATTTTTCCATACAGGATGCCCCTGATCACTGTTGATGGGTGAGCACTGGCTGCTCTTAGAATGTTATTCGTGGCAGTTTCTTTCTGAAATAATCTGCTCTGAATCCCATTATTGACTACATACAACTGAACATCCAAGAAAACTATCTTATTCATGTCATGACACATGGTGAAGCACACATTATGGCTGTTGTTGTTCAAGTAGTCCACATATTCTAGCAAATCATTCTTGGTCCCTCTCCAAATGACCAAGATGTCATCTATAAAACGCCCCTAAAAAAGGATAAAGTCCATCCATTTGCCCGCATTCATGGACCAGGCATGCTCTCTCTCAAACCACCCCATGAAGAGGTTTGCGTAAGAGGGAGCAAACCTGGATCCCATGGCTGTACCTCTGATGATACCATTCCACCTTGAAAGGAAGAAACTATTGTTCAAAATCAAGTCGCTCATTTCCAACAACATTTTAGAGTGTTCAAGTAAACTGGCACTCCTGTTACTCAAATAGTGTTTCAAAGCTCGCTGTCCTCAATCATTCTCAATGCAAGTGTACAATCCTACTACAGCTAATGTGACAAAGCTCATATTCTGATCCCAACCCACATCCTGCAGCTTATTCAGTAAATCCATGGTATCACGGATATATGACTGTAAATTAACCGCCAGTGGTTTCAAAAATATATCTACAAATTCTGAAAGATGTTCAGTCAACCTTCCTATGCTGGAAACAATAGGCCTACCTTGGGGGTTCTCCATCAATTTGTGAATTTTAGACAGTTTAGTAGATAAATGGGAATCTGGGGCACGTGTTCTGCAAATATTTTAATTCCCTTTCATCTACCAGTCCCATTTCCTTCCATGTAAAAAGTTTGTCAGCAATCAGTCTGCCTGCTTCCCCAGTTGGGTTACTCATAAGCTTCCTGTAACAACTGGTGTCACTCAATCGTCTTTTAATCTCATTGCTGTAGTCTGTCCTGTGCATAACAACAATATTCCCCCCTTTGTCGGCTTCCCTTCTCACTATAGTCTGGTCACTATCTAGATCTCTGAGAGCTTTTCTTTCTTCTTTAGGAATGTTGGCCCGCTTACTGCAATAAGCTTCTGTAATATACTTCTGATCCTCAATTCTGTGAAATTTCTCAGTAGTTTTCTTAACAAAAAGATCTATAGCTGAAAATTGATTACTCTGACAAATTTGGAGGGCAATGCCAGGCCACTCGTACAATCATAGTCCGCTTTAACATCCAATATTGCAGACAGTTCTTCAACTTCTAGATTATCATCATTTGACAAAGATAAAAGCAACTGTATATCATGCACATAGCAAGAAAACAAAAGGGGGGGAGTGAAGAGGTAGCGCTATATCAGCATAAGAGGTGGATACGTCCTCCTCCAGTAGATATGTAATAAACACAGGGATCCACCCTTGTAACATAAGGCAAAAGTGTTCTTCCAAAAAGAGGTGTGGCTCCTAAGTTCTGGGAAAGCACACAGCTTTGTTAAAATATCCCTCACCCACCAAAAGGACCCTTGGTGGCATGCTTCATCATCGGGGTCTTCCCGCCACGCTGCGGGACGGGCCGTGCTGCAACCTACGACTATGCAGGAGCACTGATTTTGACAATGCTATGTGTGTGTAGGAGTGCGAGTGGAAGGGTTAGGAGTGACTAAGTGAAGTGATAAATTAATTAAAAGATACCTGGCTAGGCGGAAGAAAACACTTTAATGTTCCTAAAAGCGGGTATCGTTAAAAGTGGGGAATAAGTGGAGGTACTATGCTTTAATGTGCAGTACTTCCTTTGTCGACATGTTTCGAAGCCCTCCCCTGTCTTCTCATCAGGACCTAGACAGCTCCCTTCTACACTCAAAATACTAATGATAAAAATGGATTCTTTGCAAGATAATCACTTTGTGGTGCATCCTCTAATCAACATGCACTTTATACTGTACCCTAATAGGTATTCCTCTTGTATTGGGTCTGGAAGAACAAGAACATGATTAAAACATTACATATCACAGTCCCCGTACACCCTCTGTGGTGCCAACCTGTAAAAAAGGTGATATATTTTTGCAGGCGTGATATATTTTTCTTGTGCCTTTGCATGTTGTGAAAAGGTGCTGTGCTATGCCGGCGATGTGGACAATATATGACCAAACAAACATATAACATAAACCACACACTCTATAGTTGGAGACCGAATTATTAGCGAGCCCGCAGTAAATGCATTCATGCAACACTTCTTAGGTGCAGTCTCTATGTGAAATATCCGTTGTGATTAGGCTTTTTCACGTACTTTTAATTAGCCCATCTAGTGCTCCATGAGCCTGTAGAACGGGAGGGGAGGAGCACCTGTAGTCAAACACTGTCATGAGAAAAACAAAATACCGCTGTAGGTTTCAAAGACGGTACCCCTTTCTTAAAAAACATCCATTTTCGGCTATGCCGTACTTACGTCATCAAGGTTACTCACTCGCCTGGATACTACCTCACCGCGGCTCCGTGGAACATTTAGCCAGCGTGAGGAGTTCCGTTTTAAGCATTGCTAATTAGGCGTTTGCACGCTGAATAATTGATTGAACTGAACACTAGTCCGTTAAAAATCAAGAAGGCTCCCGTGATGCGGAACAACGGAGGGAGGGGGCTTACCACTCCTTCCTGTCTCATAAAGTTCTAGTTATTAAAAAGACTCGTACGTGTATGAACCCAAGATGGCCCCCAAAATCAGGTCCCATCCCAGAGGGAAAAGTAATACACTTCCGGTCTTATTGAAAAAAATGGTATATAGATACCCGAGATGTGGTGTTAAGTATGAGCGCCCATACACTAGAGAGATTCTGATTTTAATACACAAGGCTTCCGTAATGCAGATTCATAGCGAGGTGATTGGCAGAGCGAGGTTACGAGCCCCAAGGGGAAAGTAAAGCACTTCCTGGTAACTAGCGAGACAGTGTACAAATACCCAAAACGTTGTATTAGTAGATTGCTGGTGATCTATGTACGAGCGCCCTTCACTAGAGACACTCTGATGTTAACCCATCCGGCTTCTGCGATGCGGAACCATGGGGTAATTGACAGCCTCTATTTGGCTTTTACTTCGGTTTCCATACTTGCTGTACAGATGCGAAATAATAAAAATGTGCAGGGATTCGATAGGGTAAAATGGACATGTCTCCATACAATGGGGAAGCTTCCAAACGAGGAGATGTTATATATATTGGTGTGTTGAAGGTATCCCCTAGTGATGGACACTTCACCGTGGGTCAATGTAATATTACCGTTACTTGTCTAAGAGCCAAAACCGCTATGTTACAGATGGCCTTCTACGGGTACGTAGAAGGGCTATATGGGCAATTCTAGGTCCATAAGGTTTGTTGTATATATGGATGGGGGTCGTTATGAAAACAGTGTCTTATTGTAAAAAGTACATCCCTATGTATGCAAAGGTGTATACTGTTTCCTAGGTAGGTGTATGTCCTCTGTTACACAGGTTGATGTGTCTAACCTAGTTGGCTCCATGGTATGTCATCGTTCAATCCTGTGAGGTGTGTTCCCAGGCGGAACACCCACCGTTGTTCCTTCTCAAAGAGGCCATTCTCGTTGTTCAGTTGTTCGATGACAGTCCACTGTAACTCCTCCATTGTGTGTTGTGACATTAGATAGTGGATGGCCATTTTCGTGGTACTTTTCTTGCAGCGGACATTGCTCCTGTGTTCCACTATCCGGGTTTTGACTGGTCGTTTTGTCATTCCCACGTATTCCATCCCGCAAGGGCACGTGATCAAGTATACTACGTTTCTACTGTTACAGTTCGTAAACCGACATTGTTCCCATTCTGTGCCATTGCTGAACTTGATGTTTTTGGTTTTCTTAGTTAAGTGGCATGTTCTACAGTTGCCACATGGGTGATGGCCTCTCACTGGAGGTAACATTGTATTGGGCCCCTCTGTCGGTGGTGTCCTGCTTGGTCTTGTATGGACCAACATGTCCCTCAAGCTCCTTCCTCTTTTGTGAGAAAACATTGGTTTGGGGAGGTTAAGGTTGCCACAGTTCAATAACCTCCAATGTTTATTCACAATTATGGTTACTTGGTTAGAACCTGTATTAAAAGTGGTGACACATATTGGTCTCTGCTCTGGGTCTTTTGGTATCTTGGGTTCCAGTAGGGCTTCCCTATTGTTGTTGCGTGCTCTTTTCATTGCTTTTTCTACAATCCTCGCTGGGTATTTCCATTTTTTTAGTTTCTCCTGGAGATCTGTTGCTTGTCTTTTGAAATCTCTGATTTCTGTGCAATCCCTCCGTAAGCGGAGGAACTGCCCATACGGGAGGTTATCCCGTAGGTGACGCGGATGGAAGCTGTTATATAACAGTAGGCAGTTCTTTGAAGTAGTCTTGAAATGCGTGGTGGTCTTGAGAGTACCCTCTTCCGCGTAGATGTTGAGATCCAGAAAGACCAATTCGGTCTTGGAGAAAGTGCCGGTAAAGTTGAGATAGTCATTCTGCCGATGTCACATCTCCTTCCCAAATGACCAGATCAGTAAAATTACATGGGGTGTCTGCACAAAAAGTAAGCCCCCGTTTAAGAACTTTTAATTCATTCTGACTAAGTTCCCTATCTGATAAGTTTATAACCTGCAAAGTGCAAAGTGGTATGACTATCCCAATCTGGCTCTTCTACGCAGTTCCCTGTTCTCAGATTTTGTTCCAGTTCTGACTTCGGGTACCCATTCTGGTATTTTCGGTGTTTGCGTTTACCCCTCCATGATTTTTTTCCTTCCTAACTTCATGCGTTGAATTTTCTCGGAAAAAGAAGAACAGGTGGCGCGTTTGGGACCAGTCACATTGCTTGGTCCCGGATCATCATTAGATGAAAGATCAGTGCTGCAATAATTCACTGAACTTAACTCAGCCATTTGCTCACCACTGGCTGTGGTTTTGGGTTTATGGACTTCATCATAACTTCTTGCAAAAGTGAAGACCCTCACCCAAACTGTACTCCTCTCATCTTGTCTAATTTTACTCAATTTTCCATCCTTAATCTGTAGCTGGTGTCTTTATCACTTCTCTGAGGATTGCATTGTTTTTTTCTGTCAGATCCGGTAATTTAATTTCTCTGATTTCTTTTTCTAACTCTGCTACTTGTAGTTTTAATTCCTCTACCTTTCTTTCTGCATTTTTTATCAAAATCTGCATCATGCAAGAAGAAGAGGAATATAAATTATCCTCCCATTCTTTAAGAAGATCATCATCTAGGTCATCAAACATAGGAAAAATCAAAATCCTTAATCCTCTCGTCCTAGGAGACAGAGAAGAGAGTGGACTAATGAGTATAGTATTTTGGAAAGCCATGATTGTCGTTGTAAGGGTTTAACCACCAACAAAGTAATAAGTAGCAACCATTGAAACTTTAGGCGCGAACTGGAGGAGAGGGTGAACAGACTACAGAGTGACGGCCTCTGTCTGTGGTTGGAGACCACTGTACAGATAGTTCCTATAGAAGGAGCTAGATTTGGATTGTTGTGTATATTTAAGGCTTCTCGTTGATGAATTTCTCAGAAGCCAGCATCATTGAGATGTTTTTATCTTGAACCTATTATTTTCTTCTGAACATGGCTGCACCAGCAGGGCGTATCCCTAGTGGTTCGACACCTGGCGGGTTCTCTGAACGGCAGTGCAGACAAACTCAGCCGTGGATGTCTAGTGGATAACAAGTGGCATCTCCACCCGGTGGTGTTGCAAAGTCTCTTTCAGGAGTGGGGAGAGCCATGGATAGAGAACCCAGAATATCCGCAGTTTTGCACGCTGGAGTTTCAAGGTGGCCCTTGCTTGGAGAATTTTTTTGTCTTGAGTGGGGCTCAGGCCGTTCCGCCCATACCACTCCTGCCCAGAGTTCTCAAGAATATCAAGACGACTGGGCCCTAGTCATCCTTGTGGCTCCGGACTGGGGGCCCGATTCACAGAACTAACTTAAGACAAAATCCTAAACTTACTACCATTTTGGTATTCACAGAAGGCACTTACTCATTTTGGTATTCACAGAAGGCACTTACTTACTCATTTTGAGCAACTTACTCATTTTGGTATTCACAGAAGGCACTTTACTCATTAATGAGTAAGTGCCTTCTGTGAATATCAAAATGAGTAACTTACTCATTTTGAGTAACTTACTCATTTTGGTATTCACAGAAGGCACTTACTCATCAATGAGTAAGTGCCTTCTGTGAATACTAAAATGAGTAAGTTACACAAAATGAGTAAGTTACTCAAAATGAGTAAGTAAGTGACTTCTGTGAATACCAAAATGAGTAAGTGCCTTCTGTGAATATCAAAATGGTAGTAAGTTTAGGATTTTGTCTTAAGTTAGTTTTGTGAATCGGGCCCTGGGCACGGAAAGTCTGGTATCCTGAGCTACTGAGCATGGACATCGATCCTCCGTACAGGCTCCCCTTTCGGAAGATTTTCTGTTGCGGGGGAGGGTTCTCCACCGGAACCTGTCTACTCTCTGCTTTCTTGCGTGGAGAGTTAGCGTCAACAGTTTTTTTGACCTTCCTACCGAAGCCTATAATGTCATCTTGTCAGTCAGGCGTCCCTCCACCAAGACGATGTACGCCTGCCGTTGAAAGAATTTTGTGGCATAGTGTGCAGAAAAATTAGCTCCCCTTTCTGCCCCTCTTTCTGAAGTTCTGCTTTTCATTATTTCTCTTACCCAGCAGGGCTGTGCTCTGGGCACTAATAAGGGCTATTTATCTGCCATTGCTACCTTCTTGCGGTTGCCTGATCAACCCTCTCTATTCAAGTCCCTTATTGTTCATAGGTACCTTAAGGGTCTTACTCATCTCTTCCCTCCTTCATTATTCATTATGCCTCAGTGGGACCTTAATTTGGTTTAGACCTTTTTGAGGTGTGTAATCCCTTTTAACCTCTACACAATTGTCCCCTAGGCTTCTCACCTTGAAAACAGCCTTCCTTAAGGTGATTACATCTATCGCAAGAGTGAGTGAGCTGCTGGCCTTATCATCTAAGCCCTCTTACATCTCAGTCTATCCGGACAAAGAGGTGTTTCGCACAAGGGCTTCCTTTCTACCAAAAGTGGTGACCACTTTTCATGCAATCTATCACCATGCCAATCTTTATGCTCCTCAACAACCCTCTAAAGAAGAGAAGTGACTCCACCTTCTTGACCCAAAAAGAGGATTGTCGTTCCACCTTGACTTCACACAGGAGTTCTGGGTGGACAACCTACTCTTCGTGAGGTATGTTGGTGCAAAGAAAGGTCAGACAGTGCAGAAGCGGACCATCTCCAGATGGGCCATGCTCTGCATTTAAATCTGCTACACACTGGCCAAAAAGCAACCTCCTGAAGGTTTGCATTCTCATTCCACCAGAGCTAAAGCAGGCACCACTGCGTTAGCACGCGGAGTTCCAGTCCTGGATATCTGCCAGGCAGCAACCTGGGCTTCCCTGCACACGTTCACCAAACATTACTGTCTGGACAGTCCGGTCCGCAGGGATGTGCACTTTTAACTTTCGGTTGTGCAGGACTTTCTCATTTGAAACTAGTTTGCAGACCGTCCTCCCAGTATGTTATTGCTTGGGTATCAATTCAAAAGTTAATGAATCTGCAGCTAGAAGACTCTATCAGATGAACATGTTACTTTCCTTTGGTAAGGTCTTATCTGGTAGAGACTATATCTTGCCGCAGATTACTTACCGACCCACCCATCCTCCCCACTCTGAGAATGGGTTTCTAGGGACAGGGATCCCCCCTTTCAGGGCCCTAGTTTTGACGCACCAATGGTCAGTGTTCTTCATGACTCTGCGCTTCTGGCGTGGAAAGTCATAAAAAGTAACTGACATCAGGGTGCCTGGGTGGTGCCTATATAGGTACCGTGATGTCACTTCCGGCGCGAGTGACGCCAACAACGGATGTGAAGCCAATTGACGTCACCTAAAACGTGCAGGGCTAGTGATCACCAAAAATCTCACTGACACCTAGGGAAGTTCAAAAGGTAAGGAATCTGTGGCTAGATATAGTCTCTACCAGATAAGGCATTACCAAAGGTACGGGACTTGTTCATTACAAATCCAATTCATTGTAAAGTCAGATTTATAAAAAATATTTCACAAATGGTATTTTAAAAAAGTTACCTTTAGCTTGCCTAATGCATCTAGAAGCCCATCTGCTTGCACTTCCCAGTGTCACCCAGGAGCTGAGTAGTTCCTTGATTTGGTTAGAATTGGCTCCCAGAGCTGAGACAAAGGGCTTGGGAGTGGGAAGAAGTTGACCTTCCCCTGAGCCTGGGGGTTGTGCCCAGCCCTTTAAATATCTTCAAAGGAAGCCTACCCTGTCACTGGCAGACGTAGTTGGGCCTGCCTCCCTTTTTGTCTATCCAGCTAGCTAGGCACCAATCCAAGTGGGAGATTAACTGCCCCCAAAACTGGTTTGGAGTGACCACAGAGGAGGGTTTGTTCATTTTCCACCCATACCTCTAGGCTGGGCACAGGAGCTCTCTGCAGGTAGAGATAGGGTCTACCATCTTGGTTTTAGGTAGAGAGGGGCACTGCAATATTTTTTGCAGTAAGGCAACCAGGAGTGGCAGCAAAAGGAGGTAGGGTTACCCCTGGGAACTTTTTCCTTACTGATCAGGGAGGAGCCAGGAGTCATCCCCCATCCACGGCTGGTGGCAAAGATCTGGCACGCCCATGCACCCTTTTAAGAACGTTGTTGAAACTGTGGAAGACAGGAGAAGGACTGTACCTGCTGGTGTGAGTTGTGAGGAGAACCATAAGGGATGGACCTGTTCCCTCTTGTACCCAGGACTAAGGAGTGGACTCCATGGGGCACTAGTCTGACCTCCTTGCAAACTAGAGGGAGAGGTAAGAAGCCCACGTTTCTGAAAGTTTCAACTGGACATGCCCAAGACCCTGCTGCTGGCTTCTATTGGAGTGAGTCCTGACCCCAAATACCTGCTCCTGAAGTCCTGGAACCCTTGGCTGCTATTGGAGTTTACTCCAACTGCCCAAACTGCAAAAAGCTGGCAGTTTGAAACTTTTTACCAACCTCCTGCCTGGCAAACTGACGCTGTCGAAGCTGTAGCCTTCAAATCACTGGTTGACCTCAGCTTGCTGGTTTGCCCTGGTGAAGGAACTTCCAGAAAACTTTCTAAGTCTGAATGTAGAGGGCTTCGTAAGGACTGATGCTGAGTTTCATCCCATCAACGTACAGACCTGCCTGGGCACAAACTTCGGACTTCGCCCGCGCAGAGTATCCCCGCCTTTGTCCCCGACTGCATGGTGACCACACCCATCACCAACCCACCATCTTTGAGCCCCAGTTTGGATCTAGCTTGCAGATTGCCCTACCGATCACATGTCGATAACCACTTTTTCTCCATAAAAGCTTCTATGTCCGAACGCAACTCTTTGGCTGGGACCTACCTGGTTTTGCATCCGCCCTGAGCTCCATTGCGATCAGACTTCAAACTCTGGCTTTGTCCCATTCTAGCACAACCAGTTGGCGCTTTGGCCTTTTGGGGCTATTTTTATTTAAAACTACAAAAATTAATCGCCACAAGTAGGACCCGTAGTTAAAGGAAAAAGAGAAGAGGCCCAGAGCACAGCCCCAAGGCCCAAGCAAGTCCTGCAGGACTGCCAGGGTGACCACCTTGCCAGCAGCACAGGGCAGACAGCCCACTCAGCTGCCAAACCTGTGAAGGAAAGATACCCAAGTGCGAAGAAAGGTCTCAGCGTTATCCTGTAGGTTGTAGATGATTCATTCATAGGAGGCAGTCTGATACATGGTCATGAGCCATTCATCCTGTGTGGGGGCTTGCAGGGGAACACCAGTGTTTGAGGACATAGATTTTAGCTGTCGCCAGTGCTGTATGGAACAGCAGGCACTCACACCTGGAGAGGGTCAGGAAACCTGTTCAGCCATGAAGCAGGATCGTGGGATGAAATAGGGTTAGGGTGATTGGCAACGCCTCACCAAGCATGGTGCCAATCACCTCCCACTAGGGGCGAACGGTGGGAAAATCGCAGAGGATGCGTACCAGGTCGCAGCATGGATCGAAATTGCGCCAACATTCGGAGTGGAGCAGTAACCGTGCTGACTGCAGTTTCACCAGTGGCCAGAGGCAGTCATGAAGCAACTTGAAAAGACAGAACTTCAGTCGAGCTTCCCTGGCTTCACCACTTAGGGCTTCCAAGAGTTCAGCCCAGTCCTCGGGTTCATATTCCACCAGGAGGTGAGCCAGCCATTTGGTATGCAAGCTGTTCTGCAGGGGTACTTTTGTGAATTCATTTGCCTCTGCCATTGTTTTTTCTGTTTACACTGGTAATTGTGTTTCCTGATTTTGTTTTTTGTGTAATTATGTGAGCACCATCAGTTTATGATTGTATTTTATTTTGCATTTTTGTCTTAGTAAAAAGTGTATGTATATTTTGTATGGGTATCAATGGTTTTTTCTTTTTGTGATGTGTATTCTGTTGGGATATTTTTCTCTCATTGTATTTCATTTTTTGTATAAATATGTACCTGAACCACTGTTAGTATTATATTTTAATTTGCCCCTGGTTCGGGTAATCGGGTTGCCCCTGTTTGTTGTAACCAAGATTTGATCATGGCCTGAAGCATTTGTTTGCTGGAGCCGGGTGAAGATGCCTCATAGCAATAGATGGAATCCTGTCCTCGGGGGCAACCCAGGAGAGTGCGCTTAATTGAAACCCACAACGGTGGAGCCAGAGACCGCGGGATCATATAGGCAAGTTGTGCGAGGTGCAAGGCCAAGGCGTAATGTTCCACAGTAGATGAACCCAGACTTCCACACACATGGTGGGCCATCGGGCAGCTGCTGGCAAATCAAGGTCAGGAAGGACCCCACACAAAGTCCCTGATGGCCTTGTCCGCTGAGCTGAAAAGCCGGAGGGGCCCAAGCAGAGGTAACATGCCCAGGACGTATGTAAAGCATGGCATGGTCATCATCTTGACCGCCTGCACCCAGCCCCACAACGAGAGGCCAAGATGTGACCACTTCTCCTAGTCCAGCCATACCCGGTACAAAAGTGGATCGAGCCCCACCATACAGTCCAATCCCCAGATATTTGAGGCGGGAGGATTCCACTGGAAGGGATAAGCGGAGATGTCTGCGCGGGTGGACACTTGTGAGATCGGTAGGGCCTCACTCTTTCCCCAGTTTATCCTGTAGCCTGAAATCATCACAAAGTAGGAGATAAGAGCCGTTAGTCAGAAGGGACCGAGGAAGGTCCGAGAGTGTTAGCAAAATGTTGTCTGCATATGGGGAAAGGGTTGACATTCCCCCCAGGGGTGGGGTTGTCCGCCAGCGATGGGGATTGGTGGAGTACCGCCGCCAGAGGATCCATGGCCAGCAGAAAAATAAGGGGTGTTATCGGGCAGCCCTGTCCCCCAGGAAAGGGTCCCAAAGAAACCCCACGCAACTGACCAGCAAAGCACGTGCGCCAGTGTGCGAAGATGGTAGAGGGACGAGCTCCTGGGAAGGAACCCTACCTGCGAATAATCGATAAGGATCAGGATCACCTTACGGAGACGGGCCACCAACACCCCTGCCAAGATCTTGATATCCCAGTTAAGCAGGCGATAGGCCTACAACTGCAACAGAGGAGGGGCCTTGTTAGAATTGAGGCCAAGAGAGTCAGTCCGCTCTGCCTCCTGGAAGGCTTCGTGGAGGGAGTCTGTCACCTCCTCCTTTGTCCATTTATAAAACTACGCTGGGAAGCTGTCCTCCCCTGGAGCCTTATGATACGGGAGATTAGAGATGGCCAGCGAGATCTCAGCCCTGGCAATTTCCCCCTCAAGCATGTCCCTGCCTGAGTCATTGAGACAGGGGAGGCGCACCAAGTTGAAGAAAGCATCCAGCCTCTCCAGGTATTTTGCTGCTGCTGCTATTTGATCGCACTGCTGGACTTTATTCTATGTTAAATCCATTGTTCTTTTGCTCACTACGCCACCCCAGTTTGGGGTGTCTGAAAAGTTTCAGCGCTCCGTCCATCATTTCCTTGTGTTTGCTTTGTTCGCGCTAAGTTGGCAGGATATGGCCAGATGTGGTTCCCTTGCTCACTTTGGAACTGTATTTATGCTATTCTTACTGATGAGGTGTGTTACCCTGAAACCGGTCTCAAGATGCTTGTTTCCGGTCCAGGGAAGACATGGTTTGGCAGTTCTGGTTGGACTGTTCCCATGAGGAACAGGGTCAAGACTGATTTGCATATGGCTGGGTCTGAACAGGGGTGGCAAAGTTAGCTAAAGAACGATGATGGATTCAACCCAGATCTAATAGTGACTTGGAGTGAGTGTCTTTAAAGTGTCAGCGCTCCGTTCATCATCTCCTTGTGTTTGCTTTGTTCACCCTAAGTTGGCAGGGTATGCCCAGACGTGGGTCCCTTGCTCTGATTGCCACTGGATTCAAGCTAGCCTGGCTGACGAGGGGTGTTACCCCGAAACCGGAACCAGGATGCTTGTTTTCAGTCCAGGGAAGACATGGATTGGCAGTTCGGGCTGGACTGTTCCCATGAGGAACAGGGTCAAGACTGATTTTGCATATGGCTGGGTCTGAACTGGGGTATCAAAGTGAGGTAAGGAATGATAATGGATTCAACCCAGGTTTAATAGTGACTGGGGGTGAATGTCTGAAAAGTTTTAGCTAAGAACTATGAGACAGCTGCTCAAATGGTTAAAGGAGACATCACTCAGAATAGTAGTGCAAGGGTTTGTCATTTCCAGACTTGACTATGGGAATTCCTTGTTCCTGGGCAGCCCAAAATCAGTTATAAAAAGATTCCAAGTCATTCAAACTGCTGCAGCATTTATCCTACTGAAAATTCCCAGACGTCACTCTGCCACCAGGCCTTAGCAAGCCTTCATTGGCTGCCAGTGCAAAAAAGGATACACTTTAATGTACTGTGTATGGCCCACAAAGCGATGCATAAAAGGGGTCTAAAACTAGTTCAAAATCTACTTACCTCTTATAAACCTACAAGAACGGTGCATTTTAACACTCAGCAGCTGTTTGCTGTTTCCAGGATAATGAGGAATAGGAGTCAAGGAAGATCCTTCTCCTTCTTTGGAACACACTCCCTCAGAATCTCAGCCAAACCAAATCGTAACTAGCATTTAGGAAACTGTTAAAAACATTCCTTTTTTAACTGCAAATTTTTTCATATGGTACCCGATTGCGATAGCGCTGGGAGGCCCTTCTGGGTGGCCATCCTCTCAAGAAATTCCATGAATGGAATAGAATAGAATAGGTCCGCCACAATCTTGGGGGTGTATAAGTTATAAGTCCCCAGTATCTGAAAGAGACACGTTAGTGACAGATTCCTTACCTTAGAATATCCCCAGGCGTCAGGCTGGATCCGGAAAGTTTTTTGCGTAGCAGTACCCTTGCGCGTCGGTAGGCGGCGTCGTGCGGCTCCGCGTCCGTCGTCGGCGTCGTGATCGCCGGGATGACTTCGCGGGCAGTACTTAGGCGCCGCCCCTGCGCGCTGACGTCAGTTCTTCTTTTTCCGCGCCAGCAAGCGCAGATCCGGGAAGAGCAGTGCCCTGGTCATTTTTTGACCAAACTTTTGGTGAATTTTTCACTGTTTTTCTTCAATCGACTTCAAGGTGTCGTAGGGATGCCCGGGTTTAAACGTTGCGGCGCCTGTGCTCGGATGATGTCCATCACAGACCCGCATTGGGAGTGTCTCTTCTGCCTCGGCCGAGGCCACGACACAGAGTCTTGTTCCGACTGCCGGGCCCTCAACCCGAAAGCTTTGCGAGAGCGGTCTCGAAAGCTCCTCGAGGCCCGGCATTCGGCTCCGCGGAAGCCCCGGTCGCGTGAGAGGTCCAGGGGTCGATCGCGGAGTCCACACCGGTCGTCGGCATCGAAGTCTTCTTCGTCCGGTAAGTCAAAACACAAAAAGTCCAAAAAGCATCGTCGCTCTAGGACTTCGCCTCGCCGGTCTCGCGACTCGGCTGAGGCCCCTCCCGGCACCGTCCCCGCGGCCCCGGACATGCCTGTGGAGTTGCCCCTGCAATACCCGTCCTTCCCGGGTTCGGGGGCGGATCCGGCCCAAGTACAGGAATTCCTGTCGGCCATGGCCCGCCTCTTCGGGCCTCAAGGTCCCTCCGGTGCGCCTTCGGGCCCCGCGGGCCCTGATGGGGTTGCTCCGGCGTCGCCGACGGCTCCGGCCCCGGCGTCGCCCGTGCCTCCAGCCTCGATCCCGGCTCCGGCCCCGGCCTCGATCACGGCTCCACAACCCCCATCGACGCCGGTCGACCTAACGACACCTCCGCCGGCGCCGATGTCTCCGGTGCCGTTCTCGACGCCGCCTGGGGCTCCGGGCGGCGGTGTCCCCCAGTTCCTTCCGGCTCCGGACATGGACCCGGACCGACGTCGCTCGACGCCGGTTCCGGCGCCGATGAGACCTTGGGTCCCAAATGTCCCTCCTCCCCCTTATTTTGAACCTGAGGAGGACCAGGAGGACTGGGAGGGGTCTGATGACCCTCTGGCACAACAGTGTCAGTACGATGAGGACTGGACAGAGGGTCTAGGGGATGCCAGTGGTCTAGATACTTCCCCTGACACTGGCATGCTGTCTCCTCCCGTGGCTACGGAGGAGGGAGCCAATTTTGCAACGGTGTTGCGTAGGGCGGCTGGAGCCTTACATCTCCAACTCCCTACTGTGGCGGTCAAGACTAATCTCTTGACAGAGGTGCTTCAGCCGGCAGCCTCCTCTACGGAGACTGTGCTGCCGTTTAACGACGCCCTCACTGACGTTCTTTTGGGCGCCTGGTCCAAGCCCAACACAGGGGCTCCTGTGGATAGGAACGTGTCCCGACGCCATCGCCCAGCTCCGGGCGACCCCCTGTTTCTCTCTGTCCACCCCACCCCTGAGAGCTTGGTTGTCCAAGCCGCCGCTTCCCAAACCGCCTTCCCTACCGCCCCTCTGGATAGGGAATCCAAATGCCTGGATCAATTTGGGAAGAAGGGTTTTTCTTCCTCCAGTGCTGGCTTGCGGTCCATCAACACCGCTTGCCTTTTGGGCTGATATACCCACTCCTTATGGGATTCGGTGCCGAATGTTTTGCCCCAGTGTTCTGAGGAGGTCCAGACACTGCTTTCCCGCGCCATTGCGGAAGGAAGGGATGCGGCCAAATACACAATACGATGTGGCCTTGATACCGCCGACTCGCTGGGCAGGTCTATTGCAACGACGGTGGCGCTACGACGCCACGCCTGGCTGAGAACCACTGGTTTTTCAGGGGATGTCCAGAATACTCTCATGGACATGCCCTTTGATGGAGTCGGTCTTTTGGGTCCAAAGCAGACCATGCGTTGGAGCGCTTTAAGGACTCACGGGCTACTGCAAAGTCCCTGGGCCTTTCTGCTACACGCCCTCCGCTGACTTCTGCTTTTCGCCCCTATCGTGGCCACGGTAGGGGCGCCCCTTCACGTCAGCAGCCCAGCCACCGGCCCGCGCAGCAGGCGTCTTCGCGTGGCCGAGGACGTGGATTCCGCCGTGGCGGATCGGGCAACCAGCGTGCGGGTCAGGCCACCACCTCCAACCCGTCCGCGGCCTCCAAACCCTCCTAGTCCCTCCTTTCAGGTGCACAGCACGCCGGTAGGGGGCAGGGTCCGCCATCACCTTCCCCACTGGCGTACCATCACCTCGGACAGGTGGGTCTTGGACATTGTCCGAAGGGGCTACTCCCTCCCCTTCGAGTCCACCCCCCAGCCATGCCACCTCAATTCCACCGCATGTCAGGGGATCACTTGGTACTTCTGCAGAAGGAAGTCACGGCCCTCTTGGCCAAGAGGGCCATCGAGCATGTTCCGACCCCAGAAGTAGGGCGTGGTTGCTACTCCCACTACTTCCTGGTGCCCAAAAAGGACAAGGAGGACATGCGTCCTATCTTGGACCTCCGGAACGTCAATCGCTTCCTCCGGAAGGAGAAGTTCAAGATGCTCACCCTAGCTCAGGTCTTGACTGCCCTCGACCCTGGAGACTGGTTGGTAGCGTTGGACTTGCAGGACGCATATTTCCACATCCCCGTCCTGCCGGCCCACCGGCGTTACCTTCGGTTCACGGTAGGCCCCGAGCATTTTCAGTTCACCGTGCTCCCCTTTGGCCTTACCAGTGCCCCTCGGGTGTTCACGAAAGTGTTGGCGGTGGTCGCAGTTCATCTGCGCCGGGCAGGGGTTTCAGTCTTCCCCTACCTCGACGACTGGCTGCTGAAGGCGGGCTCGTCCCAGGCAGTCGTCTCCCACCTCCAGACTACGGCCGAACTCCTGCACTCGCTGGGGTTCTCCATCAATGTGCCGAAGTCGCATCTGATTCCTTCTCCACAGCTCCTTTTCATCGGAGCAGTTCTGGACACGACGCAGTTTCGGGCCTATCCTCCCGAACGGCGAGTCCGGGATATTCAGGCTATGATTCCGATCTTTCAGCCTTTATCCTGGGTTTCGGTACGGATGACCCTGAGGCTGCTGGGCCTCATGGCCTCCTGCATCCTGCTGGTCAATCATGCCAGATGGCATATGCGGGCTCTGCAGTGGGACCTGAAGTTCCAGTGGGCGCAGCACCAGGGCAACCTGTCCGATCACGTCCAGATCTCGGAAGGGACTGCAAAACAGTTGCAGTTGTGGCTCTCGAACCGGCAATGGGTCATGGGCAGATCCCTCTCCCTTCCCCAGCCAGAGCACACAGTTGTGACGGACGCGTCCCTTCTGGGATGGGGCGGTCACATGGGAGAGGCGGAGATCAGAGGCCTCTGGTCTCCGGCGGAGTCCCGGCTCCATATCAACTTTCTGGAGCTCCGGGCGATCCGACTTGCACTCAAGGCATTCCTTCCCTCTGTCAAAGGGAAGGTAGTGCAGGTGTTCACAGACAACACCACCGCCATGTGGTACTGCAACAAACAAGGCGGGGTGGGGTCGTGGACCCTTTGTCAGGAGGCTCTGCGCCTCTGGACATGGCTGGAACATCAGGGCATGTTCCTGATGGTTCAACACCTGGCAGGTTCCCTGAACGCCAGGGCGGACGAACTCAGCCGCAGGTGCATGATGGATCACGAATGGCGTCTTCACTCGGAAGTGGCGCAAGGACTCTTTCTACAGTGGGGAGAGCCTTGGTTAGATCTATTCGCCACCGAAGAGAACGCGCAATGTCATCAGTTCTGCGCGTTGGAATTTCCAAGGCGGCACTCGCTCGGCGACGCTTTTCGTCACGAGTGGAGTTGCGGTCTATTGTACGCCTTTCCGCCTATACCACTTCTACCCAGAGTGTTGAAGAAGATTCGGCACGACCGGGCCCAAGTCATTCTTGTGGCTCCGGACTGGGCTCGAAGAGTTTGGTATCCCGAGCTACTCAATATGAGCGTAGATCCCCCGATCCTTCTGCCTCTTCGGGAGGATCTTCTGTCGCAGCAGCAGGGGACGGTCCTCCACCCGAACCTGTCCAGTCTACACCTGCTTGCGTGGAGATTGAGCGGCGGCAGTTGATTCCTTTCGACTTGCCTCCCGAAGTTTGTGATGTGATTCTGGCAGCCAGGCGTCCCTCCACTAAGGTGGTATACGCCTGCAGGTGGAACAAATTTGTGGCATGGTGCACAGCAAAGGCTGTGAATCCCCTTTCTGCCCCTCTTTCTGAGGTCCTTCTGTTCCTTCTCTCTCTGGCCCAACAGGGTTCTGCCCTGGGTACCATCAAGGGTTATCTTTGTGCTATCTCGGCCTTCCTCAGGCTCCCTGATCAGCCCTCCCTTTTCAAGTCCCCTGTTGTTAACAGGTTCTTAAAAGGCATTACACACCTCTTCCCTCCTGTTCCGTTTGTGATGCCTCCGTGGGACTTGAACTTGGTTCTTACCTTTTAATGTGCGCTCCCTTTGAGCCTCTACATAACTGTCCTCTTCGTCTTCTGACTCTGAAGACAGCCTTTCTGGTGGCCATCACCTCCGCTCGGCGGGTGAGTGAGCTCCAGGCTCTATCTTGCAAACCTCCCTTTCTGTCTGTTCATCCAGACAAGGTTGTTCTTCGGACGCGTCCGTCCTTCTTGCCAAAGGTGGTTACTGCTTTCCACATTGGGCAGACCATCACTTTGCCCACCTTCTTTCCGCCTCCTTCCAGAGAGGAAGAGAGGCTCCACCGTCTGGACCCAAAACGTGCGCTCTCCTTCTATATTGACCGCACAAAACACTTCCGGGTGGATGACCAGCTCTTTGTTGGCTACGTGGGCGCCAAAAAGGTCGGGCGGTGCACAAGAGGACCATCTCCCGCTGGGTTACCTTGTGCATCAAGACCTGCTATTCTTTGGCTAAGAAGGAGCCTCCTGTTGGGCTGCGTGCCCATTCCACCAGGGCAATGGCTGCTACCACGGCCTTGGGCCACGGTGTTCCGCTGCCGGTTATCTGTCAGGCAGCTACGTGGGCCTCGCTGCACACATTTACAAAGCATTACTGCCTTGACAGTCAGGTCCGGAGGGACGGCTTCTTTGGCCGTTCTGTCCTCCAGGACTTCCTTGTCTGATCTTTGTTCGCAGACCCACCACCGGGGTTGGTATTGCTGGGGTATCTATTCTAAGGTAAGGAATCTGTCACTAACGTGTCTCTTTCAGATGCACAAGTTACTAACTTGTGTAACGATATATCTGTAAGAGACAGTAGTTAGTGACAGATTCCTACCGCCCACCCATCCTCCCCGTTCTGCGAACTGATTTCTAGGGTTAAGGACATCCCTTTCAGGGCCCTAGTATTTTTCAGACACCTATGTCAGCTTCTTGCATGGCTCTGCGTTCCTGGCGCGGAAAGTCGTGTACAGAACTGACGTCAGCGCGCAGGGCGGCGCCTAAGTACTGCCCGCGACGTCATCCCGACGACGGACGCGGAGCCGCACGACGCCGCCTACCGATGCGCAAGGGTACTGCTACGCAAAAAACTTTCCGGATCCAGCCTGACGCCTGGGGATATTCTAAGGTAAGGAATCTGTCACTAACTACTGTCTCTTACAGATATATCGTTACACAAGTTAGTAACTTGTGCAATAGGCCACAAATTCATCCATGATGTCTTGTGGCTGAATGAGAATCTCTCCTGAGGTGGATCGAACGGCTGAAATGGCCAGCGCAGTCTCCTGCTGGCGCAGCTGCGCCCTCAGCATCCCCCCCCCTTCTCCCCTTGTTCATAGTGTCGACTCTGAAGGAAGTGAAGTGGCCCGATTAGGGCCACCCGGGTCACTCGCGACCACCTCTCAGCCTTCCAAACAAATGAAGAGTCGGTCAGACAGTAAAGAATATAAACCAAACTTATTTATTAGTATTACGCTGCAGCGAAGCCCAGTCTGACCAGCCTCATGAGATGGCTGCCGAGGGACTGACTTCCCCCAGCATAAAGTCAGATATTATACTTGTCCAATTCCCCAAGAACACGCCCAGACTGGAAAATTCCAGTCAAGGCAACAGCGAACAAAGGTGGCAAACAAGGATGAGCCATGGCCCTGGGGCTGGGTACATACTATCTCGGCTCCAAGGCCATTCGGCCTGTGCCTACCATTCTATGATGTGGGAACGGGTTTATCTAACAGCAAAGGTATGCCACAAGAAAAAATGCATTCATTAGTGCAGCGAAGCTCGGCCTTGAGAAGTACAAGCTGAAGGTACAGGAGGCAGTTTTTGCTGCTGAGACAAGCAATATGAGGCAGAGGCTTAGTTTCGATCATAAAACAATATGTCGGCGGCTAATAAAATGGCGCCATGAATGCTAACTTAATACAGAACAAAGCGTGAGCATTACGATAATAACATTCCAAATCTAACAGACCCTCCTTTTAGCATTGATGCTAAATTTTATTGTTGCCATCAGGTAAGTGCCTTTACAATTCTAGATAGGAAGAACATTCAATTGCAGGCAACTGTTGCTATTTTACAAGCTACAGAACTAAATACTCTATAAAACTAGACACGCATTATCAATATTCAAAAATGCCTTCATCAATGCCCATCAAATCTTGGATGTCCTGCATCATCATGGCTCTGCTCTGAGAATCACGTTCTGGGGGCTTTGGACGAGGGGTCAACATCGATACACAGCAGGCACAATAGGCAGGGAGGCAGTGTATGCACAGACAACATGCTAAAACAACACCAGCTATGGCGACCAGGAAAATAATAATCTTCCAAACCCAGGTGGCAAATAGGCCCCAAAGCCATCCCGTGAAGGACCACGTGCCATTCTCCTGGTGTATATCAGAAGCAAGCCTATGGAGCTTCTGTATAGCAGCGTACACAGTCAGAGCGTGGTCCGGTATGTATACACAGCAGCTACTGCCGATGACACGGCAGGCCCCACCCCTGTCTGCAAGGATGACGTCTAACACCATCCTGTTCTGAAGGGCAACAAGTCTCGTAGCCTGGACCTCTACTGTGATATCGGTCAGAATCCCTGCAGTGGTGTTAATGACCCCTTCCACACTCTCGTGAGCCGTCGAAAGTTAAGGCTATTGGCCATGGGGCCCCAGAAAGGTATGATACCTTTCATAGCATCCGTAAACTGCTGCAAAGTAGTGTCCGTCTGATCTATGTCATCTGTGCTAATCATTCTTCTAAACCTGAGCACATGGGCATTTCTACGCTGTAATCGGTGGTCTTTATGGTAATTGGGCAGGGCTATATATACTGGGGGTAAGAGATAGGAAAGATATCACCTTCTCAACCACCCCTCGGGAAGCCAAACATAACCGTGAGATCCACAGACAAAGTAGACATTAGGGGGCGGTATCAGGGGCGGACTATCTGCTGCTCTCATTTTATAAGTGACGTTGCATCTGCTCTTCCCTACCTCTATCTTCCCAGCCCCCTGGACACAGAAAGCAGCTGTAACATTAACCACTGACAGTGGTATCGGCTTATCTTCAGTAACATTAAGGGCCTGAAAGGACTGGAAGTATTCTGATGTGTTGAACTGCAGAAAATTATCCCTTTCCGCCTGGGACCATGTCCATTCCTCACCCCTTTCCCTTTGTATGCATGCATGCAGTAGCTTAGGAACAATCTGCCAAACGGCTCTCGGCCCGTAGGGGCACCAGGAAGCGCTCTATGATGGAAACGTACATTGTGTGTTACGGAGCGGGAGCCAGTACTCTTTCTTTCCAATGTATCAGCCTGGAGAAATGAACGTACCATACTAAGCAATGCAAACCACCCCTCACAGCTATTGACATATGACAATGGCATTGACCACAAATTCTCACTTCTATGCGTCACTGAGGGCAGCAACCCACATACCCAGCATTTTGTCGTGTTATAGGCATTGTGTGTTTGGTGTAGAGTCTGAATAAACACATTTTCTTTATAGGACTTCCAGTGCTCCTCTTTGTGAGGAGTCAAAGTAATAAATATATGTTCAGGGGGAACAGGTGTAGTACCAATCAAAGTATGCACAGGATATTTCTCCTCAAGAAAATACGCTATTCCAAGAATTATTATTAGAGAGATCAGAATAATGGTCACAAAAACTATTTTGCTTTTCACAGACCAAGTGGACCAAACAGGCCTGTTCCGTTCAGAACGTGGAGCTGCAAAGGGCTGTTCTTCCTCCCGAATGGGGCGATCAAAGGGGTACATTTTTCTTAAACCAGAGGAAAAGACTTATAATTGGAGCCAAATTAGGATGATACAAGGAAATGGGACAGGGATCCCAGCGTCCATCTGAGTCCCGCTGGTGGACTCCTATTGTTCATCAGGCTTAGGCGCTGTTGAGCACCGGCGGGGGAGCTGTTCGTCTAGCTCAAGTCCAAATCCCACGTTGCAGGGCAAGGTATCTCCTTCTTGAGAATCACAGTCCTTTTGCCCTGATCATTCACTGTCCGAACAATGCACCAATCTCCCTGTCCCTAAGCTATCATTGGTACCGTGGGCCGGGTACGTTCGCCCTATTCTTCAGCAATTCAGTCCATCCCTACTAATCTGACTTTTCCTTTGGTGCACTGTCTGTCCGGCGGGGGCGCAAATTGTACCTTATTACTCCAGGCACAGAGGGGTCTGGCTCAAAGGGACCAAGGGGCAGAGGCTCAACCACAGACAAGCCAACAGGCCTGTGTTCAACGGGCTGGGACTCAAGCACAGACGGACCAGCAGGCTAGGGCTCCTGGATGGCCTTAATCTCAGGTGGCACCGCCTCATTCAGCACGGTGTGACTTTCTTCCTCAATTGGTACCCAAGTCAGGCGTGCATCCAAAAAGGGAATGAAGCGCGGTACCTGCTCCGTCGAGCACCCACTGGTCGTAAGGCAACGGCAAGGGTACCCTCTTACAGTGGGTACTGTGTATCCAGTTCTTCCGGCTGTCGACCTTCACCGCTGTCCTGGTGGCGAGGAGGACCTGGAGTGGTCCCCTCCAGCGTGGCTTCAAGCTGCTTTTCCTCTGGAAGTTTCGCACCAAGACCCAGTCTCCGGGTCGTATCTCGTGGCCTGGCCCCTTTGGGAGTTTGCGGTAAGGCTTCTGAGACCTGTTGCTGAATGGAACGGAAATTTTTAGTCAAATCATAGAGGTTGTCCACAAGCAGAGGGTATTCTATGTCAGAGAACCGACGAGGTCGCGGGACGCCCCATACATTTGCCGGGGGCCCGAACACGACCTCGTACAGCGACAGTCCTGTTCTAGAGTGGGCTGTGGCTCTTGTGGACAATAGCGCTAAGGGTAAAGCATCTGGCCACTGCAATCCTGTGCTCTCTTTGATCTTTGCCATTTTCAGTTTGAGAGTACCATTGTACTTCTCAACTAAACCTGCCGATTGGGGGTGGTTTGCTGCATGAAACTTTTGCTTGATGTGCAACCCATCGCACACCAGTTGGATGACCTTCGAGTTAAAGTGACTTCCATTATCACTCCAAATCAAACGGGGCAAACCAAAACGTGAGAAGACCTCTTTCAAGAGGGCCTTCGCCGTCACCATAGCTGTTTTCTCTTTAGTGGGGTAAGCCTCAATCCATTTACTGAACGCACAGACAACCACTAACACATATTTCAGATTGTTGACTCGTTCCACTTCGATGAAATCCATCTGGAGAACCTCGAAAGGGAAGGAAGGCAGTGCGAAACTGCCAGAAGGTGTAGGGGTACCTTTTCCCAGGATTGTGCATCATGCATACCATACAGTACTTCACTAAGTGGGCAGCAACTTTAGGGATGTTGTCGTTCTGCCACACGGGGTCTGCACTTCACTATTGCCAACTTCTTGGGAAGCGTCAGGGCTGACAAAAGCCTATGTATCAATGGGCCATTCTGAATCTTTAACCCATGTGAGTCAAAAAGCCTCTCTGCCCAGAGCTGCCCAAAATTATGAGCAACTCCAAAGGCATACTGACTGTCAGTATAAATATTGACAGTCAGTCCCTCACTCAACTCGCAAGCTCGAAGAAGGGTAACTAACTCTGCAGCTTGGGCCGATTTGTAGGGGACCCGTGATGTCTCTACTACTGTGCGTAAGGTAGTTATGGCATACGCCACTGTTGTTGTGCCATCTGGTAATTTGAAACAAGAGCCATCAACATATAGCTCCCCTTGGGTCTCAGATAGGGGAACATCAGTCAGGTCTACCCGTCCCTTCGTCTCCTCCTCCGTATGGAAAATGCAATTGTGCACGTCCGTTTCCTCACTCTCAGAAGGGAGGGGTAGTAACGTGGCTGGGTTCAGAGTGGCACATCTTTTGATTGTGACATGTGGTGCAAACAGGGTCAGCTCGTAGCCAGTCAGACGCGCACTGGTAAGGTGCTGCGTCTTTGTTCTGTTCAAAAGTGTGTCCACAGCATGCGGTACCATGACTGTGAGATCAGTATCAAGGACGAGCCCTGCCAATTGTCGGATAGAGACGGCCACGGCCGCGACCGCTCTTAGACAGCTCGGGAGGGCTCTTGCGACGTTATCAAGAAGCGCAGAGAAATAAGCACACGGCCTCTGGTTACCTCCAAAGGCCTGTGTTAAGACAGAGAGCGCGCAGCCTGCCGTCTCGTGCACATACAACACGAACAGCTTCTGATAATCAGGCGTGCCAAGTGCAGGCGCAGAGCAAAGCGCGACTTTTAGTTGCTCCAAAGCTTGTTGACATTCAGGCATCCAGGGCAAGTGATCATGCACATCTTTAGTGGTTAGTTGCAACAGCAGCTTTGTTAGTAGGGGAAAGTTAGGTATCAAGTGGCGACAATACAAAGTAATGCCGATGAAAGCTCGCACATCCCGCTGGGTCTTACGGATGGGCATTTTGACAATAGCACTAATGCGTTCAGGTGTTAGTCTCCTACCCTCCTTCGACAGTAGGTGACCTAAGTAGGTGACCTCCTGTCGACAATATTGAAATTTGGAAAGGGACACTTTATGTCTGTGGCGGGCCAAGTGTAGCAATAACTTGACCGCCGCATCCTTGAAACCGTCTTCAGTGTCAGAAGCGATCAAGAGATCGTCCACATACTGCAATAATACATTACCGATGGGAAGTATGAGGGAGTCCAACTGTCTTTTTATAGCTTGACTATAGATACTGGGACTTTCAGTATACCCCTGCGGAGCCCGACAGAATCGGAAACTTCTGCCGGCGAGGGCGAATCCAAACAGGTCCCTACTGTCTGGATGTATTGGAATGCCAAAGAATGCATTTTTCAAATCAATGACAGAAAAGTAATTGGCAGAGGAAGGAATCATAGTCAGAAGGGCAGTGATGTCAGGGACAACCAGGAACAGAGGGACCACAATCTTATTAACCTCAAGCAAATCAATCACAAACCGGTAGACATCAGGATGTTCATCAGAGGAACCTGATGGTGCCCTCTTAAGGATGGGAGCAATAGGGCTATTACACAGAAGCACAGACGTCTCTTCAACAACCCCTGACTTAATCAAATCCTGTATAATCTGCAACAACGCTCGCTCCCCTGCTTGCGGTATTTTGTACTGAGGGATATGGGGAAGAGCAGCGTTGTCCTTGACTCTAATAGAGACCGGGGGTATCTGCAAGAACCCCATGTCTGTATCACCTGTAGCCCATAACGTTGATGGCACATCCTTGAACTCAGCAGGGAGGGGCTCATGCTTGACAAACATTGCTTGGAATTCACTACATTGGGTCCTATTGTCATATAGACACCATCCGTGGAGCAAGAAATAGTCGCGTGCAACTTCTTTAACAAGTCCAAACCAATCAATTTTTCTCCACAATTAGATGTCATCAGGAAAGGCGAATCTACGGTAAAAGGACCAATAGTCGGGGCAAGTGGCTCGGAAATGGGGCTCACAACCGGTATACCTGAAAAGCCTACCGAAACATTATTTTGGCCAGACAGGGCTGCCCCGGGGACCCGTGAACGAGAAACAGAGCTATTCATTGCGCCTGTATCCACTAGGAATTTTTTCGCTGATCCCTGCAAATCAGCAGTAACATAAGGCCCGTGCTGATCTACAGGTATCTGAACTGATCCCTCACCCTGTCCCTGGCTGTCCTAGCCATGAGCTAACCCAGTCACTTCGTCTAATTCGTAGTCATCATGATAGTACTGTCGCACCCGAGGGTCATCGAAATAGTTCTGATCAGAGCGACCTTGCTGTTCCTCTTTTCCCTGGCCTCCGTCATGTCCACCTGCTCCACGACCCCGTCCCTGAGAACCCCGTCATCTGGGAGCCGCAACCTTTTGTAACAACGTCGGGCACTCACTTCGCCAATGTCCCTCCTCCTTACAATATGCACACTGGTTCAGCCCGACAGGCACAGCATTCCTTCCAGTACGGGGCAGCTGTCGGGCCGGACCAATGCCTCGTCCTCTACCATTCCCCCTGGACACCTGCTGCATCAACACCTTCGTTTTCAATTCCTTATTTTTCTTCTCCACCTTCTCCTTCTCTTCGTTCTCTCTATGCTCATAATACTGTGCCATACTTAATATCACTGATGTGGAGGAGGTAGTCCAAGTGCTCTCCGAAGCCTGCAAACGAGTCGCGATCTCGGGAAGCAGGTTCGTAACAAATCTGTTAACAAACAGTCGAACACCTCCCTCCATAGACAAGTCCTGCCCACTGAAATCCAAAAACACACCTTCAAACCTAGTAAAGAAATCTGATACACTTTCATCTTTCTTCTGACGACATGCAGTTAGCTTATCCCAATCCACTCTTCTAGGTGGAATCAGAGAGTGCATGTTAGTAATAATTCGACCTGGCAAAGCTAGTATCTCAGCCTTAGGCTTGTCACTAGGCTTTCTCTCTTCATCCCATGCCTTGATCTCATCCCAAGTACCACCCAGCTCCACAACATGGTCCTGCGTATGCACCTGATGCCAGATATCATCTGGCACCAATAAACCGAAAAACATCTCAATATCGGCCAACGTCATAACCGTTGACGACGCAGCCTCTGTTAATTCTTTATAGTATGCCGTTGGATTTTTCCTAGGGTCAGGTAACTGACTTTTAAGGGACAAAACCTCACTCCTCTTCCAAGGAGTATAAACCCACTGTTCTTGGAAACGAGCCTCTACTCGCTGTCTGACGACAGCATCCCTTTGATCTCGCAACTCCGGTATCTCAAGGTGATAGATCAGATGTACTTCCCTCATCGGAAACTGAGACACTGTTGTCGGGCTCTTCTGGTGCAACCTGCCTCGGTATCCAATCAACGTCGCGACATTACTAAAGACATCATTAGGGGCCATGTCAGTAGTATACACGCGATCCCGGATGTCATAAATATTCTGGGGCGCAACACCATTAAAGCACTGTTCCCACAATCCAATCAAAGTAGCCAACATATGCTTGAGGGCATGCTGCTGTACAAATGGCTCATACTCTTTCAGCACACTCCACACATCCTCCACACTGTAAATCGGACTTTGGGCCCAGTGGGCAGCCTGGTTAGCTACCATCTGTTTCTCTGCATTCCCCACATCAGACCGAATCAGCACTCGCCTCATTCGCTCCTTTGCAGTCGCCCAGTTCCCGTCATCCAGTCCACGCACTGGCGTTTCAATGCTCAACAATGTCGGGGAGAGGAGATGTGGAGAGGGTACAACAGTTGAAGGGGCCGGCACCAAAGTTACTGTGTCGTGGGTGTAAGTGATGGAGAGAGGGAAGAAGTTGGAGCAAGAGGCGTAGCAGGGAGACCTGCAGTCACTGCAGGCGTGATAGGCGAAGCCGAAGAAGAAACAGGAGGTGCTGTAGCTGAAACAGCCAGGTCAATAGCAGGAGAACCAGAGGCAGGGGCAAGAGAGACAGAAGGCTGGGGCTGTGGGACAGCAGGGTATAGTCTCTGCGGAGCGTATGGAGGTGGGGGTCGGGTATCTAGCAGCTCCTCTACAAATGTATCACCTTCTTCTCGGGCAACATAGGACTAGTCACACTGCAACCTAAACTTCCTATCAGCACACTCTATACCCTTCTCTATTTTCTCTCTCTCATACGCTACTGCCTTCTGAGTTACCGTCTGCATCTTTCCTCTCTGAGCCTCCTTTTCTGCTTTCATCTGTCTCTTTTTATCTTCCTTCTGCCATACTTGGAGATAATCAAACATCGACTGCCTACTTCTTTTTGCAAACAATTTATCCTGCAGGAAATTCAATTTCTGTTCATCAAAGGTACCTGTTCACGGCCATTGCAACTCGGCATTGTCCCTCATATATTTGTGCCGTAATGTACTAAATCTAATAGGGTCAAGGCTTTGCTTAACGTACATGTCATAGTTCGGGGTGCCTTCCGGAGGCGTAGGTTGCCTCTCCTCCAATCGAGCATCAGCAGAACAACAACAGCACCTCAAACAGCACAATTTACTAAAACATGGCATCTTAAAAAAGGGAAAACAGATTCACTATTCGTGGCAGACGAATGACTTACCAATATCTTTTCGAAGGTCGGTCCTCAGACCGTATAAAGCGAAGGAAAACTGAAAGTCAGTCCCCAGACTGCACCAAATTACAAATCAGAACCACCAGCACAAGAGCCAAAACTAGTCAAACCCCAGGCATTTTCAAAAGTGAACCAAATACATTAGTTTGCCTGGCAAGATGTCCGTAGACATCCTGTATCCAAAATTGGTCCATAGACCTACAAAGCGCAACCCAAAAGCGGTCCTCGGACCACACCAAAGATCACTCAAAACGGCACCATATTCACAAAGAACCACAGCAAACTCACCTGGTGCACACAGGTCGAACAAATGTATTCTCCACTGCCGACTATTCAGACCAAACGGTCAATTCCAAGGGTTTCACCTTTCAGGGCCCCAGCCGGGATGACCACTGGGCAAGGCACCGCCCGATCAGACAGGCGGGGCAGCTGCAAGAACTAGGCTCGGTCGGGTGGGGATCCCCGATCCGCCCATCCGACCCGGCGCAACCCTGTCCTCCTCACCCGTCCGCGGGCGAGGATGGGTCACCCGATGGAGTCCCTGTTCGGGCGCCAACTGAAGGAAGTGACCCGATTAGGGCCACCCGGGTCACTCGCGACCACCTCTCAGCCTTCCAAACAAATGAAGAGTTGGTCAGACAGTAGAGAATATAAACCAAAGTTATTTATTAGTATTACGCTGCAGCAGAGCCCAGTCTGACCAGCCTCATGAGATGGCTGCCGAGGAACTGACTTCCCCCAACATAAGGTCAGATATTATACTTGTCCAATTCCCCAAGAACACGCCCAGGCTGGAAAATTCCAGTCATGGCAACAGCGAACAAAGGTGGCAAACAAGGATGAGCCATGGCCCTGGGGCTGGGTACATACTATCTCGGCTCCAAGGCCGTTCGGCCTGTGCCTACCATTCTATGATGTGGGAACGGGTTTATCTAACAGCGAAGGTATGCCACAAGAGAAAATGCATTCATTAGTGCAGCGAAGCTCGGCCTTGAGAAGTACAAGCTGAAGGTACAGGAGGCAGTTTTCTGCTGAGACAAGCAATATGAGACAGAGGCTTAGTTTCGATCATAAAACAATATGTCGGCGGCTAATAAAATGGCGCCATGAATGCTAACTTAATACAGAACAAAGCGTGAGCATTACGATAATAACATTCCAAATCTAACAACTCCACAAGCCCTGCAACACAGATCCCTTTTTCGAGGTGTGCAGCATGCTAATGTCCATTCGAGCCCCCTTCGGGCAGCGCCAATGGGGAACTGAGGAGGCCTCCATGTAAATACGGGTGAGGGAGGCAATGTCAGCCTCCAGGCCCTTCTGACGATCAACTTGCTTATTTGCAAGGGCTGCATCAGCATCAGCTGGCCTTGAATGGTCACTTTAGCTGCCGCACAAACAGTACTCGGGGAAGCCACGGATTCCTGGTTGTGCTCAAGATAACTAGTGATGTGAGACCAAAGATGTACCTTACCTGAGGGGAGCGAAATTGGGTGAGTTTGAGGCACTAGGGCTTGTGACCTGGGCTGGTCCGCCCGAGTTGCTAGGAAAGTAGCACCAGAGACTGGACTGTCAGTGCGCTCTTGAGTATAAGGGCTTCATGGCAGAGGGCAATCATGGGTTGTGAGACCAGGAAGTAATCTAAGTAGGGCTGCGTGGCATTTACCAGCAATAGGAAGGTGTACTAGCTGGGTCTGGTGCGTTAATGGACTAATGCATCCACTGTAGGGGCCTGTGTTTGACCTCATGGTTACAGGTTCAAATCCCGGAGGATCCACTCAGCCTTTCATCCTTCCATGGTCGATAAAAGGAGTACCATTGAGTTGGGTAATAATAAACATTGGTTATTCAGCGCCAAGATACCCTTGGGTGAACGTGCGCTTTACAAATACACGCGTTATGTTACTTCCAGTCAGTAGTATAGGAAAGAGGCCAAATGTCCACGAGACCATGGTCCGCTGTGATGTCCCCCCTGACAGCCCAGTCCGCATTGTTGCCCACATCCAGCAGGCCAGTGTGGTCCAAAACTGCATCGCGAGCCAGGTTCCAGTCACCTGCCATGACCCAGTGGGTTGCATCAATGTCCATAAGGACATGGTTGAGCCGAAGAAAGAACTGTTGTTTTGGTCCCGTTGGCACATAGACAGAGCCCACACAGTGACCTGCCACCGAGATGGAGTTTCATGAAAGTGTTCCGACCCTCCTCATCGGTCCACATCTTGAGCATCGTAAAGGGCAATGATTTCTGCAGAAGAATGGCCATGCCGCATTTGCTGGGCTGTGCAGAACCATCTGGTAGCGAGGGCGGATGGCTACTGTTGTTCACCCTCCCCACCCAATCATGTTGGAGCTTCTTCGCCTCCGCCGACCAGGGATGGGTCTCCAAAAGGAAACCACGTCCACACGCTTGGATTGGAGATATGCCAGGATTTTCTTACATTTGATAAAGTTTGAGAGGCCATGCATGTTGCAGGAGATAGCGCGAAGGGGCACCGGGTGACGCAGCGTAGCCATGAAAAGCGCGGGTCAGGCAAAAGGTGGAAGAAGCCGGGAAGGACCAAAGACTAAGAGGAGGGGGAGAGAGAGAAAAAAAGAGAAAGAGGAGGAATAGAAAAGAAGAAGTGATTCCTCCTTGCGTAGTGAGATGGGAAGGGGGGTACAAAATCTAATTTTAGTAATTTATAGCTAAAATGTCAGTGGAAGCTGGACATTGAATTGAGAACATTGACGTTAATATCACCATTTACATATTTAAGTATTGCACTACGAAACCTCTGAATTCCTTTAACCTCTTAGTTACTTATTGACATATATACGTAAGTTAGAAAAAAGTTCTCTCAAGAAGCCCTTATGACATATGTGTGTGTCTTGGTCACAAACCACAAAAGGCAAGGGTGCTTCTCCTCTGGTGTCTATCCAAGTGTCTAGTCAAACATTGGAGAAAATATGAGGTAATGGTATGTACAGGCTACCCTGCAGTCAATGAGGTTAAAACACATCTGGGGCCAGATGTACAACCCTTACAATTTGAGAGTCGCAAATTGCATCGTTTTGCGACTCGCAATTTGAGACTCGCAAATTGTAATTTACAACAGTGTCTCAGACACTGTTTGCGATTCCTAATGTGGACGCAAATTGCATGCCTCATTAATATTCATGAGGCACGTGCAATTTGTGACCCCATTGGGAGTGGCTAGCACTCCCAGGGATGGTGGCCTGCTGGGGTCAACAGACCACCATCTGTGACTGCTTTTTAAATAAAGCAGCTTTTTCTTTTTTAAATGCAGATCATTTTCCTTAAAGGAGAACGGGATGCATTTAAAAAAGAAAAATGAAACATTTCTGTTTCATTTTTAAGAGTAGGCAGTGGTCTGTGGGACCACTGCCTGCTCTTAAAAAATATTTTCACATCCATTCACAAAGGGGAAGGGGTTCCTTGGGGACCCCTTCCCATTTGCGAGTGGCTTACCACCTACTTAAAGTAGGTGGTAAACTGCGAGTGTTTTGCGATCGCAATTGCGGTCGCAAAACAATTGTACATTGAAGTGCGAGTCGCTATTAGGAAGGGGCACCCTTGGCATTGTGGAGAGGTGTGGTGCAGCGGCCAGGGCAGCTGACTTCGGAGCACAGGGGTTATGGTTTGATCCCCGGCGGTAGCTCAGCACCCTGTGACTCTGGGCAATAGCTCACTTAATTTCCACAACGGCCCCCAGCGCCTTGAGACCCGTAAGGGTGAGTAGTTCGCGCTTTACAAATACGGATTTAGATTATTTTTTTATTTATTTAGAACATACCTTCTAAGAAGAGATAATATCTTCATTGCTGTTATTTTCTAGATATTTGCAGGCTAAGAGTTCTACAGGTAGTTCACATTCTCCAGACAATTGTTGTGCCTTGTGAGGTTGCCAGATGTGAATACATGTCAGCTGGACATGTTTTGGAACATCTGATTGGGCGGCAGACAGCAGCAAAACAATAAAATGGTTCGGAAAAGTATAGAGGAGGCCTAGGGATAGCATACCCATCCTTTATTTGTTCTCTTATATCTTTACATAATATGAAGATTAAGGGAAATTGTTCATAGAATCCGTAATCAAACTTGCATTAATTAAACAATTGCTCTTATATACTTGCGTTCTGTACAGTTAAGAGGCCTTCCCAACCTCCACTAACCCATGTAACACATGAACAGCATGGGAAAAGGAAAGGACAGCTCTGGCAGCATCAGTGCAAATGCCTCATGAGTAGGATGGATTTCTCATATCTTATGACTTCAGAGTGGGTACACAAATGACAAGGGCAAATAGGTGTGTGTGTGCTGGTATGTGTATGTGCATACATACATAGTTAATGAAACAATTAAAATGTTAATGCTGCATTATGGTTAATGTTGTTCATAAGGCATTGACCTTTGGTTAAAAAGAAATGTACTTATCTTTTGCAAGTCTTTTGTTTAGGAATGTGCTATGAAACCAAGGTTTGCAATGAATCAGCAAATGGGCATCATTGTCTTCGAATTGAGAAGGCACTGTTGTTTACTATGGGTACACCATCATGGAAAGGGATTGCAACAGCCTACTATGGAACAGGCTTGTAGGCACAAAGAGTTCAACCCCTTCCTACATTTCTATTTTCCATATGATGGTTCAGTCAGCTTCCTTCTGGCCCAGAGATCACAAACTCTCAATTGTCAGATACAGTGGCCTTCCTTATTGGGTGGCACTCCTGCAGCACACTGGCCTCCAATAATGGCACTGGTAGATGCACCCATGAATGTGTCCAAGGAATTTCTATTCCTTCTTGAAATCATCCTTCAGGCCCAGCGATTCGTTTTATGCAATTACATAGGCAAAGCGGATCTCTAATCTGAAAATATTCATAAAATAAAACATTTTGAGTAATATTCAGAAATTGGTTTATTAATTTGGGAGGAAATGACTGCTACCGACTTAATAAACACAATATGGTTAAGTCACATTTCTGAGAGGCTCTCTGCTCAACCATTGGCAGCTTTGGGCCAAGCAGCAGGCAATCTCCAGAGAGGTGTGTGTTAGCTTCAAGCAGCACCAACAATTCTAAAGTCTAGAAATAAGCGCAATGAAGTTCCCAAAACAATTTTGAAAAATAGATAGCAATTTAATGAGCAAAAAGACAGCATGATCTGTGACCTCCCACGTTATTGTACAATACTTTAAAGGGAACCGGAGATGTGGCATTTTGAAGTTTTGAGGCAAATAATGCCTGGAAAACGTAAAGGGTCATTGAGAAACCACAGTTCAATTTTGACCTTGACCTACTTGCAATTTCAGACTGACCATTTTGGACCAGAAGTCAGATGCACCAAGCAGTTGTCCTGGTCAAAGATTTAATATTTCCATCAGAGTTTGGAGATAAAGTAGGAAGTAATGTTTAAGCAATTTTCTAGCATTTCCCCAGGTGGTGAAAGGAAATGATGATTTTGATCCCATTTAGGCATGTTCACTGAAACGTTTAGCAATGCATAAAGAGTGATATAGTTTTGGGGTTTTATTTCACTCTGAGAGCAATCTAACCCCGATATGGAGTGCACTGTATTTTTATGGGCTTATAAGGTATGCATTAGGGCTGACATGAATTTATAAAAATAGGCTTTTCCTTTATGGCAAAGGCTCATTTTTTTGTTGCGTGTCACTCCAAAGCATTTAACCTGTAGTCCAGTAAGCACACAGTGCTGTTCTTACCAGACATATATTTTTGCCATGTATGGGTTTAGTAAATACACACTGCATCCCACAAATAACATTTAACTTTCATATCTGAGATGCATTTTTGTGTCATTTACTATAGTCTTACAGGACAGCTGAATAGGCCCGTTGGGTGAAACCAATTTTACAGATACCATTTTAGGGCCATAGCACCCTGATTAGCTATTGCATAGGGCATAGAGTCTTGATACCAGCAAACACACATGAAAATAGCACATCTGAAGGATTCTGCCACAAAATCAAGTCACTTACTATAAGACAAAGTCTATAAAAAAAATGACATGTAAATAAAAAATGCCCACGCAGATAATCGCCTATAAAAAAATAGTTTCTGAGACAATTTTAACAGAGCTAAGGACAATTCTTGGGAAATAGAAAATGATATAGCCTTCAACATCCACTGACTCTTAAGCACTGGCTGCTGAACACTCTGAAGGACCACAAACGATGCTGAAGTGTCTCTGCTTAGTCGATTTCTACCCACTCAGCCCTGTAAATGGCAGAGGAAAAAGTGGACACTGTGGAGGTTTCTTTTGAGCTCCGATGTCAGTTCCACATTGTTTCTGTTTCAATGGTTTCTTAGCTGCCAGAAAAAGGGCAGGATGCCAGGAACAGTCGTTAAGTGTTTTGCCACATCTGGCTGTGTTTTTTTTCCAAGTGTGCATTTTCCGGGATCCCTCCACGCTAACCCAAGTTAAAAATAAATGCTGTCAAAACAAAGGTAGGAAAATAAACATTAAAAAGTTTTGAAAGATTTTTAATTCCTGTTGATCGCGTTTTCTTACATCAGACGTAACAATGTTAATATTTTGCTATATGAATAATAGCTTTTTCTTACGCAGAGTTTGATATTTAATAACAAACCTGAACTTCATAATGTATGAAGCAGGTGCACCTACAACATTTCCTCAGTGATGAATTTACTAACAAGCTGCACCCAGATGCATATTTCCTGTATTAAGGGCGGCCCTCGGTCCATTGCCAGTACTAATCTCATTTGTACGGAAACGGGATTCGAAGTTGGGCACAAATTACGCACACTGTGCTACTTGCTCACAAAATGTTCACCCAAACCTGACGAAAATCATGAAATCAATGAATTAACTAATAATCAGAATTTTCAGCATGCGCTTATTAGGAAACATGCAAGTTTGCATTATCCTCCATTCTAAGGTTTAAACCACACAAACATGCGCCAACAACTACTACACCCTACACTATCAGTATTGAGCGGGACACAGTTTGCACCCAATTTTGATTTATGGTATGTTAGAAATTTGTAAAGCGCCTGGTTATATCTGAAGTATACAACAAGCCAGCCATAGTTATTAAATGACCTTGGATTGCCAGAAGAACCCGGTTTTCAAATTCCTACGAAACTGTACTTCTAAGGGCTGTGTTCTGAGATCCAAGGGGAGAAGTTTCCACATTTTAGCAGCAAGCAGGCTAAAGGATCTGGCACCCAGACGAGCTCTGTGAACTTTGGAGATCGTCAATTTAGCTGTTCCCGATGATCTAAGACTGTGATTGGGTCGATAGAGTATAATCAGGGGAGCAGGTATCGGGGACCTTTCACGTTTACTATTCTATGACCGAAGCATAAGGCTTTAAAAGCCACTCTAGCCTGAATAGGGAGCCAATGGAGCTTTGCAAGAGCGGAACCCAGAGGATAGCACCTAGGAATATTAAGGAGCTTACGGGTGGCAGTATTCTGCACCCTCTGCAAGATTAGAGAATGTCTTTCTCATGCCTTCAGCTTGGGAATACTAACTCGACCAAGAGATCAGAGTGGAAACACTTTCTACAGTAGGAAGCCACTGCTGGAATACTTTCTCTATCAAGTGATCAGAATGGAAAACTTTCTCCAGCAGGTAGCCACCGCGTGAATACTTTCTCCATCAAGTGGTCACAATGGAAACACTTTCTCCAGCAGGAAGCCTCTGCTGGAATGCTTTCTCCATTAAGTAGTCAGAATGGAAACACTTTCTCCAGCAGGAAGCCTCTGCTGGAATGCTTTCTCCATCAAGTGATCAGAACGCAAACACTTTCTCCAGCAGATAGCCACCGCTGGAATACTTTCTCCATCAAGTGATCAGAATGGAAAACTTTCTCCAGCAGGTACCCACTGCTTGAATACTTTCTCCATCAAGTGATCAGAATGCAAATATTTTGTCCAGCAGGTAGCCATCGCTGGAATACTTCCTCCATCAAGTAGTTAGAATGGAAACACTTTCTCCAGCAGTTAACCACCACTGGAATACTTTCTACACCAAGTGATCATGAAGGAAAACTTTCTCCAATAAGTAGCCACCGCTCGAATACTTTCTCCATCAAGTGGTCAGAATGGAAACACTTTCTCCAGCAGGAAGCCACCGATTGAATACTTTCTCCATCAAGTGGCCAGAATGGAAACACGTTCTCAAGCAGGGAGCCACTGCTGGAATACTTTCTCCATCAAGTACTCAGAATGGAAAACATTCTCCAGCAGGTAGTCACTGCTGGAATACTTTCTCCATCAAGTGATCAGAATGGAAAACATTCTCCAGCAGGTAGCCACCAATAAAATACTTTCTCCATCAAGTGGCCAGAATGGAAACACGTTCTCAAGCAGGGAGCCACTGCTGGAATACTTTCTCCATCAAGTACTCAGAATGGAAAACATTCTCCAGCAGGTAGCCACCGCTCAAATACTTTCTCCATCAAGTGGTCACAATGGAAACACTTTCTGCAGCAGGTAGACACCACTGGAATACTTTCTCGATCAAGTGATCAGAATGGAAACACTTTCTCCAGCAGGTAGCCACTGCTGGAATACTTTCTCCGCCAAGTGGTCAGAATGCGGGGGAGATGGCGGCGGAGAACCACGCCTCCGCGTAGCCACAGGTGATTCCTCTTCACCTCGGCAGCGTCAGCGTCGGCAGCGGCAGTGTTTGATGGCGGCGGAGGTTGCCGCAGCAGGAGCAGCTAGGCGTTTTTTTGGATGGTGATTTACTGGTGATTTACTGCTGTGACGCCTCGACTTTGCAGGACGGTGGCTGTGGTTCTGGACCGGCATTGTGGTATTATGGCTGGAACCCAACTTGCTGGAAACTAACGACCTGTGATTCGAGCTGCAGCATGTGAGGTGGACGAGTTGGGCTGGAGTTCGGCTCTATAATGAGTTGTGCGAACTGAACAGCACAGGAATCAGGTCTGATCGGGCGTTAACTCGGTTGACAGGCTGAGTTCAAGCGGCTGCCTGGATTTTACGTCAGGAGACAGGTGAGGAGAGGGGAGTCAAGGAGCTTAAAAAAAGAAGAAAGGAGGGAGAAGTTGTCTGAGGGAAGGTAGGAAAAAGCAGAGAAAGTGAGGAAAAAGCAGTTGCTAAACAATGGAGAAGAAAACTGGTGGCAGCAAAACGCCTCGGCACAATAGGATAAATAACTATCATGTCAAGAGCGATGCTGCGACAAACTTAAAAGTTAAAACGCGCTTGGCGCTCTCAAAGAAAGTAAGTGCCTCCGTAGCTAAAATGGGACAGAGAGCTGACTGTCCATCCATCTGCTCTAGCTTTGAGAGCTCTGAAGAAGAAGGGACCCTGGAGCAGTGCGGGGGGCTCCTCGAAGATAGGACAGACGTGCCCCAGGCTATAAGAGAGGACATTGCTGCCATTCCAGGAAAGGAGGGGAACTCCCTGGCTGGAGATAACAAAGGAGAAGGGAGCACTATTAAAGAGTTCCCCCTTTTTAATAAAAAGAGCCAGCAGTCGATGCAACAGGAGACAGCAGAACAGACTAATGTGCTCGTCAACGATCAACAAATATTTTCACTGCCCCCTGTAATGGTTAAACTAAGAGTAAGATCTCCCCAGGCTGTCTCTCCACTAAATCTCCTAAAACCTGCTTTGATTCAGTCTCCCTCTCCTCCCTCTTTAAATATTCTACAACCTAAGTCAAGCGGCGCTACCCAAGAAGTGGAGCCTCAAACTCAAAGTCTATTCAGAGAAGCTCAAACTTTGAACTCGAGCGCCATATGTCAGCTCGATCAAGAACATGTATTCGCACCGGAATTAGAATCACAACCGGGATATCCTCAAGATGGCCAGGACGCTGCTAAGAGTCAATTGATCAGGCCAGTAACTGGGCAAGCTGAGATAGCTACTTCAAATCCCAGTAATAACGCAGTCGCTGAAATTAATACCCCTGATGAAAGTGCTGAAAGTGCTTCAAGGCAGATGGATATTAAAGTTTTATTAAATATAATTCTTGAGGAGATCAGGGACATGAAGAAGTCACAAGAGCACGAAATTGCCTCTCTTCATCAACGCCTTAGCAAAATAGAAGAGGCGGTTGCTGGTCTCCCGGAAAAAATTCAAGAAGCAGAGACTAGAATTTCTAAGCTAGAGGACCAAATAGGCTCAATGTCGGTTAAACTTAACGAAACAACTAAGGATAAGAAGTTCCTCCTGAGTAAACTCGAGGAGTTGGAAAACCATTCACGTCGATCTAACCTACGTATAGTAGGGGTCCCGGAGAGGAGTGAGGGGGTTCAACCGGTGCAATGGGTGGAAGCGTTCATTAAACAAAAAGTTCTGCCAGAGTATACCGGGGATCTGACGGTTACCAGGGCCCATCGGGTCCCATCACATCTGACACCGAATCTTAATACTCCCAGAACCATTCTAGTCAACTTCGCGGACTATAGGATCAAAGAAAAAGTTTTGACTAAAGCCATTCAACAGCGTCAATTTGCAATAAATGAGACATCAACCTGTAGAATCTTTTCTGATATGTCTGCTTCGGCTGCAAGGTGACGAAAAGAGTTTGTGAAACTACTTCTTCTGTTTAAGGCACAAGGCGCACAAGCGTCCATAGCACAACAGTCTAAATTACGCGTTCTTGTGCGGGGAAAGTTTCATATCTTTTTCAACATAGAAGATGCCCAGGGGTTATTAGAGGAGATCTCGGTGGTTAAATGATAAGGGTCAACTTTGTTTTTTTTGTTGTTTTTTTTTGTGTCACGGTCCTGTCTGGGTGGGGGGGGGGGGTCACCTAAGGTGCAATTCCAGGGCACCAAAAAAAAATAAGAGTTTCAGGGGTGGGGGCGATGTGGGCAGCGTGGTGGGGAGAATGGCCCGTATCACCAAGGTTGGGTAGGATTAGGGCATTGCAGAGGGGTGGTGGGGGTGAAAAAGAAAAAGAGCAGAATGGATTAAAAAGAGAAAGGTGTTGAGAAAATATAAAGAAGGCGCACAAAAGGGAATCAAGCAGAAAAAGGTTTTTTATTATATAGGAAGGAGTGGCTGGTTCATTAATATTGAAAAATGGGGCAAGTTTATGGATATGTTTGATTTAAATAGTAACCTTAAAAATGGTTAACAAGATTTGTATTCTTTCTATGAATGTTAATGGTATATCCAATAAGCGGAAGTACGGTAGCCTGATCAGATGGCTGACAGCCTTTTCCCCTCAAATTCTTTTCTTACAGGAGACTCATCTCAAAACAAACCAACCGAATTTGTTTATTCCTAAGTATTTTAGCAAGGCTTATTTTGCATCTGCGCAGGCAGCTATAAGGGGGGTAGCTGTATATCTTGGTAGAGGGGTCAAATGGGATATCATTCAAATCACTAAAGATCCATTTGGCAGATGGATTTGGATTGTGTTAAAGGCAAATGGTAATCTGTTGAACCTGGTGAACTATTATGCACCAGTTGTTGATGATTATTTGGTGCTAAAAGAATTAATGATAAATTTAGAGCGGCGCCTGGCCCAATTATTTTAGGGGGGGATTTAAATTTTATTCAAGATCTACAATTGAAGACATCAAATAAAGCAAAAAAACAGATGAAACCTAGAACTAAAAAATTACTGGATTCCATGCAACAAGACTATCAGTTGGTAGATCCTTGGAGAAGAGCCCATGCTACACTAAAACAATTTACCTATTATTCTTCCCAATTTAAATCTGCTTCTCGCATTGATTTATTTTTTAGTGTCATGCTCCTTGAAATGTTCAAATACTGAGATTATAGCCAACTCATTTTCGGATCACTCTATAGTTAAACTTGTTGTTGATCTGGTATTGGGGGCCAGAAAGAAATCCAGGTGGCAGATGGATAGACTTCTTTTAATCAATCAGCAATGGGTTAATAATATGCATGAATGGATTAAACAGTTTTTTATGATTAATAGCGGTACTGCAAGGCTATTCTCAGTTTGGGGCGCGTTTAAAGCCTCTGTAAGAGGTCAAATGATTGCTTTTATGGCAAAACAAAGTAAAGAGCGGAGATTACGGGTTGAGGAACTCCAGAAAGCGGTAGAAGTCGCCTTGGTTAAAAAGAGAGCTGGTTTTCGGCAAGGGGACGGGAAGCCGGGCAGGAATTATCTAGGGCTAAACAAGAATTGCGAGAGTTCTTTGTCATGGAAGAGATTAGTTGCTCTAAAACATACCAACAGAAAATATATGAAGAGAGCCAGATGGTAGGAAAGCTACTGGCCTGGTCTTCAAGAGCCAAACAAGAAGCAGCGTTTATTGAGGAAGTGTTAATCCCTGGGACTCAGAATACAGCTAGTGGGCAGGACAGCACCTCAAAAATTTTTTAGAACACTATACAAATCTTTATTCAACTGAATATAATATATCAATGCGAACTATACAGACCTATTTTGATGACTTAGTTCTCCCGCAGATCACTGCAGGGCACAGAGAGGCTTTATTAGCTGATATATCACTAGAAGAAATTTCTAGAGCTCTGTCCTCAATGCCAGCAGGTAAGGCCTGCGGGAATGATGGTTTGCCGACCGAATTTTATAAAGTTTTTTCAGGTGAATTATTTCCATTCCTGCTTGAACTTTTTAATCAAATAAAAGATGGGGGCGATATCCCTGTGGCTTTTAAAGAATCTTCCGTAGTTAGTTTTGTTAAAAGGGGAAGAATCCCAGGGAGGTTGGCTCTTATAGGCCTATTAGTCTTTTAAATGCTGACTATAAATTATTGATGAAAATATGGGCCAATCGAGTTTCACCGGTCGCCCAACAGGTAATACATCTAGATCAATCAGGATTTATAACAGGCCGGCTAATGTCATCAAATACGACTTTATTAATTCAAGCAATTGATTATCTAAATATTCAGAAAATTCCAGCAATAATAATGATGGTCGATGCCGAGAAGGCATTCGACCTTGTTAATTGGGATGCACTTTTCTATGGGTTAGAAAGGTTCGGTTTCCCTCGACAAATTATTACCATGTTGCAAAATGTCTACTCAGGTGCCAAGGCCCAGATCAGGATTAATTCGGAATCAGCGGGCATAATCGATATAAAACGGAGGACACGGCAGGGGTGCCCCCTTTCGCCGGTTTTATTTACGTTCTTTATAGAACCTCTTGCAGTGAGAATTAGGGACAATATAAATATCAGAACTCCAATAGAGGGTATGCCAAAAATCAAACTATTTGCTGATGACATTATCCTATATCTTAATCCTGAAAAAAATATTATTGATCAAATGTTAAGGGAGTTTACCCAGTTCGAGGCAATTGGAGGATATAAAATCAACCAAAAAAACCCGGAGATTTTGGCTTTGAATACTTCTTGTAATTCTCTTCCAGATATTTTAAAACAATAAGCTCTCTTTGGAGCCAATTAGGTATCTGGGAATCTATGTTTCTAATCAATATCTAGATCTTTATAGGTTAAATTATGGTGCAACACTCACTAAAATAAAAGATCTATTGTCAAAGTGGGCATTTCTTCCTCTTTCATTGATTGGGCGTGTAGCCCTTATTAAAATATCAGTATTACCCCTTTTAATTTTTTTGTTTTCCAATATTCCAATAAAAGTTAATACAGTATTTTTTAAGGAACTGGAAACATTATTTCGTCAGTTTATCTGGAACAAAAAAGCCCCAAGGCTAAAACTTCCTATTGTTCAGTTGGATAAAAGCTGGGGTGGACTGGCACTACCTAACATAAGAACATACTATGAAGCGGCATTTATGGATATTTTGGTCAGGATGCTTAATAACAGGGAGCTTTCGGAGGGTTTTTTTTTAGAAGGATGGTCGATGAAGCCGGAACTCAGCTTCCGGTCTTCTTAAAGATATCAAAATTGCCGAAAAAGTAAGGTACAAGACTCTACAGACTTTTTCCTATAGACTCCAAAAATGTTATTCTTTAAAAACCAAATCCTCAGGATTTAAATACTTGGATTTAATTGAGGCTAAAAGTTTGGGTCTTTATATTCGTAATAGTCTTATAAAAATCTGGAAGGTTGGAGGTTTTAGAGAACTAGGCCATTTTATTATAGGAGATAGATGTGCTACTTGGGAGGAGGTCCAGACGAGATGTGGTAGTCAGAGTAGGGTACTCTTTCTCAGTTTTCTTCAAATCAGAGCCTTGTTAGATAAATATTTATTTCCTGGCAATATAGGAGCCTCACCGCTTCTTGCCATAGTGTTTAGAACTAAACTACAAGGAATAGGGAATTGGTATAGAGTCTTTCAAAATCAGGGTGAGCCGATGGTCGTTACTAACCTTCTTGGAAAAATAAAAAATGAAGTATCCTGCGATTTCTCAATTAGAGAATGGCAAGGGATTTCTCAGTATGGCAATAAGTTACTACGTGCTACAAACTTCAAAAGGATGGCATTTCTATCTAAATGGATGGCCTACTATACCCCCCTTGTTCTACATGAAATGTATCCTCAAGTTGAGAATAAATGCTTTAGATGCCATCAGGCGGGTGAGGGTGGCTGGCTACATATTGTTTGTAAATGCCCCAGGCTGTTTCAGTTCTGGGGGGAGCTCTGTAGCAATCTGAGCAGTATTTTTGGAAATAATATACAACCAGAATCGGAGGCCATACTGTTTGGTTTGCTAAGACAAAACTTAAACCAGCCTCTCACGAAAGGGGGAAAAGTTCCTATTTATCTCCTTCCTGGTGGCACGCTCATTAATACTCCAGAATTGGAAGAGTACAAAAGTTCCGACTTTTTTGGAGTGGTTTAAGAAAATGCAATATGTAAGAGGTTTTGAAAAGGTGTATGCGAAAAGGGTAGGAGCCGTTAAAAGATTTGCGTCTGTTTGGGAATTCTTAGATCTAATGGAAAAGATTCTTCAGGGATAGTGTATAGGTTTTTATTATAATTCTATCTGCACTTATTTATCTGACATTGTTAATTGGATTAAAAGGTATTAGGATTGTAAAGTAATTTCGGTATCGTTATGTGCTTGAGCACTTCATTTTATGTCAGCTTTTACCGTTAGTCGCATTTGCACTATTTTCATTAAATATTGCTAATTAGATTAAAAGTTATTGGGATTCTTAAGAAACTTCTATACGGTTTACTGTTTATGCACTTTATTCTATGCATGATTGGTTTTATTTACTGAATGTAAAAGTATATTAGCGATTCTTATAAAAAAAAAAATCTTAAAGTTCTATTATTTCAGTTTTGTATTATATTGTTAGTGGAACCATCTTAATGACTTTTTCTCCTGTAATTAAGCCCCTGACATTATTCTATTCTATGGTATTAATTGTTTTAAATGCTTGATTTTACATAAACTCTGCTGTTGTTGTGATTTTAACCATTCTGCTCAATAAAAATCTAAATAAAAAATAAAAAAATAAAGTGGTCAGAATGCAAACAATTTCTCCAGCAGGTAGCCACTGCTGGAATACTTTCTCCATCAAGCGATCAGAATGGAAACAATTTCTCCAGCAGGTAGTCACCTCTGAAATACTTTCTCCATCAAGTGATCAGAATGGAAACACTTTCTCCAGCAGGTAGCCACCGCTGAAATACTTTCTCCATCAAGTGGTCAGAATGAAACACTTTCTCCAGCATGTAGTCAGTGCTGGAATACTTTGTCCATCAAGTGATCAGAATGGAAAACATTCTCCAGCAGGTAGCCACCACTCGAATACTTTCTCCATCAAGTGGTCGGAATGGAAATACTTTATCCAGCAGGTAGCCATCCCTGGAATACTTTCTCCATCAAGTGATCAGAATGGAAACACTTTCTCCAGCAGGAAGCCAACAATAAAATACTTGCACCATCAAGTGGCCAGAATGGAATCACTTTGTGCAACAGGTAGCCACTGCTGGAAAACTTTTCTCCAACAAGTGATCAGAACGGAAATACTTTCTCCAGCAAGTAGCCTCTGCTGGAATACTTTCACCATCTAGTGATCGGAATGGAAAACGTACTCCAGCAGGTAGCCACCCCTCAAATACTTTCTCCATCAAGTGGTTAGAATGGAAACACTTTCTCCAGCAGGAAGCCACCAATAAAGTACTTTCTCCGTCAAGTGGCCAGAATGGAACACTTTCTCCAGCAGGTAGCTACCGCTGCAATACTTTCTCCATCAAGTGGTCAGATTGCAAACACTTTCTCTAGCAGGTAGCCACAGCTGGAATACTTTCTGCATCAATCAATCAGAATGGAAACACTTTCTACAGCACGTAGCTACTGCAGGAAACTTTCCACAACAAGTGATCAGAATGGAAACACTTTCTCCAGCATGTAGTCACTGCTGGAATACATTCTCCATTATGGGTCAGAATAGAAAACGTTTTCCAGCAGGTAGCCACCAATAAATACTTTCTCCATCAAGTGGCCAGAATAGAAACACTTTCTCCAGCAGGAATCCACCGCTGGAATACTTTCTCGATCCAGTGGCCAGAATAGAAACACTTTCTCCAGCAGGAAGCCACCGCTGGAAAACGTTCTCCATCGAGTGGTCAGAATGTAAACACTTTCTGCAGCAGGAAGCCACGGATGGAATACTTTCTCCATGAAGGGGTCAGCTTTGGAATGCTTTCTCTGTCAGGTAGCAGGTGTTTGAATGTTTTTCCATGAATGTGTAAATTCTGAAATACCTTCTCCATCAAGGGATCATCACGGTCAACTTTTCTCTGTTAAATGATCGGTGTTTAAAAAATTCAAGTGCAATGCACTACACTTTTGAGTTTAGCACAGCTGTCCCTTTACTATTGGAATGCTCTCTTTCTCAGCACAATCTTCACTGTCCTTCGAACACTTGTACGTCTCTCACAAAACATTGCAGTGTATTCCACCCTTTTAAGCAGGATCATAACTTCAACATAGCCAACTACATAACCAGGGGTCTGACCATCCTTCTGGCTTTTAACAACTGACACTTACTGTTCATTATCCGACTTTCACCCAGAGTGAGAGAAAATAAAGCAGAAAAGGGAGGAAAAGGTAGAAATTGAAAGAGAAGAAAATAGTGACAGTGAAGAGAAAACTGGGATGAAATAGAACTTGCTTGAGTGAAGTAATGGGACAGGAATGGTAGACTGGTGGAAGAAAGAGGCAAGAGGTGGATCCAAAAATAGGTAAACTTAGCATTTGGCACTCCTTTTATTTGGCAGTACCTGAGGCAGGCTCATATAAACAAGCATTTGCAATACAATAGGTCTCGCATTTACGCGAGTTTGAGCTATTGACATTGTAAATGACACTGCCTTTTATTTTTAAAAGATAAATAAAAGGCATTGTCAATAGCTCAAACTCGCGTAAATGCGAGACCTATTGCATTGCAAATGCTTGTTCATGTTACGGGCAGGGGAAAACACACAAACTTCGTATTACGGCAAAGTGAATACACATTTCTACGTTGTGGCGGTCTGAGTACACGCTTGACATATTGTCACATTATCACACGCTGAGTGCATGGTTCACGGAGTCTGATGGAAAACTTATACAATCCCCATTAGAGGAGAGCACACAGCTCCAATTACAAAGCGGACATGCAATGTGATGAATGCGACGTGGGAGGACAGCCCCCTCTGCCGCGGGCACCACGTGTAACCGTGCGCAGGCCAGGAGATTGGTTTGGGCTGAGAGGGGACAGGACACTTATTACCGGCCCTTATTGCATTTCGGCTGCAAAGGTTTAGCTTCCAGGGAAATAGCTGCAGACAGTTGCTTTCCCCAAAGCTGCTGTGGGACAGAGTCGAGAATGTGGCAAGATGTTTGTCCGTCGCGGGTTTAGGGAAGGAGGATAGAGGGACAAACGAAAGGGAGGGAGGGGATAAGGGCGGCGTCTGTATGCACATGTCCCTGCCCCCTCAAAATTTCTTTGATTGGCGCTGTATCGGCCACAATGGCAGATAACGTATTGAATGGTGCATTCTGATTAGATAGCTTAGTGAGTTAAGAGCACGTAGCAGAGATCTGTGTTGCTTGTAGATCAGAGCTTCGCGTCGATCGTGGCGTGCCCAACTTTACATCCTTCTGGGTTCACTCCTGCTGGGTTGCCACTCTGTAGCCATGAAATCAGTCGGTTTGTGGGATATGCTGCAAATGACACAACACCACATTACTAATATTACCACTGTACGCCAGCACGGCCAGGAACTTGCGACCGGGAGCCTGTGTCACACCAGACAGGCGAGCCTCACCCTCTCGCTGGTGTGAGCAGCTCAGAGGTGGAGGGTAGACAATAAACAGAATATGCAAGTATCAGCAACTGGATGCCACGCCAGAGCCCGGGACCAACCCTGACCGGAGGCTCGCAATAAACGCTGTGGTGCCAAAAAAAAACATCAAAAAAGTCTCGATTACGGGTGAAAGCAGCGGCGCCGGCAGTGCTGCTTACAGTGTGTGTGTGTGTGTGTGCGCGCAATGTGCTGGGAGGACTGGAGCACAAAATGCACCGAAAACATCGCTGGGGAAAGGAAGCACATGGGAGAGGATGTGAAGCACGTGTGGCGCTTAGGCAGGGAAACACATGATGAAGGAAAGTAGTCCCCGCACAAAGACATAAACACGTAAAGCGCAATAAAACTGTAGTTGGTAGGTGCTGCTTCCGATAAAAAAGGAAGAAAACGGAAGTGATGAATCGGAGCAGCAACCAATAGGGAGGCCGGAAACTGAGTGAAATCTGAGTGATGCATAAAAAACCCTATTGCAAGCCTCAGGCAAGCAGCAGGCGGGATTACTCTCGCTATACGGATTACTTGATGTCTCGGAGAGACAGTGATGCGCGCTGCCTAGGCGAGACCTAAAAACGTTGGGCACTTGATCTAATTTTTTTTAACTAATTAAGCAGTGTCCCGTTTTGCCTTCACTCTCAGTTCTACAACAGGAATCTATAGCTCAGTCTGGTCAGATTTACTATTATGTCATGCATCACAGCAACCAAAGTTGTTCGGCTGTGTTTCGTTAAAAGGAATAAAGCGGGACAGCACCATATCTACAAAGATATAGTGCTGAAGCTCTCTTCCCAACCACTGGCTGCCTAGTGCCATGCACACACATTCGCACCATAGTGCAAAGGTGTGTCTGTGAGTCTAGCATAGGTTTTGCCCTGGAGGGTGTCATTCTAGTGCAAAATACTATACTGAGACTAACATTGAAACTTTTCCCGCTTTGTATTGTTGCTGTACACTGCAGCACACATGCAAAGTTTGAAACGTTTTGAGAAATAAAACATTTATCTTACTTTGCACCTGCCTTGAGGAAGTATACTTTTTTGGCGCAAAGCCCATCTACCATTGTTAGTTGATATGGCTTTATATCAAAAACTATGGATGGTAGCTTGGGAACACCCATGTACCATCCATGGGCTATCCACTTGAAGCAAAGTTACACAAAGCAGCTGGTTTTGCACGGGAAAGTGAATGACAAATTAATACTTTGCACCAGTTTGCAGCACCTTTTTTAAATTTGCACCAGCAAACACCATCCATTTATCACTTCACTCCTGCATTATATTTGTCCTCTTTGTACCTCATAAACAGGGCTATATATTCTAAAAGCTTTGTAGACTAGAAACTGATGGTTATTTCAGTGATGGAATCCATGGGGAGAATTGCATACTTTTTTTATTCCCCTGTTGTATCTCTACCTTACAGAAGGTGAGTGCCCCATAGAGAGAATTATGTGAGATAGTTAACAAACAATTCAAAAGAGACAGAGAAGATATAGATTTGATGCTCTCATTACCGACCTATAGGAGGGTTGTGTACTGGGCTAAATGGATACCCCAGTTAATTCTGCTTACTCAATCCCAGGGACGGGATAAGAAGGGAGGAAAAGTGGGGTGCAGAATGCATGTGTGTTAGCTTTAATATAAATTGATGTAGCCCATGGTAATAAAATGTGGTCAGGTGGATGATCTTTATACTTATCGGGAATTTGATGTGTCACACAAGTTTAAAAGAGTGATACAAGTACAGAAGGATGATAGGCAAATGATATGTGAATGATGTATAAACGGTATGCTATTTGCCAAACAGGTGGTGCAGTTTGACAGTGAGTGTATTCTCAGCACTGTAAATACATAATGCTATACAGTTAACAAAATGGTATTGTATGCCAATAACTGTACCTTGGTGCTTTTTTAAAATAAAGATGAACATTAATTTTGTCTTTTTTTTATCGGTAGAATTTGCTACTACAATCATGATAAATGTTTTAACAGTATTGATTTGGGAAGAATATAAAATTGTTATGTCCTGAAGAAGGTGGGTTTAAGAAGTAACTTTTTGGTATAGAGTGGCGTGCAGTTATGTAGAGTGCAGTTGCGTGGAGTGGCGTGGCAGAGTGCGTTGCGTAGAGTGGTGTTGCGTGGAGTGGTGCTGCTTGGAGTGGAGTTGGGTTGAGCGAAGTGGCGCTGTGGAGGCTGGTGTTGTGTCGAGTGGAGTAGCGTGTGGCGTGCAGTTGTGCGGAGTGTAGCGGTGTGGCGTTGCGTGGAGTGGCACTGTGTAGAGTAGAGTGGTGTGGCATAGAGTGGCGTTACATGGAGCGGAGTGGTGCTGCATAGAGTGGCATTGCCTTGAGTGTCACTGCTTGGAGTGATTTTGCAAGCCCACTGGTGTCTCTGAAAGTGGGCCGCCTGGGTCTACATAAATCCGAATACTCTATAAATCTGAGTGGCAAGAACCAAAGAATGAAGCAGAGTGTAGCTGTGTGTGGATTTCACCAGAGCCATACTGGTTGGTGCCTCTATAAACATTTTACTATGCACCATGCAGTTCTCACTCGGTATGCAGCAGATTCCTTTAGATTTCTTTTGAACTGAGGTCGATGTCCTCATGGTTGGGCCTAAAGGCACCCATTACATGTTGTAGAGCTCCTTTAGTCCATGCACGACAGGTGTGCTTATTACTGGGCCTAATATTTTATTTTTTCTCACATACGCTCAGGTGGTGCATGCTCGTTCCTATGTGTTATACATGCGCCAGGGTTGGTATGTGGACTTTGATGCCTAAAGTGCAAATGTGGCCAGGGAGACAAGGTCATGGAAGAAGGGTGAGTGGAGTGGGCACTTACCCCCCCCCCTTTACATCTTCCAACTCCTAACTCACTATTACCTGATCAAGATATGGCAAAAGCCACCATCCTAGTAACCAAACACAAGTGTGGGTGTTAAAAGAGCACAGGACGTAATGTTGCAGTACTCGAAACCAACTGCATGTTCATTAACCTTTCGATGGCCCAAATCATGATGTCAGAAAAGGGAACAAAAAGTATACATGGAAACATATCAGACCACCAATAATTGGGACGTATGCTTAAGTTGTCAGTCAGCAGAGTTGCATAGTAAATTAAAGTTTGTGTTTGTTTTAATAGATTTGGTGGCCAAAACCGATGTTCCCGTGCTAATATTCTATAAAGCAAGGTAGTATCTATTACAACTTTTGTTGTATCAAGAAATTCTGCATTTTGCTTTAAAGCTAGTTAAGTAGCCCTCTTATAGGTGTCATTAAATGAAACAGAAATGAGTTGCTAAGTACAATATCATCACAGTTTAAATCTTTGATACAACATGCAATAAAGGGAATGGTGCTGCCGACTAATGGCTTGATTTAGACTTTGTTGGACGCGATACTGCATCACAAACATGATGGATATTCTGCCCGCCCTATTACAAGTGCATCATATCCTATGGAACTTGTTATAAGGTGGATGGGATAGCTGTCATATTTGTGATTCAGTATCCCACCTGTCATACTCTAAATAAGCCCTTAGTAATTTGCTAAAAAGTATTTGGATTTTTGATATATAGACTTTGTTCTTAATTGCTTGAGAGTGAAATTCTATCATATGAGATTTAATGTGAAAAGTGGTGTCAGTGGAAAGTTCATGGTCTGGTCTGCCTTTTGATCAGAGACTGTGCAGTCTTTGTGAGAATTCTTGAAAATAGTTATACGTGTTCTTTTCGAATGACGTTCAACAGAAAAACATCTTTATTGAATCCTCATAGAAATGTGTATCATGCACATAGTTATAATGAAATGTATTTCGTGCCAAATGATGAGTTGAATTATCAGTGCTACTTACTTTAAAGAATCAATTTGGGGAGATGTATGACATTAATCTACTTAAGTGAATAAGCTGATTGCTTGCATCGAACCAAAAGTAATGATTAATGTGCTTTGTAGAAATAATATCTTTGAAATATTGTGTTTTGTTATTGCTTGTGAAGAATTAATATGTTTATTAATTAGGTATATATTATTTAACATGTAGATAGAGAACGAGGAGTAACTGATCCATGTTAGGGAAAGTTTGATTAGTAAACGGTAAATGCTTTCAGTTACTAGTTTTTTTGTGTGTATTTTTGAGACTACTTGTGAGTCATCATGTGATATCTGGTGCATACCCAATGATAGCTTATGGCAGGTTAAAAGTATGAATTCATTTTTCCTGAATTGTAAAGTTTTTGGAAACTTCAGTTATTTATTGTATCTGCATGTTACATTGTGATCACCGTTTAAAATCCTGTGGGTCTGAAATAACCATTTTTTAAATTTATGCTCTCTCATAATGTATAATATACTTATTTATTTAGTGGTTTTATTCAGAGAAAATATTACATCTTACTCACTCGAATCTGCAAATGCTTCTGTTCCCCAATAAAGCTGGATAGACATCCCGTAATCTAGCATTGCCTCCCCTGAAAATACGTCCATGTGGGAGAGTTGAGTGGAGATAGAGGGCAAATGGCAACTGCTGCTGGGTTCAGATCTTAGGGCCCGATTACGAGTTTGGCGGCCCATTGGACGGCCGAACCCGTGGTGGTGGTCCCTGAACCGCCAAACTAGCGGTCCACCCGCGGTATTATGAGTACGGTGGTGGGACCAGCACAGGACCGCTGCTGCTGCCAGGATCCTTGATCCCGTGGCGGTGGAGCAGTGGTCAGAGGCCATAATATGCTGGTGGTGCAGCTGCTGCACCGCCAAGCATATAATGAGTTTCCTCACTACCACAGTTTTCATGGCGGTGAGCCCGCCGTGAAAACTGTGGCAGTGAGGAAACGGGGCCTCCGGTCCATGGGGATGCATCCAGGGGGGGGGCACATAGTGTGCCCCCCTGTCTGCATGCATCCTGCACGGCATGGACTTACCAGTCCATGTTGTGCAGGAACTTACTTTGGCGTTTCCATTGCATTGCCTTCTAAGGCTCACCGCCTGGGATCGCCAAAGCACCGCCTGTCAGACCAGCAGAACACTCCTAATCTGGCAGGCAGAGTCAGTACTGCTTTGGCGGTGTGGCAGCGGGGCGCTGGCATGGCGGTCCACTGCCACACTGTAAAAGTTGCAATCAGGCCCTTAGTTTAAATTGAATATGGGCCTCTGTCTGATAACTTTGTGTTTAGGTATCTTAGTGATGCTAAGGCAGGAACATCTCTTTTGTGCCTGGGCCCTTTTCCAAAGAAGTACACCAATCCCCAAATAAGAAAAAAGAGAGAAGTCTCAACAGTTGTCGATTGTCCAAGCCTTTGGCTTCACCTTGATGAGTCTCTATGAAAGCTTCTGCAGCCTCTACTTTTGTGAAGATGGGATCTTAAGCATTGAATTAAACTTTGAGTTTCACATGGTGCCATCCATTTGTGCAATGACATCACTATTCTTGGTGTACCATTTGGTGGTAGATTTTAGTAGTTCTGATAATTTGAATCCATTTAACAACAGCATGCCTTACTACAGTTCAACACTATTCATATAAATGTTTCTGTGTTTGTAGACTGTGAATCCAATAGCATAAAGAAGACTCAGGATTGGCCGTGTCATTGCAAACTTCCCACTCCAAATGCTGGACAGCGGGTTGTCATTGGTTCCACATATCCAACTGGTCAATGTAGAGGAACAAGGTTGAAGCAATTGGCTGATATGAATTACTGTAAACTTTTGATGTGTTCTTAATAGGTTCTTCAGGTTTGTTTGAAGACTGGTAGTCAGTCAACAGAAGTTCATACATAACAGCAAGATAAAGATGTCTGGTGTCCAAGGTTTCCATTTGAGCCAAACACAATGGCAGCAAGAAGGAGATACGAGGAAAAAGAGAAAGGATAAAGAAGCAGAAGAGGCAAATCAAGTACAAATGGGAAAGGCATTTAAAAGTACAGAAGGGAAAGTAAGAAAGGTTGGGAGGAAGAAAAAAGTATAGAAATAAAGAGTGAGAAGAAAGACAGCAGGGGTAGAGAAAGAAAGATAGAATTCAGAGAAAAGAAAGAAAAGTGAATACAAAATAAAGAAAAACAAAGATGTGAAGGAAGTGGCAGAATAAACCACACGATTAGAGCACTGCTAACACTTTTCACCCATCTTGACGCGAGAACAGCCAACAATAGGTGACTCGGGAGGAGGGAGGGGGGTACTGGGTTTGTTTTTGTTATTAGTGCATTATTACTTGAGAACACATATGACTTGTTGATATAACAAAGGAACAAAATGAAATGTGAGAAAACTAATGTCAGATCAAACAATGTGCCTTATGATTATGTACTAAGTTGATGCAACGAAGAATAAAACAAATAAAATCTGTTTAAAAAATAAAAAAATAAAAAAAAATGGCAGAATAAGTAGAAGTGAAATAGGGAAATAAGGCAAGTGATAAAAAGAAACAAGTGAGATTGAAAAAGGGGTAAACAAAATGAAATGTTAAAAAGAAGCACACTAGAAATCAAGAAAATAGGACAAACCAATAAGAGAGAGGTAACTGGAGGGAAGGAAAGCGCTAGAGATAAAGATAAAAGGGAAGACAACATTTTTAAATCAAGAACTAGAATGCTAGAAAGATAAGCAAGAAAGACAGAAAGACTAAGATGGTAAGAGTACGATGGAAAGAAACTGAGGTGGCAAGAAGAGGGAGGGAAGCAAAATAAAAAAGAAAAGGGTGAAAAATAAAAAAGCAAGCAAAGTAGGAAGGAAATGAGAGGGGGCATTGAAAAATGCAGTACATAGAAAGCTTGCAAGACAGATGGAGCTAAAATACTATGGGGCCGATTCACAGAACTAATCTGAGACAAAATCCTAAACTTACTACTTTTGGTATTCACAGAAGGCATTTAGTAGTAGTAAAGTTAGGATTCCTAACTTTACTACTACTAAAGTGAGACAAAATCCTAACTTTACGACTTTCGGTATTCACAAAAGGGATTTAGTAGCAGTAAAGTTAGGATTCCTAACTTTACTACTACTAAATGCCTTTTGTGAAGGGATTTATTAGCAGTAAAGTTAGGATTCCTAACTTTACTACTACTAAATGCCTTTTGTGAATACCAAAAGTCGTAAAGTTAGGATTTTGTCTCAGTTTAGTAGTAGTAAAGTTAGGAATCCTAACTTTACTACTACTAAATGCCTTCTGTGAATACCAAAAGTAGTAAGTTTAGGATTTTGTCTCAGATTACTTTTGTGAATCGGGCCCAAAATGAATGGAAGAGAAAGTGTAGGGTGGAAAGAAAGATGAAAGATATAGCTAGAAAACAGAAAGAAAAAGAGCAAGCAAAAGGAGAAGGAAAGAAAGAATAAATATGAATGTAAAAATAAGACTCAAAGAAAATGTATAAAGGAAACACAGATGGTTGGAAGGAAAGAAAAAGAAAGATAAAAAAAGGGAACGGAGAATGAAATTATGAGAGGGATAATATAAAAGAATGGGTTGGAACAGAATATGAATTCAACATAGATAATAGGACAGACAAGAAAGTGAAAGGCATGGATTGTGTATAGGTTAAGAGAGACTAGAAAAGACTGAGGTAGGAATGCAGTGAAAAGCATGCAGAGAATGTGGGTGACAAGTGGGGTAGGAACAGTGGCATGGAGCAATAAGATGGAATGGAAAGATAAGATTTGGGTGAGAGTGAAGTGGAGCTATTGAATTAGAAAGGAAGTGAGAATGAGATTGACATTGAAAAATTGCGGTGGCATTGACACTGTTAAAGAAAGAGGTGGACATTTCAAGCATTACGGTGAATCAAGCATAAGATGTCCCTCCTTGGTAAATTGTGCGCATTTAGGCGTAAGACCGCCCCCCTGGCAATAGTATTTTGTGGGCATTCTAGTCATTAAGATGACCCTGGTTTAAAGGGTGACTCTTGACATATTGTCAAAAAAAGGCATTATGGAAGATGGGGCACTGTCCTATTTTGCTTGTAGTCAGTGAAGAAAAGTAGGTGAAGCAACCCATAATTTTAATTTCCATGGCTGCTGCCTTTATCGCATATCTGATTGGAAATTCCTTGATAATAGGTAGGTAAGGGAGCTCTGTATTATGTAGATTTTTGTGAAGAAAATAATTTTCTACTACAGTATTTATTATGAGATGCTAATGCAGAACGTCTGTATCTTTCCTTCTCTGCTTCTTCGAGATAAGAGTCACTAAATATTTTTATTTCTAACATCTGCATAACTTCTAAGAAGAGATAATATCTTCGTTGCTGTTATTTTCTAGATGTTTGCAGGCTAAGAGTTCTACAAGTAGTTCAATTTCTCCAGACAATTGTTGTGTCGTGTGAGGTTGCCAGATGTGAATAAATGACCACTAGACATTTGTTGGAACATCTGATTGGGAGGCAGGCACAGCAGCAAAACAATGAAATGACACAGAAAATTATAGAGGAGGCCCAGGGGTAGCATATCCATCCTTTATTTGTTCTCTTATGTCTTTACATAATATGAAGATTAAGGGAAACTTCATAGAATCCGTAATCAAACTTGCATTAATTAAACAATTGCTATTATAAACTTGCGTTCTGTCTAGTGAAGGGGCCTTCACAAGCTCCACTAACACGTGTAGACATGTACAGCATGGGCAGCAGCTGTGCAAACTTCTCTCAGATACAGGTAAAGGAAAGGGCAGCACTGGCAGGATCAGTGCAAATGTTGTTTATAAGGCATTGACCTTTGGTTAAAAAAGAAATGTTCTTATCTTTTGCACGCCTTTTGTTTAAGAATGTGCTATGAAACCCAGGTATGCAGTGAATCAGCAAATGGGCATCATTATCTTCGAATTGAGAAGGCCTTGTTATTTTCTATGGGTACACCATATGGAAAGGAATTGCTATGGTTTACTGTGGGCTCCACCATCTTGGAACAGGCTTTTAGGCACAATGGCTTGTACCCAAATAGTCCAACCCCTTCCTATTTTTCTCTTTTCCATATGATGGTACCATCATATGGTACGGTCAGCTTCCTTCTGGCCCAGGGAACACAAACTCTCAATTTTCAGATACAGTGGCCTTCCTCACTGTGTGGCAGTCCTGCAGCACACTGGCCTCCAATGATGGCATTGGTAGATGCACCCATGAATGTGTCCAAGGAATTCCTATTCCTTCTTAAAATCATCCTTCAGGCCCAGCCATTAGTTTTATGCAATTACATGGGCAAAGCAGGTCTCTAATCTGAAAATATTAATCCTATAAAATAAAAATAAACATTTTGCACAATTTTTAGAAATTGGTTTATTAATTGGGGAAAGAATGACTGCTGCCAACTTAATAAATACAGTTCGGTTAAGTCACAACACATTTCTGAGAGGCTCTCTGCTCAACCATTGGCAGGTATGGGCCAAGCTGTAGGCAATCTCCAGAGAGGTGTGTGTTAGCTTCAAGCAGCACAAACAATTCTAAAGTCAAGAAATAAGCACAATGAATTCCCAAAACAATTTAGAAATATAGATAGCAATTTAATGAGCAAAAAAACACCACGATCCATGACCTGCCACGTTAAAGGGAACCGGAGATATGACATTTTGAAGTTTTGAGGCAAAAAAGCCAGGAAAAAGTAAAGCATCTTTGAAAAACAGTTCAATTTTGACCTTGACCTAGATGCAATTTCAGACTGACCATTATGGAGCAGAAGTCAGATACACCAAGCAGTTGTCCTGGTCAAAGATTTTATATTTCAATCAGATTTTGGAAATAAAGTAGGAAGTAACATTAACGCAATTTTCTAGCATTTCCCCAGGTGGAGATAGGAAATGATTTTAAGGCCATTTAGATGTGTTCAGGGAAACATTTAGCAATGCATAAAGAGTGATATAGTTTTGGGATTTTACTTCACTCTGAGAGCAATCTAGCCGTAATATGGAGTGCACTGTATTTTTATGGGCTTATGCATTTGGGCCAACTTATGAATTTATAAAAAATAGACTTTTCCTGAATGGCAAAGGCTCTTTTTGAGGTTGTCTCACTCTAAAGTATTTAACCTGTAGTACAGTCAGCACACAGTGATGTTCCTCCCAGACATATATTTTTGTCATATATATGGGTGGAGTAAATACACACTGCATCCCACAAATAACATTTAACTTTCATATCTGAGATGCATTTTCTGTGTCATTTACTGTAGTCTTACAGGACAGCTGAATAAGCGAGTTGGGTAAAACCAATTTTACTGTTACCATTTTAGTGGCATAGCACCCTGATTAGCTGTTTCATAGGGCATATAGTCTTGATACCAGCAAACACACATGAAAAAAGCACAAATCTGAGGTAACCATGCAGAAAAAGGGATTTTGCTGTAGCAATCATACAGTAATCTCAACCTTCCATGCCATAGCCTTTTGACGGATTCTGTCACAAAATCAAGCCACTTACTATAAGACAGTCTATAAAAAAACATGACATGTAAATAAAAAATGCCCACGCAGATAATCATCTATAAACATTAGTTTCTGAGACAATTTTAAAAAGGCTAAGGACAATGCCTGGGAAAGAGAAAATCATATAGCCTTCAACATCCACTGACTCTTAAAGACTGGCTGCCTGAACACTCTGAAGGACCACAAACGATGCTGAAGTATCTTTGCTTTGTCGATTTCTACCCACTCAGCCCTGTAAATGGCAGAGGAAAAAGTGGACACAGTGGAGGTTTCTTTTGAGGTCTGATGTCAGTTCCACATTGTTTCTATTTTAATGGTTTCTTAGCTTCCAGAAAAAGGGCAGGATGCCAGGAACAGTCTTAAGTGTTTTGCCACATCCGGCTGTGTTTTTGTCATGTGTACATTTTCCGGGATGCCTCAACGGTAACCCAAGTTAAAAATAAATTGCGATCCGGTCAAAACAAAGGTAGGAAAACAAACATTAAAAAGTTCTGAAAGATTTTTAATTCCTGTTGATTTCGTTTTCTTACATCAGACATAACAATGTTATTATTTTGCTTATATGAATAATAGCTTTTTCTTAAACAGAGTTTGATATTTAATAGCAAATCTGAACTTCTTAATGCATGAAACAGGTGCGCTTCCAGCATTTCCGCAGTGATTAATTTGCTAACAAGGTGCACCCAGATTAATATTTTCTCTATTAAGGCCTCGTTCCATTGCCCATACTAATACTGTTTGTGACGAAACGGGATTCGAAGTTGGGCACAGGTTGCTCACTGCGTGCTACTTGCTCACAAGATTTTCACCCAAACCTGACGAAAATCATGTAATCAGAGACTTAATCAATAATCAGAATTTTCAGCATGCGCTAATTTGGTAACGTACAAGTTTGAATTATCCTCCATTCTAAGGTTTAAACAACACAAATATGTGCCAGCTACTACTCCACCCTACAATATCAGTATTTAGTGGGACACAGTTTGCACCCAAGATTAGAGAATGTCTTTCTCATGCCTTCAGCTTGAGAATACTTACTCCATCACAAGATCAGAGTGGAAACGCTTTCTCCAGTAGGTAGCCACCGCTGGACTACTTTCTCCATCAAGTAGTCAGAATGGAAACACTTCCTACAGCAGGAAGCCTCCGCTGGAAGACTTTCTTCATCAAGCGGTCAGAATGGAAACCCTTTCTCCAGCAGGTAGCCACCACTGGAATACTTTCTCGGTTAAGTGGTCAGAATGATAAACTTTCTCTAGCAGGTAGCCACCACTCGAATACTTTCTCCATCAATTGGTCAGAATGGAAGCACTTTCTCCAGCAGGAAGCCACTGATGGAATTCTTTCTCTATCAAGTGATCAGAATGCAAAAACTTTAAACTTTCTTCAGCAGGTAATCACTGCTGGAATTCTTTCTACATGAAGTGGTCAGAATGGAAACAGATTCTCCAGCAGGTAGCCACCACTGGAATACTTTCTCGATCAAGTGGCCAGAATGGAAGCACTTTCTCCAGCAGGTATCTACCGCTGAAATACTTTCTCCATCAAGTGGTCAGAATTTAAACACTTTCTCCAGCAGGTAGCTCCTGCTGGTTTACTTTCTCCATGAAGTGATCAAAATGGAAAACTTTCTCCAGCAGGTAGCCATGCTCAAATACTTTCCACATCATTTAGTCAGAATGCAAATACTTTCTCTAGCAGGTAGCCACAGATGGAATACTTTCTCCATCAAGTGGTCAGCTTTGGAATGCTATCTCTGTCAGGTGGCAAGTGCTGGAATGTGTTTCCATGAATGTGTCAATCCTGAAATACCTTCCCCATCAAGGGATCATCACTGTTAATGTTTCTCTGTTAAATTAGCAGTGTTAGAAAAGATCAAGTGCAATGCACTACACTTTTGATTACAGCACAGCAGTCCCTGTACTATTGGAACCCTCTCTTTCTTAGCACAATCTTCACTGCCCTTCGAACACTCTCACAAAACATTACAGTGTAATCCATCCATTTAAGCAGGATAACTCCAACATAGCCAACCACATAAGCAGGGGTCCGAAAATCACTGTCTTTTAACAACTGACACTTACCTTTCATCATCTGACTTTCACCCAGAGTGAGAGAAAATAAGGCAGAAAAGTGAGGGAAAAGCAGAAATTGAAAGAGAAGAAAACAGTCATTAAAAGAGAAAACTGGGATGAAAAAGAACTTGCTTGAGTGAGGTAATGTGACCGGAATGGTAGATTGGTGGACGAAAGAGAAAAGAGGTGGAATCAAAAATAGGTAAACTTAGTATTTGGCACTCCTGTCATTTGGTAGAACCTGAGTCGGGCTCATATGACAACCTTTGAGCCCTTGATCTAGCTTTTTTTTTTTTTTACAAATTAAGCAGTGTCCTGTTATGCCTTCACTCTCAGCTCTACAACCGGAATCTATCGCTATGCATCACAGCAACCAAAGTTGCTCGGCTGTTTTTCATCAAACGGAATAAAGCAGGACAGCGCCATATCTACAGACATTTTGTGCTGAAGTTCTCTTCCCAAGCACTGGTGCACAACCAGGCTGCCTAGTGCCATGCACACACATTTGCGCCATAGAGTAAAGATGTGTCTGTGAGTTTAGCATAGGTTTTGCCCTGGAAGGGTGACATTCTAGTACAAAATACTATACTTTGACTAACATTGAAACATTTCCCACTTTGTATTGTTGCTGTACATTGCAGCACACATGCTAAGTTTGAAAAGTTTAGAGAAATAAAAACATTTATCCTACTTTGCACCTGCCTTGAGGAAGCATACTTTTTTGGCGTAAAGCCCGTCTACCATTGTTAGTAGATATGGCTTTGTATCAAAAATCATGGATCGTAGCGTGGGAACGCCCGTGTACCATCCTTGGGATGTCCACTTGAAGCAAAGTTACGCAAAGCATCTGGTTTTGCACGGGAAAGTAAATGACAAATTAATACTTTGCAGCAGTTTGTGGCACTTTTTGTAAATTTGCAACATCAATCACCATCGATCTATCACTTTACTCAGGCATCATATTTGTCCTCTTTGTATCTCATCAACAGTCATATATATATTCTGAAAGCTGTGTAGAAAAGAAACTGATGGTTATTTCAATGATGGACCCCATGCGGAGAATTACATAAAATTTGGATTCCCCTGTTGTATCTCTACCTTACGGAAGGTGAATGCCCCATAGAGAGAATTATGTGAAATAGTTATTAAACAATTCAAAAGAGACAAAGAAGATATAGATTTGATGCTCTTATTACTGATCTATAGGAGGGTGGTATAATGGGCTAAATGGGTACCCCAATTAATTCCGCTTACCCAAGCCCAGAGGCAGGATAAAAAGGGAGGATGAGTGGGGTGCAGAATGCATGTGTGTTAGCTTTAATATAAATTGATGAAGCACATGAGAATGAAATGTGATCCGTTGGATGATCTTTATACCTCTCGGGAATTTGATATGTCACACGAGTTTAAAAGAGTGATATAAGTAGAGAAGGATGATAGGTGAATGATATGTTAATGATTTATCAACAGTGTGATATTTGTCAAACAGGTGGTGCAGGTTGCCAATGAGGGTATTCTGAGCACTGTAAATACATCATGCTATGTTGCTATGCCACAAAGTGGTATTGTACGGTATGTCAATAACCGTATCTGGGTGTTACTTGAAAAAAAAATGAATATTAATTTAGTATGTTTTTTGGCTGTAGAATTTGCTACCATGATCATAATAAATGTTTTAACAATATTAATTGGGAAAGAATATAAAATTGTTATGTCCTGAAGAAGGTGGGTTGATGAAGTAATTATTTTGGCCACTGAAGCACGTCGACGATTATGAACAGTGACATAATCCACCAGCACTTCACAATTGTATATGAGCGATCAACTCATGATTGCACAGTAACATATATATAAGTGTATCAGATGAGCTTCTTTTTTAATATTTCTTCCTAATTTACATGTTTGTTTTTGTGTGATTTTTTTTATCATGTCTCAAATGAATTAGAGGATGACTTATGAATAGAAATAAATATGTAACCAATAGTTTTGGAATTGTATGTGGTTTGTATTCACAGTACTTAAAACATATATAGCCCTGTTGGTGTGGTATAAAGAGGACAGATATGTTGCAAGAGTGAAGCGATGAATAGATGGTGATTGGTTATTTAGTACTATTTTGACCTAGGTGAAAATTCTGTTACTTTGGTTTTGAAAAACCCTGTCCCCTTGATTCTCGAGAGCTTACTCTCATTTATTACCTGTCGAATTTGCACAAGCGTCCATTGCTGATAAACATAGCCCCTGATTTTTAAACGTCCCTTAGTCTTCCTCCATCATTAGACCCTGCATTGTTACTTAGTGCACAGCACTGTTTTGATGCTTGTGTGGTATATTGTGGTGCAGAAAGCTACAATGAGAAAATACGTCAAAAACTACACCACATAGACAATATTACAGTACATCTTCAAGTATTGATCAAATACTTTCTCAGCAGTCTGGACAGCCCTGTAATACTTCTTTAACTTTTGAGATAGCTCTTGGGATAAGCACACTCAAATGACCAAAAAGACAATGCCAAGATACCATTCATTTGACAGAATCCATCACAAAAAACCTAATGAATGTTAATCAACTTTGTGCTTCATTCCCAACATTCACAGCACAGAAGGACACATGCTTCTCGAGTAACAACAACCAAAGACGAGATATACTTACCAACAGTTTGCAGATGCAGCGTAGAAATGCCACAAAACGGAGATATCTCTCACCATGATCTATAGACCACGGGTATATTTAAAATCCAAACCCATACAACCTGTCCTAAGATTGTGTGCTACACTGCATTACCACCATGCTGAAATGCAGGGTATCACCAATGCAGACAACGTGAACCATGCTAGTCGACCAGTGAACACTTCATCAGAGGATAAGCCACTTTATAAAGTGAAAATGGCAAACAACAAAACACACAAATTCATACAGAAAAAAAGCATGAGATGGCATAATGTGGCATAGGCTACCACTAAGTACATCACCAAAGATACCACCATGTCAGATATCATCATGTGCTGTTAGTCCCTCAGCCAAAACTTACAGAATAGCCAGAAGAGGAAGGAGCACCAGCAGGGAATACACCTGCCTCCATTTCACAATCAATCACTGACCAGCAATCATTGACAAGCAAATTCAATATACAGTGCATCTGCCAGCGAGCTTCATACTGTCAAAATCCGGTAATGCAGGGAATTAGAAGCCCCTTACTTGAAATGCTAGCATGCTAGAAGGGGACATCAGAATGCGCTGGTGCCATGCATTGCAGAAAGCAAGACTCAGAAGAACGCAAACACCTCAGTGAGCTGTTGACTTCCATCTCAGACTGTGATCTCAGTAGCCAGTAGCCACTCTTGCATCTTGGTACTCTACTCCCTGAAAGCTGCCTCCCAACACCTTTAAATTCAGCACACGCAGGCCACTACATGCTACACAGACCTGGGAGTTACCACAATTGCTCCAGAGAATACAGCCAGTGACACCAAACTCCATTAGCAGGAAAACATAGTGAATGCACGAATGAAGGTCACAAGAATTAACTCAAAACAATGTAGAGGTGTAGCCTTTGTGAAGTGGCTAGAAGCAGAGCTCCTACAATAACAAATATATATGAAGAAACTCCGCTCCTCCCAGGTAACTAGAAATTCACCTTAAATTCGGTGAAGGATCACCAGACACTTTCTTTTGAGAGGTCGAAACTCAGCGCATTATGGAAGCGCTTCAAGTCACAAGGTTGTCTGCTATCATCCAGAAAAACTGATACCTTGCACTTGTCGATAAATAGCTGTTTTTTAATGTGGTGTTGTTTTGATTCTTAAGTCATGTTTATTTTTATTCTTATTCATTGATTGCGTCGTTAATATTTTAGCTAACATCTGGTGGCAGGTTCTGATATGTGAACCTGGTATGCACAGTTTAATTAGTTTGTTTGTTATGTACAAAGGTAAAACAGTCAAACCCTTATAGATATCTCTCTCTTAAGATATTTGCACTTTCAGTGCTTCATTTGTAAAAATATAAGTGCCGGTGCCCTCGTCAGGAGGCCACTACAGCTTGCAGCACCCATTGCCCCTCCAGCGCACCAATGCCAGTACCAACACAACTACTAACCATCACACTCTTACAAAACTGACAACTCAGACTAATCCGGACCCCCAAAGCTATAAGAGTGGCTTGGGCACCAGGTATTTGTCATTTTTAATGTTTATTAAATTAATAAATAAGTGACAGACCTCATTAAAATCCCCAGGGGGTCCGCCAAGGTTGTGTCTTGGCTCCATTGCTATTTTCCCTATATATCAACCAAGTTGTTGAATATCTATCTAGGATTCCAGCGGATGTACCCACATTTGGGCAGGAAAAAATTGCAACGCTTCTTTTTGCGGACGACACCTTCCTTGTCTCAAAAACACCTGGGGGCCTCCAGATACTACTAAATCAGTTTAAGGCTTTTTGTGACGGGAGAGGCCTAGAAATCAATACTACCAAGACAAAGCTTTTGATGCTGAACCCCTATAAATCGTACAAAGGGCGTCTCACCCTAAATAATACTCCATTGGAAAGGGTGAATAGCTTCGAATATTTGGATATTAAATTGTCCGAAGTCATGTCCTGGAAGCAGCATTTAATTAAGGCAAACTTAAAGTTTAAGCAAGTAGTTTGGGCGTTAAGGAAGGAACACTGCCATTTGCACACTAAACCCATTGCCCCTGCCTTAGAGATTTGTAAAAGTAAGGCCGTGAGCTGTGCCCTCTATGGGGCTGAGTTATGGGACCATGGAAGACTAATTGATCTGACAACGATGGAGAACAAGTTCCTAAGGAACTTAGTATCACTCCCCCAAAGTACACCAATATATCCCCTCAAACTGGACTTGGGTGTCAAGTTCATCAAAGATTTAGCAAAACTTCGCCCTCTTCTCTTCTGGCTGAGATTGGTTACGACTCCTGAATTGGCCTCGTATGCCTTGGCCTTTGACGAAGTTTGCACCTTAGATAGATTCAACAAGATAGGTTGGATCAGAGATGTTAAAAGCCTACTCGACAGCATTGGGGTAAAGGGACAGTGGAGTAGTACCAATCTTTTAGAACCACCTACTAAGAAGCAAGTTAGAGTTATGTATTGGGATTGGGTAGCCCAGAGCGAGACCAAGGATAGCAAACTGGGCAGATTAACAGAGGAATTTGTGATTTTAAATCGTAGTGCTATTTGGAAGGCTATCTTTATATTATCACGTTACCTGTAGATAGAAAGCTTTATATCCAATTTAGGCACAGTTTCCTCCCCTTGAATCCTTTCACAAACTCACGTCCGTGTAACACAGCCCAGAGCAAGGCTTGTCACTGTTTCCCTGATCCCACTGAATCAATGGCTCACGTCCTTTTTGGCTGCAAAGCATACTCCGGCCCTATAAGAAGGTGGATAACTCCTATTTGTAAGCAGTTGGGAACTAGAGAATATGGTGTAGCTTTACGCAATCTAAAAACTGATGCAAGACCCCAATTTGTTTGTGCGCTTGCAAAATTCTTGGGCCAAATATGGAGAATCAGAAGAAAGGCCCAAAGTTAATTCTATACTTTGCCCACTAAGTTGAATAGTGTGAACCTCGTAGGGCTTATCTCCAGGGAACCTAAATGTGCATGCGATGAGTAGATAATTGTATAGATCTTAAAGACGGACGACGGGTCCCAAGTGTTCGAGAATTCTTTTAACTTATTAATCAACTGTGAAGTTTTAACATGTATAGTTCTTTATGGTTATATTTAACAAGTCTTTAAATTGATTGTATAGCGTTTTTTATAGGAATTACTGCAAACTTTTAAACTTGGTAAAAATGTATATATGCACTTTGCACTTTTATGGTCTGATGAACAAAATACAGTTTAATGATGATGAAATAACTATTATCGTACTCCTGTGTGGCAGAATGTCATAAGTGCTGTTGTTGACAAATAAGTGCTGGTGCAGAGCAAGAGAAACCACAGGCTCCATTTAAGCCCTGCACTTGCTGCATCTAAGCTACAGTTCTTTAAATATGAAATATCATATTAGGGGTCAACCACATTCCTTTGTCCCCCTTGGCTATGGCCATTTAGCCTCAAAATTAACATTGCCCTGGTATTGTTCTCCTGCTACATCAAAGCTTGATCAGCACACCCTGAGCTAACAAAGAAAATATGTTCATAGACTTTAATGGAGTCACCCACTTTTAAAACATTGAACAGCCTCCGAAACAAATTCTGCTCTATTCACCTTAATAAGGTCACCACAATTTTAAATCAAAAGGCTGACAAATATGCTTTGAAAAGACATCTTCTGCCAGACCCTTTGGAAAACACAATAGCCTATAACCTTAGATCCATACCTACAACACCAGTGAGAGATAAACCACCTCTAATTGCCTATATTTGACTTTATTCAACAATCTGCTGTAACTCAAAATCTTCAGTGACGTTGTAGACTAAACATGTACACCTTATAAAAATCCTCATTACACAGAACATGTCTATAAGATTGTATTACAGCTCTTTAACACGGGCATGTGCCTAAACATCCACTAGTCTATAAACCATTCTCGACAGAAGCTTTTGCCTTAGTCACAGATTATTTTGCACTCAGCTTTGGCAATAAGGAATATTCTACTTTAAAACACACCTCTGCAACCCACATCAGTTGTGCTTAGTCTTTACCTTCTTTTACGTGGAGTGCAATTGCATCCCCAACTTTAGTAATTTGTAAACGATGCAGCATATAACCAGGGGCGGCTCCTCCACTAAGGCAGAGGAGCGTCGCCCCACTGCTTCTCGCAGTGCGAGAAGCAGAAACATAAAATGGTAATAACTTTCCGTTATTACTATTTTATGTTTGGGTGCGGGTGGTCTGGTGGGTGGGACTGCTCTGAGAGCAGGGGAAGGGAGGAGTGGTGTGCCTGCCCACTCCCGAGTGCGCAAAGACTGTTTGGTCGGCCCCCTGGGGCCGCCTAAACCAGTCATGTGCACTCTGCCTTTTCTGCATGCAGCCTACATGGAGAAAATGGCCTGCCCATTAGAGCCTGGCTGGTCGGCGTCCCGAACAATCACAACGCTGCTTCAGCAGTGTTGTGATTGGCTTAGGGGAGGGAGGGAGCCTGGCTGCCTGCTTCTGCTTCCTGTTCCTGGACAGCAGAGAAGATGCAGGACCCGAGACCCGGCCGTCGGAAAGGTAAGTTTAATTTTCTATATATTTAAAAAAAATTAATTTACCCCCCTCCCCGCGTGGCCCCCCCCTCCCGTTGCGACCCCGCGACCCCCACAGCCGGCCGCGACTGCATATAACTTTGAACATGCGCAACTACAATTGCATCGGGATTAATGCTATTTCCATGCTGTGGCCCCACATATGCTGACACAGTAACTTTATGCTGTATATAACTATGGTGTTATCAGTGATGTCATCAATGATGTCATTTAACATGTCATGAGTGATGTAATATGTGAGGTCATAAAAAATGCATTGTGGGGGTGTACGTTATAGTTAGCTCACTGAACTTTAACTGGTGAACTTTAATGTATTTCACTCCCCAATGTGGCACATTGAAGACTTAGTCCATCGCCCTACCATGCTCTGACCAACAACAGGCAAGAACCGCTTCTGACCACCAGTGTATTGTGTTCTTCAACAGGAGGTCGTCATTACTATGATGAAAGGAAGCAAGTTACTAAACAAAGCTCCTACGGATACTTGCCTGTTGTTGGTCAGAGCACAGTAGGGCGATGGACTAAGTCTTCAATGTGCCACTTAGTGAGTGAAATATCGGACATACAATTGGATATATTGGAGCCTCGAATAACTTGTTTCTACTAAGTGTCTATCATTACTGAAATGAAATGAGGCACACTCACTGAGAGATTATGAAGGAACTATGCGTGTCATAATGGCGGACTGAGTAAATATATAACATTGAGCATAATGCAGTCCGTTTTCTCTTACAGCACTTTTTCCTGTCCAATGAAGAGGAGACAGGAGTGTTTTAAATGTGGTGAAACGGTTAATGGGAACACTATGGCTTTGAGAAAGGCATAATTTCTGAAACGCGTCTGCCAAATTAAAGTGAAGACTGTGAACCGCAGAGTGCTCCATGATTTCCTGGAATGGGATTTTGGTGGTTCATATATATATACATATATATATAACAGAAGCCGCCCTGCAGGGTTGCAGGCCCCCGTAATGGAGTTTTGCTGTGCTATGGTGACATTTTCCGGGGGCACGACTCGCTAGCATCGTATCAGACTAAAACAGCACCTGCCTTGAATTTCTGAATTACGAGGTGAGAAAGGGAGATGAGAGAGGCAACAACCTTTCTTGGACAATTTCGAATTTCTAGCATGATAAATTCTTTGTGCTATTTTAAATGAACATGCACATGGGCACTTTATTTTTGAACAAGACAAGATGCACTGCTAAAAAGTTTAATCCTGACTGTGGTGATCATGATACTAATATGGCACCATGGATATGGACATTGAATAACAACACTGGTGCATCTTGGTAATTGTAGGATCGTGACATTATACCACGTGGGTGTGTGGATAAAAGCACCACCTAGTGTTTGCATTTCACTCACCTGTGATCAAGGCTGCATGCCCGAAACGCGTAAGGATATGAGATTGCAGCCACTTTCACGAAGAGAATAAAATGCACTGTGTTTTTGAAATCGGGCCTCTGCATCTTTTGTTTGTTGGATTAATTACACAGGATCTCCATTCCTGCTTGCAGAAGCCGCCCTACAGGGTTGTGGGCCCCTGTAATGGAGTTTTGCTGTGCTATGGTGACATTTTCCGGGGGCACGACACGCTTGCCTCGTATCGGACGAAAACAGCACTTGCCTTGAATATCTGAATTACGAGGTGAGAAAGGGAGATGAGAGAGGCAACATTTCACTCACCTGTGATCAAGGCCGCATGGCCGAAACGCGTAAGAATATGAGATTGCAGCCACTTTCACGAAGAGAATAAAATGCACTGTGTTTTCGAAATCGGGCCTCTACATCTTTTGTTTGTTGGAGATATATATATATTCACATCAAATGTCGTCACCTTCCGCGACTTATCATATGGCGGAACAGAAAACACCTCAAACGCCATTCTTGATGAATATTGTTTCACCCTTTATTATTTTTTCTTCGTTTTGTATATTTCAATTAATAGAATTCCGCAAGATTCTGCAGGTCAAAACTCCTATCCCAGGCTGGCGCGTTGCGGCTTCCGCCTTCTACTGGACCTCCATTTACACCGCGGTCGACTTAGGCAGTCTTATTTAAGTGTTTTTCACTGTGTTCATGCCCAGTCAACCACTAGAGCGTGAACTCCTGTCTCAGGCGGGCTGCTTTTCACAGCCATAATTCACATATTCTATTACATCATAGAATAAAAAAAAATAATCTCATTTTTCAATTCATTGTTGTATTGCATTCTTACATTCAATATATACAGCGTTTTTTGTTCGATTTGCGATTCCCTGATCCCCCTTACTCCACTAACAGTGACCTGTGCAATAGGTACCTTGTACTATAAATAATTTTTTTTTCTTTATTTGATTTTGTTTTCTCTTACTCTATGGATCTGTTGTACTTATTCCACTATAGTGACCTGTGCGTTACAGTACTCTGTTTAAACTGAGATACTCAGTGTTCTATATACTATCAATTGACCTTCTACTACCATGATTACCATTATTGCACTATCTCTTAAAGGTGTCTTATGCTATTGCACTTGTTCTGTTAAAGTGGCTAGTGCTATTCTATGTTAGGAATTAACTAAAGTGCTTAGTATCATTTACTGCACTATGTAACCTATATCACACGTATTATGGGTTCATCTCCTGATTTTCATATATTCAGTTGTTGCACTTATTCCTCTGAAATAACTTATTCCACCAAAGTGACATGTGCTAAAAGTGTCTAATGTTAGTGGACTTATTACTCCCATTAAAGTGACATGTGCTTTTCTTATTATTTGTACTGTCAATTGACCTGCTGCTGCCCTGTATACCATTATTGCACGATCCCTTAAAAGTGTCTTATGCTGTTACACTTATTCTGACCTCACATATTACATCACTCATGACATGGTCAGTGACATCACTCATGACATCTCAAATGGCATCACTGATGACATCATCTAGTGAGGGTAAGTGTTTTCTAAATGTTTGAGTGCTAAACATATATACTAGTTAGTATAAAGCTTAAATTTGTATAGTAGTTGTACTACTAATGAGTGATACTACTTCTAACATATTATGTGAGTGACTGTGTGTATCTGTGTGTAAGCGGGTGTGTGAGGGGTTGTATGGATGATTGAGTGGTTGTGGGTGTCTGAGTGGGTGTGTGAGCGGTTGTGTTGGTGTATGAGTGAGTGTGTGATGCTATTGAAAACCCAGTGTCAAATTGTTGGACTGTGATAGGGCCTTGACCAGGAAGAAATACTGTACATGATACTTTATATATGTGCACCGTATACATACGGGGGGATGCCTTTGATTACAGATGTTACCTGTAAAAGTTTAAGTTGTTGGTTAAATACATATATTGATCTACGAATTGCACTCGAGGTAATGCAATGACAGAATGGTAAATGATGTAAAGAACAGAGGACATTGTAGAGTTAATGCAATGGGGGAAGACGAATGCGATCGTGTATTCCCACTACATATGCTAATATGTTTTTTTCTGTTTCGGATGTGCTAATCTACGGACAGTGTTGCTTAATTTGATTACAGTTGATTGTAACGTTGGTAACAAATACAATGCAGTATTACATATGGTTGTTATGGATAATACAAAATGTCAATAAAAAGATGGAAAAAAAATTAGTGAGTGTGATTGGTTGAGTGGATGTGTGAGTGGATGTGTGAGTAGTTGTATAGGTTTGTACGTTGGTATGTGAGTGGTTTTATGGGTGTGAAAATGGGTGTGTGAGTGTCTGTATAGGTGAGCGAGTGTCTGAGTGCCTGTATGGATGAGTATCTGCATGTGTGAGTGGCTGTATGGGTGTATGAGTAGGTGTATGAGTGGCTGTATGGGTGAGTGAGTGGCTGTGTGAGTGGCTGTATGGGTGAGTTTGTGGGTGTGTGAGTGGTTCTATGGATGAGTGAGGGGGTCTGAACATGTATGGGTGTGTGAGTGGGTGTTTGAGTGGTTGTGTGGGACTGTGAGTGGATGCATGAGTAGTCCTATGGATGATGTCATCAGTGATGCCATTTGAGATGTCCTCAGTGATGTCACTGACCATGTCATGAGTGATGTAATATGTGAGGTCATAAGCAGTGCATTGCGAAGGCGTAAGGTATAGTTAGCTCAGGTAACTATAACTGCTGAATTTCAGTGGTTTGTATGAGTGAAATCTAAACCCAACTATAACGTCCCTGTAACCTTTGTTTTTTTCAGTGAGTTTCTAAGGTTTTTTTTTAAATTCCACTTCTTAACTAGAACGTCTCTGTAGCCTTTGGTTTTTTAAGTGAATTTCTAAGGTTTGTTTACATTTTATTTCCTACCTGTAACCTTTGAGAAATGGCAAATGTACAGGAGGTAGCTATCTAATACAAGTCTGCTCTGTTAATGTGCCCTTCGATGAACTCGTTGCCGCCCTGGCATCCCCACCGCTCCCAAACTCTCATATGTGGCATTGCCACACTGATCAAAACAAGGGATATTTGGATGAAATGCATGCAACTAAGCTTCCATGAAAGCAAAAGCCTACCTACCCTTCTAGGTATATGCACCCTCAGAAGACCCCCTCTTTCAAATGGTTTGTACACCCTTTGACAGTATGAGCAACTAAGAATGCTTAGATGGTGAAGAAGACATTTTTCACGATGCTGCCTGTGAGACGTCAACATTATCGTATGTGGTGTGTATGTTCCTGCATACCTTTCAGCAAACTTCGACTTTGGAAAAAGTCATAAAATAGATATAATACTCATTCTTGACCCGTACTGTAGATCAAAATACCTTAGCCAGTTTTTGTGATTGTTTGGGATAAAGGCTACTTTTTTTTACCAAAAGCCTACATTGTGTCACCGTATTATTACAGAGTGAATTTCTTTTGCTGTGCCCAGTTGTTGAACTTCAGCACCGTTTTGGGGAAGACAATAAATAACATAAAGTAAGGCCTGGTTGATGCAGCCTTTTACAACAGGGGCCCAGTTTGAAAAGACATTTAATTCCTCACCTTCCTACGGTAGTGTGCTTCATGCACCAACATCGAAAAATTTAACTATCACACTCAAGAACGGAAATTGTTGCTAATGAAGAAAAGCCCATCATATTACTATTTAGTGAAGGTACAGAAAACAAGGGCTGCAGGGACAACACCAAGGACAAGGACTGGAAAGTTAACTGAAACAACTCAGTTATCACAGACAGAAAATTATACACCGTTTTATGTCTGTTTCAGTTATTTGCCCAAAAAGGCCAATTTGGAGCAGAGGTGTTAGCCGGGAGCCCTTTCACAAACTGAGATCAACCTCCCACTACCTGGGCACCTTTTGACTGCTTTCACGTCTCCTTACTTTTGAGGCACTGCCTGCCTAGAATTTGCATCTTTACACTTCCCGCTGATTTTGTGCCACTGAATGCACAATTCATGAGACACCCCATAAAGATCTTAAAAGTCAGAGTGTTATACTTGCTGGGTAAAACACCATCAGAGAGGGTGCGGCCATACTTTCCTTGGACGCACGTATGGCCTTCGATACAGTAGAATGGCCATATATGTTCGTGTCCTCGAGCGTATGGGCCTGGGAAAGGAATATCTCGATTGGGTCAAACTCCTGTATGCTGAACCGCTCGCTCAAGTGGTGGTGAATGGCCATGTGTCCACCACATTCACCTTGCGCTGTGGAATGAGACCGGGCTGCCCATTATCTCCTCTTATATTCGCTCTCATCCTGGAACCCCTTGCATGTTGGATACGCCGAGACCCATTGATACGGGGGCTGAAGTGGGCAAACGAGTGGGAGGACAGAATCTCGCTTTATGCGGACGACATCCTGCTCTACGTCACCTCCACAGGTGCCTCAATCAGCAGAGTCCTCCAAATCTGCACTAACCACGGCAAAGACTCTGGCTACACCATAAACTGGTCTAAGTTGGTGATATATTTACTACACGGGCCTGCGCCAGCCCTCCCGGCCACCTGTGAAGCCATGGTCGTAGAACATGGATTTAGATACCGACGTGTATTTGTAACAGCTGACCCCTCGCTTTTCTATGAACGGAACCTCTTAGGCCCTCTTACTCGACTACAAAGCGATGTGCGCCATTGGCGTACACTGCCGGTGTCGCTTCTGGGGCGCACCGTTCTCTACAAAATTATGGCTCTCCCTCGGTTCCTATATGCATTGCAAAATACCCCATATAGCATTCCCGACACGTACTTTAAATTGATTGAAGGGGAAATCAGGAATCTGCTTTGGGACGAGAAGCCTCCACGTATCTCTGGGCCTAAACTGGTCTGTGGGTGGTATGATGGGGGAATTGCCCTACCGGACATCCGATGTTATTACTGGGCCGCCCACCTGTCAATCATAAACAAATGGGTATATGGATCACAACAAGACCTAGCATGTCGGATGGATAGATGGCGGATGGGCCACGGAGGGTGCAGAGAGGCATTATACACAGAATTACGTAGACAGCATCTTACTGGGCCCACTGCTCTCACAGTCGCCATATGGCACACCACCACTACAAAATTTGACTTGAGAAATAAATTGACGCAAAGTACACCCCTATGGCATGCTGCCATATTGGGCAATTTAAGTAGATGTAGAGGGTTTGATAAAAGGGACACCATTGGAATATCACAAGTTAGCAACTTAATAAAGAAAGGTAAAATATTGACCTTTGCAGAACTGTAAATAGAGTGCAAACTATCCATAGACGAAACCTTCCGATACTTACAAATACGCCATGCCTTACTAGAAGCAACTAAAGAGTTAGATGGGATCCCGGAGGCCGCCCCACTGGAAGACAGATTACTGGCAGATCCCATGCAGAGTAAAGCAATTTCACTCACGTACCGGAAAATAATCAATATCTCACCAGACCCGATGAACCACCTATACACATGCTGGCAGACTGACGTAGGAGACTTGGAGGAAGAGGACTGGCGTGATGCGTTGTCCTCCCCGCGCGAGGTGGCCATACCGTCAAGGCTGCAACTGGTCCAATTGAAAGTTTTACACCGTACATATATTACATACACGACATTGGTCAAGATGGGACGCAGTAGTTCGACAGACTGTAGAAGGAGATGTGGGGAGGCGGGTACGTTCTAACACATACTCTGGGAATGTCCCTTGATACAGAGCTACTGGGAGGCAGTTAACCAAGTTGTGAGTGAGGTGAGTGGAATTGCCCTAACACTATCCCCTAAGACATGTCGTCTCAATATCTGGGACGTCACTGACCTCAACCATATGGATCAATTGTGGGCAGGCAGTGGTTTTACACTTGCGAAGCGTAATTTCGCCCGTAAATGGGGAGTTCCAGACCCACCAACGATTGTAGATTGGGAACGGGATGTTGATTGGTGTATGCTGGCAGAACGAGCAGTCTATACAAATAGAGGTTGCCCCCAAAAAATGGGATAAGATATGGGGGAAATGGAATGCATATCGAGGTAACATTTGCACCTCCCTCTCGGAACGAAGATATGGGCCGGATATGTTAAACACATGACACAATCAATCAATCAATCACAGAATTTGTAGAGCGCACTACTTACCCGCGAGGGTCTCAAGGCGCTGGGGAGAGGGAAGGGGGGGGGTGCTGCTACTGGTCGAACAGCCAGGTCTTGAGTAGCCTCCTGAAGGTCAGCAGGTCTTGGGTCTGTCGTAGGCTTAGTGGAAGGATGTTCCAGGTCTTGGCGGCGAGGTGTGAGAAGGATCTGCCGCCGGTGGTTGTTCTTCGAATGCGAGAGACGGTGGCGAGGGAGAGGTCGGCGGAGCGGAGCTGGCGGTTGGGGACGTAGAAGAAGAGTCATCTGTTGAGGTAGGCTGGGCCAGTTTTGTGGAGTGCCTTGTGTGCGTGGATGAGGAGTTTGAAGGTGATCCTCCTGTCGACGGGGAGCCAGTGCAGGTTCCTCAGGTGGGGGTGAAGTGGCTGTGGCGTGGTACGTCGAGGATCAGGCGTGCGGAGGCGTTTTGTATGCGTTGCAGTCGCTTGATGAGCTTGGCCGGGGCTCCCGCGTAGAGGGCGTTCCCATAGTCAAGTCTGCTACTGACGAGGGCCTGGGTGACTGTTCTTCTTGTGTCTGTCGGGATCCACCTGTAGATCTTGCGAAGCATGCGGAGGGTGTTGAAGCAGGAGGAGGAGACTGCGTTGACTTGCTTGGCCATGGAGAGCGTTGAGTCGAGGATGACTCCCAGGTTGCGTGCGTGGTCGGTGGGTGTCGGGGCTGCTCCCAGCGTCGTTGGCCACCAGGAGTCGTCCCAGGCTGAGGGGTTGGAGCCGAGGATGAGGACCTCCGTCTTGTCCGTGTTCAGCTTTAGTCGGCTGATCTTCATCCAATCGGCGACGGCCTTCATTCCTTCATGGAGATTGGCTTTGGCGGCGAGGGGTCCTTGGTGAGGGAGAGGATCAGTTGAGTGTCGTCGGCGTAGGAGATAATGTTGAGGTCGTGCTGTCTGGCGATGCGTGTGAGCGGGGCCATGTAGATGTTGAACAGTGTTGGGCTGAGGGAAGATCCCTGGGGTACGCCGCAGATGATCTCGTAGGCTTCGGATCGGAAAGGTGGGAGGCGGACTCTCTGGGTTCTGCCGTCGAGGAAGGAGGTGGTCCATTCCAGGGCCTTGTCTCGGATCCCTGCGTCGTGGAGGCGTGTGCGTAGAGTGCGGTGGCAGACAGTGTCGAAGGCGGCGGAGAGGTGCAGCAGGATGAGGGCTGCGGTCTCACCGTTGTCCAGCAGGGTCCTGATGTCGTCGGTGGCGGCGATGAGGGCAGTCTCAGTGCTGTGGTTGCTGCAGAACCCCGATTGGGATGGGTCCAGGATGCTGTTTTCTTCTAGGTATCGGGTTAGCTGTTTGTTGACGATCTTCTCGATGACCTTGGCTGGGAACAGAAGCAGGGAGATGGGCCGGAAGTTCTTGAGGTCTCTTGGGTCCGCCTTGGGTTTTTTGAGTAGGGCGTTGATCTCTGCGTGTTTCCAGCTCTCTGGGAAGGTCGCGGTCTCGAAGGAGAGATTGATAACGTTGCACAGGTGGGGTGCGATGGAGCTGCTGGCTTTGTTGAAGATGTGGTGCGGGAAAGGGTCTGACGGGGAGCCGGAGTGTATTGTGCCCATGGTCTTGATGGTGTCATCGATGTTCACGCTGGCCCAGGCTGGCAAGGGGTCATGGTCGATGGTGTGCGGCGGGTCTGGAGTATCTATCTTGGTGGGGGCTGTCTGGGTGTTGAAGCTGTCGTGGATGTCGGCGATCTTGCGGTGGAAGAAGGTGGCGAGGGATCCTGAATGGGGGGAAAGGGGAGGGGGGCGATCGGTGGGATGTTCAGTATTAAATTGTAATCTCCGGTCTCTGATCTGAAGTGATGCACAAGATTGTATTGTAACACATTATTCAATAAGTTTTAATAAAAAGAGTTTAAAGAAAATAAAAGTCAGAGTGAATGCGATCAGATAAAGAACAACCTCTTAAGCATTGGCAGTCAGGCAGCTGCAATCCTGTGTTGTGGCAGGCAAAATGTTGGCAATAAAACATCAAACCTAACACACGTTATTCCTTCGCTCGGCCTGAAAATACAAGCAAAACAATGAGTTTGGAAGAAGGAGCCATTAGGGTAAGATTATGACAAATGGCTAAAAGATCGTTGTGCTCTCTGTAATTAATGTGCCACCAATGTTATGTGCACGAAGATAAATAGTCATGGAACTGCCGAGGGTCGATAACTGTAGTCTGCTGGTGCTACTGACTCTCAATTAGTTGTTCTGTAGTCCCACCTGCTGCCCAGGCTAAACAACTGCCATTAAATGGTCATTTTCCCAAACAGCACATAAGCCTAAACAAAAAGTCAAACAAACAAGAACACCGTGCTGCCTCCGTCGATGACCCTGACGGTGGCAACCAGTGTGCATGTTGGGGACTGGAAGGGGAGCCTCAAGGTCCCCGTGGTCCTAGCCGGGTCCCTGCCTCCTGCGGGAGCCAGCATTGCTCCCCTGCATGCAGGGAGCTGCTGGAAATGCAGCTCCCTATGTGTGGGAGCAATACTTTCATCTCTTTCCTTACCTGCATGTCTGCGGGCAGGTAACAGGTGACAAATCAGCTTCCTTCAAGCAGGAGCATTTTGACAGCTCCCTGAAGCTGAGTCTCAAAATGGCTGGCAACACTTCCTGGCTGAAGTGTTGGCAGCCAATCAGAGCTCTGCAGATCTCTGCACGAGCTCGTCATTATTCATGAAGACTTAGCGACCACAGATATACAAATTTGGATTTTATCGAAAGCCACTGAACGGATTTACACCAAGTAACAAAAAGCATGCTTTTCAGACTAAAAGCTACCTTTTTTCCCAAATTTGGTGTAATTCCGTCTTGCGCTTTGGTGTGTAGGCGTGTTTAAAATCTCTATGGAAATTTTCATGGGAAACTCCCTTTTTTTGACCCCCCCTTTATCTCCTGTTTGACGGATCACCCCAAAACCTTCCATGCACAACTAGAATTACAGACATATTTTTGGGGGGGGAAATTTCACAAAGATTCATCAAACGGTGCTAAAGATACAGGCAAGTCAAAAAACTCTTTTCCTATGGAACCATGGTACTAACTATAACCACCTACTGGCGACCGCCAGTAGGTTATTTATATATATATATATATATATATATATATATATATATATATATATATATATATATTTATTTATTTATTTTTTTAAACGTTGCTCGCCAAATCCTCCGCTCTCCCCACAGCGGGTGCAGCAGCCGCGAGGGCGAACTCGCGTAACATGCAATCAACAAAGTTCAAAAGATTGCTGCGCACTTGCAATCTTTTGAACATTGTTGATTGCATATATATATGTATATATATATATAAACTAACAAGAATAAATGCGCTCTCAGGAATTGCAGACCAAGGATGCAAGTACAAGTAGATTTATTACTTCATAAATCCAGGTAACGCGTTTCGGCCGTCAGGCGGCCTTGATCACACCTGCCTGACGGCCGAAACGTGTTTATTCTTCTCTGTTTCTATGGATGATTGCCAGAGGCTCTGCCGGCTCACGCGCCACCTCTCCAGGGTCTCCTGGTTCCCGGAAGGAGCGTTCTTTCTTTGGTTTTATATATATATATATATATATATATATATATATATATTCACTGAAAAAACCATAGGTTTTAGGGACAGTTATAGTTAGTTGGACATTGCACTCGTACAAAACCCGTGAAATTCCCCGTTATAGTTAGTTCAGCTAACTATAACTCGCGCCCCGTAATGCACTGCTGATGACGTCACATATTACATCACTCATGACATGGTCAGTGACATCACTGATGACATCATCCAGTGACTGTGTGTTTCTGTAAAGTTTAAATATTTTTAATATATATAGGGAAAGGCGTATTGAAGAATGAATGGGTGTATAAGTGTCTGTATGGATGATTTAGTAGGTGCGTAACTAACTCTATAAGTGAGTGATTAAACGTATCTTACTGAATGCATGGGTTAGTGACTAAACTGGGTGAATGTCTGTATCCGTCTGTCTATTGCTGTGTAAGTGGCTGCATGGGTTTGTGAATAGCTACATGAGTGTCTATATGAGTTATTGATTGGTTGTCTGAGTATCTGTATGGGTGCCTGAGTGTTTGTGTGGGTGGGGTGTGTGCGACTCTGTGCATAGATGTGTGAGTGGGTGATTCACTGGGTGGATGGTTTCAAGAGTGCATCTGTGATAGACTGTATGGGTGGGTAAGTGTGTGTAAGAGTGTATTAGTGAGTGAATGTATGTCCCAGTGGTACATGTGTGAGTAACTACATATGTGAAAGGCAGTATATATGTGTGTTGGAGTATATAAATAGCTATAAGCGAGAGTGTGTGATTGTGAGAGTGACTGTATGGATGAGTGTGTGCTTGTATCAGTGATTGTATAAGAGCGTAAGAATGTGCTAGTATTTGTATGAGTAAGTGAGCTGGTGTGTGTATAACTGTATAGGTGAGTAAATGACAGTGTGTTTAATTATTTGCATGACTGACTAGGTGTGTGAGTACCTCTATGGATGAGTGGCGGTGTTTGAGTGTCTATATAGGAGTATGAGTGCATATGATAGTCCTGTACTGAGTGACTGTAAGTATGAGTGACTGTACGGGTGAGTGAGTGGATGTGTGTGTAGACCTAAGAATCAGTGAGTGGGTATGTAGTTATTGGTGTTGGAATGTCTATGGTTTTGCGAATGGCAGTCTGTAATTTAGAGTGAGTGTATCAAAGGTTATATTAGGGTGTGAGGAGGTGCATCAGATTATCACGTGGATGATGTCATCAGTGATGTCATTTGAGATGTCATCAGTGATGTCATCAGTGATGTCACTGACCATGTCATGAGTGATGTAATATGTGACGTCATCAGCAGTGCATTGCGAGGCGCGAGTTATAGTTAGCTGAACTAACTATAACGGGGAATTTCACGGGTTTTGTACGAGTGCAATGTCCAACTAACTATAACTGTCCCTAAAACCTATGGTTTTTTCAGTGAATTTGTAAGGTTTTTTAAATGCTAATTTCTAACTATAACGTGCCTGAAACCTATGGTTTTTTCAGTGAATTTCAAAGGTTTTTTAAATGCTAATTCCTAACTATAACATGTCTGAAACCTATGGTTTTTTTCAGTGAATTTCAAAGGTTTTGTAAATGACAATTTTTAAATGTATTAATTGTTATATTTATTTTTTTGATACTGATTTACTACATTTTTTAAACTATTTATTTTTACATATTTTATTTTTAAATTACATTGTAATTACATTATACATTACATTACAAAATATACTTTCTCAGAATGAATTACTTTAGTTTAAATACTTTGCAAATAGGCAATAGACTTTTAAGTACAGTAGTTACAGTTGTTGCAATGGGCAACACAATTTCAAACACAATGCAACATTGAGCTCAATGTGAATTTCTAGTTAAATGCAATTAGTTACTTTATGGATTACTTTTCTAACCACAGGACTGGATCCTAGATTCAGTCCTGGGACATCTCCTGTAAACAGTTGAGTAAAAGCGTTTTGGTTACAGTATTGATTTTTAAGGAATATTATTGTATTTTAAAAGTTGACATTTAGAAACTTTTTCCCATAGAATCACCAATGTTATCCTATGGGAGGAAATTCACTTAGCAGGTAAGTAGTGTTATCGTTACTTTTTCTTACTCAGTGGTGGATCCTGGATCCAGCACTGGTGCATCTCCTGTAAACAGTTGAAAGAATGCGTTTAAGTCATACAGGCGATTTTTAAGGAATATTTGTAGTTTGTGAAAATCGACACTGAAACTTTTCTGCTGAAAACCAGACAATGGATTCCAATGGAAGGAAATACAAGTTACTGGTAAGTACGGTTAGAATTACTTTTCAGGGTCAGTGCTGGGCTAAAAGATGCAGCACTGAGGTCTCTCCTGATAACAGGTGAGTAAATCGGAATTCGTAGTTCGGCTGATTTTAGAGGAATATTATAAAGTTCCAAAACTCCACACTTAGAAGAATTTCCAAGTGAAACCAGTCAATGTTAGCCTATGGAAGGAAATTCAAGTTACTGGTAAGTACGGTTAAAATTACTTTTGAGAATCAGTACTGGGCTCAAAGATGCAGCACTGAGGTCTCTCCTGATAACAGGTGAGTAAATCGGAATTCGTAGTTCGGCTGATTTTAGAGGAATATTTGTATGTTACAAAAATCGACACTTAGAAACTTTTTCAGCAAAAAGCAGGCAATGATATCCTATGGAAGGAAATTCAAGTTACTGGTAAGTACGGTTAAAATTACTTTTCAGGATCAGTACTGGGCTCAAAGATGCAGCACTGAGGTCTCTCCTGATAACAGGTGAGTAAATCGGAATTCGTAGTTCGGCTGATTTTAGAGGAATATTTGCACAATGGTGAAGGAAGGGGGTGGGGCCTGAAGTGACATGTCTGCAAACACGCCCTGTGGCGCGTTTTGAGTTGGAGAATTAATTCCTCCTCAATCCCGAGGCTCCCTAGGGGCCAACTGGCCCACCAGATACCTCCAGTATGCGCCAGAGAGCTGCGTTGCAGAGAGGTGTTCAGAGGCCACGCCCCTTTTTACAACACTCTGCAACGCAGCTCCGTGGCGCTTACTGTAGGTACCTGGTGGGCTAGTTGGCCCCCAGGGACCCTCAGGATTGAAGAGGATTTAATTCCCCATCTTAAAACGCACCACGGGGCCTGTTTGCACACATGTCACCTGAAGCCATGCCCCCTCCCTTCACCACTGTGCAAACGCGCCCGTGGCGCGTTTTAAGTTGGGGATTAAGTCCCCTTGAATACTGAGGGTCCCTGGAGTCCAACTAGCCCACCATGTACCTCCAAAAGCGCCACAGAGCTGCGTTGCAGAGAGGTGTAAAAGGGGCGTGGCCTCTGTACACCTCTCTGCAACGCAGCCCTCTGGCGCATACCGGAGGTTCCTGGTGGGCTAGTTGGCCCCAGGGACCCCCAGTATTCAAGGGGAATTACTTCCCCTTCTTAAAACGTGCCAGGGGGCGCGTTTGCAGACTGCTGCAGGGAGGGGGTGGGGCCTCCGGCACGATGCCGGTCTTTTTTTTTTTTTTTTTTGCTTTTTTTCTGCCCAGGGGTCCTTGTGGGACCCCCTGAGCAGACCTAGGGGGTCAGGGTGTTTCTACCCTGCCCCCTTTGTGCGTTTTGCGCACTTGTTTCTTGTGTTTCTTTTTTTTAATCGGCGGGATCCGCGCACCCTAAGCGCATCCCGCCGATTTAAAAAAAAAAAAAAAAATGCTTTTTTTCTGCCCAGGGGGTCCTTGTGGGACCCCCTGAGCAGACCTAGGGGGTCAGGGTGTTTCTACCCTGCCCCGTTTTTGCGTTTTGCGCACTCGTTTTACTACTTTCTTGTTCCTCGGTTCTACCGAGGAACAAGATGGCTGCCAACACTTCCTGGTTTGGAGTGTTGACAGCCAATTAGCATGCAGCTCGTGGTCGGGAGGGTGCACAGATCCACCGCGGCCATAGATATCTAAACTTTTATTTTGGCTTTTCTCAGCAACTACTGTACGGATTTACACCATTTTTAAAAAGGGTGCTTTCTGAACCAAGCACTACCTTTTTGCCAAATTTGGTGTAATTCCGTTCAGCAGTTTTTGCTGTAGCCTTGCATAAATTTTCCTATGGGTAATTGATTTTTTCACTCTTATTTTTTGAATTTCTCTGCAACTACTGAACAGATTTACACCATTTTAAAAAAAGGTCGCTTTCTGAACCAAGCGCTACCTTTTTGCCAAATTTGGTGTAATTCCGTTCAGCAGTTCGGGCTGTAGCCGTGGCTAAAATTTCCTATGGGAATTAACATGGAGAAAACACGTTTTGGGACCCCCCTTTTTTCTCGGCCCCCACTTGATGAATCACCCCGAAACTTTCAAGACCGGAGCGGACCGGAGCGCCCCACTAGTTTTGAAAATTTCGCGATGATTCGTCAAACGGCGCCAAAGTTATTGGGAATAGAATGTTACGGATTTCCTATGGATAATAGGTCCTAACTATAACTATCTACTGGCGACCGCCAGTAGATAATATATATATATATATATATATACATTGATGAAGGCCGTCATGGCCGAAACGCGTTTGTTCAGCACGGGACTATAATAAAGTAACCTTTTAATTCTTACTCGAGTGTGCGCCACACTGTTTATGCAGAGTTTGGATGTATATATATATATATATATATATATTACCTACTGGCAGTTGCCAGTAGGTAGTTATAGTTAGGACCTAGTTTCCATAGGAAAAGCGTTTTTTGATTTGCCAATATCTTTGGCGCCGTTTGACGAATCTTCGCGAAATTTTCAAAACTAATGGTTCGCTCAGTTCAGCTCCTGTCTTGAAAGTTTCGGGGTGATTCATCGAGCGGGGGCTGAGAGAAAAGGGGGGTCCCAAAACCCGTTTTCTCCATGTTAATTTCCATAGGAAACTTTAGACAAAGCTACAGCCCGAACTGCTGAACGGAATTACACCAAAGTTGGCAAAAAGGTAGGTCTTGGTTCAGAGAGCGTTCTTTTTTTAAAATGGGGTAAATCCGTTCAGTAGTTACTGAGAAATTCTAAAATAAAAAAATATCGATATCTGGTGACCCCGGTGGATCTGCGAACCCTCCCGATCACAAGCTTCATTTTGATTGGCTGTCAACACTCCAAACCAAGAAGTGTTGGGAGCCATCTTTTGACTCGGTAAAACCGAGTCACAAAAAAACAGGAAGAAAATGGTTAAAAAAAAGAAAAGGGGGCAGGGTAGAACCACCCTGACCCCGTAGGCCTGATTAGGGGGTCCCTGCCAAAAAAAGCATTTTTTTAAAAACGAAGCGCGGACTCCCGCGCTTCGTTTTAATAAGTTTTGATTTTATTAAATAAAATATATGCGGGGGCCCGAGGTGCCCCCGCAGCCCTGTGGACCACCACCTCCCCGGGGCATGATTAGTATTATGTGGGGGGCACGCGGCCACCCCGCAGCCCCGGGGACCGCCACCGCCCCGGGGCTTGTATAAATTATGCATGGGGGGGCTCCTGCCTCCCACAGTGCCCCGGGGACCACCATCTTCCCGGGGCATCTGTGTAATTATTTGCAGGGGGGCCTTGTGGGCCCCCCCAAGCCCCGGGTACCACCACCTCCCCGGGGCTTCAATAGAAATAAAAGTAGGGGAGCTTCTGCCCCCCCCACACTGCCCCGGGGACTACCACCTCCCCGGGGCATTGACTAAATTAAATACGGGGGTCCATAGCAGACCCCCGGCCCCGGGGACCACCACCTCCCTGGGGCTATGTAAATGTTGAGAGGGGGGCCATGCTGGAGCCCTTGATGGCCCTGGGGACCGCCACCCCCCAGGGCCAGCTCCAGCAATGTCCCGGGGTGCCTACCCCCGGGACATTGCAGTTTACAATGACAGGGCGGGAGCACGGCTCCCACCCTGTCATTGAAAACACTGCTTTGCTTCATGGAAGCGAGAGCAGGAAACCTGCTCTCGCTTCCACGAAGCAAAGCAGATTGCTTTTGGACAAGGGGAGCTGCATGTCAGCAGCACCCCTTGTCCAAAAGCAATGCTGGCTCCCGCAGGAGGCGGGGAGCTGGCTGGGACTGCGGGGCATTGGGGCTCCCCCCGCGGTCACCAACATGACGCCAGGCCCCGGGGGATGGGGTCCCCAGGGCCAGAAGTGGCCCAGGAGGGGGGCCACTTGGCCCCCTTCCTTTTAATTTTTTTTTTTTTCAAAAGGAAGGCCTGCCCCGGGGGATGGGTCCCTGGGGCCATAATTAACCTCAGGAGGGGGGCCACGCGGCCCCACTCTAAAATTTAAAAAAATAAATAAAGGCTGGCCAGGCCCCGGGGATGGGGTCCCCGGGGCCAGAAGTAGCCCAAGGAAGGGGGGACCACGCGGCCCTCCTCCCGTATAAATAATAAAAATAAAACTAGGCCATGCCCAGGGGATGGGGTCCCCGGGGCCTAAATCGGCCTCGGGAGGGGGGTCTCTCGGCCCCCTTCCCGTTTAAAAAAAAAGAAAGAAATGTCGCAGACCCTGGGAGATGGGGTCCGCAGGGCCCATAAAATATTGAGAGAAGGGGGGCCGCACAGCCCCCCTTCTAAGTATAAAAAAAAGGGAAGAAAAGCTGGCATCTCGCCGGAGGCCAAGCCCCCTCCCTGCACCACTCTGCAAACGCGCCTCCTGGCGCGTTCTGAGTTGGGGGATTAAGTCCCCTAGATTCTTAAGGATCCTTAGGGGCCAACTAGCCCACCAGGTACCTCCAGTAAGCCCCACACAGTGGGATTGCTGAGAGGTGGTACGAGGCCACGCCCCTTTTTACACCACTCTGCAAATGCGCCTCTTGGCGCACTGCTGGTGGGGCGATGAGGTCCTCTTGTGTCCTGAGGACCTCAGGACTAAAGTGGACTTCATCCCCCGAGCAGCAGTGCGCCAGGAGGCGCATTTGCAGAGTGGTGTAAAAAGGGGGCGTGGCCTCGGACCACTCAGCAATCCAGCTGTGTGGGGCTTACTAGAGATATCTGATAGAGACATCTAGCCACAGATTCCTTAACTTAGAATATCCCCAGGCGTCAGACTGACGCCTGGGGATATTCTAAGTTACATCGTTACCAAAGGTAAGTAACTCGTTCAACAGGAGGGCTAATTGGCCCCAGGGACCCTCAGGAGGCAAGGGGACTTCCTCCCCCAACCAAGAGCGCGCCAGGAGGCGCGTTTGCAGAGTGGTGGAGAAAGGGGGCGTGGCCTGTGTTCACGCCTCAGCAATTCCACTGTCTGGGGCTTACTGGAGGTGTCAGGTAGGCTAGTTGGCCTCTAAGGACCCCCAGCATCGATGGGGACTTTAATCCCCATCCAAGAGCGCGCCGGGGAGCGCGTTTGCAGACTGGTGGGCAAAGGGGGCGTGGCCTGCTTTGAGAACTCACCAATGCTGCTGTGTGGGACTTACTGGAGGTAATAGGAGGGGTAGTTGGCCCCCAAGGACATCTTTGGGGGCCAACTACCCCTCCTGTTACCGCCAGTAAGTCCCACACAGTGGTATTGCTAAGAGGTCTTCGGTGGCCATGCCCCCTTTCTCCACCACTCTGCAAACGCACCTCCTGGCACACTACAGGTTGGGGGATGAAGTCCACTTTACTCCTGAGGGACTTTGGGGGCCAAGAAGCTCTCCTGGTAGCTCCTGTAAGTCCTACGCAGTGGAATTCCTGAGCGCTGGTCGGAGGCCCAGCCCCCTTTCTGCACCACTCTGCAAACGCAACTACTATGTTATAGTTATAAATTAGCATTTAAAAAACCTTAGAAATTCACTGAAAAAAACCATAGGTTTCAGGGACGTTATAGTTAGAAATTAGCATTTAAAAACCTTAGAAATACACTGAAAAAAACATAGGTTTCAGGGACGTTATAGTTAGAAATTAGCATTTTAAAAACCTTTGAAATTCACTGAAAAAACCACAGGTTTCAGGGACGTTATAGTTAGTTGGACATTTCACTCATACAAAACCAGAGAAATTCGGCCGTTATAGTTAGTTGAGCTAACTATAACTCACGCCCCCGCAATGCACTGCTGATGACGTCACATATTACATCACTCATTACTTGGTCAGTGACATCACTGATGACATCTCAAATGACATCACTGATGACATAATCCACGTGATCATCTGATGCACCTCCTCACACCCTAATATAACCTTTGATACACCCACTCTATTCTACAGACTACCATTCTCGAAACCATAGACACACCAATACCAGTTAGTACATACCCACTCACTGATTCCTAGTTCTACACACACATCCACTTACTCACCCATACAGTCACTCATACATGCAGTCACTCATCAATACAGCCACTATCATATGCACTCATACACCCATACAGACACTCACACACCGCCACTCACCCATAGAGTTACTCACACACCTAGTCAGTCATGCAAAGAATCAATCACACTCCCATTTACTCACCTATACAGTTATACACACACCACCTCACTTATTCATACAGATACTAACACATACTTACTCTCTTATACAATCACTGACACAAGCACACACTCATCCATACAGCCACTCTCACAATCACTCACACTCACATATAGTCATTTATGTACTCCAACACTCACATATACTGCCTTTCACATATATAGTTACTCACACATGTACCACTGAGACATCCATTCACTCACCAACACAGCCATACACACACTCACCCACCCATGCAGCCCCTCACAGACGCACTTGTGAACCCATACACCCAGTGAATCACCCACTCACACATCGATGCAGGGAGTCACACACCCCCCACCCACCCACACAGACTCAGGCACCCATACAGGTACTCAGACAACCAATCAATAACCCATATTGACACTCCTGTAGCTACTCACCAACCCATGCAGCCACTTACACACCAACTGACAGTGTGATACAGACATTCACACAGTTTAGTCACTAACCCATGCATTCAGTAAGACACGTTTATTCACTCACTTATACAGTCAGTCACGCACCTACTAAATCATCCATTCAGACACTCATACACCCACTCATTCTTCAATACACCTTGGCGTATATATATATATATATATATATATATATATATATATATAAAACATTTAAACTTTTCAGAAACACACAGTCACTGGATGATGTCATCAGTGATATCATCAGTGATGTCATTTGAGATGTCATCAGTGATGTCACTGACCATGTCAGGAGTGATGCAATATGTGACGTCATGAGCAGTGCATTGCGGGGGCGCGAGTTATAGTTAGCTCAACTAACTATAACGGCCGAATTTCTCTGGTTTTGTACAAGTGAAATGTCCAACTAACAATAACGTCCCTGAAACCTGTGTTTTTTTCAGTGTGTATATATATATTGTTTAGGCTTATGGCCTGTTTGGGAAAATTACCATTTAATAGCAGTTGTTTAGCCTGGGCAGCAGGTGGGGCTACAGAACGGCTAATTGAAATCTTTCAGTGGCACCAGCAGACTACGGTTATCGACCCTCGGCAGTTCCATGAACTGTTTATCTATGTGTACATAACATTGGTGGCACATTAATTGCAAAGAGCACAACGGTCTTTTAGCCATTTGTCACAGTATATACAAGAATATATATTTATTTATATTTTTCTCTCCACAACCATTTTACATTTACCGCTTACTACTCCTTATGATTACCCAGCTTTAAATTTAAAAAAACCTTAGAACTTTTATTACTACTTACCTTTACCTATCCCTGAACTCTAAAAACCGCTTACTACCTTGTACCCTTACCCATCTTTGAACCCTAAAAACCTCTTTAAAATCCTTGACACCATGAACCCATACCCATCCCATAACCCTTAAATGATGCCTTTTTTTAAAATTGCATAATAATTGTCATTTAAAAAAAATATTTACCTGTCATTTGAAGTACTGCGTGTTAAAGTACCAAAAAAGTCCTACCTGTTAAAGGTATGCATGGTAACCTCCTGCAGGGTTACGATCAGAGTGTAAAGGCTGTATACCCTTCAATCAGTTTCTCTGCTTCTTTGCTCCAGAGATGTGGTGGTCCTGATGAATAACACTGTAGGCAATGCATATATCAAGAGGAAAGAGAGCAGAAAATCAGTAGCTTTTGCATTAGTGCCCAAAAATATATTTTGATGGGCAGACATTCAACTTGCATCCCTGATGACAACTTAAATCAGAGAAAAGCCGCACCATATGGTGCATCACTTGAGCAGGGTGTTTCCATCTTCACTGGACCTATGTGTTTCTAGAAGGACATTTTGGAAGATCTGCAAAACATCTGTCACTCTGTGCACAGAACCTTTTGCAAACACATCCAATCAGGTAGTTTCCAGGTTTTGTTAGAGGTTCCAGGCCGATATGACTTAGGCGCTAGACGCTCTAATTACATGGCCAAAGGTTCTTCTGTGGGCTTTCCCACCATTTGCTCTATTAGCAAGGGATATGTTCAAAATTTGTCATGAGAGAGCACATTTTCTTCTTGTACTGTCTTACTTACCTCAGTGAGCATAGTTCTCACTTCGAGTACAAATGGCATTGAAACCTCTAAGAATACTTCTTCTGTTTCTGTCTCCTTTACAGACGTCAATGCTGCCTCAGCTTTGGTTATATTGCCTCCACTAAGAGCCAGATGTACGACCATTGGCAATTGCGACTTGCAAATTGCGAGTCGCAATTTGCGAGTTGCAATTGCCAATGTACAACAGTGTCTGAGACACTGTTTGCGATTTCCAATGGGGTTGCAAATTGCATTTCTCATGCATATTAATGAGGCTGTCGCAATTTGCGACCCCATTGGGAATGGCTGGCACTCCCAGGGTTGGTGGCCTGCTGGGGTCAGCAGACCTCCATGTCTGGGACTGCTTTTAAATAAAGCACTTTTTTTTAAAATGCAGCCTGTTTTCCTTAAAAATAATGAAACATTTTTGGGGACCCCTTCCCGTTTGCGAATGGTTTACTACCCTCTTAAAGAGGGTGGTAAACTGCGAGTGTTTTGCGACCGCAATTGCGGTTGCAAAATATTCTTACATAGGGTTCAAACTCGCTATTAGGAAGGGACACCCTCCGAACGCCCCTTCCTAATAGAGGGTCGCTAACCCTATTTTGCAAGTCGCTATTTAATCAGGGACTCGCAAAATAGGGTTAGTACATGGCCCACTGGTTTATTGCATGCACAAACAGGTCTAAAACCCATTTGTGCATGCAAAAAGCCGTCGTACATCTGGCCCTAAGTGTTTTGGAAACTTAAAGATTAGGCATAAAAGGATTAGGATTATCCTTGAAGCAGTAGAGGCAATCCAATCTTCTGGAAGAAAAACTACTAAATAATAATACAAACATCATTGGTCTTCCTTTCAATCTTGATGTTCAGTGCTTGATTTACAGCCTTTGTCTTGCCCTGGTCCTAAAATTCTTGATTTTTTTTATTGGGTAGTTTGCATTTAGGATTAGCATCAGCAACTATAAAGTCCATTCAATGTGCTGCAGTCAAGATCTGTAAAGAACCATGGGGAGGATAGGATAGCATTTTCTCTTTGTTATTTAGATTATTTAAAGTCCTTATTTTATATATCCACATAGTAAAACTGGTTCTTCCTTGTCATTTTTTCTTCTACGAAGGGTCTTACACAATGCAACATTTGAACCTCTATCCTCTTTGCCTCCAGACCCGTTGACTTTAAAATTTCGCTCTGGTGCACATATCTGTAAGACGATTGGGAAATTTGGGGTCTTTGATCATTTCCCCTTCTTTTTGAGCATTCTTACAGACTCTGGTTGTGAAAGCTGGTCCTACTTTCTACGAAAAAGGTTGTCTTCATTGAAACTGAATTAGGAAGTGACTATTCTGAGGTTTGCAGTAGGTGAGGATAACATTCATTTTAAAGGTCTAGATGTACATACTGCAGTCCTTTTATGTTTAGAACATACATATAAGATTAAAACATTTGACTCGCCATTTGTGCCATTTGGGTCAAGTAAAAAGGGAATTAAACTGTCTACAGCTACACTTAGCCAATGAATTAGCTCTTTGATTATTCAAGTTTATGGAATGACAAGGGGAGTAGCTGGTTCATGGGCCTCGGCCTCAAGTGTTCCTTTATTAGATGTTTGCAGGCTGGCAATGTGGTCATCTTTTTCAATCTTTTTGGTACATTACATATGATAGTCTTTCATCAGACAGCTTTGGCAGTTGTCCAGTCCGTTCTTTGCACTGGAGAATATTAAATTGTTGGTATTCACATTTTCACTGTTGAGTATCTGTAAAAGATCACTGGGAAATGTAATGCATATTTATTTATAAAGGTTTTTTGTTTTTGCTTTCAACCTAAGAGCTTTGGTATGTACTCATGAATAAGAAATGGTACGAGTAAGAAGAGAGGAAGAGGAACACTTGGATTACTTGTTATGCTCTCCATTACGCGTTCTCCATTTTTCCTCATTCTTTAGTTAAAACTTGGGGTTTGAGAAGGCAGGTATGTTTGGTGCCTACAGTAAGTAAATTGAGTGCAATTCTGTATAAATGTTCCTATTGCAATTGGGTTCCACCCATTCAGTATGCCTGGATTTTGGACTTTTTTGATCACTCTGTTTTGGACTTTTTACTGTGGCTGAGTCTCATTACATGCATCTCACTCATGGTAATCACATGGCAAATGGACTGCTCGTGTTTACCTCCAGTGTCCCCCTTTTTAAGATAAGGCCACTGCGACGCAGCAAGGGTAAGGGGCACTTGGATGGTTATACGTGAACATGTGTGCACATGTGTGAGGACTGCGTGTGTGAGACTACTGTCTTGCGCAGCCCGGTAACTGTGCACAGTAAGACTGCCGCAGGTGGGACTTTGCGGGATTAGATATTGACCTGGGGTAGGCCTTATGATGTTAGTGTACACTAATAGGGAAAGTCAGTTAGATTTACTGTTTTATCTGTAGTGACACTTTATTATACACATATGGAGAAAACTGCCTTAGAGTGCAATTTTGCTTCCCTTTGGACTACAGAGACCAGTGACGTATCGAAATAAGGTGTAACCTGTGTGAGAAAATCAAATCTGCAAGTTCCACAAAGATTTCTGTCCAACTTATGGGTTATCCATAATTGTTCTATTTCTCTGGCTTAGCTAAGGATCAGTGCCAAGGCTATTTGTCACCCTGCGGTGCTAGGTTAATTACATCTGTCTTCAGCAGGAGGAACAAAGGCCTCTCCACACAAAGGGCGCAATTAACAGTGCTTCACTCAACTCCTGAGGAGTAAAAGGGTGGGGCTGAAGGACCTGCATCATCAATCAGCTGTTGCACTGTACCAGGGATAGGGATCCCCAAATCCATTGAACAAAGGAGGGAGCCCATACCTCTGGAGCCAACACAGGAGGGGAGGTCTCCTTTGAAGTTTGGTGAGAAAGGCCCTGGCAGTAATGTCATCGAGTGGGTGGAGTTGAGGCCCCAAAGGAGATGTGACTAGTGACTCCTAGGTGAAGCCATTTTGAACTGTCCCAGCATGCTGTGCAGGAGGGTTGGGAAAGGGGTGGAGAGGTGACATGGCACCCTAGGATTGGCCAGGGGTACCTGGCTTCTGGAGCCTTCCACTCCCCCTTAAAGACTCTTGCGCAAGGGGGAAACTTTCTTGGTGTTTTTCAGCGCTTCGCTGCTGGACCCTGATGCCGCCATGGGCAACTGGAAGGAGGAACCCCCTGATGCACAGAGAGGACTAAGGACTCTGCCCAGTTGACTCCAGGACCAGTGGGTTTCCCCAATGGCCAGTGAGGTTGGTCCTCTTATGCCCCCTGAGGACCAGTTAGGGAAAAGCCCTGGACTTCCCCGCCCTGGATATCTGTGCCCAGAGACCAAGACCAGGAGGAAGGCTGGCGCAGGTAAAGTCAGGAGAACCAGCTCCCAATGGGTTACACCACTTTGGAGGTGTGCAGGTCGCTAATACTGCCCTTGGTGGCTAGAGCTTGCCACCAGGAGTAAAATGAGCCCAGGATCGTCCAGATCAACCCAACGGGCCCTAGTTTTGGCGTCTTGAAGATCGGTGACCTTTGACCCTTGGGACAACAGAGTGTGTGGGGCTCCCCTGCCCTTTTCTGAAATTACCCCCGTGGTGGGCCAGGGCTGTGGGGTTGGCACATGATGCTTTTTTCAGTTTCTTTCCAGGTAGGGGGCGTGCGTGGGGCCCCTTCCCCAGACTCTCTCCATCACCTGCAATTATAGGACGTAATAATCAAGGAAGAGGGCTGGGACCCCATCTCTGACTCCAAATGCCAGGAGGAGGAGCAATGTTGCATTCACCCAGTAGCGGTGGGCATGACCCACTCCCCGTGCGCATGTCTGGGGGGAGCGTGCGGCCACCGTGAAAAAAGAGATCCCTGCCCAAAGTAGAGGGCAGGGAAGGAGAAGCTGCCAGCTCCCATGGCTGCATGCTGGAGCTGGCGGGACATCGAGAGGTGGGCTCTCTCAGGTGTCCCCAATAATGGGAGGCATGGGGATGTTCATTGTGGGACTGTGCACCCCCACCAAAAAATAAAACAGAAAGGGAAAGCTGCGTGGTGAGAGGTTGCACGGCAAAGAAAAAAGACAGTGGCTCTCCCCAGCACAGCGGGAGAGCCCCTCATTTTATATGCAATTCTCCAGTCTGGAGTGCCCCATAATGTCCTGTGGGGCTTCTAAATCTGCAAATCTTTCCTCACTTATGGTGGCCTCAGTATTGCATGGGCACCACCAAGGTGCTAAAGGAAACATGGGGGACTGCAGGTGTGCAGCAGCTTCACCTAAAGAGTTTTTACAAGGGATTGGCCCTATGTTTGTGGGGTCATAGAGTCCAGGCTCCCTCTAGGAATTTCTGAAATGTTTCAAAGCACTTTCAGGGCTGGAGCTTCTGATCTTCAGCTGGGAGTGCAGTGCCCTCTAGGGGCTTGTTCTATGGTTGCATTTATTGTGGCCTGAATATGCTTAAAAAGGTACATGTGGTACAACGCCCTCTAGGTGCTAAATCTGTGGTTGCAAGTCATGTCATCCAAATGTGATGCCCTCTAGGGGCTGTTCTTATTATTGCATTTTCATGGTATGAAAGTATATAAAAAGCACAGCGACTGGTGTTCATCTTTAAATGCTTCATTGAAATAATACGTTGACAGTGATTACTGATCAAATAGCATATGCTTTATTAGCAACAATAAGTGCATTTACACATGAATATTATTATTGATGATTGCATTTATGTACAAAATTATGTCTTAAAAATGTGGTTTGTTGATTTTGAACCTTTGACCAAGCCAGTAGACTTACTTTACATGTTGATTTGATCCCTCTGGGACCAAAGGTGATTATGCAATGTCATCTATGGTATTTTCCATCTGCCTATTTACATAGGTGTAAATTAATGCACAGTATTTAGTAGTGTGTGTGTAATAAATGTATTTTTCCTTTTTCTAAAGAAAAAGCACTGACTGGACAGTAATAAATTGAGTGTTATTGTGTGCCAGTGAATGGTGATTACTCGCCCACCACCTCCCCTGAGTAGGCCTTGGACTGCTCTGCTTTGTTACCCTTAGAGATAGGTTGCTTGGTTCCTATGAAGGGGACACTGGATGTATTACTTGTGCAGGCCACTCAACTAATAACCCAATTTCCTACAGTTCCTCACTGGAGCTGTGATACTTTGGGAAAAAATAAGCATAGAAATAAGATTATAGAAAAACACTTTTTTTTAAATGGAAACACTTTGATAGGAAAAGGCAAGGAGATCACTAATTAGAAAGACTCAAAGAAGAGATGGAGAAATGTTTAATGGAGATAAATATTCTAGACAATCTTTTGAGGTAGTGAGTGAAAGTTGTTGATGCCCTTCGTAAATGTTGCTGTTAGCTTGCCTATAAGGCTGAGGATAACAAGCGTGCTTTTAGGTCTCTCACTTTAACTGTACTTGGTTTTTGCTTTTTTTAGGGCTTAGGGACGGGACAGTTACTCCATTTAGTAAACATTTTTGGGTGGTCCAAGTTTTTCTCATCTGCTTCTCATTGTTGAGGAACCATGCTGTGTGTGTAGGAATGGAGTGGTGCGAGTAGACGGTGTTATGTGCTTCTGTGTCATCTGGTGACTCGATGTGCTGTGTGGTGAAAACTTCCCCATATAGTTTGGTGTTTGGGTTGATGATGAAAGGGGAGAGGTTTGATCCCCGAGGGGCGCGATTAAGAACAGCATGATCTTTCCAGGCCCTGCTGCCTGTGCGTGGCTGCGACTTGTCAGCGCTTTTCCTCAGTTATTTCAAGTACAATTTAAAAATGTAAAAATAAATTAGAACTCTCCAGCTATGCTGGCTACTGGACATTCCGAGCACTCCACAGTAAACTCCGCCTGGAGACAGATTTGGAATTGGGTAGACTGTCATTTCACTGTTTGCCTGTTGATCACAGCGTTCAGTTAGGAAGCTAGAAAGATTGTGTGCAAATGCAGACGTTGAAAACAAATAACTTTGAAAACTTTCGTGTACATTACCCGAATGACCTACCTACTCTGTCAGATTATTTTTCACATTTTATGAATTGAGCGTTTATTAGAATCCCCTCTAGTCCTTATTCGTTTAGCTTCCTTTTTCATTTCAACAATCATCTGCTCAGTTTATTTAAAACATTGCACAGTGGAGATTCTCATGGAGAGCCGGTCACTATTTTAACATTTATGGGTTTTTAATGCTTTGGCATGGATTTTCCATACATGGCAATGTGGATGGTAAACCTAGATTTACCATAAAATACCTTGTGTACTAGTAAATGTTTAATAGTTTTATTAGCGTTCTTTGGCTCACGCAAAGTCCCATGTGCACCAGAACAAAACACAATTACATACATCGGTCATCATTATTGGAAAAGTGCTAGGTCCTTTTAGGCGGGTAAAAATGCAAATTTCACATTTATGTAATTCGTGTCAAAGTATAATTTTTTTTTTTTTAAACAGGAATCCTAGGGCCCTTCCCTTCACGATAAACAAGCATTAGCAAAGCAAATAGGCCTCACCTTTTGGACCTATTGGCTTTTCCACTGCTGTATGTTAATGCTGTGCAGCATTGGCAAAATGCATTTTTTGCCACTGCTGTGAAAGACCGGTCAAAATACAAAAAAAAAGTTTTAAGGGCATGATGACAGCTGCCACGTTGGTTTGGAGGTGTGTGCATGCATGATGATGTAAGTGCACGCACGTGCCTTTGTTTTAGGTTTATATAATATAATAATCCAAGATGGCTCATGAGTAAAAAATAAAAAATCACTAGTGCGAAAGTGCTTTTTGAAAGGTGAAGTGGCCCACCCTCCCAAAAAATAAAAAAATAAAAGTACAGCCGAGCTGGAGGGCCAATGAAGGAACGAGTTGGGGAGTGGATAGGGGAAAGTAACAGGGAGTGGATGCGAGCAAGGGAGCAATGGAGGCTGGTTCAGGGGAGACAAAAAAAGTTCATGAAAAAGACGGAAGGGTGAGGATAGCAATGGACAAGCTTGGGGGAGGGATGAGGGACCAGCATGGAGTACGTGGGGGGTTCTGCGAAGGGTAGCAACACACGAAAGAGAGAGCTAGAAAACACATACACTCATGGAGTGCTGAAGGAAAAATGAGAATGTGGTTCCTTAAAGGTGAGCAGTGGAAGGACTCAAGTCATCTATTCAAAAAGATGGTAAAGGGACTATGCTGCAGAGGAGGGACAAACACAAGATGGACAAGGAAACCTACTGAACATAAAGTAGGCAAATAAGAGTGACAACAAAGGCAACCAATGGTAGGCAATGGATTCGGCCGAAGCCTACCGTAGGTTTTTGGTAGGTTCTGAAATAGGCTTTTGCCTACCAGACAGCTAACACCTAAAAATGGAGAAGAGGGCATAGAACTAAGGCCTTAATTTGTAAAGTGACTGCAAAAGTGATCTATACTTCAGTCTCTTGTGGGATAAGGTGGGTGTTCGAGTGCTTCTGGCACTTATTTCCATACAGCTTTCAATGCCATAAAGATCATACAAATAGGGTCTACGATGCATTGAGATAAAGGAGGATATAGTACATGACAAGAAGAAAAACAAACAATGAACAAACTTTATTATACAGCCCAATGAACCTTCTCATTCTTTAGCCACTTCTTGCCTCATCCACTACTTGTCCCACTAGCACATGGCTATTCATCATTTCACAAAATATGTTCACTGTCCAATTTCAGCACCTGACACCGCCTCTAAGTGGTTTAGTTACTAATAATTTCATTCTTATGGCATATTGGGCTGGAGCCCTCCTAACGCTATTCATAATCGATTCGAGCCCAACACTGGGCGCCACAGGTACTGTAGGGAATCGTTTTCAATCAATCAATCAGGGGGTTTAAAGCACACTACTCACCCGTGAGGGTCTCAAGGTGCTGGCGGGGGCGGGGGGTGTGCACAGGGCCGGACTGGGACCCAAAACCGGCCCTGGCAAAGTGCTTGGCCAGCCCCCCAGGAGTTTGGGGGTGCGGCCGAGCTGTTTACCAGGGCCGGTTTCTGCCGATTTCGTTATAGCGGCCGATATTGCAAAAACGGCCCTGTAACAAATTCGACTCCCAGGGGCCCAGAACCGGCCCCCAACCATGGCGGCCCACCGGGGAAACGCCCGGTGCCCGCTATGGCCAGTCCGGCCCTGGGGGTGCAGCTCCGGGTCAGCCGAAGAGCCAGGTCTTGAGACTCTTCCTGAAGGTGTGTAGCCTAGGGGAGCGTCTGATGTTGACTGGGAGCTCATTCCAGGCTGTGGCTGCGTTTTGCAACGAGTAGAAGAATTCTTTGTCTTTCAAAATTAGCTGTTTGTCTCTTTAGTTATTTTCTTTCCTATATTTCTTCTCCATAGACAAAGATTCCTTCCACTTTGGATTGGAATATGGAATCAACCTACTAATGATCTCATTCCTAAGCTCTCTTACAAATCCCACAATTAATTCTGCAGCAGGCTTGATATTATTTCTGACCTTTTCAATGTGAGTGCCTCACTTTAGATCCTTTTTGATCTCATTCTCCCAATTAGGAAAAGTATTTGACCTCCTCCTGCTGCTCAGTGCCTTATTTGCTGGATAGTATATCGTTGACTCTGGCTGAAGATAATAATTTAAATTAATATTTTAGTTATTTGTTGCTGAATGTACTTCCGGCCTTCCATTGTGTTTTGATTATATTTATTCATGCATGGTTTAGAGATTTGCTAAGAGACGAATTGGTACCTCTAAAGTGCTAACCCATGGGATGTTTTGCAACATGTTTCAAATTTCCCTGTACTTTTCCTTTGGTAATTAGTGCCAACTTGTAACTTAGCTAGACATGATGTGATGTTTTAAATGTGGCGCATTCAACTCAAATTGAAATTTGAAGTTTACTTCCATCATCACACAGGGCCGTGAGCATAGCTAGCACATTAACATCCATCCCGATGTTCCCCAGCTTGAGGTATACATTTCTCAACCTAGTCAAAGAAGTCTTCAGAGGCATTGGCGACGGCCAGTAGGTGATGACTTTAAAAGTCTAACTAATGGCTTAGTCAGTGCTTGTTTGCAATGGCATTGCGTAATGGAAAAATGGCGACCACTGCATCAGGACGCATCTCCATGTTTGCAGGGGTCTAGGCGCCCATTATGGAATCAATGTTTTTGTTAAAGAAAAGCCATTTCAATATGTGCTGATGCTACTTAGGAACCAAATGTGGAGTAAAAGACTTGATCAATAGTAGATAGCCCTGCATGGAACCCACCATGCATTGCATTAAACCCACTAGTCTTCTCGAATCGCATGCTTTTTTTTGTTAGCAGACAGTAATTAGGGGCAAACCTATTTTCCATTTGCAAAGCCTACAATTCTCAAAGTCATAGGGTATAAGACCACAAAATGCTTTTTTACATACTAAACTCATTTCAAAAGGGTTTTAAAACTTTTACAACCCCTTTCAGAGGGCCACAGGGTAAGCAGGAGTTACTGGGCTTAGCTACGCGGGCCTGGCCTACTATGGATCCTGAGCAGCTGGGACAACTTTCCCATCAGCACTTGACTCTCAATAATAGACTGGGTCGAGCATTCCAAAGCTACTCAGTAGGAGGTGGATACATGGAGTAAACACAGACTCACAACTCAAAATATGCGTAGCAGCAGCAATAATTGATTGTACAGCCAAATACTCACTTTTATGAAAAAGGAAGTATTTAATTTTACTGCTATTAACATAAAGGAAAATACGACATTCACAAACAACTTCCATAGTCCCCTGGGGTCAGGGTTCTAGTGTTTCTTTAGGTGGTAAACAAAGCAACGGAGCGCTGAAACTTTTCAGACACTCACCCCCAGTCACAGATCTAGGTTGAATCCATCATCATTCTTTAGCTCACTTCGCCACCCCAGTTCAGACCCAGCTATGTGCAAATCAGTCTTGACCCTGTACTTTATGGGAACAGTCCAGCCTGAACTGCCAAGCCAGGTCTTCCCTGGACCAGAAACAAGCATCCTCTGACCGGTTTCAGGGTAACACCCCTCATCAGCCAGGCTAGCTTGAATCCAGTGGCAAAGTGAGCAAGGGATCCACGTCTGGGCATACCCTGCCAACTTAGGGCAAACAAAGCAAAAACACAGAGATGATGGATGGAGCGCTGAAGCTTTTCAGACACTCACCGCCAGTCACAGATCTAGGTTGAATCCATCATTGTTCTTTAGCTCACTTCGCCACCCCAGTTCAGACCCAGCTATATGCAAATCAGTCTTGGCCCTGTGCCTCATGGGAACAGTCCAGCCTGAGCTGCGAAGCCAGGCCTTCCCTGTTCCGGAAACAAGCATCCTGGGACCGGTTTCGGGGTAACACCTCATCAGCCAGGCTAGCTTGAATCCAGTGGCAATGTGAGCAAGGGACCCACGTCTGGGCATACCCTGCCAACTCAGGGCGAACAAAGCAAACACAAGGAGATGATGGACGGAGCGCTGAAACTTTTCAGACATTCACCCCCAGTCACAGATCTGGGTTGAATCCATCATCGTGGCTGATGAGGGGTGTTACCCCGAAACCGGTCTCAGGATGCTTGTTTCCGGTCCAGGGAAGACCTGGCTTGGCAGTTCGGACTGGACTGTTCCCATGAGGCACAGGGTCAAGACTGATTTGCATATAGCTGGGTCTAAACTGGGTTGGGGAAGTGAGCTAAAGAACGATGATGGATTCAACCCAGATCTGTGACTGGGGGGGAGTGTCTGAAAAGTTCCAGTGCTCCGTCCATCATCTCCTTGTGTTTGCTTTCTTTAGGTGGTTCCATAAGTCCTACTCCCTCCTCACTCTAGCTGTCGTGGTTATTCCCCATTCACTATAGGTGACATTCAAGTGAAGCCTCACTAGTAGTCTGAGTCTCAGGAGTCCGACTCCAACTCTGTATTTAAAGCCTAAAGAGTTCCAGTGCCAAAACGATATCTGGCAAGTAAGTTCCCCTGGGCTGACTGGCCCGAAATCAGTTTTGCCTGCACTTTCAGGATCGGAGTGACTGGTGTCACTGAGCACGCCCCCTCCATGGGCCCAGATTTACACCGGCTATATCCCATACATCTCTGCATGCTGCCCAAGCAGCTCCACTCGGCAATCTTCAAAATCCTCATAGGCGGTTGTGCAGCCACAGTAAAGTTCTTTGGCCCTTCCTATGGTGAGTGGGGGGGCAGTAGAGCAAAGGTCCTGATGCTGGCCCTCAGTCACGGTGCAGGTTCGTAGGGGGTCCCCACTGTGGCGTCCCTCCACTGTTGATGATCCCGACCAGGTCACACTTCTCGATTCGTCCCAGTGGCCCCTCTGGCATACTGGGTCATTGCCTCTCCACTTCACACAGGCGCCGCCCTGACCAGCACAGCAGATTTCCTCATGGCTGCCCCTCCTATAATGCGGGGTCACCAGCTCACCACTGCACAAGGGCTATGGCCCTCTCAGCATACCAATCTCTTCACGACAGCCCCTCCTGGCATATGGGGTCTCCGGTTCGTCACTGCACCTAGGCGATGACCTATTCTGCACAGCGATGATCACAGCTCATTTCACAGCAGCCCTCCTCTGGCATAAGAGGGACACTGGCTCTCCCTGCACACGGGCACCAGGTCTAACGGTGCAGCAGCCATCTCACACCTTACCAAGGGAATCATCTCAACAGGATTCCCCATTGGACCTCGCTCCTTCCGTTGCTTTTCTCTTCCTCACAGGGCATATTGGTCTTGGCAAGCAGACAGGTGCTTGTGCTCCAGGCTCAAGGGCAGGTGGGCTTGGATTCCTTGGTTGATGTCTCCTCACCCAACTGGGAGACTAGTAGGCCATGGCCCCCAGTCCTGATCACAGGCAAAAGTCTTGCAGAGCTTCTCCACCTTGCACAGCCCAACTGGCTGCTTGATAGTTGACAATTTTTGGGGTCTCAAGCTCTCCTTCTTATAGCCTATTTCCAGGCACCAAATGTAATTTAGACTCGGATGCTTTAACATTTATGTTGGGGCTTTGCTTCCTTTTGAAGTGCCCTCTCCTCTGCCCTCTCTTCCTGCAAAAGGCAGTTTGTCACAGCAGAAGTGACTCCAAAGCTGATAGCCCCACAAAACAGGCCATGGGAGTGACTCGGAGTTCACACCTGGATGTCAGCCACAGTGATATGTGTATCAAAATGTTAGCCAGGACCCTCAGCCCTACTCTTTATGTTTCTCTCATCAGCCTCATCTCCTTCCTGAGATGTACCCAGGCGCCTTCCTTCTGACCTCTCTGTTAATCCAAGAGCACCTTTTGAAGTTTACTGAACACTGTCATACCTAGAGTTCAAGCCAAAGAGAAATTCAGGTTACCCGGACAGAAGCATTTGTGCTGACCACTGCTTGCTCAGCTCTCCCACAAACTTTGTTTCAAATTTGTACAGCTTGAATATATGTAGATAAAAAGAGCAGCCAGAGCTTCACATTTTGGTCAATTTCCTGCAAGTGCTTACTCACTTACTCAGGCACTTTGGGATAAGTAGCTCATTGCCTGACAATGCTACATCTCATAGTTTGTCGTGTGCAGTAGCCTGCATAGAATCTCGTTAGTGGCTGGATTGCTTTTGGCTTATTTATCCACTATAAGCAGCATTGCTGTTTGACTTTTCCATATTTTCTGTATGGTCTTCAATCTTTCTAAAAGTGGTGTTAGTTGTGTGCCAACATTTATCTTGAGTTAGCTGTGCAGTCGGGTGCATTTAAACAGGTGTAGTTTAGCGGCAGAGTCCTTTTGCATGTTTTCCTCCGCTTTAAATAATTTAAGTTAGATAACTCTAGTATCTCTCCAAGATTGGTATACGGATGGCTTAGACTTAGCTCTGATTTTCTGAAACAAGCAGGTATAAAGTTAAAAAAATCATCTGTTTCTCTGTGCCACCCCAATGCATGATTCATACCTAGATATTAGATAGCAGGTTAGTGTATGCAATGAAAATCTGTAAGTTCTTTAGATGTGCTGCCCAGTAATACCTGGGAGTGCACATTTTCCTCATAAAATTATATCTTCAAACAGTTCAGCTTTGGAAAGGGACTCACTTTGACACTTCTATAATGAAAGCTTTTGGGTATGTAAATTGTTTTTAATATCAAACATATAACTGATCCCAGGATGCTTGTTTCCGGTCCAGGGAGGACCTGGCTTGGCAGTTCGGTCTGGACTGTTCCCATGAGGCACAGGGTCAAGACTGATTTGCATATGGCTGGGTCTAAACTGGGGTTGCAGGGTGAGCAAAAGAAGGATGGTTTTAACCCAGCTCTATTGACTGGGGGAGAATGTTAGATTTGCTCTGCATTCCGTCCATCGTCTGTGTGTCTTTTGCTCTCTCGCCCTAGTATCGTTCATGATTTTTATCTATATTTCTGTTAAGACACGTCACTTGTGGGTCTCGATACTGGATATGCATGAGTTACTGCACATCCATATTGAGGGGCACTGGAGGAGTTGTGCAAGTGTCCCAGTACTGGAGTACCGGGAGGTGGTTCCATTCCGGGACTGTGAGTCTCTCCCTGAACCTCCGATTGGTCTTAGTACTTACACAGCAAGGTTACCGGCAGCAAGGGCCTTGTGGAGCGGGACTGTTGTGCACTGATGGAGCAGTGTGGATCTTTGTACTGGAACAAGACATGGTTTCCAAGTGCCATTGAGGTACATTGGCAGTGCTGTGTGTGTTCAGTACTGGATAGCAGGGTGTGTCTGTAGGTCATGGTGAAATGCATTGCACTTTGTACAGCCTTGTATGGTCCCAGCAGTAAAATAGCAGCGATGCTGCAAGGCTGGACTGGAGTATAGTAGAAGTGCTGTGTCAAATGGCCAGTACTGGAAACGGGATGCTGCGGGTCCTAATTGAGAGATGCAGTGTGTGGTCCCAGTATTGAAGTGACAGAGTGTGAATGTGGGGGCAGGTCTAAGGTGCAGTGTTATAACTGCGTGTTAATCTAAGTTGCTTGTTCGTAGCGAGGGTGTATGTAGGTCATGATGTGCTGCAGTGTAACAACCCTTTGTGGGTCCCAGTAGTGTAATAGTAGGGAGTGATGCAGTTGTAGGACTGAAGTGCATCACTGTGCCATGTAAGATTTGCAGTAGGAGAGGATGATGCAGAACAGGCTAAGGTGCTGTGGCAGAGCAGGGTGTGGGTCTCAGTACTGGAGTGGGAGGAAGTGCGACAGCATTTCTGAATTACATTGAATGCCTTGATGCACTTTCACACTGACAGTTTTACCACTCATCGAGTGCTACCGCCGCATTTTGCACCAGTTGATCGGTCCAAATGTCAGTGTAAAATTGCATCTGTCCCAAAGCAGCATTTCTTCCCAGCCAAGGAAGGCGCAATATAGCATGTGTGTTGCTTCATTTGTACATCAGTTGCACAACTATTTTTCACAGCGATTACCTTTGTTTTTAAGGGATTTGCCATGCACACGATATAGTGCTTAGCCTTGTAACATCAATAATAAAACAATTTTAGGGGGAGTGAGAACTAATACTTTTCTGAAGACTGAGTCTGAAGCTACAGCCAGTTGGAAACTTAGTCTAATTGCTTCATGCTTACTCAGAGGACAATCTCAATGAAGGCATCGAAGAAGAGGGTGATAAAGGGCACTCTTCATGCCTCTGGACATGGCTAGGCTGGATAAAAAGGCTTTGTTCACAAGCACGCCAGCCAACAGACTTTTATAGACTGCTTTGTCACATTTTGCCACGTTGCTGCACAGACCCTTTGATTTTGTTCTTGACCACAGAAATTCCCAGCACACACTGTCAAATAACTTTTCAGTGTGGAAAAGGGGGCATGTTGTATTATTATCATTTCTACCCCCTAAATGGGATATCTGTCATGGCAAAGAGACCCTGGAGAGCCGGGATTCGTTAATATGCATTATTATTTCGGCAAAGTGCATGGTTTCCTAGGAATCCTAAGGTGTGTCTCTCGGTTCGGAATTAGCTCATTAAGTCATTTATTGCATGTGATTCAAGAATATCATATTAGTAATGCCACTCCAGATATTACTGATACTGCAGGGCATGGTAATTCCAGATTGTGGTGTTACTGGACCTTTAAGAGCTTTTCTCGTTAGAGACTTTGGAATAAACACAAGAATCTGTGTTTGTGTACCAATGCCAACGTTTTGTCTTTTTACAGGTCCTTTCCCCTGTGCAAAAGTTGTAAGGTGTTTCCTGATGAAATGTGTGTGGGAGAGAAAAATCAGGAATGCAGTGTTCCCGCAAACTTGTAGACCCGATTCCATCAATAACATCCATTTCCTATCGGAGTAGTCAAGTAAAAATGGTGGAGAAACGTATTACCCAGTGCTGCAAAGTAATCATGTGGTGAAAAAATGGCACACGATACTACAGAACTAAATGGACCAATACATAAGTACGTTAGCAGTGTGTGCATGAATAGAAAGAAAAGAAGCTCCCTAACAGCTTGTCATGTGTTTCAAATGTTGATTTCTCAATTCAGGAAGGACCTCAAGACCTGGTTCTTCAACTGAACCGCAGCCCCCCCCCCCCCAGCGCTTTGAGACCCTAACGTGTGAGTAGTCAGACTCTACAAGAACCTGATCGATTGATGCAATATTGAAAGCTGAATCTAAGTAATATAACTCCTAGACAACGTTTGTTTTGTTTGTCATCGACGTTCCTCGAGTCATTTCATCTCCAAGTATATTTATTATGTGTTACATGTGCAGTAACTGTAACCCGATAGGGTTTATTCAATCACAGGCCAGATTTGCACAAAAGATCTTTGCAACACAAGACAGCTATGACCACCCTTCTCTTTGAACAGCAGTGGATGCACACAGGCTCTACTTGTCCAAGGTACTGCTGTGTATATAGAGGGCTGGAGACCTGGAAGGAGTAGCTGACATCTGTCCATGAGTTCACAGTTCCTGGTTTTTGCAACTACTGCCCATTAGACAGGAGCCACAATATTTAAACCAGTGGTGCCAGAAGCATTTGTGGGAGCATGCAGTAGTTCCCAAGAGCACTAAGGGCTTTTGTTACTGTGGCTGTAGTTGCATAATCAGTCTCCTTGTGTCGCTATGTGTATGTATGTTGTGTAGGGGAGACATACCAAATCCAGAATATTTAATACGGAAAGTGTTGACATTAGGAGTACAGTGACACCAGAAGTAGGGCATCCTGATACAGTTCAACCACCTACCGGTTTGTAAACGCATGCATATGGTTCAAACCTACAACAAAAGCCTACTTCATGTGCCATATCCAACGCCAGTCAAACCGCAAGGAAGATATGGTCACAGAGACTGCTTTAATTTCCAAGCGCTTACAGGGCAGGCGTGGCCTATTCATTTCATTCCGCGTGCTGGCACGACACTTTGCACCTACAGAGCTGCACTGCAAAGTACCAACAAAAGCTGGGACTGTTTTGCAGTTACTCAACAGAGGGAAACCAAACCTCTGTTGATTCAGGCTCATGTGGTCATCTGATCACTGGCACAGTGGATCAAAACTCATTGAGTACATCTCAAAATAGAATATACAAGATGCGCAACTCACTTGATGCGCAGTTAAAAAAATAGAGGAAAACAAACCCTCAGAAAAAGATGCCAACTTGGTGCTATGAAAATGTAGTCCTAGTTGAAATGGTTTGTAGGGGAGATTGCCCTGCAAAGGACGAGCAGAAGGAGCAGCACTTGATATTTTTAAGAATCGTGGGAGCTTTTAAGAGGTGTGCATCCCCTGTGTAGTGCAGTAGCAGACCTCCATCTGCCACGTAAGAACACTGGTCGAGTGAGTAGCAACCCTCTTTCATCAGACAGCTATTTCCTACTGATTGTGCTTAGGAGCTGCAAGGGATTATGGTTAGGTATTTTGGTGAGTTTTTCTTCAAGACATAATGCTTTAGGTGACACAGGTTCCAAACTCTTAATGGCTAAAAATAACTGTCTGAAAGAGATTTATTAAGTGTGGAGCTCCTAGCTAAGGAACACACAGGAAAGTGGACTCCTTTTGGGATGGAATAAAGGCTCTTGATGTAGGCGGGGGATACACCTCTAGATGAATGGAAATTGGTAATACCTGGAAAGAGCAGCTGGATTTACATTGCTGCTCTCATTAACTAGTGTGGTCTTGAGATTAAACAGTATATATTCCTCCTGTAAAAATAAAGCTGATGAAACAAAAGAACCTTTAAAAAGCAGAATACAGTATACCCACCTATACTCAATCCAAACAATGGCTGCCCTCCTCAACATGAACTTTAATGATGGGTTTCTTCTTTGCTCTGAGGCATGCATGCCCTTTCACAATCTTTAGTGGCCACAATCATTTGTTTGGCTCTGTTGGCGAGATTGAAGAAACACCTCGAGATGGACCACAATGAAGAAATCTGTTTTATGGAGTAAGTTAAGCTCGCAGTGTAGACTAATGTATCCCTTCGTAAACATAAATAGGGTTTTCACAGAGGACATACTTATCCTATAATTGTGGATGTACACATCAAAGATCCCCTAAACACAGAAAATGTAGCATAAGTTTGTAACCGTCATAAATATTGAAGAATAGATTTTTTTAACATTGACCAATCTGTCTTAAATATTGAAGAATAGCTTTTTTTTTTTAACATTGACTAATTTTATATGTCAAAATCAAAAGTTTTGTAACCTTATGCATATAGTGCTACTCCTTGCCCTTCAGAAAGCGGAAATCCATGAATCAGTGTGATGCAATCAAAATGGAGTCCGGTTTCACCGTGTACCAGGGTGTTTCAAGCTGCAAAATGACATAGCATTTAGAATGATCTGTATCGGCCATTGGTGAGGTGTTGTGTGGTACATTTGTAGGATGCCAGAGGTGTCGATATGTTCCACGACAGAAGGATTATCTTGTGCTTTATCAGATGTGAGTATAGTACTGTATCATTTTTTAAATACAGGTTCGGCAGTGTTAACCCATTGACAATTTTTTATTTATTTATGCATGGCATGCAATATAAGTGCCAATTCGGAGCAATTAAAAGGTATTTCTATAAAATGTACTGCTGGTATCTTTCAGGACAAACCGAACTCTTCTTTATTTCATTGTCAATTTACAAAGCATATGCAACAATTTACACTTCATCTGTTTAATTGCTCGGATTCCTACACATACTTTCAATTAACCAAATGTACATTTATATAATACCAATTTATCTATGTACAAATCCTGCTTGAATAGAGTCCAAATGATCTTTCTTGTTCCACGCTGTCCTGGTAACATGCCAAGGCACAGTGGCTCGACGGAGTTCTTGAGTAAACTGTTGGGCTTGGGATCCACCCACAATCCATATATTACCTCCTTCTTCTCCATTTTTGCATGTACATACAGTCCTATTTACCGGCTCGGGGAGGGCAGAGCTTGTCCAGAGGGCCCATCTATTCTAAGACAATGTCCATATTAAGGTGCGTGTGTGTGGGGGGACAAAGAATTGGGGGGGGGGGGAGGAAAGCAGAAACGGACCACCAACCGTCACAGAGCTTTTCTCTGGATTACATGTTGGACTTTTGTAATGGCATCCATTTTTCCAGTTCCACTACCACAGCGTAGTCTGGTAGTACCTTACCTTTGTTACATAGTTCATTAATATAGCCATGTCTTTGCTCTAGTGCAGGTGTATGTGGTTAGGATTAAGAATCTCCCTTTTCTTTCTCTCTGTAACTCTTCATTATTTCTCTCAGTACATTTAAACATAGAAGTATATTTCCCTTCGGCTTGGGTAATGTTAGGCTTGTCTCTAGTTTCGGCGGTAGGTAATTCAATATGTTCTTTTCTTCACATTAAGCAGGCTTGTTTTCCCGGTGTCATTATTTCTAACTGTTTTAAAGGCATGTGTTTTCTGCTAGTACTCCTAATTTGCCCTTAACGAGCTGCATCTGTTATATTGTATCCCATCAAGTCAGTGTCGTCATGAATGCAGGGCTTATCAGACTCGGGCTCGGTTCACGGTCTCATTTTTGTCCCAAATGAGACGTGTACCTGAAGGCACTTTCCATCCAGCGACAAATGTGTTGACTTTCATGACCTGCGAGGATATTGGTCACTCAGTGTGTCCTATGTCCAATTCCATCCCCTCGTGTGCTCCAGCTTTAACAATGTTTAAATAATTGACAGGTGAGTCTGTGGATTCCTATTGTTAGAATCAGGCTTTAGGGTGGTGCAACTGGTGCAGCTGCACCTGGTTCTGAGCTCTGGAGGGGGCTTTCTGTTTAGGCATACCATGGGTTTAAAGGCACCTACTGCAGAGTTCCTTGCTTGCACAGCAGTTTTCAGGCAACAATAGAAATGTCAAGATAACTTTAGTGATTAATGTTCCTGCTGGAGAGAGATCAGAGTTTTGTTTAGTGGCAGTTTTGACTCATAAAGTAGTGCAAAGGGATATGTACCTTTTGCAAATAATATGCACCATGCAGATCTGATCACAGAGCTATATTTATGTGGATAGCTCAGTAGGTCACTGCTTTTGTCATAGAGATGCTTCTGTTACTTGCAGTTTGTAAGTTACAATCCTAATATAGCACAGTGACCTATGAACTATTATCAAAGAGCTGCATGCAAACGGCATAGTATGGGTTAGAACGCTATGTTTTCCCCCCAATTTTTCATTATCCTAATGTTTCTAAATAGGGTTCATTTGGGTAGAAATACATTTCTATTATATGAGAGGCAGGGCCGGCTTTGGCACTGTGCGACAGTGTTTGTTGGCGCCCCCCACGGGCACCTCCCACAGACTCCCTCACTACCACCCTTTAACAGTGCCCCCTCAAGTCTCCATAACCACTCTCTCTCAGATGTATTTAATTAGTTATATAGCGCCTCCTATACCAGACAATCAATCATATGTGTGTAAATCAGTGTATAGGAAATGTTACATAAGCCAGACGACTACAAGGCGAGTCACATGTCATCCATACTGGTAGACAGTATAGTTTAAGAGTGCTTGGTCTGGAGAAACACAGACTCAGAATTTAAAACATAACCCCCTGGTTGGGGGTTACATTTTATAATAAGGTTTTTTCCCCGAAATGAACACTCTTTGAAACATTAGAATAATGAAAGACCGAGGAAAAAAATCATAATTCTCTAATCTATACCTTGCAGTTTGCATGCAGCTCTTTGATTACAGTTAGGAGCTCACTGTTCCATGTTAGGATTTTAACATATACACTGCTAGTAACCAAGGGATCTATCGACAAAAGCACTGACCTATTTAAACTATATGCACTTTGTGATCTGCATGGTTCTTTGCAGCAGGCATCTTAACCCTATGTGCTACCATAAAATGAGTTAAAACTTCCACTAGACAAAACTCCTTCTCTTTCCAGGAAGAACATTAATCACCCGAGTTACCTTGACATGTTTATTGTTGTATGAAAATTGCCGGAGGCCAGCACCCGGTGCGGTGGCACCGGTCGCACCGCCCTAGAGCCGGCTCTGATGAGAGGTGGGCTATGGAGAGATGAGGGGAAATGTTGGCGGGTGTTAGAGAGGGAATCCCTGGAGAAGAAGGTCGTTGGAGGGCACCAAAAAAGATGGTCGCGCTGTGCGCCACCGGCTCTAAAGCTGGCTGTAACTAGATTTTAGCACAGAAGCCGAATGATGCAAGCTCAAAAGTCACTGTTATTTTGATCCATGTTCATTTGATTTGAAGAACATGAACAACCCAGTTATATTTGTCCTCATCATCATGCTGAATGTGTATTCAATGGACTCCCTGATGGATATAGCCAACCATGGTATATTTCAATCCCCAAAAGGGATATTTGTATAAATAATAGAAGACCCAGGGCTTTAAGGTTTGGCATGCCTCCACAGCGTTTCCCTGCCCGCAGAACGTTTGCACGCATTGTTGTCCTTGCTGAGGTGGGACTTCATCCCCCAGCATACGTCTGGCTGGAGGTGGGACCAGAGTTGCCAGCGCTTTAGCTTCCTGCACCATGGGTGCCTCCACAGCGTTTCCCTGCCCGCAGAACGTTTGCACGCATTGTTGTCCTTGCTGAGGTGGGACTTCATCCCCCAGCATACGTCTGGCTGGAGGTGGGACCAGAGTTGCCAGGAGCGCTTAAAAGCGCTTTAGCTTCCTGCACCATGGGTGCCTCCACAGCGTTTCCCTGCCCGCAGAACTTTTCACGCACATTTTTTTCCTTACTGGGATGGGACTTCATCCCCCAACATACGTCTGGCTGGAGGCAGACCAGATTTGCCAGCAGCGCTTAAAAGCACTTTAGCTTCCTGCAGCGTGGGTGCTTCCACAGCAGTTCCCTGCCTGCTAAACTGTTCACCCACATGGTTGTCCTTGCTGGGGTGGGACTTCTTCCCTCAGCATACTTCTGGCTGGATGCGGGACCAGAGTGGCCAGCACTGCTTAAAATCGCTTTAGCTTCCTGCAGCGCGGGAAGCGCCCGGGCCCATCTTCGCCCATCATCGCCCAGCCTTCTCCTTTTGCTTTTGCTGTTCCTTGGCCATACTCCACCTTACTGCCTTCTTCCCTGGATGTGTAATTTCCTGATGGTCGCTGACATTGGTGAGTGAAGGACTATTTCATACTCCAGTGGCATTTGTATCCAGGGTTTGGCGTGACCATTTTGGTAAAGGCTTATTTTGACCCACTGAATCTGTGCACTTTTTGTAAATCCCTGGTTGTGGCTGACAAGGGAGACTTGCTTCCTGATGATCTCAGATTCCTTTGATGTTTCTAGTTATGAGTTTGTCGACTATAAATTAACAACAGTCTTGCGAACCTACGGGCACAAAACTACAGGATTGGTATATAAAAAGTTACAACAAGTTAGCAACTGTCTAGTAAACTAAAAACAATTTATGACTCTCATTCAGATACTAATGATCAGTCTCTAGTGATTACTGGGTTGGTACTCTATAATTATAAAGCATTATTTCATGTTTTAGTCGAGAAACGCTTTCTCTGATGTGAGTGAACTTAGTGCTTTGGGGCCTGGCCTGTTCATCGAGGGCCACAGATGACCCTGTCCTCAGACCGAGCTCTGTGCAGGACAGTCATCCTCTTGCTGGCCTTCTACTATTAATATTGGAGACGAAAGATGTATGCCTTTGCTGCAATAGCAGCGTTTGAAATCTGCACCTACCTTCCTAAAGCTTGTGGTGAATTCTGGGACATATAGTTTCTCCAACAAGAATCTGCAGTTTTTTTAATTTTTTTTTTACAAATAGTAGTTTTCGTATCTGATCAAAGTGACGTAGGTAGTTATTGTAAACGCATCAGTCTCCAAATTGTGAGTATGGTAATTTACAATGGTAATTTCGTAATTCTTCTTTGGCACCTATAACCGGGAAATGTCTTCTACTGTAACACACATCTATTTGGAGAAAGACCTTCACATTGCATTTTAATCTAAAAATTGAAAGAAAATTGTTAAACAGTTTAGCAGCACTTCAGTTGAAGCACTTACGAACGTTTTGTTGAAATTTGTAATGCTCTTTATTACAGAATGTAATTGTGTGTAGTACACTGGTCTCTGAGCTTTGTAGACAATGTGTACTGCGGGTCTTGGCTGAAAGAATCAAGCAGATGCTTAGAGAAAATTCTCTAGAAATAACATATAAGCAGAAATTTCTCTGTTGGGTGAATAAGAAATAGTTGTGACTTACGTCGCTTTCTGTGGAATTAATATTGTGAACAGAATTGATATAAATGCCACATTTCCGGGAACACAATGATACCATTGTGTTATAAAACGGAATCGGTGTTTCTCGGCTGCACCTCACAATGGCTTGTATGTACTGAGTGCAGGACTTGGCAGAGGGTGCTGCTGAACAAGAAACGGTTGTTTTTGAAGTGGGTGAAGTGCGAGAGATTGTAAACGTCACAAGGGCTGTGCAGAGCCTGCTTGGATACAGCGGGTTGATGCAGACTTCCCTGCACTGCCAATGTACCATTGCACTTCACAATCTCGAGTATGCATCAGTGCTATCGCTGGTTTATTAGCTGTATAGTTTATTTACATTTTGGGTTCAACCTGGCACTCGGGTTTGTACGCACTGCATGTATAAAGTCTTTTTAAACTTTCATTTGAAACACTTAAGGTCGGTTGTAAAATTAGCCCATTAGTTTTATGAAATTCATGCTATTTACGTCAAAACATGTTTTCTGTTGTGATACAGTTTGGGGTAGTGCTTAGTTTGTGCCGGTGTTTTCCGGTGCTCCGCACCGGCACTGAATTCTCAACACGGCACTTATTTCTTACAATCCACGACATGGTGGTCGCACAGTCAGTCTATTCTTGAGGAGATCACATCCATAGATTGTTTAAAATTTCAATACAAATGTAAATTAATATAAAATACCTCATCTAGTCCTTTCTAACAGCTTTAGTGACATGGAATAATCGAAATGGGGACATTTATTGGAATGGTTTGGTTATTAGGGTAAAGTGGCATTGATATTTGGCAGAAGCTGCAGTGGCGTGCCATGAAATACGTTGGGCCCTGTCACTTATTTTTTTTCTTCAAATTAAGCACTGGCTTGGGGTCGTTATTAATGATTTAGGTGTAGGTGGGGTAGGATTTAGTAACACCCTATGAGTGTCCACTCAGTGGACAGAATTTCTGTTCCTAATTGTAGAGAAGCCATAGGCGGTGGCTAGCCATGCACAATAACTTTCTCTGGTTCTACATGTTGACATTTTCCTCTGGGATCAGCGCTATGATCTTTTGGGAAATCAGGGCTTCAAGACTCTCAATATGGGTTTGCCTTTTTGCTGCAGGGATACTGATGGCCGGATTCTTCTGCAATTACGAGTTATGTCTAAAAAATGAGGAATTATACAGGTTATTGTTTTGAGGGTTTTTACCTCGATTCCAGGGATAAAGCCACTGAAATGTTCCACCTGCTCAGAGAAAATGGAAGTTGTCAGTGAGAGGGCTGTTGCGGTTTTAAATTGAGGGAAGGGATTAAGTTGGTTAGGGCAAGGTTGTGTTTGGCAGGGAGAGCTGGTCTGCTCATCTAGAGGAGTTGTACGTGGTCCAAGCTGTGTTACTCCTCACAGCTGTTTCCCCTGCAGCAGTTTCACCAGGTGGTGAAAGCAGGCTGGCGTTTCTAACCCTGAAATGGTCATGTCTGGAAGCATTGGCCTACTTGTAATGGTCCAGGTGGTATGTCCCCTGGAACTAACGCCTCCGGTGGGATACTATCACAGAGTAGGGAGGGTCTTACCTGCTCTTCATTGACAGTATTAATTAACAGGCATTGAAATGGGTCTGTTCAGGGACCTCTATTTATGTCCTTAACCTTACAGGAAAATACATTGATCATCTTCTCGGCAGTGAGTGTAAGAATACTTAAGGTAATCCAAGTAAGGAATTTATATTTCATGTTTACTTCATGTTGCGTTGTATGTGTGATCCCGACAAGGGAGTAGCTAGAAACTTAAAATACCCCCCACTTTGAACCAAAATTCTAATGACACCGAGTGAGAGAAACGGTAAACCCGACACTTCCTAGATTAGGTCTCTTTACCTGTACATCGTTCATCTATCCATTCATCCTCCCAACCTTCCATCCTTCCATTTTTAAATCCTTTATCCCATCCCTTCATAACTTCAATAATCCGTTGACATTCCTTCCATCCATTGGTGCAATCGTTCATCCATCCTTTTACTCATTAATCCATCCTTTCAACCGTCTATGCATCCATCCTTTCATCATTCCATCCATTCAATGACCATTCCCTTTACATATCGATCATTCATCCCTTCACTGTTCTATCCGTTCAGCTTTTCATTCAACTTTCCATCCACCCATTCATCCTTTCACCCTTCCTTCCAACCTTTTGTTAACTGATCCTTTCACCCATCTATCCACACTTTCACCCTTCTAACCATTCGTCCTTGCACCCTTCTTTGTTGTTTTCACCTTTCCTTCCTTGCACTCATATTTCCTTCTTTGTTTCCACTATTCTTTTCATCCTTCATACTTTTCTCCTTACCAGTTTTTAACTACCATATTTTTTTCTTTTCCCAAACTTTTTTGCATCTTATCTCACCCCCTTCCCCACGTCCCCCACTCACTTTAGTTTCCTGGTCATTTCTTTCTTGTTAGAATTAGATTTTCATAACTTCTTTTTCTCTCTCCTTACCTGAACGTTGCTCTTTTAGCAGCTCTTGACCTCCACCTCTCCCCCCCTGCTCTGCTCTTCCCCATATCGTTTTGTGAGCCTCTATCTGCAGGCCTGCAGACATAAGAGGCAAAATATAAAAGTAATCAATATTTAGTGGGACCTTGATTACAAGGCCATAGAGTTCAGAGGCTACCCCCACTTAAGCTGCCAAAGCGATGGGGAAGGGGTGTTGGGGGGGAGGGGGGCTCCCTACGCCACTGGAGCCCTATACCCTAAGAGCATTGCCTTGTAATCAAAATTACATTTCTGCACTTTTGTTTTTCATACAACATTTGAGTCATCTATAGCACTTGTGGTTTGATTCGCGTCTAATTGTCTGGGTGAGTTCAGGGTGTGAATGTTGCTCATGGCTGGGCACAGTTGAGAGCTCTGGAGTTGGGACTGTCAAGTGTGAATTTCTGACAGTGTTTGTCACCGGAACATAAAAGTGTTAAACCTACATGCTTATCCAATTCTCGGCCTTTATGCATAATGCACAGAGCGATGGTCAATTTATATGTCAAATGTAATAACAATTCTGTGGGACAGTTGTCAGGAGCTACATATTAGTAGAAATCTTGACAGCTCCAAACGAAAAGGAAGTGCAAAGGTGGTGTGTGTGTTTGTGTAACAGAGAGCGAAAGACAGGGTAAGTTGAAGTAGAGGGGGTAAGTTGAAGTAGAGGGCGTGTGTGTGATAGAGAGACAGAAGGGATGGTGAAGTGGAGGATGTGTGTGTGTGTGTGTGTGTGTGCGTGTGCGCGTGTGTGTGTGTGTGTGTGAAAGACAGAGGATGGTGCAGTGGAGGAGGCGAAATGAAGTACATGCAGAAGGAGAGAGTGAAACAGCAGCAGTGAGCTGAAAGAAGATGAAGAGTGAGAGATGGATATCAATGGACTTCAGAGAAAGGATGATGAGATAAAAAGAGTGTATGACGAACACAGCTAGAGAATGCTTAATTCACAATCTCATATTTTTCTGAATTTTTAATAATCTTATGTTTTCGGAATGTAAACATATTCAATTCTCAAAATATTGTGGCTACTCATTAATCTGTTATATAAAAATCAGCATTAAGAGGCACTGGCAAAGTCAATATGTTTGGTTTGTTGTAAGTTTATATGTTTTTTGTTGTGTGATATGTTTGAATAAACTAACGTGAAACACAGAGGTACCCAATTTCTGATTAGGTCGCTTGTGGTGTCTCAACATGGGATTCTAGTTGATGTGTTGTAAGCCACAGCCATAAATATGTATGCTACACCCCCTTGTGAAGTATTCTTTGGCCGTGCTCCTCTTAGAAACCCTCACCTCTTTCATCATGCGAAAAGCACTGTGTGAAACGTAACAATGTCGTCTTTCTGAGCTGTTTTGCAGATATTCTAATGAGCCACATTTCATGTTTTTAATGTAGATGGGAACTTTTAAAGTGCATGCTGAGGAATATTTTTTGGAACCTGTGATGAAAGTCGATGGAAGTGACGACGAAGAGGAGCACAATAAGCCACACCTAATATACAAAAATGAAGTCCTAAAAGACAATACAAACAGGAGCATGATGAAGTCATGTGATACATCAGGTAGAGTTTATGCTTTTTGTGCATTTTATATAGTCTCTAGTTCACATTTCGCCCTCCAATTTACTATCCACCTGAAACCTCTATTGTCTTTGGAGTCTATGGCTTCCTTTAAGGTCTCCCAAGCTGAGCATGAGGTTTCTGGACAATGAGTGCCTCAAACTGTGCCCCTATTATCTGATGTTGTCTGCAGTTTTCCACACCTCGCACTACGCCTCTATTATATCATATTGTTGCCAGTTTCCCACACCTCACTCATTGTCCAGGTGCTATGTATAGTGATTTTCATTTTTGCATTGTCATCCCATCATCCATTAGCAGCTCGGTTAGACATTGGGTTTCTGGTTGGCAAGGTAAGCACTCTGTCCAAGCAGGAACCACAATCCTAGTCAGGGTAAGTGATATACACACCATAAACTAACCTGTGCTCACCCTCTGATAGCTTGGCATATAGCAGGCAGGCTTAACTTAAGAGGCAATATGTAAAGTATTTGTACAACAATTCAATAGTAATACAGTGAAAACAGCACAAAAGGACTCCACACCTGTTTACACATGTAGATTATAATTTTATAAATAAAACAAGACCAAACTCACAAAACTCCAATAAGTAGAAGTCAAGATATGAATTTTTAAACATTACAAGTAAAAATAGCGCTTAGAAGCAATAAGCGTCTATGGGTGTTATCTGGTCTCTCTGGACCGGGGCAAAGTCAAGAGTTCAGACCGATCACGATGGAGCATGGGCTGGGGGCGAGAGCCACGCAAGGCTCGCTGAAAAAAAGTTCCTTGATCCTGGTCGCAACAGCAAGATGCGGGGTGCAGCCGAGCGATGCGTCGGTATCAATCCCGCAGTCGAGGTGATGCATCAATTTTCTCCACCCAACAATGGCGATGTGCTGGTTCCAAAGACGAAGTACTGGGTCAGAGATGCATTGGTTCCGAAGCCGATGGGCCGGGTTTCGCCACGCAGTCGAGTGGATGCTTTGATTGTCTCTCTGCAGTGGCCGCGATTCGGTCGTTCCAATGCGTCGGTTCAGATGACTATGTGCAGGTTCCAAGTGCGATGCACCTGTTCTGTTCCCGCACCAGCGGCAATGTGTTGTTTCTGCTCATGCAGCAGAGGATGCGTCGGTTCTACTGGAGCAAGACCTGGATCCACTTCATATGGACCAGGCCCAGGAGCAGGGGGGACGTCTTAAAACAGGAGGCAAGCCAGCATGCCCTTGGAGATCACTCTGGGTTCAAGCAAGTTAGTCCAGGTCCTCCTCAGCAGTGCAGAGGATAGCAGGCAGCAGGGCAGCACAGCAGAAAAGCAGTTCTTCTAGAGCAGCTGTCCAGCATAGTGGCAGTCCTTGTAGCAGCACAGCAGTCCTTCTTCCTAGCAGAGTTTCTTCACAAGTACAGTAGTGTCTGATTTGGTGAGGGTCAGATAACCAGTATTTATACTCAGTTGTGCCTTTGAAGTGAATGTGACTTCAAAGAAGGGCTTTGAAGATGAACCTTAGGGACCATGGACAGATGGTTACCAGATTAGCATAAAAATTTTGCCGGGCTATAGAAAGCAATCCTAGCCGAAAGATAATCTGTACCAGAATGATGGAGAGCCCTATGATTAAAAGTACTACTTTAAAAATAATCTGTTTTCCAATGGGAAGCCAGTGCAAATTGCGCAAATGACAGGAAATATGTTCCCATCCCGGCAAGCCCAGAACCAGTCAAGCTGCTGCATTCTGAACGACCTGAAGTCCATTCAGGAGATATTTTGGTAACCCTGCATATAATGCGTTAGCATAGTCCAGTCTGGACATCGCCAGGGCCAATACCACAGTAATCTTCAATGAAAAAGCAAGAAAATGCAGAAATCTTATTGCCGTACGCAAGATGCCAAAACAGACACCAACCACTGACATAATTTGGTTATGGAATGACATTTTATTGTCAAATATGATCCCCAGATTTTTTGCAACAGCAGCTTGAGTGTCCGGAGAAGGTACCCCTGAAGGCCAGTGAACATCGAAGGTTAAGTAAGACAAAGTTATGTCCGAAACTAAGAACTTCTGTCTTATCTGTGTTGCATTTCAAATGGTTGCATGTCAGCTATTGAAAAACAGCTGAGAGGCAGGGCTGAATAACATCTGAATCGATGGAAGCCCATATACTGAAGGTAAAGAGGAAATAATATTAGCCCCAAATGATTCCACCCCCTTAGCCGAGGGGGACAAGAAGATGTTGAACATAGTGGGACTAAGTGCAGAGCACTGAGAGACTCTAACTGACACCTTTCAACTGGCAGAAGAGTAAGGGGGTAGCCAAACTTCATGACTCCTATCCTCAAGAAAGGACTTAAGCCAGTTCCAGGCATTATCTCTAATGCTAATTTCGCCAAAGCGTGCAAGCAGCTTGTCATGTGGGACCGTGTCAAATGCTGCCGACAGGTCCAATAGTACCAGGACTGCCCTGTCGCCCGCATCAATGGAACACCTTATAAAATCTGAAACCTCCACCAAGGCAGTCTCAGTACTATGCCTAGGTCTAAAACCCGACTGACTCGGATAAAGAAGGCCATTGGCCTCTAGATAACTTGAAAGCTGTCGATTGACCGATTTTTGAACTATTTTAGCAGGTGCTGGAAGAAGGGAAATTGGCCTATAATTGCCTGGGACATCTGGATCAGTGCTAGGCTTTTTTAAATAAAGGAACGATTTTTGCTCTCTTCCAGAAAGAAGGCACCGTGGCAGTGACAAGGGACTTATTCAGCACCTCGTTCAGAATGGGATTAATAATGTCCACACCTAAAGCCAAAATGGTAGGAGGACAAGGATCATCAGGAGAGCCCGATTTAAGGTTTAAAATCGCTTTCCTAGAGTCTTCCAGGAAGATAGTATTGAACTCCGAAAGGCCACAGGAAATCGGTATAGCCAACTGACCCATACAGCCAAAAGTCACATCTGGGATAGAAGTTGAGGGTAGACTGTTCTGTAGTGGTTGGACTGTATTGTGAAAGAATAGTGTGAGTTGCTCACACCAGTCAACCGATGGAACCCTACTTCTATGGCTAGCCACCTGATCAGTAAAACCCTTCACAATCTTAAGAATTTCTCTGGGTTTGTTTGCTGCTTTTTCTGTGCACCCCTCATAGTACTTTCTCTTTGTGAGATTTATCAGGGCCACATATTTCTTTAAAGCAATTTTGTATAATATTTTTAAATCAATGCTATAATTTTTCTCTATGCCTGTTCTGCCTTTTCACAAAGCTTTTCTCTTGTATAAGAGTATCAGAAAACCAAGGATTAGAAATCTTTTTTCTGCTGGATGCGTGGGTTGGAAGAGGGGCAAGCTTCTCCACCGCAGTAAGCAAACAATGATCGTATTCCATCATGGTGGAATCAATGGAACCTGAGAGAGGTGGAATAGTATTTAGCAAGACAGCCTGCAAATTGTCACCAGTGATTTTATAAAAAGGGCGAAATAGGGGCCTTATAACATCATCCCGTTGGTCCGGAAGGGAAGTAGACCAGTTAAACTGGAACAAAAAATTATCTGTCCAGAGTAAAGGATTGGGGTCTGACAAGGAAAGAACAAAGTTAGAGAAAACTAAGTCTATTATATGTCCTCCACTGTGAGTAGGCATTGCGACCCATTGAGAAAATTCCAGGGGAGACATAATGTCACTTAAGGTGGAGGTGGCTTTGTCAGATGCCAGATCCCAATGAATATTAAAATCACCAAGATTAATGCAATGGGTATACCGTGAAGAAACCTGCAAAACTACTTTAATAAATTACTTCAAAAAGGGCCCTATCGGTCCAGGAGGCCTGTAAATCAAAAGACCCCCTACAGAATGTTGAGCATTCATTGAGAGGCAAAATTCCAATCCTTCTGCGTCAGCAATTAATGTGGCCGCAGAACAGCAGGAATAACCATCCTTAAAGATGATAGCTATCCCACCCCCCCTACCCGAGTCCCGATCCAATTTCAGTATTTTATACCCTACAGGGATAGCCAAATTGATCAATGGATTGGATGAAGCAATCATCCAAGTTTAGTGAGGAAAATCACATCCGGCTTCTCTTCCCTGAGAAAGTCACTAAAGACTAGGGCATGCTTCTGAAGGGAGCGGGCATTAATTAACCAAGCTTTAATCAACCACCCTCCAACTTAACTTTAGTAGGGCCGCTGATAGCGCCCTCTATGGGAGGAGAGCCAGGCACTACTTGAAAACCACAGAAACAGCAGCAGGAGCCCATAGTTACATCATCCAGGGATCTAACATGGGAGCATTTCCTGGGAGTATTTAAAGTCAATAAATCGGCTCTCACATAGCAAGTTCTCACCTTGGTTTCAGTACGTGGCTGAACAGCATGACTGGTGCTGGCAGCCTCCGGGACCCTGACTAGCGCAGATGGGCTTGCCTTTGGCGTGCCTTCGGCGCACCAGTGGCGCAGCCGCTGCGCGAATCTGCTGCGCTCATCAACGGCACGTCTGCGTGGCAGCCTTCATTAAATAGGTGGCCTTCAGAGCCATCAGCGCAGAAGAGGCGTCATGCCATTAAAAAACTAGAGCGGGAACGTCAAAACCTAAGACTTCATGCCGCTGCATGACAGGCGAGATGAAGAAAAGTAAAAGTGAAATCGCTGCTAAAAATTACCCATACAACCGCCCTCCCCTCTCTAATATAGACAGTGTTTAAAAGAAATTCGGTAAAACAATTAACGGAGGCTACAAGCAAATACACTTTGGAATAAATAAAACAAATTAAAACAATATCACAGACCGCAAAGCGCCCGCGTGGCAGCCTTCATTAAATTGGTGGCCTTCAGGGCCACCAGCGCAGAAAGGGCATCCCATAACCAAAAAACTAGAGCGGGAACGTAAAAAACTAAGACTTCATGCCACCGTCATGACAGGTGAGATGAAGAAAAGTAAAAGTTAAATTGTCACTAAAAATTCGCCATACAACAGTCCTCCCCTCTCTAATATAGACAGTGTTTAAAAGAATTCCGGCAAAGCAATTAACATAGGCTACAAGCAAATATGTTCTGGAACAAATAAAGCAAATTAAATCAATATCACAGACCGCAAAGCGTCCATGCAGCAGCCTTCATTAAGTAGGTGGCCTTCAGAGCCATCAGCGCAGAAGAGGCGTCGCGTAACTAAAAAACCTGATAGAACCTTATTTCTAAAAACCTTCTCAATGTCCGTTACTTGAAGCAGTCTATAATTCTTTACAGAGCCTGAGGGGATTGCATGTATAGCTGCCCTACAAATATCTCCTATAGAGGCTCCCAGCACCTCTTCACAAGAAGTAGCCATACTTCGTGTTAACCTCCTCTAAATACATGCTGGAGGGCCTTGACCAGACTCTTTATATGCCAAAGTAATAGCTAACTTGATCCATCCACTGAGAGTCTGGACTGAAGGTTTGTGACTGTTTTGGCCAGAAGCAAAGTTAATGAAGAGACTGAAAGAACCCTGCAATCTGACCTCCTGTACTTTCTCCAAATAAACCAGTAGATAACTTTTGACACCAAGGCAATGGGGAATTGCGTCCCCCTCTGTCTGAGGATCAGGATAAAAGACTGGTAAAGTAATCTCTTGTTCAGAATAAAAAAAATGATTTCAATTTAGGAACAAAGGTTGGTCCCAACCTATTCATTCTATTGTCAAAAACTCTCAGGAAGGAAAGTATAAAAGAAAGAGATCTCAAATACCCCAAACGTCTGGCAGATGTTATTGCTACAATAAAAAAGGTTTAAAGGTTAACAACTCCAAATAAATAGACTCTATGGGCTTCAAATGTGTGTCAGGCAAAAGCTCTGACAGAACCAAAGTCAAATCCCAGGTTGGAAAATTAGGCTTAAATGCGGGTTGTAAATTAGAAAAACCCTTAAATAATCTGCTGACTAATTCAAAATCTCCTCTAGATTCTGCAAAATGCTCTCTGGAGGCTTTTAGTGAGGTCCACTGGATCTTTAACATGAGCACTTTAAGACCCAGGTCAAACCCATCCTCTAAATTTCCAAAATCTGAATAAGGTCAGCCATAAGCGGGGATATATGCCTTTTGTCACACCAGTTAGAAAAAGTTCTCCAATGTCTCTCGTAAGACTTTAGAGTGGAATTCCTTCTTGATGTCTGTACTGAAAGGGCTAATCTTTTTAAAGAGACCCCTCTATACCAACCCTGCCCTCTCAATCTTCAGGCCGTCGGTCTGAGTCTTCTCAGACTACGGACCTGAAGAAGAGGAAATGACAGGGGTGAAGGGTCCAAAGAAAGAAGCCATTCTGTATCCACTATCATCATCAGTAGCAGAGAGCACCAGGTTGAGCGAGGCCAGACTGGTGCAATCAGAATTGCTTCCGATGTTTCCCTCCTCAGCCGGACTAAGAATTTGAGGAGAAGAGGGACTGGGTGGAAGGCATATAGAAGACCCATTTGCAAGAAAGGGCATCCAGGTTCCAAAAGTCGCTATCAATTCATCTGGAACAATACGTTGGAACAAGAGAATTCTGCTCTGTGGCAAACAAATCTGCACCCATCTGCCGGATGATGTGACAAATGAGGCAAAATTCCGTTAAGGGAGGAATCTGTCAACTGAGTTTGTCCGCCAATACAATTGCTGTGCCCTTGGTGTAAATTGCTGTGAGAGAATTGATGTTCCGTTGAGTCCAAATTGAGTGCGATTGATTATCAGAGACAAAGAAGCTTGTTGATGTAGAATTTTATGGTATTGTTGTCTGCTTGCATTAAAATCGCTTTGCCTTTGAGTTCCTGAGAAAAGGTCTGCAAAGCCGGGAGGGCTGCTTGCAATTCCTTCCAACTGGACGATTTCACCCTCTGTCCCTGTGACCAACTTCCTTAAACCTGTTGGTTCTCTGTCCATGCTCCTCATCCTGAGAAACTGGCATCTGTTGTCTCCGTAATTTGAGTTCTTGCAGTCAACGGTATTCCTTTCAGTATATTATTTGTGTGTAACCACCAAGAGAGTTCTTCCATTATCGAGGCAGTCATTAAAATTGGAAAAAGAAGATCTTGCTGTACTGGGGACCAGTGATGCAAGATGTGTCTCACCAACTTGTTGAGATGGAATCTCGTCCAAGGAACAAGAAATATAATTTCTGCCATGTCCCCTTGAGCTTGCAACCAATCCTTCACCGTTGGGTTGGTCTGAGGCATCAAGGAAGCAACGTGTGATTTATTGATTCATGCCCCGATAAAAGTCTGCTTCTAGGCTGGGACTAGGTGAGACTTCCCATAACTCATTAGGAACCCATGACTTTGTAACACCTGCAAGACTGTGTATGAACAGCTGTTAGCTGTTGCAAAAGGCAACACAATCAGACAGTCATCGAGATACGGGAGAAGTGTTATTCCCTGCTGATGTAATAATGCCATGAGGAGAGCTAGTACTTTTGTAAACATTTGTGGCGATGACTTGAGAATGAATGGAAGGAACTAGAATTGATAATGAAGAGGGCCAACAGCAAATCTCAAAAACCTCTGATGTCTTGGATGATAGGAACATGGAAATATGCATCATGCAGCTCTTTCGTCACCTAATGGTCTCCCCTCAACACCAACGGTATTACTTGTTGCAAAGTCAGCATTCGGAAGTCTTTTGTCTTGACCCACTTGTTGACAGATCTTAGATCCATGACAAGTCTGCAGTTTCTCATAATTTTCTTGACTAAGAAAAGTATACAGTAAGGGCCTTTCCTTTCTCTTCCACAGGAACTTTTCTTATTGCTCTTTTCTCCAGGAGTGTTTTGATACCAGACAATAAGAAGTCTCTTTTGTTTTGATTTTGAGGAATTATTGTCACAATGGTTCCTGTTTCTGGAGAGGGAGCTATGGATTTGAAAAGGTAACCCCTCTGAATGATACTGAGTACCCATTGATCTGGGACATATCTCTTCCAAACTTAGGCAAATTTTAATAATCGCCCCCCAACAGGATCTGTAGTGGAAAGGAGAAAGTAATTGTCAGGAGTGCTGTTTCCCTGTTCCTGAAGGGCCCTGTTAGAAATGGGGGTCTCTAGTTGGCAGTGGTATGCACCCTGTCCAAGTAAGGACCCTTCCTTATAGTCAGGATAAGGGAATTACACACCGAGATAACCCCTGCTCCCTGCTTTGGTAGCTTGGCACGAGTAGACAGGCTTATCTCAGAGGCAATGTGTTGTGTTCTCACAGGTAGACACCAGGAGCCAGGATGTATATTCAAGTCTTCTTTATTCAACCATCAGTCCAAGTTACATCAGTCTTGACTCCAGCCAGCACTGGTGTGGTACCAGCCCCACCAGGAGCAGCCTGCCTAGCTGCTCAGCCCATCTCTAACTGCCAACACTCATCCACTCAGACACCCAGGCATTCCACGCATCACAGGCACACCAACATTCCGTAACCAACTCACACTCTGGCTGAGCAGCTAGAGGCAGCAGGGCTGCAGTACATGTTATACAACTAAGTAGGGTATAACACAATGTGTAAATTATTTGCACAAAATTCACACAGTAACACAGTGACAGCACTACAAATGGCCACGACACCACTCTAGAAAAATAAAGTATCTTTATCTAAACCAAACAAGACCAAAATGACAAAAATCCAACATACACAATTCAAAATATGACTTTTAAAAGGTCGTCAAGCAATTCTGTCCAAGGAAATCTATGGATGTGTGATTTCTACACAAAGTACCTCAAATGCGTCAAAATCCACAAGGCAAAACAGCCACAGAGGAGGCAAGCGACTGAAAACCCAGTAATGAGTCAGTTCCTCAGTCCTTGGGGAGGCAATGCAGCAGTTCTGCTGCCTGCAGGAGAAGTGATGCTTCGAATCCGGACTGTAGAGGGAAGTGATGCGTCAATTCCAAGATGGTTCTGGTCTGTGGGTGCTGTGTCGGAGATGCGTGGTGCACAGGTGCAATGCGTGGAAATCCAGATGCCCTGGAGGTCGATGCAGCAGCGGCAAACAGGTGCTGCGTTGATTTCTTCAGCCACGGTCCTATGATGCATCATTTCTTTTAGTCGCACATCAGGGCCTGTGGCCGAGTCCGGGCGGTTGTTTCAGACTTTGGAGACCAGGGCGCGAGGCTCGGCATGCAGTGGTTTTTTGCGCTGCCGACGGGCGCTGCATCGATTTCTGTCGCCACACGGGGCTGTGCGTCAGGATTTTCTCCCGCACAATGATGCTGGGTCAGAAATTCAGCCGCAAGAAGGGCAAAGCTTCGATTTTGTTGGTTTCTTCCGTTCTTCGTAGATCTTTGCAGCAGAAACAACCTTCAAGGGCCCAGAACTGGACGTGGCACCACAAGGCAGGTCAGAGCTCCCAGAAGTGGAGTTCAAGGATGCTGCAGGTGAAGTCTTTGTTTCCCTGAGACTTCTTAACAGGAGGAAAGCTCTACTACAAGCCCTTGTAGAATCTTCTTAAGCAGGACACCACAGCAAGGCAAATGCTTAGACCTTTCCACTGCTCGCAGACAGAAGCAGCAACTGCAGGCAAACCCAGCAAAGCAACACATAGCAAAAGGACAGTACTCATCCTGGCAGCTCCTCAGCTCCTCTTCTTGTCAGGGTCCTCTTAGTCCCGAAGTAATCTAAAAGTCTGGGGTTTTAGGTCTCATACTTATACCCCTCTTTCCCTTTGAAGTCTTTGTAAGAAGGTTTCTCTTGCTCAGTAAAAACAGTTCTGTCCTCCCTGGTCCAGCCACATAGCAAGGGGTGGAGACAGCATTGTGAAAGGCAGCCATAGCCTATTCAGGTTTTAGTGACAACTCCTCCCACCGCTCTAGCTCAGGAAGACTCATCAGCATATGCAGGGCACACCTCAACTCCCTTTGTTTGCGTGTCTGGAGTGAATGCACAAACAAGCCCCTGTCAGTCTAAACAAGACGTTGATTCCACAGACTGGCAGAGGCTCAGGATGGTTAGACAAGAAAATGCCCACTTTCCAAATATGCCATTTTCAAACACACAATTTAAAAAACAACTTTGCTAAAAGATGTATTTTTAAATTCTGAGTTCAGGGAAGCTAACCTCCAAATCTCTATCTCTTCCCAATTGAAAGTTACACTTGTAAGATGTTACAAGGCAGCTCCAGTGATAACCTATGGGAGAGACAGCCTTTCAATATTGAAAAACGAAATGCACAGTATTTCACTATCAGGACATGCGAAACACACCACTACATGTCCTACCTTTCACATACACTGCACCCTGCCCATGGGGGTACCTTGGGCCTGTCTAAGGGGTGAATTACATGTAAGAAAAGGGAAGGTTAGGGCCTATTAAGTGTGTGCACTTGCCAGGTCGACATGGCAGTCAAAAACTGCCTGCGCAGACACAGCAGTGGCAGGTCTGAGACACATTTGAAAGGATACTTGGGTGACTGGCACAATCAGTGCTGCAGGCCCACTACTAGCATTTGATTTACAGTCTCTGGGCACACAGAGGGTACTTTACTAGGGACTTACCAGTAAATCAAATATGCCAATCATGGATAACCAATCATAATCACAAATTACACAGGGAGCACTTGCACTTCGGAACTGATCAGCAGTGGCAAAGTGCCCAGAGTACCTAAACCAGCAAAAACGAAATCCAGCACACAGTAAAAAAAAATACAGGCGGTAGAGGCAAAAAGACATGGGAAACCACACCAAGGATGCCAGGTCTAACAGACCCGAGGAGTCTTTTCCTTTAGAATAAGATCTGGGTTCAAACCTTTTCCTACGAGCCCAATAAGACTTGGTGTCCTTCCTGGTAGAAGGGATGTAGTCTTTCTTCCAAGTCTTAGCTGCTTTAGCTGACGTGGATTTATCAGGAATTGTATGGTTCCTATCTTTGTGCATCTTGGTCATCAGCTCGTCCAGTTTTTCTCCAAACATCCTTTTACCCTCAAAAGAGAGTGTAAGAAAAGTCACTTTCTCAGAATAAACCACCTTTGAGTCTCAGACCCAAAGGTTTTGTCGTGCTAAAATCGATGCCCCAGAAGCTATAGAAGTAGATCTGTTTAAGTCAGATGAAACATCTGCCAAATGTTTTGCATGTTGTCCAAGTTGCAGCAGAATGTCAGCACAATCTGTACCTTTCTGAATAGCCTGTGATGAGTGTTCAAAATCACACACCATAGACTACGAAGCATAAGCTGCATAAGTTCCTGCATTCAAAGTTAAATTATTAGATGGAGAAGATTTCTTCAGTGCTCTATCAATTTTTCGATGAACAGTGTCCAAAGGACTGCACTTGTCAACATTAATAACTGATCTACCTATCAAAGGAGCCATTATGGATTCCATTTTCACATTAGGCGGGATAATCTCCTCTCTGTCTAATAGAGCATAATTCTTAACTAGAAATCTTGGCACAGGACACAGGTCCAAATCCTTCCACTTTTAAAAGATTAAGGGCCAGATGTACGACCCTAAATTGCATGCGCAAACGGGTTTGCGACCCGTTTGCGCATGCAAAAGTACACAGGTCCATGTACAATTCCTAAATAGCGAGTCGCAATTTATTTGCGACTCGCTATTTAGGAATTACGAGTCGCTATTAGGAAGGGGCGTTCCCTTCCTAATAGCGACCGCAAAGCCATGTATGAATGTTTTGCGACCGCAATTGTGGTTGCAAAACACTCGCAAATTACCACCCTCTTCAAGAGGGTGGTAATGGAGTCGTTCAGGGGTGGTAATGGGGACTGGCCCCCAAAATATTTTTAAGGGCAGGCAGTGGTCCTAGGGACCACTGCCTGCTCTTAAAAATGAAACGAAAACGTTTCATTTTATATTTTTTTCAAATGCATCCCGTTTTCCTTTAAGGAAAACGGGCTGCATTAAAAAAAAAAAAAACACTGCTTTATTTAAAAGCAGTCCCAGACATGGAGGTCTGCTGAGCCCAGCAGGCCACCATCCCTGGGAGTGCACGCCATTCCCAATGGGGCCGCAAATTGCGAGTGGCTCATGAATATTCATGAGCCTCGCAATTTGCGACCCCATTGGGAATCGCAAACAGTGTCTCAGACACTGTTGTGCATACCAATTTGCGAGTCGCAAATTGGCGGGTCGTACATCTGGCCCTATATCCTTAATCTTATCATGTATTGGTAATTCAAGAGCCGGACGTTTCACACATTGTGGAAACAAGAGATCTTCCTCCTCCTGTTGATGAGTTCTTTGAAAATCTAGGTTGTGTCTAATGTGATCCAGAATTAGAGCCAAATCTTCTTTAGCAACATATTTCCTTGCATTGGTAATGCTAGGAGCTTCTTCTGAAGAGTCTGAATCAAATACCACATCTTTCTTTGTCGTGGACTGCCTCTTAGAAGTCTGCAGCACTTTAGATACTGCCTCCTGAATCATGCGTTTACTGGTCCCCCAGCCCAGGTTCTGCAACCCTAGGCTGGACAGGGGTCAGGGGCGAGGCTCTCCTCACCCCACCCCTCCTTCTGGGGTTCTGCAACCTCCTCCTAGGAGTGGTACCCCCGGAATTCAGAACTGTCACAGCGCTGGTGTCAGCCATCGCGCACAATTCTCCCACCAGTTCAGGGGTTCCACCCTGCAACTGATCTCCCAACCCAGGGTCAGCACCCTCCGGTTGAACCGGGGTCAGGGGCGAGTCCTTCCTCTGCCCTCCCCCTCTTCTAGAGTTTAGCACCCTCCCACATTGAGTGGTACTCCCAGAAGACAACACAGTAAGGACACTGCTAGCAGCCGTCTCTCCCTCCAGGTCAGGGGTGACACCCTGAACCTGGCCCCCCAACCCTGGGGCCACACCCTGCACCTGAGCATGTGCCTGGCAAGTCAGGACTTCCTGGGGAGTACACCTACCGCCCTCCCAAGGGTAACACATTCCTCATGTGTTGCGTGAAAGTCTGCCTGGAACTAATCTCCTGACCCCTGCCCACCTTACAGTGCACGAAAACCCCCCAGACCTGAAGTGGTGTCACCAGGGTAATTCCTGGGGGGCTCTAACCTCAGAGCTGGCCCCTGACCCATTGGTTCCCCCACTGGGGACTGCCTCCCCCTCTCACCCCTCCATCTGGGCTTCTGCACCCTCCACTCAGGGGTGGTGCTGCCAGACACTAGAACTGATGGGATGCTTGTGACAGCCGCCCACCCAAGTTCTCCTGACACTATGGGATCCCCGTCAGTAGATGGCCTCCCGGTACAAACTAGGCCCCCCTCCTGGCGTTTACTCATGGAACCAACCAGGCTCTGGGACTGGGTTTTGGGCAACCTGGGACTCAGCCCACCCTCACCCTCCTCCTCACCTGAGAAGGGACATGGGACCCTCTACCCATCCCACTACACTGGGACCTTTCTGGGCTACTACGAACCTTCCCCACCACCCTTGGTTGGAAAGAACCTGAGCCACTCCTTTTAGGATCACTCCCAAATGACTTTTCAGACCTTCTGGCATCACCCAGAGGTCTTCTTCCTTTGGAAGTTCCCTGGGATGATAGAACTTACACTCCAACAGGTGTCGGCGTAGCCCTGGAAAACAACAATGGAACATGTGCTCTCAGATTGAATAGACCTTCAGCCATCCCTCCAGTGCTTTGCAACAATCCTCCACAAACTCTCCCCAAGACTGGTGAGAGAGTTTCCTATTGCCCCTGAACCTCAACCTATACCCTTCAGGGTGACATCCTCCTCCTGGGAGCTAGGTACCAAGCTCTTGGTTCCATGAGTGGAAGTTTCTACACTGGACACAACATTGCTGCCACCACTGGACTCCACCTGCATCACTGGTGAGTCCAGAACACCTAAAGTACACCCATGGGACAACCTTTCCTCAAGAACTAGTTTCTCTCTGGCGAAGGCCCTCTCAGCCTCTGCCATCCTCTCCTGAACTAAGGGTCTCTCAACCTCAGCCTTCCTCTCCTCCACAACCAGCTGCGCTAGCTTCTTTGCAGGCTCCAATTTGAGCCTTTCCAGTGCCAGCTGGTGTTCCCTTTTCTCCCGCCTTTCCGCGAGCTCCTCTGGCTACAAAGAATGGGAGGTGATATTACTCCTGGCACTAGACCCAGCAAGAGGTCCTGAACCTGTACTGGCATCCCTGCCCTGTCATTTTCTCCCTCCTCCTCAGACTCTTCAGGGCCACTGCCCTCTAGGGGTTCTAGTTTGGGATCGTCTAGTAGAATCCAAGGTTTTGCATCCTTGGAAATCCCACATGGATCCTCGTCCTCATCAGAGTCCTCCCCAGAATCACCACCATGGTCCTCTGCTAAGGATGCTTCCTCGTCTGCCTTTTCCATACTATACAGGAAACACCGAAGTTCTAGCTTAGTGGGTTTCCCACTCACAGCTATTCCTCTCTCCCTGCAGAAACTCTTTAACTCTTCCAAACTGTACACAAACTGGTCATCAAAATCAAAGGTTGGCTCCATTTTGGCAAGGCACAAAAACACAAGTGCAACAACAAGATTCCCAGGCGTAAGAGCTGAAGCAGGAGTAACAACAATAAAAAATGACTAATGCGAAAATCAGGAGAAAAACACGTAATGGTCTAAGTGCAGAATTTGTAGTGCAATGAGTATCTGTGATACTGTGCAAACGCAAGTCCTATCCCACCGCTGCCACCAATGTTACAAATGGGGTTTCTGGTTGGCTAGAGTATGCACCTAAGCCAGGCAGACACACCCAAGACACACCCAAGATAACTCCTTCTCAACCCTTTGGTAGCTTTGCAGAGCAGTCGGGCATATCCCAGAGGCAATTTGTAAAGCGTTTGCACAACACACACACTCGTGACACAATAAATACACCACAGTAGAGAATCCACACAGTAGTTTATAAAAATATCTCATATATTGTATATAACACAAAGACCAAAATCACATAAATAATTTTTACAACTAGGCAATTGTCGTAACATCACAGTTAGTGCAATAAAGTAAAGACTTATATGTTGCACACGTCATCAAGACACTATCACTGCCCACACAAGCCGAATCCTGAAATAATGCTTGTTATCCTGACAATGCAGGGCAAAAACGGCATACATTAGAACATATCAGATCTGAAATATGAAGCAGTTAGGTAATGAATACAAATATAGGAATCATAACAAGATTACCATAATACTAGAAACAGGGTGCAGCTCTCTTGCACTCCTATTAATCACTTTATGGTAATTTCCATGCAAGCCGTAGGGTGCAGAAGCCTCTGTGTGCTTACTACACGGGATATGTTATTTCCGGTTTCCCTAACTGAAAAGGTGGCCTCGGTCAAGGTTCTGCCCCGTACTGCAGAATCAAGGGACAGGTGTCCCACCCAGGAAAGGGCAGGGGGCACCAACACACTGCAAATAGCAGCAGGGAGACCTCACTGGATCCCCTGCATTAGAAGCAATCTCATGCAGCTGCCCGCGAACACACGGTGCAGCTGCCAAAAACACAGGCCAGAGCACCCTGGTGCTTCTGGCACCTCGTCAAGAAGAATCAATGTGGGCTAAGTAGACCTCCAGGACCACAGGTCTGTGGTACTGCCTGGGTCTCTATGAGGGAGGACTATTTTTCCACCGTACTAAGGCAAATAGATAGGCGGTCAATCCAGGAAGCCCCAGCAAAGAAAGTCAGGCAGCGTGCGTCGGTAGGCAATGGAGGTTTGCCTCATGGGGCGGGCCGCTTCCAAGCAGCATCATTCCTCCTTGGAGCACAGACGGGCTGAGGCGGCCTGCACCGCGATCTGTCTTCGGGGCAGGGCCCTGCCCACCACTGACGTTGGAGGAGGTCACTGCTCTGCTAAACAGCCTTCTCGCCTATGAGGTTTGGCTTCCCTGGTGACTTCAGTGCCCCTCGCTCACTTCAGAGAGCGCGGAGCCAGAAATACTGTCAAGTGCCCTACACTCATGGCATAGATTCCAGGGTGCACCTCACGCGCTGCAGGGCCACACGCTATTTTTTTAGTGAGTACAGAGTTGAGGCACACGCTACCTACTTTGGGCCTAAAAGCAGCAGAAAAGTGCTCCCCCACGCTTCTCTTGTGGTGAAGAACCAAAGGAATAAAGCGCTCATTAGGCGCTAGGTTTTCAAAACCACAGGGCAGGGCACCAAGCCCTGTGATATCACTGGGGGCACCAAGCAGGAATAGATGCAGCAGGCCAGCACACAGAGCCCTTGTAAGGAAGCAGGCAGTCCTTCTTGCAGCCCAGCAGGCCAAAGGTCAGCACAACAAACAAGGGAATCCAATGGCAGTTCCTTCTGGCAAGGTGCAGTCTGTAGAGCCAGCAGCATCTGGTTACAAGTCCCACGCAGTGTCTAAAATCATGGAGTCAGAGCCCCTCTATTTATACTCAAAATGACTTTGATCTGAAGGTAACTTCAAACAAACTTTAGAAGTGCACAACACCCCCATTCAATCCCCAGCCCCTGCTCCAGACACACTACAGAAGTGCAGAAACAGCATTTTGAGAGGACTTGCACAGCCCTATTCGGGTGCAGGTGACAGCTCCTCCCACCACTCTAGCTCAGGAAGACTCATCAGGCTATGTGGGGCACACCTCAGCTCCCTTTGTGACTGTCTAAAGTGAATGCACAAACAGGCCCTTGTCAGTCTAAACCAGATGTTCATTGGAGTCAGGCTGCAAAGCACAAAGAGTCATAAGCACACAGAAATGCCCACTCTAAAAGTGGCAGTTCTAAAAGAGTAATGAAAAATCCACTTTCACCAATAGGCAGGATTTATCACCACAATTCCAAACATACCAAACATGGCAACACTACTCCTTCCAGATTAGAAATTGCCACTGAAACACATATCAGGGAATTCCCAGTGCAAACCTATGAGAGGAGCAGCCTCACAGCAGTGAGAAACCAAAATAGGCTGTTGTCACTACCAGGATATGCCACACAACAAAGGCACATGTCCTACCTTTTACCTATACAGCTCCTTCCCCATAGGGCTTACCTAGGGCCTACCGTAGGGGTGACCTAAAAGAAGTAAAATGGGAGTTCCGGACTTAGCAAGTAACTTTGAATGCCAAGTCACTGTGGCAGTAAACTGCGCACGCAGGCTCTGCAGCGGCAGAGGCCTGAGGCAAGTTTGAAAGGCTACTTCTGTAGGTGGTGCAAGCAGTGCTGCAGGCCCACTAGTAGCATTTAATTTACAGACCCTGGGTTTATAGAATACCGCAAGGTAAATGTATTATGCCAAACAGGTGTAGACCAATCATACCAAGTTTACAGTAGAGAGCACATGCACTTTATCACTGATCTGCAGTGGTAAAGTGCCCAGAGTCCTAACGCCAACAAAAACAGGTCTGAAAAAATATAGGAGGAAGGCAAAAGGTTTTGGAACAACCCTGCAAAAAGGGCCAGGTCCAACAAAAGGACTACAAACACGAGCATAGACCAAAAAAAATCTTAAATGAACGTGTGCAGTATGCGTGGGAATCAGGAAATTTGAGAGCTGTGCATTTTCCTTGCCACAGTTACATTATCTTCATCAACAGCTTCCTTTCTGCCATGTTCACCCATATCATCTCAGCTCCATTATTTACTTGACCTGTTTTTCCCATCTCCTCATGTGCTCACAGATTTTCGCATTCTCTCTTTCTTGCTTCATTCTCTTCCTGCAAGCATTTCTCTTCCAGCAATTTTGTTTGTATTTCTGAAGCAAAATATTCGTTTTCCTCTTTTCAGTTTGAGCGAATGCTACAACAATCAATTCTGTGGATTCAAAGACAGCACACTATTTACAGGACGGAGTGGACAGACTCTTTCCGAACCCCAAGGGTTTCCCAGTTGTTGAGCATAGCCGATGATGAAGTGCTTTTAAGTAGCTCATCCAAATCTCTTTTTTCCTTTACTGTTTTAAGTTTTTTTTCCTTCGATTTGTAATGGTAATTACAACAATCAACCAGCAAACCAGGACTGGGTGAACTACTACTTGTGATTGACATGGACAATCTTGCGATCTTTGATGTAATTTGTATGACTATACTTAAGAGTGAAAATATTACAAATAGTGTAAAGAATACCAAAGACAATTATTTTGTGATGACGAACTTTGTAATGAGACATCTCGCAGCTCAACTGTTCCCCTGTCATTAAGGGATAATTCAGTCAGTCCTGGTTTTTCGATTAGCTCCACTAAGCATGCTGTGACTAGTAGTTTACTCTTGGCATTTTAGGTACTTACCTACAATACCCACTATGCCGATGGCTGTTGGCTGAAAATCACCCTTGTGAGACAAGATCAGTCGATAGCCATGACGAAGTGGAAATGGAAGTACTTCATTAAGCTAGAAATCGTCAGTCTTCATATTTTTTACACTTTTACCCAGACAGTAATATTTAAATCAATTTGGTTATTTTAAAATGCAGTGCTACAAAAATTTCAGCAGGGTTCTCACGTTTCCCAGATCCATGCAGGAGCAGCTCATCCAGTCTAGGACTTTTCTTTGTATTACGGAATTTGTAATCTTGATCTTATAAGGGCATTCATTGTGCTACAAATCCATGAAGGCAAAGGAAAAACCTGGAATGGATGTCTTGCCTGCGCTTGGATCTGAAAGGCTGAGAGCTCTGTTTTAGGCCTGCCAAGGAGCTGGGTACCATAGTTCTGTAGTAGGGGCACCAGGAAGAAGAGGTGACTATGTCGCTTAGGGGTGCAGTTGTCCATTGGGATTGTTTAAAGGTGGCAATCTGTGGACAAGAAGTTGCCAGAAAACTTTAAATGACTAGGTGAATCAAGTATGTGTATTGTGGACTTAGTTTGCTTTATTTGTGTCAGTTAGACTAACACACCATTTACCGAAGGCCTTTTAATGGAAAGTTCAAGACTAGAAACATGATCTTCAATTTAAATTAAGTCATCTGGCAACCCTAGGTGTTTGAAGGGGTTGCAGTGTATATTACCACATTAGACTGTATAGAAGAACTGATGACCACAATGGGCCACTAAAAGTGAATATATGCCTCAATTGCTCTGTTCCTGTCTTTTACAAGATATGGGGTCCACTTTTATTAGTGCAGGACTCCTAGTCATTTGTCGGTCCCTCAGAGAATCAGTCCTTCCAATCAGTGCTGCTGGCCCACTGGTAACATTTAATTTACAGGCCCTGGGCCCAGGTAGTGCCATTTTACTAGGGACTTACAAGTAAATTAAATATGCCAATTGGGTATATGCCAATTCTACCATGTTTTAGGGAGAGAGCACAAGCACTGTCATGTAGCTTCTATAGTACCCCTGCAGGACCTGCGCGTTTGGATAACATATACTGCGGGCTTGGTGGCAGACTGACTCCGTGCACCACCACCGTATATGTTAGCCTGGTTTGCATTAGCTAGCTCGCAGTGCCACTAGTGTCTCCTCTTATCGGGGAGAGATTAGTTTCTGGCAACCTTAGATCATGACAACCCAAATTCCTCAGAATCGTGGAAACAATATCCTACCTTTCGCTCAGTCACTCGTGCTCACTTATTCGGTTTGTCTCAGAGAGTTACACAGAATAAACAGTCGGGCGTTTCAATAAGTATTTATTGAACAGTTGTTATTCTAGTGTAAAATATATGTGCTGCGGTAACCAGCAGACAATAGCAGAGATATATTGTCAGCAGTACGATAAAAGCAAAGGGATAGAACAGTTCTACCATATTGCGATAATCATGAGTACATACATGAATATGAAAGCATTATGCAAGTGCGCGTACTGCTATGATGCCTAACTAGATGTACCTGTGTGTACCTAGCATATGTGTGTAGATCTAAAAGCTAAGAGCCAAGAATTCTTCTAGGATTTAGTCGAACCCCCATACCTGAATAGAGAGAGTGTGGGACACCGTCCTGGTCTCGAGTTGGACACCCCGTCCGGGTGGTGTCAGACCACTGTCAGCTTGAGCGACTGCATGCAGGAGTCTCTGGTCAGTGTGTCAGCATGGAAGTCTCGGTTCCCTCTGTCTTACCAGGGCAAGATGTGGCGTATTTATACCCTAAAGAGTCTCGGTCCTCAGTATGGTTTGTATTGGACATGAGGAAGACGTCAGGGTTGAACTTTGTACATACATATTATGCACGTGGTGTATTCTTAGAGAGCCATGCATAATTAATGAGTACAGTGAGGGCCTGTGTTGGGGAAAAACCCTGCTGTATTCAAAGCCACAGGATAGATAACGTTCAGCCCTCAGAGCTCGTTGTGTACTAGCTGGGACCAATGTAGGTGAAAGATCATGCCTATATAAGGAATCATGACTATAATAGGACATGTACAGTTATGACCATAATTGGGCATATGCAACTATGACCATAATAGGGCAAGTACGAATATGACCATATTAGGGTAAATATGAATAGGCCTGGGCGGTGAACTTCGCTCCATTCGCGGAGTTTGCGGAGTTTTCTGCACTACGCACTCCGCGGAGCTCGTGGAGTGCAGAAAACTCCGCTTCGCGATGTGCAGCAGAGTTTTTCCCCGCTCGCGATCGCGAACCGTAAGTTTGCGATTGCAAACGGTAAGTTCGCGAGTGCGAGCTGCCGCTCGGGTAGAATTTCTACCCGAGCGGCAGGAATACCAGCAAAAACTGCAGTTCGCACTGCACTCCGCCACTCGCGGAACGTCGCGGAGTTTTTTGTAACTTCGCGTTGTTCCGAGTAACAAAACTCCGCGAACTAAGCCCAGGCCTAAATATGAATACGTCCATTTTAGGGCATGTACGAACGGGTCTACATTAGGGCCTCTATGTGGGATATAACACCCACTCCTCTTCCGAACTGGATAAAAATGACCATACTTAAAATCTGGACAATTTAAAAACATTTTTAAAAGCAAGTAAAAACATGGTTTTAAAAAATCGTTAAAAATTTAGGTGCTTAAAAAAAAAATGTTTAAATTCAGCTTTTCTAGTTGCCACTTGAAAAAAGTCAATATTGTCTCTCTATAGAAGTTGTATTACCATAAGCAGGAGAAGGCCATGCTTTTCTCAAGCGAAAGTGTCAATGTAAGAAAATTTTCCAAATTTAGATCTTTTGTTTTGAAACGAGTAAAGAAGCCGAATTCTTTCCCAGGACACGGTGAGCCAATTCAAGATTACGCGTCCTGGCTGGGAAGCTCAATATTATCGGTCTCAGCTGCTGTAGATGACAAATCCAACGCCTCACAGAGAACGTCAATCGCACATAGATGGAATGTAGCACTGCCAACAGTCGGTGCTGCGGCAGTTGTAACCTGGGTGCCTGTGGAAGAATCACCTAACCCAGCAGGAGCGAACGGCACCTGTGGATTCTCCAGGAATGCATTCATCAGAATCGGAAGCCACTGAGGACAACGCAGAGCATGGGCCTTTATGGGGTCCAGCATTGCATCCGTGTCCGGAGGCGCATCTGATGGAAATTCAAATGTGAATATCACAGTTAAGGAATATTAAATAATCGTGGACCTTGATATTACATGTCAAACCATAAATATGCAAATTCTGTTTACTGGTATCAAAAATATTTTTTATTATGTTTATTGTTACACATGGTTTTTACTAGCTATATACATTAAAAGAGAAAACATATGGACCTCTGTATTCAATCTTATACTGTGATCAGGCACAAGAAGTTCATAAAAATCAGTTGTTATATTGACCCAATATCACATATATTTTGCACAGTATCAATAATACATGTTATTGAAATGAAGATATTCACAATGTTTGGATTTTTTTCCTTTTCTCAAAACATACAAAATTAATAGATAATCAATTCATGTGTACAGAGGACATTCAATATTAGCATGGCTCTTGGGATTCAGTGTCCTACGCGCGTTTCGACTGTACGCCTTCATCAGGAAGCCATGTATTTTGTCAATGAAAACCTCATGGAGTACCACAGAAGAGATGACTTCTAGGATAATGATGGACCTCAAAGCCGATATAAAATAATAAGTTCTTTCGTCTAATAAGATCAGGACTGGATAAAACGTACACTATATAAATCGAGCGGTCCGTAGAAGTACCAGACAATAGGTAGCTGAGATCCACTACTAAATGAATAAAGCTGAAAAGATACAGCTGATGATGTCAGAGGTGAACGTGTAATCAATGGAACCAAAGGGTTCACGATGTAACCGGTCTATCGGCGTTACCGGAGAGAGGCAGCAACCAAAGTCCCAGAATACTTGAACACAATAGATGTGTGTTAACGCGCCTCCAGTGCGGGACGCCGCCCGCAAACTTAGCAACACGGTCACCGCCCCGTGATGTAAAAAGTCTCTTGTCCGACTTTTTACATCACTTCTTGTGCCTGATCACAGTATAAGATTGAATACAGAGGTCCATATGTTTTCTCTTTTAATGTATATAGCTAGTAAAAACCATGTGTAACAATAAACATAATAAAAAATATTTGATACCAGTAAACAAAATTTGCATATTTATGGTTTGACATGTAATATCAAGGTCCACGATTATTTAATATTCCTTAACTGTGATATTCACATTTGAGTTACCTTCCCTGAGTTAGGAATTTGCGTCAGGGGTGCCCTTGTTTTTACATGCATCTGATGGAAATGTCAGACAAAGATCCAACGTGCATTCTTCTCCGCAGAACAGGCATCGAAAACAGGTAAGATGCAGTCTACCCAGACTGGTCTAAATGATAGAAACCAGGAGGCATTGAGTTCTCGCAGGCAGGAAATGCCCAGAAGTTGTACCATGCGTTCACGGTATTTCCGCTCCAGGAGCGTGTTCACCATTCCCTCGGGAAGTGGGCCGTCCATTGCGTAGCAGTAATATTACAATCGGGATTCCTGCGATTAGGAACAGGATGAGCGGGAATCCTCCAAATACGCTTCCCAATATGGAGTGTATAAAATTTGGGATTACTCCGAGAACTGTCTGTAAGGTGCTTAACAGTCCGGACACTATGGTCTTAAATAGGTGTACAATTTCGCTCGTATCAGACATATTGAAGATACATCCCACCATTTCTGCGAAATGAATGGGGCAGTTTGTATGTATGAGTGCCTGTATCTCGGTCGAGGTCCTTGCAACTTGAAGTTCATAGGTTTCTCGAGCGGAGGTTAAGGGCACGGGGTGCTGTAAAAGCATGGCTTTCAATCTGCTCAGAGTATCAAACTGTATAAAAGAAATATTCAGCGAAGGCCATAGCGGCACCTCCCCGACTGTGTTCAGTGGTGGAAACAATACTTGCATACAGCAAGTAACCCTGGAGTTAATAGTGACTAGATATGCGACGCCCGGAAGCATCCCACAGCAACCTTGATCATTTAACATTAAGTAACTCCCATTCGAGAGCAGCTGGAAAACCGGCGTGATCATGGCCGCTGGGGTCCCTGACATGTGACAAGATAAGTTTGCTACTGAACCACTGCAGGCTCCGTGTAGAGAAATATCCTGACACATGAGAGAACCGCTTAAAGCGTTCTTGCAGTTTGTACCACTCAAATACACTTCTCGATCCCCATTCCGGCATCAGTATCTATATGGTAACTCCCAAGTTTCCTTGATGTATCCCTTACCCATTTTCACATATTTGCCTGCCTGCCGTTGCTCAAGGAAATATTGAAACTGAAACGTAGTGACCGGCAGAGTGATTTGGCCATGAATTAGCCATTCTGTTGATGGTGATTCGGCTACAGTGAATGGTAACCTTTCCAGTTTCTCAATACGCAGCATTGTATATTTGGCTCCCCTTTGTGCCATTTCTGTCTATCAGTTAGATTGTATTCTGAGAACAGAGACGTGGTGTTTATAAAATGCCATGGCACATAGCCTGCACGCAAATATTGCAGCGTCCAGCTTAACATCATAAAGAACGTAGCTGAGATTGCCCGTGTTGTAACAAGGCCAGATCATGTTCTAATATGTCGATCGCCGAGGACACAATGTTGCCTAAGGAGTAAATCCTGGAGGTCAAAGTAGTTAACCCATTATCCACTACTGCTAATGCCTTTTCTAAGTTAATACGGTCTATCTCCCGTATCCTTTCTGCGGCTTCTTGTTGGGATATTTTCCAGTTTTCATTATAGTGGGCATAAAGGCCTGCATATATGAAACGTTTCTGACGTTGTTTCCTGGGACCAAGTAGAAAATCTCTAAGATCCATGTCAGCTGTGAGTAAGGTCAAGTGGTGCTTTACTTCTGTCAGTGTTGAGGTCTCTAGCCAATCAAGGCACAACTTCCCAACACTATACTATGACACTACCCCTGGGTGTTGCCTTTGTACATAGCGTGGATCTGGCCTATGGATACTAAACCCTTTGGTTGTATTCATAAATCTCTGTTGACATTTCTTTGTGTCAATGGGCCAAACCAGCCATTCTGTCCAATCAGGATCTGATCTGTTGTACTGGAAAATGTCATCTAATCCTACCCCTTGTGTAGCTGAATTCTGCCCCCCACCCATCTGCGATGGTGTTGGAAACCCCGGTGTGTTCATTTCCTTGCCTTTGGCTAAACCAAGACAGGTTGTCTGTTGCACAGTTTCATTCAGAAATAAAATTTGCTGCGGAATGATGCATGCTCTAAAAGTGCTTCTATTCCCTGGACTTGCCAGTCCCTAGAACCCCAGATTGATTTGGAATCTATTGTGTCTTTCCATAGATCGAAACCCTGTTTAGACAACTGGTTCAGAAAGGATGCAGAGTAAATATGTTTGGTGTTTGTTAACATAATTTTCTGAGCTGAAATTTTCGCCACTCTATAATAAAATGACTTCGGGTCCGATGTGTTAAACACTGAGAAGTATGTGAATTTCTGTGCAAATGCTTGTGAACTACCTTTCGGAGGTGTTGGGCAGTGTTCCCACTGGTGGTACTCAAATACATATCTAGGCGTTATAGATTTGTGTAAGAAATGGTGACGATATTGCTGGTAACAGTACAATGTATCATAGTCTGAAGTACCTTCTAACATTTCATTGTTCGGAAATGCTGCAGTTTTTTCTAAATCAGACATCATAGCATTTACAGTTTCAGTGTCCCAATCATCAGAAAATGCACTGGAGGTAATGATATCACTTAAAGAAATTTTAAATACATGTTTTAGCTTTAAAAGTTCAGTCGGACCTAATATATCATAATCAATCTTGTCCCATACTATACCGTCCGGTATAGGAACTGCTGTAATGTTCACTGAAGACAAGTCTCTTGGTTCACGATGTGAAGACTGGTGTGTTTTAAAATCAAATTGACTCTTTGGGCTGTAGAGCTTTGCTGGAGGTATCGTCCATTAATAAGCATACTAAAAGTTATTATTAAACCTAGCCAGAAAATGAAAAATAAAATCCCAGTGATATACCATAGTTCTATCCAAGGTGACACCAGGTAAGTCTTTCTAAAAAGTGCAAAAAGTCATTGAGTTTCTGTTGGAGTGATTTTTTGGCTGGCGTCATTTCCGGCTCGCTTGGATCCAGTGAAAACGTATCAAAGTTCATGAAATAGCCAGAAGCAGTTCGATCAATTGTTGGAATTGCATCGGGATTTGTTGAAATCGGATTTTGCTCTTGACGAGGCATGTTGACGTAGATGTCTGTATTAGGTCTGATTGCAACTTGGTTGTTAAATTGGTTTTCATTTTGAAGATGAATTTCTTGTTGAAGTGGAACGAGTTCCATAGCATTGTTGCTTAGTCCTTCACTCCGTACAGGTGGCTCTTCAAACGTGATGAGTCTTTCTGTTTGAACTTCTTGGATTGTAGCGAGAGGAGGGCGTCTGCTACTGTGTAGTCCACGTGGCCTACTGTTTAGTATCGGCCACATAGTGTGGTTTGATTAAGTCAGTTGAGACGAATCTGTTCTCCTTTTTTCCAGCAAGAGGTGGCAGAAGTACAGTTCTTGTTCCGTGGATTGCAAGGACCGGTACAGGCTTTCTGTAGGATGGCCCAAATTCTTTCTTGTCAGCAATCTTCTCTCTGACAGATCCCTGATCTTTGGGATCCAGATAGGTCTTGCCATTACTGCCTTGACTTCCTCAGTGGCGGCCTGTTTCTGTAGCACGTTACTTTGTTGTGTCCTGGATTCATTTAGATCCTGTAAAACAGCCAAACGATCATGGATATCAAATGGTTTTTCATCCGCCACTGTGCCTTCACAATCAAGATCAGGTACCCACATTCTTGTCCCAAATAGGACCTCGTAAGGAGTGACACCTCCTAGAGAGCTTCTTGGCTGATTATTTAGCGCGCGCTAAAGGTGATCGATCCATCTACCGCCCTTGCCTAATACCCTAGCTGTTAAAGATTGCTTTAAGTCTCGGTTTTTCCTCTCCACAACAGAATTTCCCTCGGGATGATACGGAGAGGAGTACCGCAATGCTACGCCCACTCCTTCCATGGCCTCTTTGTAAGCCCGAGAGCTAAACGCCGGACCACGGGCAGAATGTAACGTGCAAACTGCGTATGTGCCGATAAAAACTCGCAAATCTTTTATAACAGTTCGAGCGTCAGCTGAGTTTTGAGGCCAAACCCATAGGAATCTAGAGCAGGAATCCACTGCAACCATGATATATTTCTTGGACCCATCAGATTGTAGGGGTCCGCAGTGGTCCAAATACACACATGCGAGAGGTTTGTCTGATTTCAGTAATGGTGTCTGCGCTGGGCGTGTTACGGTGGAGCCTTTTATCTGCTGACAGATGTCGCATTTCAACCCATAGTCTTTAGTCTGCTTTGTTAACCCTGGCCACCAGTAGCGCTGTTTCAATAAAGAAATAGTCGCTGTAACATCTGTATGCGCAGAACCCAAACCCTCATGTGCTGCTAAAATCAAGTCTAGCCTACGATCCATATTTGGTATTACTCTATCCCCCACTCCAGGAATCGGAGCATATGGAATGTTTTGTGCATCTAACTTGTAGGAGTACATGAGTGGAAATTTTTTAGATACTGCTGTGCTGCCTTTGCGTGAAGCATTGACAGCTACCATAATCTCGCCGTCTACCCTAGTCTTTGAATGAGTAACTGCAGCTACGGTGGCTGTGCGAACAGCCCCCTTTGCGGCTTCATCAGCCAATGAATTCCCTTCAACGTGAACGCCATCACGCTGATGACTCAGTGTATGTATCACTTGAGCCTTTGGTAGTTCGTTTCTCAACTCCACAACCTGTTCCCATAGCATTTTATGCTTAATTGTGCCACCTTTTGCATCTTTGAACCCGTTTTGTTCCCAATGATGTAGATATTCATTGTATGACTGTACACAGTAAAAGGAATCACACACAATAAGTGTGGGGAATTTGTGATCCGTATTTATAAGTGCCAGTAGAAGTGCTTTGAGTTCTGCCAACTGAGCCGTGCAGTCTCCTAGAGATTGCGTTTTAGTGCAACTCGGATGGAACTTTTCATCATGCATGCGACCTTTAACAATCGCACACGCTGCGCTGTAAGCTTGCTTACTCCCTGTGGCTGGTTGAGCAGAACCGTCAGTGTAAATAATGTACTCATACTGATCTAGAGGCAAAATTTCATTTGGTAGAGGATATTCTTGTTCGTATTGCAGGAATGCCTGTGTTTTTAAACTTGGATCAAATCTGTATTCAACATCCGTTGCAGTAAGAGAATTAGCCCATTGTATCCATCATGGATGTAAGGCTTTCGCATTTGGAATGCTAGCTTTTGTAATAGCTTCTAAAGCTGGTACTGGGGTCACGACAATTATGCGTTTTCACTGTGCCAGAGCTCTTTCTCTTGCTACAGCGGTCTGCACTGCTGTCAGGATTTTTTCTGTTGAAGTGAAACGCATCTCTGCGTTTGTGTACAGGTGTGATTTGTATGCGATTGGTACTGTTTCACCTTCATTAAAAGTTAAATAAGTGTACCCGGATTGACCCGCTATTACTCGGATCACTAAGTTCTGTGCGTTTACGCGTGTCTGTAAATGTTTAGAAGCTATCATGTCTTCCTGTAGGGAACGCAGGATATTTGTGTGTTCCTGTGTCCATTGTCTGATTGAAAAATCAGGTTTTATTAAGTCGTAGAAAGGTTTTACTCTTTCTGCGTAATCCAAAATGTATGTTCGACCAAAATTTAGGAATCCCAGAATTGATTGTAAATAATGATTTTGGAGGTTGGAGCAGCGCACACTTTTCTAAAAAGTTAGCTGCCATGCTTTTTCCCTCACTTAACAGCTCGTATGCTAAAAACAGGACATTGAGGTGGGCAATTTTTGATTTTTTGAAATTAAATTTATAGCCCTCAGAGGCGAATCCCATAATAATGGTGCTCACCCTGGTCAAGTGCCTCTTTAAGTTATCGTCCGTCAGATAAATATCATCCACATAGGACAATGCTTCTTCATCCAAATTTTGGAGTAACTCTGTTACCCTTGCTGAAAACAACCCCGGGCTATTCTTATACCCTTGGGGGACTCGGCAAAATTGCCGTTGGGACCCTAACGCACTGAATGCGGTTAGATACCTGCTTTCAGGCGCTATATTTTGGCAGAAAAATCCATTTGAGATATCAAGTGTTGTTTTGTATTTTTTGCGCACAATGTTATTCATTAATGCGGCACTGTGTGCATTTTAAACTGCAAATGTCTTTGTGCAAGTGTTTAAATGTCTGTAATCTAAAACTAGACGATATGTGTTGTCAGGTTTGGCTACGGGGAACAAAGGATTGTTCATAGGTGAAGTGCAATTTTCTATCACCCCCTGATATTCAAGTTGATCTAGAATCTCCCTGACTTGTTTTTTAGCTTCCTGCTTTATAGGGTATTGCCTTTGGGCATTTGGGGAAACTTTTAACGGGATCACGTGGTGGGTTGAATCCTCATCCCAACCAGCATGATTTTTGTATAATGCTGGAGCTAGGGCAACCGCCCACTCCTGCGCATATGCATGTTTTAGGTGAATGGGAACGAGGTCGTAAAAGGCCGGAAAAATTATCGTTTCTCCCCTAGGGCACTCCATGACGAATGCAGGCGGCCAGTCTTGTTCTGCTAATAGAATGTCATAACCAGATGACAGATTTTTCCAAAAGACACCTTTAACTTTTCTGGGTTTGTCCCCCTCCATCCGGAGTGTTATCTCATGTAACTTATGTGGGACACTTACCCGAGTATCAGGTGTTTCCACCATGATATACTCACTCAACTCCGCTGTCACCAGGAATTCCTTCAGGTTCTGGCGAGCTATCGTTACTTCTGCCGCGCTGTCTAGCATCGTCAGAGCCCATTCCCCGTTCAGAAGCTGTGTCCTCAGAATTCTGGGCATGTCTGATCTTGAGACCTGTTACCTTCTTCTTTTTGAAATGAGGTTTTGATTTTTGTTTATCCTCTTTTTTAGGTGCGTAGTCCACAGCGCGTTGCGTGTCTCTGGACTTTGTACGCTGCTTTGACCGTCCTTCCCTCTCAGAGTTTCTTGGTCAACCCTGAAAGGAACGAGAGGAACGAGTATCAGTATCCTGATACTAGTCAGGTTTTTTAATATTATCCCTATTCCTGAGGTTATACCTCCTTTCAGAGGGCTCCTGTTGAGGAGACCTACCTCTGGATTGAGATCTGGTGTCTTTAGAATTTTGTTGTTTTTTATTTTTACACTTCTTTTTAGAAGAAGTAGGTGTCTGCTTTGTAGTGTCCTTTTCAAGACTGCCCACCAGTTGTGGTTTTAATGCTTTCCGACCTAGACTGTCTCTGCCTAATTCTGCATATGCAGTTTCAATTATTTTGGGTAGTTCGTGTTGTTGATCTACTGGACTGAACTCCCTTAGGCGTTGGCGAATCGCCTCTGAAGCTGCTTCCCCCTTAATGTTAGCTAGTATTATGGCTGATACCTGGTCAAAGTTATTTAGTAACTTCATCCCTAAGTTAAGGGCAGGCTCTGCTCCGTACTCATTTTGTATTTGTTTTAATACTTCAGGTACTACTGCTATTGAAGGGATACCATGTGTTCTGGTATATATGGCAGCAAAGACTGAACCCCAAGAGGTGCAGTCCTCTACTTGTGGTGTGAGACCCATAGGCAAGCAGATTGTTAGAATTCTGTGTTTATCACTGGTTGTAGTATTCGGGAATACTGCTTCAAGCTGAGTTATTTTCTGAGCTATCCAGAATGGGATTTGTTCGCGTTTTGCTGGCATCTTGCCCATTATCGCGTGTAATGTTTGTGGAGTTATTTTATTAACTGTACCTTGGACTGGAGTGTCTTGTGCTGCAGCTGGTGCAGGCTGAACTGTTAAAGTCCTCATCACAAATTGTGTGAGGTTTCTGTAGATTTTAATTAAATCTCTGTGTTGTACGAGTAAGTCTGGCTATGGCATTATGCCAATATCAGGATGTGGTGTGTATGCCGCTAATATGGGCCATGTGGCTCCTGCTCCTCCGAGCGGGCCTAATCTTGCTCTTCCATGTACGTGGGGTAGGGCGCCTTTAAACCAGTAATTATGCTCCTGGTAAGTGAGCGGAACCTCTAATTCCTCAAAAGGAGTATAGTCCGCTGGTGTTTCACCTTCTAGGTAGTAGTGAAATACATCTGTAACTGGATTCGCTGCTGGGAATGTAACCCATGAATAGAACACCTCTGTTTTATTGGATTTGTGTGCCTCAATCACGAAAATTACATTACCACCCCTGGCTCTTAAGCCATGTTCTAGAAGTTTTATCGTGACTGCCCTTCTGAAATTTGGTGCAATTTGTATTGCATCTTCAGGGTCTTCTTCTAAACCGAAGAGGTTTGTTTCAACTCTCCTTGTTTCTTCTGCTTGTTCAACCATTTTTCAGTGGAAGAAGGGTGTTTAAGGAAATTTTAAGATAAGGTGTAAATGCACAATTGTAGGAACTATATGTCCTTCAAGCTTGAATAACCAACAGCCAATAAATAGTATTCTCGTACTACACAGCTGCGGCGGATTTTGTGCCCACCCACTCCAGACGTCGCTGGTGTTTTGTGAGTAGGTTCTCTGAGAATAGGACTACTGAACTACTCAGATTCTACTGTTAAATACGTACCCAACCAACGTTGGCGGCGCCATGTCGTGTAGCTCCTATAGTACCCCTGCAGGACCTGCGCGTTTGGATAACATATACTGCGGGCTTGGTGGCAGACTGACTCCGTGCACCCCCACCGTATATGTTAGCCTGGTTTGCATTAGCTAGCTCGCAGTGCCACTAGTGTCTCCTCTTATCGGGGAGAGATTGGTTTCTGGCAACCTTAGATCATGACAATCCGAATTCCTCAGAATCGTGGGAACAATATACTACCTTTCGCTCAGTCACTCGTGCTCACTTATTCGGTTTGTCTCAGAGAGTTACACAGAATAAACAGTCGGGCGTTTCAATAAGTATTTATTGAACAGTTGTTATTCTAGTGTAAAATATATGTGCTGCGGTAACCAGCAGACAATAGCAGAGATATATTATCAGCAGTACGATAAAAGCAAAGGGATAGAACAGTTCTACCATATTGCGATAATCATGAGTACATACATGAATATGAAAGCATTATGCAAGTGCGCGTACTCCTACGATGCCTAACTAGATGTACCTGTGTGTACCTAGCATATGTGTGTAGGTCTAAAAGCTAAGAGCCAAGAATCCTTCTAGGATTTAGTCGAACCCCCATACCTGAATAGAGAGAGAGTGTGGGACACAGTCCTGGTCTCGAGTTGGACACCCCGTCCGGGTGGTGTCAGACCACTGTCAGCTTTAGCGACTGCATGCAGGAGCCTCAGCGTCTCTGGTCAGTGTGTCAGCATGGAAGTCTCGGTTCCCTCTGTCTTACCGGGGCAAGATGTGGTGTATTTATACCCTAAAGAGTCTCGGTCCTCAGTATGGTTTGTATTGGACATGAGGAAGACGTCAGGGGAGAACTTTGTACATACATATTATGCACGTGGTGTATTCTTAGAGAGCCATGCATAATTAATGAGTACAGTGAGGGCCTGTGTTTGGGAAAAACCCTGCTGTATTCAAAACCACAGGATAGATAACGTTCAGCCCTCAGAGCTCGTTGTGTACTAGCTGGGACCAATGTAGGTGAAAGATCATGCCTATATAAGGAATCATGACTATAATAGGACATGTACAGTTATGACCATAATTGGGCATATGCGACTATGACCATAATACGGCAAGTACGAATATGACCATATTAGGGTAAATATGAATACGTCCATTTTAGGGCATGTACGAACGGGTCTACATTAGGGCCTCTATGCGGGATATAACAGCACCTTATCATTGGTTAGTAGTGGTAATTGTGCAGAATCCCAAAGCCAGCAAAAACAAAGTCAGCAAAATAGGAGAATGGAAGACAAAATGTTAGAAAATAAACCACATCAAGGATGCCAAGTCCAACATGTGCTCTCCCCAGCTGAAAGTGGGGAGAACTACCCAAACCCCCTGGGAGTTATCATCACTAAGGCATAGATACCTGGTGAGACCATCAACAGTGGCGTGGTCTGTTCCAGGATGGTGTTCCCCTGTAAAGTCAATTCCCTGTAGGGAGATGGACCACCTCAACAGTTTGAGATTTTCACCCCCATTTTCATTAGACATCTGAGGGGGTCTGTGGTATGGTCTCAACTTCTTCAGTGCCCAGACCACTGCAAATGCTTCTCTTTCTATTGCACTCCACCTCTATTTCCTGAGAAGTAACCTCTTACTGATGAAGGCTGCAGGTTGAATCAGGCTCTCTTCTTTCAGCTGTAAGAGCACAGACCTATGCCATGCTCTGCGGCGTCTGTTTACACAATGAATTAGCTGTAAAAATTGGGGGTCTTGAACATGGGTGCTGTGCACATGCCCTTCTTTGGGGGTCAAAAGCGTACTGCCATGCCTCTGTCTAGATCACCTGTTTGGGCTGCTTCTTAGAAGTCAGCTCTGTCAAGGGGGCAACAATGATGTCATACCCCCTGATGAATCTCCTGTTGAATTTGGTGAGGCCTAGGAAGGCTTTCACTTCTGACTTGTATTGGGAGATTCTCAAGCCAGAATGGTTTTGCTCTTGGCCTGTAAAAGCTGTACCTAGCCTACTCCCACTTGGTGTCTGAAGTAGATCATTTAACTGAGCCCTATCTGGCTCTTACTGACCTTTTAGTCAGGATTGCCCTCTGCAGAGCCTGAACCACTTCCCTGAGGTGTCACAGGTGGTCCTCCAGCTAGAACTGAAGACCGCAATGTCGTTAAGATAGGCAGCGCTGAAGTCCTCCAATCCAGCCAGGACCTGGTTGACCAACCTCTGGAAGATGGCAGGGGCATTCTTCAACCCGAAGGGCATTTCCCGGAACTGGGAGTGTCCTTCTGAGGTACATAACATGGACCTCTCTTAGGCCCCAATGGTCAAGTCAATCTGCCAGTACGCCAACGTTATATCAAACGTGCTGAGGAACATGACTGCTCCCAACTGTTCTATGAGCTCATCCGCTCGGGGGGATGGGGTGTGCATCAGTCTTGCTGACTGCATTGAGCCTCTGTAATCCATGCAGAACCAAAGTTCTGGGGTGGTACCTGGAGGAGCACCTTTGGGGATCAACACCACTGGGCTAGTCCGAGGACTATTTGAAGACTCATTGACCCATAGCTCCAGCAATTTGGAGACTTCCTCCTATATGCTGGCTCTCATCTTTTCAGATAGTCTATAGATTTTACTCTTCACAGACTGTTAGACCTGTAATCTAGCTGCGTCTGGTGGTTTAGTGGACTAATGTGTCCACTGTAGGGACCAGTGTTTGACCTCGTGGTCGCAGGTTCAAATCCCAGTTGGTCCTCTCAACCTTTCATTCTTCTGAGGTAAATAAAATGAGTACCATTGAGTTAGGTAACAATAAACATCTGTTATTCAGCCCCAAGATACCCTTGGGTGAACGTGCGCTTTACAAATACACGTTATGTTATGGTATGTCTTCCCCCAAACCTTTGCCTGCCTACCTCAACTTTTTGCTGAATGTTTTTGTTGGCCTTAGGACTCTGAGCACTTTACCACTGCTAACCAGTGCTAAGGTGCATGTGCTTCTCCCCGAAACATGGTGACATTGGTGCATACATGATTGGCATATTTAGTTTACTTATAAGCCCCTTGTAAAGTGGTATACCATATACCCAGGGCCTGTAATCTAAATGTTACTAGTGGGCCTGCAGCACTGACTGTTCCACCCACAAAAGTAGCTTTTCAAACTCTGCTATTGCAAGGCCTGTGTGTGCAGTTTACTGCCAGTTGGAGTTGGCATTTAAAACCATTTTCCAACCCTTAAACCCCCTTTTATTACACATAAGTCACCCCTAAAATAGGCCCTTGGCAGCCCTAAGGGCAGGGTGTTATGTAGCTAAAAGGTAGGACATGTACTTCTGAGTTTTACATGTCCTGGTAGTGACAAACAAAACAATTCATTTTTCACTACTGTGAGGCCTACTCCTCTCATAGGCTAGCATTGGGAATTCCTTAAAACACTTTTAATTCTAAGCTGTAATTCTTGATTAGAAAGGAGTAGCTGCATCATGCTTTATATCTTTGGAATGGTAATGATAAATCCTTTTTACTGGTAAAGTTGGATTTAACATCACCATTTTAGAAATGGCAATTTTTGAAAGTGGATATTTATCTGCGCTTACTGCTTTGTATGTCTTGCATCCTGTCTCCAATACAAGTCTCGGATGGGTGACAGCTACACTTTATGCATTCCCTCCACACACCCACAAACACAGAAAGGGTGACAAAGAAGACATCCTTGCGTGGCTCGACGATGCGGGGCTCGACGATGCGGGACCCGACTACGAGGTTTGGTTATGACGCATCGCTGATCTGAAATCCCAACTGCGAGACTCGACAACGACTCAGCACATGCAGGGTAAGGGGTTCAATGACAACGTGGGACCCAACTGCAAGGCTCGAGTTTGATGCATCAGACCTACTTCGTGAATCAGAACCGATGCATCGTAGTCTCGACATCAACGCTTTGCTCCATCCAAGGTACTTTTTCAGCGGGACCTGTTTGAGTCCTGTAGCCGGCGTGCCCTCCATCGCAGTTGGCCTGAACTTTGAATTTACCCTGCACGACCTCAAGTAACCTTTTAGCGCTATTGACTTCTAAGCACTATTTTTGGTTTATTCTTTAAACATTCATAACTCTGGTTCTATTTGTTGGATGTTTGTCATTTTGGTCTTGATTTTCTCATAAAAATATTCCCTAAGTTTATAAACCTGTGTGGAGTCTTTTTATGGTGTTTTCATTGTGTTAGTGTATGTGTGTGTGTGTGTGTGTGTGAGCGCGTGCTGTATAAATACTTTACACATTGCCTCCTTAGATAATCCTGACTGCTCTGTGCCAAGCTCCCAGAGGGTGAGCACAGGTTATCTTTTGGTGTGTATCTAGCTTACCCTGACAAGAGTGGTGGTTCCTGCTTGGACAGGGTGCCAATCAGAAACCCCATTTTTAACACAGACGTACTGTCCCCAGTATCAATATTGTGGGTACACCACGTAGTGAGTCCTGGGGTAAGAGAGAAGGGAGAGGCAAACTGCCCCAGCAACTGATGGCAGTCTCTCTGTTGTTCTAGGGTCAGGGTAGATGAGAGGCTGACACCCTCCACTGACCCATCCCTCTCCTTGGAAGAAGAGGTTCACTCTCCTACTCCACTCCATTATCTGTGACCAGGAGCATGGTTACCTTGGACCTCTCGAAGTGGGATTTGAGGTGATTGATATACAAAACCCTTAAAGGGTTTCTGGAAGTCTTGAGGTCCACCAGGTAGGTGATCACACTATTATCAGGGCTCAAAAAATCATTTAATTTTTACTAGACCTGCAGGTCTAGTAACCTACAAAATCTACTCGACCTAACTGAAATGCACTTGACCTCAGTCTGTGAAAGCAAGCAAATGTGACAAGTTAACAAGATTTAAAGGCATTTTTACTGCTCATTTACTTTGTGAGCAATAAAGATGCCTTTAAATCTTGCTCTCTTGTCACATTTCCTCTGCTTTCAGAGACAGAGGTCAAAAGTCAGTTTATTTTCCTACTCGCCAGAAAGGGAGAGTAGGACCTAAAAATAGCTCCCCCTAATTAAATCTGGGTTTGCAAATGCGAGCAGGCGAGTGGATTTTTCGAGTCCTGCTTATCCTCTTTTACCTCATAGTTCCCAGAACAGCGGTCTTGCAGGGACCTGGGCTCCACACGCCCCAGCACCCACACTTTTTGGCCAAGCTGGAACTCGATCAGAGTTGCATTCTGGTCGAACCACTGTTTCATGACCTCCAGGCTGGCTTCTAGATTCTCTATGACCTTCTTCCAGAAGCTCTTCAACTGGGTACGGAGTGCCAGCATGTAGCTGACCACATCATGGGGGCTTTTCTTGGGAGCTTGCTCTCACCCCTCCTTCACCAGGCTGAGAGGCCATCTCAGTGTGCCCGTGTAGACATTCAAAGGGGCTGAATCCAGCCCCCTTCTGCTGTACCTCCCTGTATGTGAACAACAGGCATGGCAGGAGGACGTGCCACTTCCGCCTCATGGGCTCAAATAGGCCCATGGTCATACCTTTTATGGTCTTGTTGAACCTTTCAACAAGCCCATTGCTTTGGGGATGGTAGAGTGTGGGAAACGTATAGGTTACCCCACACTCCTTTTACATGAACTTTATGCACGCAGACATGAAGTTGGTACCTCAGTCAGATACAACCTCCTTGGGGAACTCCAAATGGGTAAAGGTCCGCATCAGTGCCCTGGCCACCGCAGGTGCAGTCATTTTCCTCAGGGGTATAGGTTCTGGGTACTGGGTGGCATGGCATACCAAGACCAGGATGAACCTATTGCTAAGGGCTGTTATGGGGTCCAGAGGCCCAACATTGTTGATGCTCACCCATTCAAAGGGAGTGCCAACAACAGGTAATGGCTGCAGTGGAGTCTTGCGATTCCCTCCTGACTTGCCACTAGCCTGGCAGGTAGGGCATGACCTGTAGAACGCATCTGAGGCCATCCTCATCCGGGGCCAATAAAAGTGGGTGGCAAGCCTTTCTAAGGCCTTGTCCTGCCCTAGATGGCCTGACAGGGGAACATAATGAGCCAGCTCAGGTAGGAAGGCTCTGTAGCACTGGGGGACCCCAACACATGAGTTGCATCTGGAACCTTAGGCTCGCTATATTAGAGACCATTCTCCAAGTCGATCAGGTGATCACTAGAGATGTCGCCAGCTGCCTGGGCTTCAGCCTGCCATTGTTGGCCCACCAGAGTAGGGCACTCTATCTGCGCCTTGCAGAGCTCCTCCCTGGTGGGACCCCCTTCCTTCTGCCAGTTGGTCAGTTTAACTAGGTTCCCCAGCGCTGCAATGTCCTCCCCTGTAGGCTCCTGGGCATCGCCCTCAGACTCCTCCTGCACCTTGGGAGTTTCAGGAGTGGATTTCCCATGACCCTTGCCCTTCCTCTATTTGGCAGGCACCATGGCCATTCTTCCAGGCTCCAGGTCCTCCTTACGAGTCTCTCGAGTGGCCATGGACCATGTGGTTAAGCACACCCACTCCGGTAAGCCTAACATCGCCAGGTGTGATCTGAGCTCTGCCTCTTTCCAGATGGTGTGCTCTAGGTCATTGCCAAACAGACAATCCACAGGCATATATTGACTTACACCTACCCTCAAGGAAACTGAGACCCCCATTCAAAGCGAACCAGAGGTACTGGATAGTGACTCTCATGTTTGTCGGCTGCAGTAACATGGTGGAATGCATTAGGGACTACCTGCTCTGAGGTCACCAGATGACATCTGACAGTTGTCATGCTGGTTCCAGTGTCTCTCAGAGCTTCTACCCTCTGCCCATCGATGGTGAGCCACTCCATGTATTTCTTAGTGTTACTGGGCATGTGAGCACTTTGCACCATCTCTTTGTCATCTGGGGACACTACCCCCATACTATATGGGGCAATATCCTCCCCAAGCACGACACTAACCAACCTGAGTGTCTACCCACCAGTGGGAGCTATGCCCGCATGGGACACTTGGCATCCCCCTTATAGTGCCCAACCTGTTGACACTCATAGCACTTAGGGGGTGCTTTTCCTGAGGACTTTTTATCAGGGTACTACTTCCTTTTCTGTTCAGACGGGGAGTGGGAGGCCTGTCCATTAGAACTAATTTGGGAGCTGTTGGAAAATGGCTCTCTCTGCACGGTCACCCCCTTCCCCCTCCACTTATTGTGACCTCGTTTCTGTTGGCCTTAGAACTCTGAGCACTTTAACACTGCTAATCAGTGCTAAAGTGCATGTGCTCTCTCTTCTAAACATGGTAATATTAGCTCATACCCAATTGGCATATTTAATTTACTTATAAGTCCCTAGTAAAGTGCACTGCATGTGTACAGGGCCTGTAAAGTTAATGCTACTACAAGGCCTGCAGCACTGCTTGTGCCACCCTCTTAGGTAGCCCTCTAACCATGTCTAAGGCCTGCCAATGTGGAGCCTGTGTGTGCAGTTTACACTGCCATTTCAACCTGGCAAGATAAACATCTTGCCAGGCCCAAACCTTCCCTTTTTTATACATATAAGTCACCCCTAAGGTAGGCCCTTGATAACCCAGAGGGCAGGGTGCAATGTATTTAAGAGGCAGGGCATGTACTGTTAAGTTTCACATGTCCTGGTAGTGAAAAAATCTCAAATTCGTTTTTTACTATTGCAAGGCCCATCTCTCCCATAGGATAATATTGGGATTACGTTATTACATTTTATAAGTGTAAGTCCCAATTGTGAAGAGATAGACTTTTTAAGCTTGATGTCTCTGGAATCACAATTTAAAATCACAATTTATGGTGTCTTTGAATTTTTAATTGCAATTCTGAAAATGCCAATTTTTGAAAGTTGGCTTTTTTTTACTTTAGCCATTTGGTGCCTGCTGCCTGTCTCTGATACACGTCTAGGGAGGGTGACAGCTGGGCTTTGTGTATTCCCCTAGACAGCCAAACGCAACGGCAGCTTAGATGTGACTTGATGGACGATCCTGGCAGGATGGTAAGGAGGAGCTGGACCTAGCCTTACTTTCACCTGAATAAGCTGTGTCCTGTCCCCACAAAATGGGCTGCAAACCCTCCTGTAGTAAGTCTGGAGCCAGGGCAGGATGTTAAGACCTCTGTGCACTTCATAGACCTGTCTTTAAAGTCTCCCCCACTGGGTACGGATCAGGACCGAGGTATCACCACCACTCCATTGACGCAGCCAGGACCAAGGTACTTTTGTTCAGCGGGCCTCACTGGGTCCCTGTACCCGGCTTGTGCTCCATCGTGGTTGGCCTGAACTTTTAACTTTGTTTCGGTCCAGCACGACCAGATATCCCAAGTAAATTCTTATTGCTTCTAAGCACTATTTTAAAGTTTATTCTTTAAAAAATTAATATCTCAAGTTCAACTTATTGGATTTTTGTAGTTTTGGTCTTGTTTTATTTCTTAAATCAAGGTCTATTTTTCTAATCTGGTGTGGAATCTTTTTGTATGGTGTTTTCATTGTTTTTACACTTTGCCTCCAAGTTAAGTCTGACAGCTCTCTGTCAAGCTACCAGATGGTGAGCACAGGTTAATTTAGGGTTTGCCTGCTTCTTACCCTGACCAGGATTGTGGTTGCTGCTTGACGAGGGTGCATACCTCAGCCAACCTACCATCTAATTTCTAACAGGGGCCTTTAGAGCACTCCTTGTTGTTATGTTTGTCTCCTCACACCTTCTTCTGGTGGGGACACTGACCACCCTAGTGGTGATCGCCCAGATACCTTTTTGTGGACCCTGGTGCTGAGCCAGTGGTCAGCCTCCTTCGCAAGCTCCCTGGGGTCAGTGAGCTTACTATCAATAAGGTGTTTGTGCAGATTTTTAAAACATAGACTGAACACGTGCGCTATTGGAATCAAATTGTACAGATCCTGATAATTCTTTAACTCACTGCCCTTCACCAAACCAACCAGTGCCGTGCAAAAGGAATCAACACAATCCACCCAGGACTGCAGGGGCAGCTTTTGGCTGCCCCTGAACATCTGCCTGTAGTTTTCAGGGTTGTGGCCATATTTCCTTCATGGGGGGAAACCTCATCCTGTCTCCCTTCTCTAGGGACTATAGTGTCTCCCTCACCTCGCTAGGGATATGCTCCCAGAGGCTAGCCACCCAATCCTTCTCAGAGATCCCATGCATCTGGAAAGCCACTTCATACATTTCAAACCACTTGTCAATGTCATCCCCACAGCAAAGTCAGGCACCATGCCTTTAGGAATATAGACCCTCTTGTCTTCAGAGGGCACTGTAGGAATGTTAGCACTATCGGTGCTGGACACTGCCTGTCTGGCCTTGATGTCCAGCTCCTTCATGCTTCTCTCATGAGCTAACCGCTTCAAAGCAATTATTTCCTCCAATGCCAGTTTCTTTTCCTCCTTGGCCATTTTCTTTTCCTATATAGCCATTTTTATTCCCTCCGTTTTCAACTGGGCTATCTGCACCCTAAACTCCTTCTCTGCCTTCCTGTCTGCCAGCTCTTCTGCGGACAGGCTTCGAGAAGACACACGTCTCTCTGCTCTGGCAGTGAGTTCCAACTCGTTGGCCAAGTCATCTCCCACAGCTGACTGCTGAATCTGAGGGCTGGTATCTAGGCCCGCTGATGACTCCTCCCCATCATCCTCCCCATCCTAGTCCACTGTTGTGACTAGCAACTGGTGCGCCTCTGCCCACACCCTCAGAGCCTTTTGGAGCTCCACCTTCTTAGTGCTCCTTTTGGCAGGTAGCCCCCTCGCCCTACAAAAATCCTTGAGCTTACTGTTTAGCCCCCCAGTTGGAGCAGCTCAAATTCCATGTTTGGTGGTGAGGTCCCAGGCACAAACAGTCAGGTAGAGTAAGGATACATTTGGAAAAAGGAAAAAGACCAATCGGGGAGAATGTAAATCTTTATTTGATCTTAGAATATGTATCTGGGATTTTTAGTGTAATACAAAATTACTGTATGGCACTGCACACACACAAGTCCTTTTTCTCACCACTGATCACCAGTGTGAGAAATTGGGTTACTGGTTGAGGGGGTCAAAACCCTACTCAAGCAGCAACCACAATCTTTGTCAGGGTGGGTGAGGCACACGCACACCCCAAATTAACCTGTGCTCAACACTCTGGTAGCTTGGCACAGAGCAGTCAGGCCTATCTTATAGGTAATGTGTAAAGTATTTATGCAGCACTTCAAACAGTAATAAAGTAAAAACACAACAGAAGAAAAATCCCACACCAATTTAGAAGCATAGACTAAATGTTAAAAAATAAACCAAGACCAAAATGACAAAAATCCAATCAGTAGAACCGGAGATATGCAGGTTTAAACATTTCAGTAAAATATTGCACTAAAACAGTTCAAAGCTCTAACTGTAGATATCTGCGCACGCTGGACCCAGACTAAGTCACAAGTTCAGGCCGACCGCGATGGGGGGGGACAGTTACAGGGACCCAGTTAGGACCACTGAACAAGAGTACCTTAAATCCTGGCTGAGGAATGTTGTGGGTCCCCACGCCGAGGATGCTTTGTGCTGCCAAGGTGAATGCATTGGTTCCGAGGAGCTTTGATGTGACGTCCTGCATCATTGTCAAGGATTATGTCACTGAGGATTTGTGATGTCAAGTCCTGCGTCGAGGATGCATGGTGCAGTCAAGGCGATGTATCCGTTTCGAAGATCTGTGAGGCTGCAATGTGAGAGCCTACGTCGTAATCGACACTGCAGGCGACAAGAGATTTCCGAGATGAGGGCCTGCGTCAGTGAAGTTTCGCACAGTGGCAGTTCCGATGCGGGCTGCAAGGTCGGTACAGAGTCCTTGCGCTGAGAGAATCCTTGCAGCAGAGGGGATGCATCGGTTCTGCTCGAGTTTGCGCTGTGCAGCAAAGGAGATGCATTGGTTCTGCTTGATGCACAGATGGGCTGGCAAAGCACCTTTACTCTCACTTCCAAGGGTTCAGGGCTGGGGTGGCACCACTTGGCAGGGTAGGACTCACAGGTGGTATAGTCCAGGTGCTGGGTTCAAGGCTGTTGGAGCCTTCTGTCCCTGAGGCTCTAGTCAGGAGGCCAGCCAAAGCGCCCTTGGAGTCACTCGGGTTCAAAGATGCAGGTCCAGTCCTTCTCATCCAGGCAAGAGGGCAGCATGCAGCAGGTCAGCACAGTAAGGCAGCAGTTCTTCAGAGCAGCAGTCCAGCAGACTGACAGTCTTTCAGCAGCCTGGCTCAACCTCACTTCTGCACCCGACATCGCCGTCGCAATACCTGAAGGATACAAGATCACCCACCGCTACCGCATCAACAAGCCTGGCGGAGGGATTGACATCATACACAAGGAATCCTTCCAGAAATGCACCACCACAAATGACGAAATCATCCCAGCCATGGAACACCTCCACTTACGAATCCAAACAGACAGCAAAACCACCATCAGGGGCACCCTTGCTACCATCCTCCAGGACCACTTCCAGCGTTCTCCAACTTCATCGACAACTTCATCGCACCCTTGGCCATAGACTCCAACTACTACATTTTATTCATCAACTTCCATCTACACGACCACAATGACATCAACACTACCAACTTCCTCACCAGCATGAACAACATTGGACTCACCCAACTCGTCCATGACCCCCACACCACACACCACAGGCTAGACCCCATCTTCACCTCCAGTGACTGCATCAGGTACAGCCACACCATGGACCTCACCTGGACTGACCACTCCATTGTCCACTTCAACATCACCAGCTAATGGAGCTCTGCCCTACGCCCCCCACCACAGCTGAAGCAAAGTCTTAAAAGACATATCGACCAATGTCCTCTAAACCACCCACTCCATCTCCTCCAACAATCTAGACCAGAACGTCAGAAACTTCAACAACTGGATCACCAACTGCACCAACAGCGTCACTTTCTTTGGAAACAACACTCACAGTAGGTCCACCAAGCAGGCTAGCTGGTACACCGAAGACCTCAGAACCACTAAACGACATTGTAAACAACTAGAAAGGAGATGGTGCACCAGTAAGAACATGACCGACAAGACCGCCTTCAAAACAGCCCTCAACCTTTACCACGTACAGTTGAGAGAATCAAAGAAAAAGGCCTTAGCCTCCCGCATAGATTCAAGTGCCAATAACAGTCAAGCACTTTTCAACATTGTCAACAAATTCTCCAACCCCTTAGCTGCAACAAGCAACATTACCTGATGTCAGGAACTCTGTGACCACCTTGAAAACTTCTTCCACAACAAGATCGCCCACATCTACAGAAATTTTACACCCCAGCCCAAGGCCACTGACTTCTTTAAGCAACACAACAACCCAGCTACCATCATAAGACTAACCGAATGGATCCAGCTCGCCCCACAGGGCATTGCCTCCATCATGAACTGGGTCCACTCATGGGCCCCAACCGACCCATGAACTCACCACATCTTCAATCCAGGTGAAGCCAGATTCAGCCATGTACTCACCATCTTGTTCGCCTCCTGAATTGCAACGGCCACCTTCCCCGAGGACTGGAAACATGCAGAAGTCAACACCCTACTAGAGAAACCATCGGCAGGCCCGGGCAAACTCAGCAACTACCGACCTATCTTCCTGCTCCCGTTCTTGGCCAAAGTATTAGAAAAAGCCATCAACCAACACCTCCCCCTACATCTGGAACAGAACTTTCCACTAGACTCCTCCCAATCCGAATTCCGCCCCAATCACAGCACTGAGACAGTCCTCATCGCGGCTACCGATGACATCCGAGCCCTACTCAACCAAGTAGATACTGCAGCTCTGATCCTCCTAGACCTCTTGGCAGCCTTGCATACGGTCTCCCACCACAAACTCATCAGAAGGCTGCACCACATAGACATCCCAGGAGCCGCTCTCAGTTGGATAGCCTCTTTCCTCACTGGAAGAATGCAAAAAGTCTGCCTTTCCCCCTTCACCGCCGAAAGCAAGGAAATCATCTGTTGAGTACCCCAAGGATCCTTGCTTAGCCCCGCCCCCTTCAACACTGATATGACACATCTGGCCAGCATCGCCAAAGCCCACGGGCTCAACATCATATCCTACGTCGACGACACACAACTCATCCTCTCCCTCTCCGAAGACATCACAACTGCATGACAGACGTCCCCAACTGGATGAAGGATAACTGCCTGACTCTCAACATGGACAAGATAGAGGTACTGATTCTCAGAAACAAAGCTCTCCATGGGACGCATCTTGGTGGCCACCAGAACTCAGACCTACTCCTACCTACCCCCACTGACCACGCTAGGAACCTAGGCATCAATCTGGACAACAAGCTATCCATGACGACTCAGGTCAAATCCGTCTCCACCTCCTGCTTCTTTATCCTCTGCATGCTTCGTAAGATATTCAAGTGACTACCCCAGATTTCAAGCTGCACCACCACCCAGGCCCTCATCTCCAGCCGACTGGACAATGGCAACACTCTCTATGCAGGGATTGCAGCTCACCTTTTCCCACAACAATAGACCATACAGAACACCGCAGCCAGACTTGTCCTGGATCTCGCTAGACGAACCCACATCACCCTTACCTCAGGGAACTCCACTTGCACCCTGTACAGAAAAATGCCAGTTCAAGCTCCCGACCCATGCATACAAGGCCCTACACAACTGCGGGCCCGCCTACTTGCGCCATCGCCTGATCTTTCATTAGCCCACTAGACTCCTCCACTCCCCCTTCACTAACGCTCACCCTTTCTTCTAACTAGCAGTGAAGATATGGACCGAGCTACCCTTTCATTTACGGACCTGCATATCACTTCCAGTGTTACAAAAGTCCCTAAAGACCTGGCTATTCGGCTAATCAATAGACCCTGCCAGCGCATGGAAACTCTCACGGGTGACAAGTAGCTCTCTACAAATCTACTGATTGACTGATTGAGCAGCACAGCAATCTTTCTTCTTGGCACAGTATCCACAGGTCCAGAAGTGTACTGAAGATTTAGTGTCTGGGGTCGAATATTTATACCTTGACCTTCCTTTGAAGTGGGAGAAGCTTCTAGAGGTTTCCCTTCGAAGTCCACAGGCATCCTGCCTTCCCTGTCCTGGCTCCAGGCTAACTACAGGGGGTATGAGTCTCTTTGTGTGGAGGCAGGACACAGCCTATTCAAGTGTATGCAGATGGCCTTTCCGGGTGCACTTAAGCTCTTTATTTTGTGTGGCTGTCTAGGAGGAATACACAAGGCCCAACTGTCAGCTACTCTTAGTGATGTGCCCCAGAGGCAGTCTTCAGACACTAAATAGCTAAGGCAGGAAAATGCCAACTTTCTAAAAGTGGCATTTACAAATATTTTATTTAAAATCCAACTTCACCATGAGAGATGATATTTTCATTACATCTCCAAGGACACCAAACATGAAATGGTTACCTGCTCCCATTTGGAAATGATCACTTATTAGATGTAATAAAGTAACTCAAAGGTTACCCTATGGGAGACATAGGCCTTGCAGTAGTGAAAACTAATTTGAGAGTTTTTCACTACCAAGAAGTGTAACACTTTAAAGTACTTGTCCACTTTTCACTGCCCAGTACCTACCCTAGTGGTGATTATATGTATTAAAAAGGAAGGTTTGGGACTGGCAAAAGATTTAGTTTGCCAGGTCTAAATGACAATTTAAAACTACACACACAGGCTGCAATAGCAGGCCTGAGACATGTTTAAAGTGCTACTTAAGTGTGTAGCACAATCAGTACTGCAGGCCCACTAGTAGCATTAAATTTACAGATGCTGGGCACAGGTAGAGCCACTTTACTAGGGGCTTACAAGTAAATTAAATGTGCCTATGGTGTATTAGTCAATCTTACCACGTAAGGGTCAGACTGATTTGCATATGGCCATGTCTGAACTGGGGTGGTGGAGTGAGCTAAAGAATGATGATGGATTAAACCCAGATCAGTTGACTGGGGGTGAGTGTTTGATTGGCTCAAACGTTCCGTCCATCATCCCCTTTTGTATCGCTTTGTTCGCCCTAAGTTGGCGGGGGTATGCCCAGACGTGGGTCCCTTGCTCACTTTGCCACTGGATTCAAGCAAGCCTGGCTGATGACGGCTGGAATGCCAGAAACCGGTCCTAGGATGCTTGTTTCCGGTCCAGGGAAGACATGGCTTGGCAGTTCGGGCTGGACTGTTCCCATGAGGCACAGGGTCAGACTGATTTGCATATGGCCATGTCTGAACTGGGGTGGTGGAGTGAGCTAAAGAATGATGATGGATTAAACCCAGATCAGTTGACTGGGGGTGAGTGTTTGATTGGCTCAAACGTTCCGTCCATCATCCCCTTTTGTATCGCTTTGTTCGCCCTAAGTTGGCGGGGGTATGCCCAGACGTGGGTCCCTTGCACACTTTGCCACTGGATTCAAGCAAGCCTGGCTGATGACGGCTGGAATGCCAGAAACCGGTCCTAGGATGCTTGTTTCCGGTCCAGGGAAGACATGGCTTGGCAGTTCGGGCTGGACTGTTCCCATGAGGCACAGGGTCAGACTGATTTGCATATGGCCATGTCTGAACTGGGGTGGTGGAGTGAGCTAAAGAATGATGATGGATTAAACCCAGATCAGTTGACTGGGGGTGAGTGTTTGATTGGCTCAAACGTTCCGTCCATCATCCCCTTTTGTATAACTTTCTAAAAGTGGCATTTACAAATATTTTATTTAAAATCCAACTTCACCATGAGAGATGATATTTTCATTACATCTCCAAGGACACCAAACATGAAATGGTTACCTGCTCCCATTTGGAAATGATCACTTATTAGATGTAATAAAGTAACTCAAAGGTTACCCTATGGGAGACATAGGCCTTGCAGTAGTGAAAACTAATTTGAGAGTTTTTCACTACCAAGAAGTGTAACACTTTAAAGTACTTGTCCACTTTTCACTGCCCAGTACCTACCCTAGTGGTGATTATATGTATTAAAAGGAAGGTTTGGGCCTGGCAAAAGATTTAGTTTGCCAGGTCTAAATGACAATTTAAAACTACACACACAGGCTGCAATAGCAGGCCTGAGACATGTTTAAAGTGCTACTTAAGTGTGTAGCACAATCAGTACTGCAGGCCCACTAGTAGCATTAAATTTACAGACGCTGGGCACAGGTAGAGCCACTTTACTAGGGGCTTACAAGTAAATTAAATGTGCCTATGGGGTATTAGTCAATCTTACCACGTTTTAAGGAGAGAGCAGAAGCACTTTAGTACTGATTAGCAGTGGTAAATTGCGCAGAGTCCTAAGGCCATCAAAAAGGATATCAGCAAAACAGCAGCTGCCTACCCAGGTGGGTATGACATTAACTTAAGATCAGTTAGACTACTGACTTTGGGTACCACTAAGCTGCTGTGTCACCGAGTTAGGAAAACGTAAGATGGTCCTTCATCAGTGCTAGGTTGTTGAGAAGCTCAAGTTGGCTATAATCTGCTGCTAATGAACTCCGCATTTTATTGATTTAAATGGAATTGGTGGTTTTAAACAACTGTTGTGTTGGAATGTCTTCTTTTTATTAGAAACAATGGGAAACATATGTTTTTCATATAAAATTATTATTGACCAGTCTCATGGCTCTTACCCTGCTTTCCTGGTTCCACACCCCAAATCCTTTCTAGTCCAAGTTTTTCATTGGCCTTTCTGATTGTGGGAGGGTAGATTGTAAATGCTGCCATTGCATGTTGGGCATTAGTATCTTTGTTAAAACCCACTCAAAGTTGATTAAACTACAGACTTGCCAATTTAGAAGATCAGGAAAGGGCTAAGCTGGCAATGCCAAGTTTCAGGCACGTACATCTCAAAAAGACCGGCATTGGCAAACCAACTGATCCAGTTATAATGTGCTAACACATGCGAACAAAGGCATGCAAAAATGCAGTTGGCATAGCCAACAGATCAGACTTATAACTTAAGTGCCTCTTCTCTTCATGTATTGTGGATGACAGTGTGAATGAATAAAAGAATGAGTCAAATGGTGTATGTGTAGATGAGTGACAGGGTACATTGATGATGAGTAATATAGCAGATGGAAATTTGATGAGGGAGTGCACGGATGAAAGCATTAAGTTTTAGGTTTCGCCTGCATATCGCTTGTGTTGTGATTGCGAAATCTCTTGTATTTAAAAAAATAAATCTTGAAAGGTACTTAGAGCCCGCCCATTATTTACCTTTACTTACCATTGGCTGGCTCCCACGCCACTTTACTTAACCATTGGCTGGCTCCCACATCACTTTACTTTACCATTGACTGGCTCCCATGTCACTTTAGTTACCATTGGATGGCTCTCACGTGGGTCTTGTTTGCTTCCTATTGTTCAGTGCCTCCTCCTCGCCTTCGTTATCCTCCTGGGCTTCGGATTTTTGCCCTGCTATGGATCCTGGACCAAGTACTGCTTCCGGTCGCCAGTGTCCTTCCATTGCAGGCACTTTTTAGGTCGAACCTGGGCAGCGCTTGCGCTGCTCTGCGAGGCATGCTGTATTCAGGTATGGACTTCAAGTTCTGCCCACTCTCCACCCATCTTTTCAATTGGCTCCTGCTACTGTCCTTTCTAAATGGTTGCTTCTGATTTGTTAACAGGCTTGTTAGTCCCTCCTTAGTACCGCCTTGTCTGCATTTGTAACCACCCATGAGGACTGGACTTTTTACTTGTGTTGTTACACGGGCTGCTTTATCTAGGCTGTGAGCAATATTTTCTTTAATGATTTTCTCCTAAGCTCTGTTGTCTTGCCTCATTTGGTGTGCATTCAAAGACTGAGGTCTGTTTTTCCCCCCTGTTTCTTGAAGTTGCTTTTCCAGGAGTACATTTCAACAGGATACGTTGTGTTAGATCGTTTTCCTCAATCTCCACGGAGGTTAATCTCAAAACGAGTGCCTCTCTTCAGAAAATTAATCAGTGATTACTCAGGCCTGAGCGATTTTTTAACACCTCTGACTCCTCTATCCTTCCTGCAAATGAAGTACCAGCATTCCACAGTGACAAGAATAGAGGGCAAAGCACAGAGCAAGCTGCAGCATTTTACAGCACAACACACAGCCCGAGGGTCAGCGACAGAGACATGTATTTGGGGCATTATGAAAAACCGAACTGTCAAGAAAAAAACAGGACCAAGCAGCCTCCGAGCTGGTGGGAAACATTTGCAGCAAGGTCACGTGATGTGTGCTGTAATGTTGTGTCATTCGGGACATACTGGCACATGCATCAACCGAAATACTGGTCGCAAACGGGCAAATTCTCAGAATTTGCCCCTTTGCGACCAGTATTTTTGCATTTGGGATGCATCATCCCAAATGCAGAAATCGCAATTTAAGGAATCGCAAAATTGCTATTCCTTAAATTGCAATTGCATTTAAGGAATCACAAATTGAGATTCCTTAAATGCAATGCATTAAAGTTAAAAAAATTAGCGATTTCGCTAATAGGGGAGCAAATTACCATGAAGTTAAACTGCATGGTAATTTGCAAAACTTTGAAAAATGCACTAAAGTTCATTTTTCAAACTTCCATTTACACACACACATGCCCTTGGGGCATGTGTGTGCAAGATGTACTCATATGCAGATTTCAGGGTGCAACAGGGTGTCCTTTTGACACCCTGGCACCCTTAAAATAACTCCCGCTATTAGCCATTCTTTAATAGCGAATCGCTAATAGTGAATATCTTCCCATTCATTCCTATGGGCCTCATGGCCCATAGGAATGAATGGGTAGGTATTCCTTAATTGCGACTCGCAATTTGCGAGTAGCAATTAAGGAATGTTTAGGAATCGCTATTTATTGAGCGATTTCTACATGCATAGGCAATTGCGATTCCTTAATAGCGATTCCTTAATAATAGCTATTAAGGAATCGCAATTGCCTAGCTTGATGCATGTGCCCCATATTTCCTAGAAGTGCTGTGGCCAAGAAATCTAAATTTGAATCCAATCCAATTCTTAACATCCTGAAGGTCATCCATGCATAAAGGGAAGTATGTGCAGGCATCTATTCCCGCCTATTCTACCGCTCACCTGCGACATAACAAAATACAGATGACTAAAGACTGTATAGTTTGATTTAATCGCTGAATACTACAGGACAGAGAGACAAACGCTTTATTATTTAAAACAAATACTATTGAAATTGACGCATGAGCTCATATACGAGCAATTACAACACGTCTGCCACATGCTGTTGATTCTCAGCCCACTCCACTTTCCGCCATTTCTCCAATATTGCTCTGAGCTCTGAACATGGCAGCTCTCTGAGACTATGGCATGCGCCAATGAACTCTCTTTTCCCAGCCCACGTTCACTCGTTCTATCCACTAAAGCAGCTACGTGTCAACCCTGAGCTTCAGCCTTCAGTTCCATCCACAGCAGCAGGAAGCATTGTTCCCAGTCCTGAGACTGGTGGTGGGCCTTTGTAACCGCAGAGGGATTTGGTCTAGGACTGCAGATGTTAGTACGCTAGGTGTGTAACACAGGGCCAAACCCACCATTGCCACCATCACCACATGGAAGGCTAAGATACAGCAAACGAATAGGACCCGTAACACAAACTGCAAGTCATCTTACAAATGCGAGTCAAATGAGCAGCACTGATAGTCTGTGGGATTGAACAAGTGGCCTGCCTACAAATTACCTTAAGCACACCTGATCTGATGCAGTGGAATAGTTGCAAGAGAACCCCTTGAGGCAGAAGCACATGGAAATGGCATGTTCTTTGCAGCAGGCATGTTAATCCTCTGCGTTACTTTAGCATGAGTAGAAACAGCCACTCGATAAAATTTAGATCTGTCTCCAGCAGGAACATTAATTGCCAAAGTTACCTTTACATTTTTATTGTTGCATGAAAACTTCTGGACACACAAGGACATGTTCTTTGCAGCAGGCATCCTAATCCTCTGCGCTACTTTAGCATGAGTGGAAACAGCCACTACATAAAACTCTGATCTCTCTCCAGCATGAACATTAATCGCCCAAGTTACCTTTACATTTTTATTGTTGCCTGAAAACCTCTGGACACACAAGGACATGTTCTTTGCAGCAGGCATCTTATCCTCTGCGCTATTTTAGCCTGAGTGGAAACAGCCACTAGATAAATCTCCATCTCTATCCAGCAGGAACATTAATTGCCAAAGTTACCTTTGAATTTTTGTTGTTGCCTGAAAATGTCTGGACACACAGGGAGATGTTCTTTGCAGCAGACAGGGGCGGCTCCTCCACGTGGGCATCGGAGCGTCACCCCACTGCTTTCTTGCAGTGCGAGAAGCAGAAACGTAAAATGGTATACATACCATTTTATGTTTCTGCTTCTTGCACTGCGAGAAAGCAGAAGAAGGGTATGCCTGGTTGGGGTCGGGCGGGTTGGCTGGTAGGAGAGGAGTGGCTAGCCCAATGTTAAGGATGCGGACTGTTTGGTTGGCCCCAGGGCCGACCAAACCAGTCCTAGCACTCTCCGTTTTCTTCATGTAGGCTGCTGTGCAGCCTGCATGAAGAAAACGGCCTCCCCATAGACGCCTGTAAGGACGGTGTCCTAGCCAATCACAACGCTGCCATGTCAGCGTTGTGATTGGCTTAGGGGAAGAGAGCGAGGCTGCCTGCTTCTGCTTCCTGTGAGCAGAGAGCAGGAGACGCGACGCGGGAGTCCGGGACTGGAGGCGAAGGTAAGTTTTTTTTTTTTTTTTTAAATTAACCCCCCCCCCCCCCTCGCTACCCCCCAACCGCGATTCATGCCGGACGCGACTGGCAGCAAACATCTTAATTCTCTGCACTACTTTAGCATGAGTGGAAACAGCCACTAGATAAAACTCTGATCTCACTCCAGCAGGAACATTAATCGCCAAAGTTACCTTTACATTTGGTCCTGTCCCCCCAACTAATCTCTCAAATTAAAATTAGTTTGTTCTGCTCGCTGGGCCGGGACTCTTAAGAGCTCAACCCAGGGACCCTCAGCGCAAGCAGCATCCAAGGAAATTGGCAACTTGCACAGCGCCGCTTCCTAGCAACGTGTAAGTCACCGATGGTTTATATTTTAGTAATTACAACAACCTGTTAACATGCCTATCTGCCACAATCCTTTAAGAAATTCTTGGTACAGTAATTTCTTGCGAGCCAACAAAGGGGCAGTCAACTATCTCCAGACAGCTCATCCCAGCCCACGCCATTCGTGTTACTCTCCACTTGCCATGTATTTGCAATGCAGTAGGTCTCGTATTAGTGAAAGTATGAGCCATTGGCATTGCAAATGATAATGTTTGTTAGATTTATTTATTTTTCAAAGAAAAAACACAGCAGTGGCATAAGTAATGTGAATTTTCTTTTTTACTTATGCTACTGCTGGGATAATTCTAACACCAATAGCTCTAACTTTCACTAATGCGAGACCTATTGCATTGCAAATGCTTGTTTTTTTTTTACTTTTTAGGTCTTCTCCTTCATCCTGCCCTTCTTCTCCCACTCTTAGTTATTTTTTTTAAAACCCGCCTCACCCCCTCCATGTGGGCAAAGGTCTATCCCCACTCAGTCTGCACTAACAGAATTCTGCTTTGTATTTTGCTCCCTAATGCGATTGTGCAGTTTACTACACTCTGGCACAAGATTGCAGTGTCTTTTCCCCGGGGCACTTTTGCAGTAAGATTCTTCTATATGCGTTCGTGCACATGCAGGGGTGACTTTAGGGTAGTGCAACTGGTGTGGCCGCACTGGGAGCTGACCTGGGGAGGGTCACTGTGTTTAGCAATAACGTACAATTTAAAAACGCCTGCAGCAGAGTTCCTTGTGTAGACAGTTTTCAGGCAGCATTAAAAATGTCAAGATAATTCTTGTGATTAATGTTCCTGCTAGAGAGGGAGATCATAGTTTTGTCTAGTGGCTGTTCTGACTCGCCAAAAAGTAGCGAAGAGGGTTAATATGCCTGCTGCAAAGTACGCATACCATGCACATTACAGATCTGTATTTTGTGTGTATAGCTAAATAGATTACTGCTTTTGTCACTGAGATCCTTTTGTTACCGCAGTTCATAATATACAACCATAATTAGAATAGTGACTGTTAAGAACTGTCATCAAAGAGCTGCATGCGAACTGCATAAAATAGGTTAGGACCTTATCTTTTTTCCCCCCAGTCTTTCATTATCTATTCCTAATGTTGCTGAAAAGGTTTGTTTGGCTAGATATAGATTGAAAACAAATGAAATGTATGTGAGAGAGGGGCTATGAAGAGATGAGGGACACTTTTGTCCGGTGATCTTGAGGGAATCCGAGGAGGTCATGGGGGGGGCGCTAAAAAGGGCTGTCACACCGGGCGCCAACAGCTCTAAAGCCGGCCCTGTGCACATGTGCAATTATTACTCATCTGTTGCTCTATTTTGTAATAGCTGCAACTCCTTTTGTTGCTATTCTGTATTCATTCGGATGATTCCCACTGCAATTCTTTACCTAAATGCATGCCATTGCGATAGGCTAACACTCGTATACAGTGAATGCGCTTCTGTAGTTATTCTGTTTCTAATTCACCTTTTGAAAACGTCTGTGAAGATCATCCCACAAAGTTCTCTGTCAGATCGTGTGCTACTCTCTTGAAGTGCGTCACACCACTTTGTGAATTACTCTCTTGTGGGCTCCTTCCCGGCTGTCACTTAAGCATTAGTTCTCCCTCTCACTTATAAAGGAACGCATGCAGCATGCCAGGAGTCTCCTGTTTGGCAGAAACTGCCAATGGGTGTGTAATAACATACAGTGTTATCTCCTCTCTTGACCACGCTTCACTGCACCTGCTGCACCAAGGAAAGCTACTCACCTGAACGTACGTGTTGGAATGCACAGCTTAATTTTTGTTGAAAACAATTCAAAACTGCATGTTGCGTGTTTTAGTCTATGTAGGTAGAAATGAGACTTTTTCCAGGCTCTGATACTACCAGGGCCGGACTGGCTACCGGGCGTTTTGGTGTGCTGCCAAGCTGGGGGCTGATTTCACTGCGGTGGGGGCTGATTTCGTTGATGGGGACCTGCGTGTGCTTCTAAATAAACAAAGCAAAACAAATGTTTTTAAGCACACGCAGGTCCCCATCAACGAAATCAGCCCCCAGCTTGCCAGCACACCAAAATGCCCGGTAGCCAGTCCGGCCCTGGATACTACGCTTCTAATATGAAATGTCTGCTCCGTTGGAACGGAAAGCCAGCTTTCGTGGCACCTTGGCGTAACAGCATCAGCCACACAGGTCCTGCGATGGCACTGGAGCTCTTTTTAGGCCCTCCCTCATGTCCCAACCCCCCTCGCTGTTATTTTTACACGTTGCACTCCATCACGGGCTGCTGTGCAACATAGCTTAAAGTTAAAATAAAAGCGTTATGACAGGCTGAGTGCGGGCCACGTCATACTGCTTTTATTTATTTTTTCTTTAAGCCATGTTACATAGCAGCTCGCATTGCTGTGCAACATGTAAAAAGCATTGACAAAGCCAAGAGATTTTACACAGTGAAACATATTGGCTTTGCCAATGCTGGTTTCAACTAGTGACTCATTCTTGCATTCACTCACTAGCCCACCTACAATACCGTGATCACACAAATTCACCTATCGATGAAGAGACTCTTTCAGTCATAAACTAGACCAACTGGCTTTGCCCATATCCGTTTTTATATTGCACATGCATTTTAACATAGACATTTGATTGCTAAATAAAGTAAATGCAAAAAAAATCCATACAAGTCAGTAATATTAGGACAATAAAGTGATATGATTGTTATTAGGGTTACAATTAGTATGAGGGTGATATGGATCAGTTTAAGAGTCACGGTTGAGATTAGGATTGTGTTTAGGTTACGGATAGAAATGAGACGTCGTGGCCAAGGCATGGGTACTCTTGGTGTAGCCTGTGTAACGGTAATCGTTATAGACAAGGTTAGGATTACAAATTGAGTTAAAATAGGTCACAACAAAGGAAGGGCAGTTGGTTAATTGAAAAATGTGTTTAGTTCTTTAACGAAAAATGAAGATTTCTTTTTAAATAAAATATTCACTTCACGGTAAAAGAAGAGTAAAATAGGACTTCTGCAAAGACATGGTTTGTAATGAAAACATGCATTTGCAATGCAATGGGTCTCGCATTTACGAGAGTTTGACCTATTGGCATTGTAAATGACAATGCCGTTAATTTATGTGTTGTTTTTAAACAGATAAAAGGCATTGTCATTTACAATCCAATAACCTAAACTCTCGCAAATGCGAGACCTATTGCATTGCAATACGTTCGGCGCCCGTGCTATAACATTTTTAAAAAGGTGTTAGGAGAGAGCGTGTCCTGCCTGCAACAGCCGGCAGGACAAAGCTATTTGAGAAAATATTGCTCAGAGGCTGTAATTAAAGCCTACCGAGTAACAACACACGTAACGGGGTGTCGCCATGGTGTAGTGTCGCAATCAGTACATAGACGACACTGGTTAGGTATTCAGTGGGAGCTTTATTCAGTCAGCGTCCTCACTCGTACATCTCCTGCTTCTTTCTCCCCTTTGACTCCTCCCCGTTCCAATCCCCTCCCACTTCTAGATCCCCTGTGCCGGTCCTAGTGCCCGGCCCAGCTACAACATTAAATCTCCCCCCTTCTTAAACAACTTGAAACACTTCAGATGTGTCCGTGCATGTCAGAGTAAACAATAAAAGAAAACAACATAGTTACAGTTCTTCAATGAGGCGAACGGGTCTTCGATGAATTCGCTGCGGCCGGTGGGCTACATCCTGAGTCACCTGCTCCTCTTCACCAGGAGAAGTGGAAGTCCGATGATCACTTGCTAACTCAGGTGCGTCCCCTTTCAAAGCATTGTTCGGCACGGTCAGTGCTTCTCGGACAGTGGGCGTGCATTTCTGGAAGTGCGCCACATTCCTAGTAATCCTCTTGTCCTCTGACGCGGCCGTGATCATGGTCCCTTTTTGTTTTGTTACTAACAGTGGGCAAGGATGGTATCGACAGTCTGCTTTTCTCTGTTGTTCTTGCCGCACCAGCACCCAGTCCCCTTCCTGGATGGATGACTGCGCAGCTTTTCTCCGACTGTCGGCGTATTCTTTCATTTTCTCCTTTTTCAGTCTGTCTCGTGCTACTAATTCTTCGTGATCAGAGTCTTGATGAATACCACTAGCCATGTCTTCCCAGGCCGGTATTCTAGTGCGCACTGTGCGACCCAACATTAAGGTGGCAGGACATCTACCTGTAGTGGTATGGGGTGTGGTTCGATAGGCTCGTAACACCTCATTTAAAGCCACTTGAACATCACACTTTGAAAGTTCTGCTTGCTGGAAGTTTTTTTTTAGAGTGGCCATAAATCTTTCTACCATCCCATTGGCCTGTGGCCACAGGGGGGTGATCTTCCTGTGTCTGAAATTCAAGTGGTTGGCAAAAGCGGCAAAGTCTTGCCCACTGAACGGTGGGTCATTGTCTGTTTTCACTACCTTCGGTGTGCCCCATGCTGCAAAAACCTCATCCAACACAGGTATAGTGGTGGCAGCTTTGGTTGACGCTATGAGGTGTGCAATTGGGAAACGTGAGTACTCGTCCATTATGACCAGGATATACTTGCCAGATTGCAACGGGCCAAAGAAATCTACCGCAACATGTTGCCAGACGCCGTCCGGCAATTCCTGACATTTGTAGAGGCGCAGGTGGATCCTCTCGACTTACTAGCTGACACTGCGGGCAGTCTTTCAGGGTGAGTTCAACCATCTGATCGAGTGCAGGGAACCAGACTCGCTCCCGCAGCGCTCTCTTCGTGGCTACGATACCCTTGTGCCCTTCATGCGCTAGGTTGATGACTCCTTGGCGCAGCTGTTTCGGAATGATGATCCGTTTGTCTCGTAGTAGAAGACCATTGGAGGTGATGGACAGTTCATCCTTCACATGTCTAAAGGAGGACAGTTCCTGACTGTCGACCTGTTCATCTTGTCCGGATTCTTCTAGGTGTCTCCAGCTATTTGTCTGGATGCGCTGTTTCACATTTTGTAAGGTGACATCCTCATTGGTGGCGTCCAAGATGGCCTCCAGAGGGACTGCAGGTGGTTTGGCTTGGGCCACTACAAAATGAATGTACTCCTCCGCTAGTGATGGATTTGACCTGGACGTTGCTTTAGGATGCCTCGACATATAGTCAGCTGGATTTGCAGCTTTTCCAGGTTTGTGGACGGTAGTATATGTATACTCTTGAAGGCGGATGCCCCACTGCTCTATTCTGGGTGGCATTTTGGCTCGGGGATTTCCAAAAATAGTTAACAGTGCCTGGTGGTCTGTGATAAGCGTGAAGTGTTTTCCATAAATGAAGATGTGGAAATGTTCGCAGGCCCAGACTACCGCCAAGCTTTCCTTTTCAGGCTGAGAGTACGCTCTCTCTGTGTCCGTGAGGCTCCGACTTGCATATGCTACGATGTATCGTTGATCACCCTCCCTGTCATATTGAGCTAATATGGCTCCAAGTCCCACGGGACTCGCATCCACAGTGATTTCAGTTTTTCGCCGAGGATTGAAATAAGCGAGGTTGTTGGCTTACTCAACGGAAGCTTTGATCTCGTGGAAGGCTTGATCACATCTCGTGGTCCATTGGAATGGGTGGCCTTGTTTGGTCAGCTTTCTCAGCGGATAACTGATGGTGGCGTAATCCTTGATATAACGTGCACAGTAGCTTGCCATGCCTAGAAACGAACGCACATCCCCAGCGTCTCTGGGAGTATCGTTTAAGGCTGCGATCTTTTCCGGATCCGGTCTCATACCTGCACCTGAAAAAATGTGTCCAAAGAACTTTAATGTAGATGTGTGGAATTCGCATTTGTCTTTATTTAATGTGAGGTTGGCATCCAGGAGGGGATGACAAACTCGGTCCAGCACCTTGTCGTGTTCTTGCATCGTTGCTCCATATACGAGAATGTCATCACTGTAGTTTAGAGCGCTGGGAATATGATGGATTACTTTCCTGATGGCCTCTTGAAAGATCTCAGCGGCAGATGAGACGCCAAAGCTGAGCCTTTTGTATTTGAACAAGCCTTGGTGAGTCGAGAACGTGGTGATATATCTCGATTTTTCATGAAGTTCCAGCTGGTGATAACCCTTGTTGAGGTCTAGTTTGGAGAATATTTGCGCCCCATTGAGGGACGCTATCATGTCGCTGATGTGAGGTCCCGGGTGTGTCTCTCTTTCAATGGTGGTGTTGGGTGCTCTCATATCCACGCAGAGACGCACTTTGCCAGGCGAGCCCTTTTTCGGTACTACGACCCCTGGAGAGACCCAAGGAGTGGGTCCTGATCTCTCAATGATGTCAGCCCGAAGAAGATCCTGCAGTTCCTCTTCCACGGACTGTTGAAGGTGAAATGGAATTTTCCTGTGATGTTGTGCTATGGGTGTCACCCGTTAATGAACAGCCACAGTTTAAAGTGGGCAATGTACAAGCCAATGAAAAATATGGGCGGAGAGTGGGAAGAGCTTCAAATCCCTACTTGAATACATCATGCCTCAGAGAGCAGCGCATGCGTTGCCCAGGCTCGACCTGAACACTGCAGTGAAACTGAATTTCAGTGAAAGGTGCTGTGACTAAATGACCTAGGCCATTTCTACATGTTGTGCCCGCTGGACATGTTCAAATTGTTTTTACCAGCTCTAGCTTTGTTTTCAAGCAGTGTGCGTGATTATCTGACAGACACATTGATTTAATTTGTAAATAGACATTTTGTCAGCGTGTTTGTCAATTGAAATTTATAGAGAAGGGACACTGATTAATTACTATGGATCACAAAACTTTCTCTACTGTATGGTTGTTTTGGCTCTGGAGGACCATAAACATTATGGCTTTACACAACTCTTACAAAAATAGGGTTGCAGCTTTAAAGTGCAGTAAAACCGATATCACTGTCTTTTAAATTGTAGCCCTGCTGTCGATCTCCTAATGAGAGCAGATTGAGATGGAATGAAGTCATTGCAGGTGTCTCTGCAGCTCAGGCTGCTCAGTTATTTAACAAAAATGTAACAGATGCACAACACAATTATTTCATCAACTTCACATTTAATTTTCTGCATTTAGAGCGATATTCAGGCAATAAATTTCAGGGGAAACTAAGTTAGGAGAAATTGATTTATGTATTTGCTATGCAGCGGTTCTTTAGTGTACTTTAGGGATGTTAGGTCAGTGGAATAACATGCTTGTTAATGTGAAAAAGATTTATTGTCTTATGAAATATGTTGTAAATGTCAGTAACTTGCCATGAGGACATCTTCTTCATGATAAAATGCCATTCCAATCCCAGTAGCTTTCCAGATATGCATTAGATGTGCAGCAACATATAGGAGTTTTGCGTGAGCAGTCTAGTGAATGGTGGAAGCAGGGGACTAGTTTGCAAGAGTTCCAGGATGCTATGTTAAATAGCGTAGGTCCTGCTTAACATCTTATTTCATGGGAACTGTGGGCTGTCTCATTTGAAAGGGCACAGCTTTTGTTTCTAGAGTTTGCCGAGCCATATTTATTGGTACGCCCTGTGGAGAAGCATGAACAGCTGCTGCAGAGGTTGAAGGCGCTTGAGCTTATATCCGAATTTCTTTCTTTGCTCTTTATCTTGCAGCTACTCAAATGAGAAACATACTAATTCAGTATAGATCCTGCCTTTTGTTTAGGATGGAATAAACACTAAGAATTCCAAAATGAATTATCCTATCACATTTCTTCAAGAGTGTTCATGTCACAGTAGTTGGGTTGATTATTGATCTCTAGTTTCACCACTAATCCTTCATTGGTTCCGGAGTAGCGTGCTACTCACCAAAAAAGCGCTTGACGCCTCGTCAGGGGTAGTAAGCGCTATATAAATTCAATTACAATAAAAATACAATACAGTACCTTGTTCCCACCTGTTGGCCTTGGCTCTGGAAGACATTGCCCATTATTGTACCATTTGTCCAATTTGCATTATTTAGATGGCTCAGAAAATTTAGCTATTTTTCTGCAATTTGTAAATCTTTGGTAAACTCTCCACTAAGGTTTTTACAGCCACCTATGCCACCTAAAACACGCTCTAGAATACCCATCAAGGTTAGCACTCTATAGGAACAAATGTGTTCAAAAACAAAAGTATGTCTCCCAAATAAAACTCATGTGATTAACATAGTACGTAGTGTTGAGGCTTCCACGCACGTAACATCAAGGAGAATCAATTTGCTGGAAAGGGAGAATCCGGGGTTTAAATAATCAGCCAAGACCATTATTGAAAAATATATATAATTCGGTATATTTCAATTTATAGATTTATTTAAATGTCAGCTTAATCATTACAGAAAGCAAAACGTTAGTTCGAATCAGAAGCCATTTCATTAATAAATGCAATAATGCAATGTGCCAGTAAGCCACAGCATATATGGAATAAAGTCAAATTATTAATAACAAGCGCTAATACAAAAGGACCACACAGGATCTATACATCCCTGTCCAAGAGCAGAATGAATGTTCTAACTCCTCCCCAATTAGCACATCATTTATAATGTTACAAACACAGCGCACAATTTCATCGCATATTTTTATGTAGAAAGGCAGGACTAAATGTTACTTGTACGTTTAACCAATAATACTGCTAATTTCCAAAACCCTTTCTACAAATCGATTTTCATTGGCCATTATTATGAGAAATGCAACTTAATACAATGGACTATTGAGCATTACGAGTACAGTCACGGAAGTTTAGCTCATAACCTTTTAATGTATCAAAAGCACACCACTTCAGCCAAGGATGCTATAAAAAAGTATTGCTTCAGTACAGAAATAAACCTTGGCTGAAGTTACATTTCATACATTTTCTAGAAAGCAAATGAAAACAAATGCTCGTGCATATTTAATCATGCACTTTTCATAATGTGGCCTAGTTACATACCTGCCAACTTGGACAAAAATATCACAGTGTGAGGAGAGGGTGGGGCCTTGGAGGGGGCAGGGCCTTGTGCCCCCACCCTGCACCCCAATCCTCCTCCTCCAAAAACAAAAAAAAAAGCTTGCTATGGCTGGTGCTGATGTCCTGTGGTGTTTTTACACCATTTAATGGATGTCACCAGTTCAAAGCCTCGGAAAATGAGCTGGAAAGCCACTATTTACAGTGGTTTTCAGCTCGTTTTCCCTGCCACCATGTGATATCAACTCCTCACCAGATGACCGTGTGATGGGAGCCGATATTGTGTGCCACACGGTGGCACCGTGTGAGTTGGCAGGTCTGTAGTTATGATAACTAAACTAAACCTACGTTAATAAGTATTTTGCTGTTTAAATGTACTTTCTCACACTAATTAGGATAATTTTAATCACTGATAGTTATTTTCCCCACACAGGTTTGCAATTCAATGAACAAAGATAAATTCCTTGTTTTAATGTACAATACCAATTGTTGGGGCCATGGAATTATACAATGCCTCACCATGTTTTGCATAAATATAGATTTGCTGCTTTTTGCCACATAAACTATCATCTGCTGCATAATCTGCAGATTTTAACAAAAAGAAATTTTGTGTTTGAGGCATGTGAGCTGCAGATCACATGCTTTGCATACTCCTACCATCTAGTGTTGGGTCCGGATGTTTGCACTTTGTTTTTCTACGAAGAAGTCTTTCGAGTAACGAGGCAGGTGACTCCTCTTTTCGGTGATAGTGCGCATGGGCATTAACTCCATTGTTAGATTGTTTTTTTCCACCATCGAGTTCGGACATGTATTGCTGCGCTCCGGTTCGACACCGTTCCTTGGGTTCCCCTCAGTGCGCAATTCACTTACCCTCGACGGTATTGTTATTCGATCGCGTTTCCCATTCTCCGCGTATCATATCGGTCTCGGAAAAATCATTTTTGATCGGAAACTTTGTGGAAGGCCGTCTGGCCTAGCCACATCGGGCTACCTCGCAGTCGATGGAATGGACTCCGTTTAAATTCTGCCCCGGGTGCCACGCCAAGTACCCCCGCACCGACTCGCACGGTGTGCAACTTGTGCTTTTCCCCAGAGCACGAAGAACAAGACTGCGACGCGTGCAAATCGTTCCGATCCAAGAAGACGCTCCATGACCGTCGGGCTCGACGTCACCAAATGCAACATCAACACAGTGGCTCCATTTCTGATCTCTTTGGAGAAGATTCCGAACAAGACGTCTACGACGCGCAAGGAGCCGAGGAAGAAGAGGAGCTAATTTCCGTGTCAGAAGCCGATTCCGATATGGACGAAGAGATTCTGCAGGGTCAGCGTATCATGAGTACCAATCCTCCCCTGCCCCACACGCCATCTCTGCCCAATAAAAAGGCCCTGGTTCCTCCTCTGCCTTTGGGCGAAGGTTGGCACAGAGAACATGTTTCCAACGCCCCGCCTTCGAGCTCGGCATCGAAACAAACATCAAAGTCTTCCGGCTCAGGATCGAGTCGGCTGCATTCAGGCACCGAGCCAAAACAATCGGCATCTAAACCAAAACACGTTTCGGCATCAACTCCTACGGTACTGAAACCATCTTCGGATCCGAATACTTCGGCCCCAAAAGCCTCAGGGACAAAAATGTTGGCACCAAAAGATAAAACGGCTCCTACTCCATCAAAGGAGCCTCGTTTCGACGTCCCGCCTTTTAACACGGACCCGAAACAAAAGGAACTGGTCATCAATCCCAAAACTGGACATATTCACGCAAATATGCCTTCAAAACGCAAACCAGAAACAGAGGCCACTTATCACATTCCTCTTAAGAGAAAACATGTTGGTACTAACCCCTCTCCTACTCCTCTTACACCTCCTTCCCCACCTAACCCAAATTTGTTAATAACACCCACAAATTCACCATGACCACAAACACCTGACAACCAAGATGACGGGGAAGATGATAATAGCCCTGATCCATGGGACGATAATAACACAGATCCAAACACAGATAATGATGCAGATGTATACCCTACAAAACCCTCTCCGCCTGACGATAATGTAGGGTACATAGAACTAATAGGGCTGCTGAATATCATGGAGTTCAGCTTCATAAAGAGTCACTTGAAGGGGATTTTCTCTTTGAGACACTAAGCTCATCCCAGAGATCCACTCACACACTGCCTATGCTTAAGGGTATGCTAAGACATGCGGACGACATCTTCAAAGATCCGGTTCGCGCAAGAATTCTTACACCAACGGTCGATAAAAAGTATAAATCTGCACCATCAGATCCAGTTTACATCAAGGGTCAGTTACCATTCGATTCCTTAGTGGTTTCTAATGCCCGTAAACAGGCAAACTCACAAACATTGGGGGGTGCTCCTCCTCCAGACAAGGAATCTAAACTGATAGATGCCTCAGGCAAGAGAATAGCTGCACAGGCAGCCAATCACTGGCGTATTGCCAATACCCAGGCTCTCTTAGCTAGATATGACTGAGTGCACTACGACGAATTGGAACAATTACTCCAATTTCTACCTGATGAACATAAGGCTAAGGCACACGGCCTACTTCAGGAAGGAAAGCTAATTTCAAACACATCTATTAGATGCGCTTTAGATGCAGCTGACACTGCGGCTCGTGCAATCAACACCAGTGTCTTGAGAAGAAGACACGCCTGGCTTAGAATTTCAGGGTTTAAACCCGAAGTACAGGCTTCTATATTAAACTTACCTTTTGATAAAGAGCATCTCTTTGGTCCTGTTGTAGACACTGCCTTAGAGAAGATGAAGAAGGACACAGCCGTTGCAAACTCTATGGGAGCCCTACAGTCCCCATCCAATAGAGGTTATTTTCGTCGCTCCTTCTACAGGGCAGGCTCCAAGAACATATCTACAGACAACACCTCTACATCGTATAAAGGCAACAGTCAGTCATCCTCTTCAAGAGGTTGCTTTCGAGGCGGATTTAGAGGCAATAATGGCAAGGGAAGAGGTAAAGGTTCTACACCTCGCACCTCCCCCTCAACAAACAAACAGTGACTTGCCTCCCCTTTCCCCCGATCATTCCAATCCTGTCTGGGGACGTCTTTCTCAATTCCTCCCCGTCTGGCATACAATAACTTCAGACAGATGGGTTCTAGGAATTATCCAATCTGGTTATTGCCTGGAGCTTACCAACAATCCCCCAAACATTCCTCCACATTCACACAAAATGTCACCAGAGCATCTACACCTCCTCAAACAAGAGTTTCACTCTCTTCTGCAAAAGGGAGCTATAGAGCCTGTACCGTTACAATTTCAAGGATCGGGCGTGTACTCCCTCTAATTTCTCATACCCAAAAAGGACGGCTCTCTCAGGCCTATATTAGACCTCAGGGAGCTAAATCAATAAATTCACTCAGATCACTTCCATATGGTCACTCTTCAACAAGTGCTCCCACTCCTACAGCAAGGCGAATTTCTGTCTACTCTAGACTTAAAGGACGCATACTTCCATATTCCAATACATCCCGCTCATTGCAAATATCTCAGGTTTGTGGTAGCGGTACAACACTACCAGTTCAAAGTGCTTCCATTCGGAGTCACCGCTGTTCCCAGAGTATTCACCAAATGCCTGGCAGTAGTAACTGCTCACCTGCGAAGACATCATATAAATGTGTTCCCATACTTGGACGACTGGCTCATCAAAGCCAGCTCTTACCCAAAGTGTCTCCAGCACATTCAAATAACACTACAATTACTGCACAATCTGAGGTTCACAGTAAATGTGTTGAAGTCCCATCTCCAACCCTCCAACACACAAACATATTTGGGCGCCACTCTCAATACTCAAAAAGCTCTAGCCTGTCCCAATGCAGCCAGAATCTGCAATATTCAGGCTCTAATCTCACAGTTTCAGCTCAACCAGTGACTACCAGCTCGAGTATATATGCAGCTACTGGGAATGGTGGCCTCTTGCATCATTAAAGTTCCCCATGCAAGACTTCAAATGCGTCCCCTTCAAGAATGCTTAGCATGTCAGTTGAATCAGTCTCAGGGTCAATTGTCAGATCTAGTGTTGGTAGACGGCCGCACCCATCGCTCTCTGCAGTGGTGGAATCCACAAAACGTATCCAAAGGGCAGCCCTTCATCGACCCACTTCCACAGACAGTGCTAACAGCAGACGCATCGCTCACTGGTTGGGGAGCTCATCTCCAAACTCACATAGTTCAAGGTTTGTGGAGTCAAAAGCAACAGCAACTTCATATAAATCATCTAGAGCTGCTAGCAGTATTTCTAGCACTCAAACCCTTCCAGACTCACCTTGCAGGCAAAACTGTCCAGGTCCGCACCAACAACATGACAGCCATGTATTACATACAGAAACAGAGAGGGACACACTCTCTCCAGCTGTCACGCATTGCACAAGCCATGTGGAAGTGGGCCATACATCACAAAATGTATCTCCTAGCAGAACACCTCCCAGGAGTAAACAATCAAATTGCAGACCTTCTCAGCAGGCAGAGACAACAGATTCACGAATGGGAACTTCTCCCTCAGGTTCTCCTCCAATTCTTTCAAATGTGGGGGTTTCCACAGATAGATCTGTTCGCCACACACTAAAACGCAAAATGCCCAAACTTCGCCTCCAGGTATCCACACCCATTGTCCAAAGGCAATGCTCTATGAGATGAACTGGTCAGGGATATTTGCTTATGCTTTTCCACCTCTCCCACTCATTCCACTAGTGGTTCGGAAGCTCAGACAAACATCCCTTACACTGATCCTAGTAGCTCCCACATGGGCATGTCAACCTTGGTTCACTACCCTGTTGGAGCTCTCAGTTGTTCCTCATCAAAAACTACATCTCACACCAAGTCTCATCACACAGAGCCATGGAGACATAAGACACCCAGATCCCAAGGTACTCAACCTAGCGATCTGGCACCTGAAATCATAGAGTTTGGTTATCTGAACCTTCCACCAGACTGTATGAACATCATTAAAGCGGCCAGAAGACCTACTACTAGGGTTTGCTACGCAGCTAAATGGAAGCAGTTTGTTATATACTGTAATAACAACCATATCAACCCCTTAGATGCTTCCATTCAAAACATAATTTGTTACTTACTACACTTGTAGCAGTCAGGATTCGTTTACACATCTATACGCTTACATCTTACTGCAATAGCTGCATACCTTCAAAATAGACAGCATCTGTCTCTTTTAAGAGTACCTGTTATCAAGGCCTTTATGGAAGGACTCAAAAGAGTTATTCCACCAACACTTCCACCTGCTCCAATGTGGAATCTTAACATTGTTCTTACCAGACTAATGGGTCCACCCTTCGAGCCATTGCATAAATGTGAACTGCAATTTCTCACTTGGAAAGTTGCTTTCCTCATTGCTATTACATCCCTGAGGAGAGTGTGTGAGCTTCAGGGGCACTAGCCATAGAGGAACCATTTTTCCAACTACACAAAAACAAAGTAGTTCTTTGCACTAACTCTAAATTCCTACCCAAAGTGTTATCTGCCTTTCACATCAATCAATCTGTTGAGTTGCCTGTGTTCTTCCCTCAACCAGATTCAGTGGCAGAGCGGGCTCTGCACACTTTAGATGTTAAACGAGCCTTGTTGTAATACATAGAATGGACAAAACCATTTCGTCAAACTAAACAGCTTTTTGTAGCTTTTGCTCCACCACACAAAGGCAATCCTATTTCTAAATCGGGTATTGCTCGGTGAATTGTTAAATGTATCCAAACATGCTATGCAAAAGTGAAAAGAACTTTACCAATACCCCCTAGAGCTCATTCCACCCGCAAACTAGGGGCTACTATGGCTTTCTTAGGAAACATCCCCATAGCTTACATCTGTAAAGCTGCAACATGGTCTACACCGCACACATTCACCAAGCACTATTGTGTAGATGTGTTAGCGAGACAACAAGCTAATGTAGGCCAGGCAGTTCTTAGAACACTCTTTCAGACAACTGCAACAGCTATAGGTTAGCCATCGCTTTGGGAGAATACTGCTGTATAGTCTATGCAGAATATGTGATCTACAGCTCACATGCCTTGAACGGATAATGTTACTTAACCAGTAAGCATCTGTTCTTGACATGTTGAGCTGTAGATTCACATGCGCCCACCCGCCTCCCGGGGTACCTATACCTGTTGCAGTTTCTTACTCATATACATACGCATGGACATCTTTAATCTACACTTACTAACTCCATTCTAACCCTCTGCAGGAAAACAATCTAACAATGGAGTCGATGCCCATGCGCACTATCACCGAAAGGAGGAGTCACTTACCTTGTGACTCGAAAGACTTCTTCGAAGAAAAACAAAGTGCAAACATCCGGACCCAACACTAGATGGCAGGAGTATGCAAAGCATTTGAATCTACAGCTCTACATGCCAAGAACCAATGCTTACTGGGTAAGTTACATTATCCTTCTAGCTCAAACAGATCAAAAGTTACTAAAAATGTGGCAATGTGAGTTTGCGTGGGGTGGAAGGCCCATTGCAAAGGATAACTGGTCACCTTTTTGTTCCTTGTTTCAGTATTTGGTTGTTACACTGGTACTGATGAGGTGATATCTGCCCACACAATATTACCATGTATATAAATTACAAATAATGAAGCAATAGTATAACAAATGTGCTGCGTTATGCTGCATAATTTTCCTTTTTTTGCCGCATAATTTAGTCAACCCTGCTGCAATTCCATTCCCCCGCCGCATAATTCCAGTGGCCTTGCCTATTGTCCATCCAAAATATAAACAGCACATATGCATCAAGACTAAATAAGCAGATAGTTTATTAAGGATTTGCTAGCAAAAAGCCATAACTTTGATTTGCAATGCTAATAGTTGTGAAGAGAGTCTGATTGTGTCCTGCATAACAAAATCAAACTCTGCATTATGTCTGATGGACTATGAACAAGAAGCTGGAAAACACCAACTTGTTAAAGTAAAGAAGTTCACAAAATTACAGGGTGTACACTCCTTATCTATCTCAAGTACTGTTCTTTCCACTGAATGATCTTTGTCTAACAACTGTGTACATGGATAGGAGTGAGGAGCAGAGTCTTTGAAAACTCCTCATGGCTTGAAATTTTCCTGATGCGTCTGGACACCCTTCCCATTTCCCCACTGGATTTGCCCCAACAAGGAAAAGATCTTATTAACTATTGTGCAAATTGTTCTCTGTGCAATTTGTAACTAGATCAGCCTATGTTGACTGATTTGTATTTGAATGGTTTGTGTCTAGGGTGACTTAGGGGGTGAAAAACAATGATCTGGAATGCGGCCTTGAGTGGTCGACAGTGGCTGATATTAATGCTTACTCCACTGGTGTTAAGTCAGTGATGTATTCAGTCAAAGACTTAGGGGCCGATTCCGATTCGGGCCGGAAATCTCTCCGACCGAGCCGGACCCGGAGAGATTTCCGACCGAATCGGACCCTAGCAGTCCGACCGAACGAGTACGATGCGCACGTATGCTATCGGACTCGATTCGGTCGGACTCCCATTGAAGTCAATGGGAGCCAGTCGTACGACGCGTACACGGGCTCCCATTGACTCAATGGACACGACGCGAACAAGGGCGCCCCCTACAGCGTGTTCGCGTCGATGCGGGTCGCGCCGTACATGCACGTGTAAGGGGGACCCATGGGTCCCCCCTGTGTGCGACTCGCGTGCCTACGCTTCCAGGGGGGTCCGACACGGACCCCCAAAGTGCGGCTCCGACAGCTCCTTGGAGCCGGACTGCGCAAGTCGGTCGGAGCGGTCGCGATGCGCATCGTACTTACCCGGCCGGGGAACATCTCCATTGCGCGGTGCGAGTAGTCCCTGTGCGAGTCGGTCGGAGCGGTCGGGTCCTGCGAACGAGTCGGTCAGAGATTTCGCGAGCGCACGCATCGTACTCGCTCGCCAGGACGCACGTACGATTCGGTCGGGAAATAGGGCTCCGAATCGGATCCGGTAAATCCGATTCGGAGCCCTACCGGCCGAGATCGGAATCGGCCCCTTAGTGAAGTACCCACTACATCAGCTTAAGCAGGGGTGCCCCTTCGCATAGATTGCATTGTTTTATGGCCCTCCCTAACTTTGATCCAAGGCTTGCAGCAGGTCCTTGCAGGACAGAAGCAGAAAACAATTAATGATGTAATAATAAATTACCATGACACAGCTGTTGGGTAGGAGCGAAGGAAGCCAAAAATGGTGTAAGAGAGAAAGCAAAATTAGTAAAATAGTAAGGTAAAAAAAGTGAGAGGAAAACGGGGGAAGAGCGTGTGAGGGAAGGAAGCAGAGTAGAATTCAAATAAGAAAAAAGATGTAAAGAAAAAAGGAGACATGATGGGACAGAAGAAGAATGGGGTAAGGAAAGAAAGATGGGATGGAAAGGCAGAAAAAGGAAGGAAGAATAAAGGATGGAGCACGTGAGTTAGAAGAAAAGATGACAGGCCCAAAGAAATAATAAAGGAAAATGGAAGGAGGGAACGAAATATGGAGAAGTAAATAAACAATAATAGAAAATAGGAAAGAAAACTGGAAAGAAATGACAGGATGAAAGAACAATACAAAGAAAGAAAGAAGACGGAAAGAAGGAAAGACTGAAAGAAAGAAGTCAATACAGGCAAATGCAGTTTTGGGCTAAATGCAGTTTTAGGTCAAATTCCTTTAAACTCTTGCTATAAAATGCATAATTTGGTATCCCACTGGTCTTTAAAGGGAGAATCAGGATTGCTCACTTTGCTTGGCTATTTAGTGTCATATGGCTCAAGTCATAGTCATAGTCATAGGATTTTGTAGAGCGCAACATATCACCAGGAGGTCTCAAAGCGCTTGCCTAAACCCTGAGAAAACGTGAAGGGATAGAAAGGCAAAAAGAGTGCCAGTGAAGGAAGAAACAAATTAGAACAGCCAAGTTTTTAGAGCTTTACGAAATAGTCTATGATTAGTTTCCATGCGTAGCTGTAGTGGAAGTGAGTTCCACAGAAAGGGGGCAAGATATGAGAAAGATCTGCCTCCAGTCCTGACAGTACAGATCTTAAGAGGGGTAAGAAGATACTTGCTAGAGCACCTTAGAGTTCTAGCAGGTTGGTACCAGGTGAGTTTTTTAGCAATGTAGGATGGTCCGGTCACATGGATAGTCTTGTGGACCAGGCAGATGATCTTGAAATGGATGCGTTTCCTGATGGGCAACCAATGGAGAGCTCTCAGACTTGGTGCCAACGGGGTCCGAGACGGAAGGTTTAATACAAGCCTGGCGGCTGTATTTTGTAGCACCTGGAGTTTGGTGAGCAGCTCTTCATTGATAGAGGTCATCAGGGCGTTTCCATAATCCAGCCGGCTAATGAGGAGTCCCTGGACCAGCGGCATCCTAGTTTCAACTGGGATCCACTGGAAGATCTTGCAAAGGCTATGTATCAGCCCATAGCAGACTTCCGACACATGATTTTCTCAAGTGTGGGGAATTTTATTTTCCTGGATACTCTTGTATGCAATGTCACGTAGATTTCAATAATGCCTCCTGATGAAGCAGATAAAGTGCTGAATCCTTGAGCTGACACATAAAACCGATTTTGACACTTTTGAGAGAAAAATGACAAACTTGCAAATTGTGCTAACTATACATTGAAGAATTTGAGAAATAGATCATGAAAAGACTTAGGGCCAGATGTATCAACGTGGCATTTTGCAATTCCATAATAGCGAATTTGACCAATTCCCTATTATGGAATCGCAAAATGCAGTGTATGTAGGGTTCGCTAAAAAATTTGCGATTCCTACATATTCCATAATAGCGAATCGCTAATTGCGATTCGCTATTAAGGAATCCCTTCCCATTCATTCCTATGGGCCTAGAGGCCCATAGGAATGAATGGTAAGACATTCGCAATTTGCGATTACCAAATTGGTAATCGCAAATTGCGAATGCAATTTCAAGGGTGATAGGGTGCCAAAAGGCCACCCTGCTGCACCCCAAAAAGGTAAGTGTGCACATGTGGTGCACATACATGCCCTAAGGGCATGTGTGTGCGCCACATGGCACTTAGAAAAATGCAAAAATGTGCATTTTTCTAGGATTTGCAAATTACCACCAACTTGAAGTTGGTGGTAATTTGCGATTCCTTAAAGCAGGGTCGCAATTTTTAACTGCTTCCTGCATTGCACATAGGGAATCGCAAATTGCGATTCCCTAAATGCATTTGCAAAATAGGTAATCGCAAAAATTGCGATTCCCTATTTTGCGATTACCTTTTGGGATGATACATCCCAAAAGGCTTTTTACCATTCGCAAACGGGCCGATTCTGCGAATCGGCCCGTTTGCGACCGGTAAGAAGCTTGATACATCTGGCCCTTAGCTACTGCATCATTAAAGCATGCAGATAAGGGGTAGAATAGATGGAAGTACATCTATTAATTTACATTGGCTAATAGTTTAACCCGTTTTAGTTGCTAATTCCATGAGTATCAATCAAAAGTAAATATGATGTATTTAGGTGTTATTATAGTTCTAATAATGCTTACAAAAATAATGAGGTGTGTGAACAATTTATGAAATTTAACATGGTTTAGTAATATTTACGTGCAATATTGAAATGTCTTATGTTTAAACTCTAAGTTTCCATGTGTGAAAATGTGAACCAAGTGAGAAAAGAGAAAATGGTGCTGCACATTTCTAATAAGACTAAATGTTCTGAAACTACTACAGAATAATCTTCATACATGTGCTAATGAGAATTATTAGAAATAATATTAATATTTTATGTTTTGAAGAGATTTTATACATTAGTACTTTGAAAATGCTCTAATATGTCATAGTTACACATGCAGATTACAATGACACTAAAATGCTTTATGAGTGCAAATTAATTGAAACTAATATGCAAAGGTCCTAAAGACTTTAAATGTAATGTATTTTTCCATTATTTTATATTACGTATTACATGAACGGAACTCAGTTTAGGCCTGCATTTTCTCTTCGTTGTTTGATTCTGTTCTCACTGAAAGGCTTCGTAAACTTGAAATGTGAAATGCTCCCTGCACAATCTAGGACTACTTATTACTATTTTGTTACTTTGGGAACATCTGCCGAGAGAAACTGTCTTCCTGAACTCACTCATGTGCCTTTGCTAAAAGGCTATTGTTCAGAATTTATACATTCTAAATAGTTTCTACAGCTTATGGATGATCACCACCTTTTTGCAATAATATGTGTCTTCTTTACGCTGCATAACAATCGCCCTATATGAACTGACAATGGACTGAGTGGCCTGACTAGATGAGGTGATCCAGGAGGTGTCACCCTGGAACTTGAGAAATTATTATATACATTGGTGTGAGGAGGAGGATGCCCATTCCTTTTCCACAGATCGTCTTTCTCTTTCGCAAACTGAGAGCCACCATTCATTTCCTTGCGGGCTCTATTGTCTTCCTTAAGCTGACACATAAGCTGTGTGCGCTATTCCTCGACTTCTTCCTTACGGGAGAGAACTTTTAAGCTGATATGGTTCATGTCCCTTCCTGAACTCTTCTAAAACATTGAGAGATTTACTCTTCTTTAATTTACTGATAACAATCTAACTAACTAAATTCTGTTTCGGTCTCTCCATGATTCGTCTCAACTTACTGTGCATTCTAAATTAAGTATTAATTTGAGGTGGGAATTTAAATAGGGAAATCTCTGGACAGCAGATTCTGATGTTATTATTTTGCATAGCTCTAACGGAATTATTGGTCTGCATGATTCTAGTTTGGCTGAATATTTTCAGGAGATTTGGTCTAGCTGTGATAATCCTTTACTTGTATAGTGTAGTCTTGAGAGTCATATATATGAATCTAATTACGAGTTTGTAGGTCAGTTACACAATTCCTGGTCCTCATTGCATAACTGGATTGGATCCCCTATATATGACCCCTCTCTGCATGATTCAAGATCCATCGGCGGACCAAGTAAGTGAATATAAGGTGTAGTGCCAGGAGATAAAGTAAGACAAAAGTAAATGGGCCCAGTGGCGCTACAACACTCCAAATGTAAGAAACTGAACGAGACACAAAAAGCGTATGTATGTAGGCAGTAGAATCAGATTTGATAATGTTGGAAATGGTGCCTATATGAGAGATCAATAAAAGCAAGCAACAGAATATTTTGAAGGATTTCCATTTAATTGTTTTTTTCAAGCCAATGCACATACATACACCTTAATGTATATGAAAGGCAATTAACATTTTGTAAATTCTGTATTTGAATGAAAATGCTTTGTCATATTACAAAGTATTTTCTAAAGACGTTTCCATTGAGGACTTTAATTATACTATTAGTTACATAAAGGGGTAGTAATTCCAGTTCAGAAACTATCTGACAATACAAAGGTTGCAATTGTCAGTGGCTAAAATGCTAAGTCCCATTCCACTAGTAAAGTTTGCTAAGCATGTCTTCTGTCGTAAAAAAACTGGTCCCCCCATAGAATGCGTTCCATGTAAATAGCTTTCAATTTATATTTGAAATGCGTACTAGGAACTGTTAGGAAATTGTTTAAGGTATCCAAAATGAGGGTAAGCATCATGCCCCTTTATGCAAGCATATATTTAGGATTGAAGGGAAATGTCGGAGAAAGGACATTCACCCTTGACAGCCAGGGCGCCTGTGCACTCCTATGCCCGGTAACGTTCTCCAAAGGTTGCATTTAACTTGTGCAAACCTTGGTGGAGCACTTCCCTTCACATTTGCGCATTGTGTCTATGAGTTATATTTACATGTCTTAAGGGCATACTGGGTATACCTTTTTATGCTGTCTACATAAGTCAACAAGGGCAGTCATGCGATTACAACCCAAGGTTTGCCAGCTCTCTGCTTAGTTTTCCTAGAGTGACCTTGGATCAGATGATGGATTGCTGGATTGTGCAATAAGCTCCTAAATTTAAAAGAAATAGATACGTGAGATTTTGTAGGAAGCAGCATATAGATCCCACTGTTGTGTCTCTAGATGGAAGAGGATTTGCCGCACTTTTCTTCAGATTGCTAATGGCTTATTGATTGGAGGCAAACATTCTTACTCTCTTGTGGAGTTGTAATATAAGGAGAAATTAGGAGATAGCTCTCTATTTCTTTCGTCACTCTCTACTCTTCCATTAATTCAAGACACTAGTGCTAATTCAAATTAAGCAGAAAATGAATGTGAAGAATCTAAATGAATATGTGTGGAAATTGTGGATTACAGCTCAATGAATAACACAGAGGAGCTGTGTAGTTGACAAATTATGGTTCTTTATTCCACAAGAAGATCCCATCCGTCCATAGTCAAAGGCTACCTCCTGTAACTGACTCAATCTCAAAAGTTAACATTCTCTAACCTGAGCGCTCCGCTCCAGGTGACATAGCAGAGTTACATGCTCAGGCTGACACAGGTTGCTGGGTTATAGATTGCAACCTAGTTACCACACACCTCCTTCCCTTATAAAACACAAGAAAAAAAGATAATACAATAAAAGATAAAAATATGTACTAACATAAGTTTTTTCCTATTACAAAAAAATATGAAGAGGAGAGAACGATTAAAAGAAATTAAACATAATCTTTCAAGTACCCTGTTTTTTTTACATCCCTTCCAGAGCTCCTAGTAACCTATATATTTACCTGCATTCTTGAGAACCCATCAGAATTTCCTGTATGTTTGTCAAACACATCATTATTATCTGCATCATTCTTCTGAAGAACCACCCTATTAAGATTCCATATTTTATGATCCTGAGTCTTGTCAGCATTGTTAAATATCTTGATGACACATATGGGTTTTAAGAATTTAGGTACATGATTACCTTTTCTTGGACACTTTAATCATGACAAAGTCCTCAACACCCACCTCAGTCTTCTTCACAGCTTTTCTGGCATCAAATTCACTCTTCATCAACCTTACTTTATTCTCTTCACGCTGACGCCATTGAACACCTCCAACATCCTTTCCTAAACTAAACGTATAATCATTAACCCAGGAAGGCTCAACAAAAGTATTTGGAATCCTACCCCAAAACAACTCTAAGGGTGTCTTTCCAGTGGTACAATGGGGAGTGACTCTATACATCTCAATCATCCTGTGAACCTCCTTCTTCCAATCAAGACTATTGGACTTGGCCATAGAAATGGTCTCCCTAATGACTCTGTTTAACCTCTCCAACATTCTATTAGTCTTGGGATGGTACAGCGCGCATATTTTTTATGTATGACTCAATAACCAAGAAATGTAACCAGTTCTCTGGATGTGAGCTGCACACCGTTGTCTGTAAGTACGTGGTGAGGAAACCCCTCCCTAGCCATCAGTTCCTCAAGGACCTTAATCACATTGTTGCTCTCTTTGGAACTAGTGAAAAACACTTCAGGCCACCTAGAGAACATATCTTGCACTACAATGAGAAACACTTGCTTTCCCTGACAATGAATTGTTCGTACAATATTTAGGGTGATCGCCTCCGACGGTTTGACAGGCAGTCTTCTTGACACCATGGGTTGGACTCTGACTTGCTTGGACTTATCAGTTAGGGTACACATTGTACAGTCACGCACCACACTTTCCACCTGTCTTTCCAAGCCGGGCCGCCAGTAAGAACTGCGCATTTTCTCTTTACTTTTAGTCATAACTTGATGTGCCTCGTGGTTGAGATTGATAAGTTCCTCTCTAAGGCTGAGAGGTGGAATGAGTCTAGTTCCAGTGAAAAGTAAATCCTTGCTGGTGGTCAATTCATCACGCACACACCAGTAGTGGCAACAACTCTCCGGACCTTGATTCCTGAGCTTACAACCTTGCCCTATGAGTTGCATTATTTCCCTTAGCACCTCACCCTTAGCCAACTCTTCACACCACTTCTCCTCAGTTCTAAAATTGACCTCACAAACACATTCTAAATCTTCCTCCATCACTTCATCACGATCAATATCTTCACCTGCTATGGGAACCAATCTTGAAAGTGCATCCGCCACAGTATTACAAACACCTGGCAAATATTCAGTGGTAAAGTCATAATCCTGTAATTCTATGACCTATTTAGTTATGCAACTAGAAATAAGATCCTCACCTTTTTTTTAATAAAAACCTCAATGAGAGGCTTGTGATCAGTCCTCACTGTAAATGATGACCCCCACTAGAATTTCCTTAGTGTCTTTACCGCCCAATAGACAGCCAGAGCCTCCCTCTAGATGACGTAATACCTAGATTCTGCATCCTTTATACCCCGTGAAATGAACATGATAGTGTTGGTTCCATGTTCCCCTTCTTGTTGGAGCACCGCCCCAAACCCTTTTAGACTGTCAGTGGTAACAATGGACGTTTTCTTGGGATCAAGATTTCTTAATTTTGGGGCTGCACTGAGACATTCCTAAAGTAATCGAAATTCCTCCTCACAACTAGCATCCCAGGAAAACGTAACGCCTTTTCTTAAGCGGCTTCTCATATTAGCGCTCGGATCAGCAAAATCATTAATGAATTTTGCATAGAACTCAATCATTCCCAAGAACTTCATTAATTCTTTCCGGTATGTTGGAGAACTCAATCGTATTATGGTTTCAACCAATTCAGCTTAGCTTTAGGAAAGGCCCCCCTCACCAGAGACAGTATGGTCCAAGTAACAGAAAGATTTGGTTCCAAACATGCACTTTTCTGGCTTTACCGTGAGATTACAGTTAGAAAGTCTCCCCATCACAGCTTTCACCCTGGCATCATGTTCTTCTGTATCTTTCCCGAAAACCAAGATATCGTCTGGATAGACACAGACTCCAGCAACGCCCTGGAGAACCTTCTCCATCACATGCTGAAATACTGAGGCCATAGACACCAGGCCAAACGACAATATAACAAACCAAAATGTCCCAAAGGGTGTTATGAAAGCTGTTAGAAGAGTGGGTAACCCCCTCTGGGCACCACTATGCGCCAGGTATTATGGAGGTAGAGGGGTTCACAGAAATGAGGGGTGGAATTGTTGAAGACTTGGTGATTTCCTTTGAAGAAACCCAAGTAGCTATCCGTTCTTGTATTCCAGCCAGCGCCCCTGGCCCGATCGAATTCCTAATGACCTGTATAGAGAGGACCCAAATGTTTGGGCTCCCTACATTAATATGCTAACCAATGCCATCTTGTCTGGTATGAATATCCCTCCGTCATGGAATACAGCTGAGATTATACCTATTTACAAGAAAGGCGACAGAGCAAACCCGGCCAGCTATAGACCTATTTGTCTCATTGACTACATGCAGAAAATCTTCTGCAAGCAGTTATTGGCCAGTATCCAGGACTGGATCTCAGAGTCCAACATTTTGACTGACCTCCAAGCAGGATTCCGTGCCAATATTAGTACCCTAGATCAGGTCTTTCATTTTTGTGTATTTACTGGAGGGAGGTTACCATAAAAGGGGAATGTTATATGTCGCCTTTGTGGACCTTTGATTCGGTACCTCATGCCAAACTATGGACAGTGTTGGCAGAGATGGGTCTTTCCCGCAACCTTTTAGATATTTTAATTCGACTACACTCAGCAAACAAAGCTCAAGTCAGGTGGGGGGAGGACAACCAACATACTGAGCTGTTTCCGATACATCGGGGAGTGAGACAGGGATGCTTCCTAGCGCCAACCCTATTCTCACTCTTCATCAATGGGATAGTAGATTTCCTTGACAGGGATGTGTGTGATGCCCCTAAAGTAGGAGAGAGTAGAGTGCCACCACTTCTCTTTGCTGACGACACCCTACTAATTTCAAAATCCCCACAAGGCCTCCAACAGTTAGTAAATGACTTCATACTTTTTTGCAATGAGCGGGTCCTGGTATTAAATGAGACCAAAACAAAATACATGATCTTTACTACAGGGATTGCTAAACCATCGAAAAGATGTATGCACGCAGGAAATATCACTTTAGAGCAAGTATCTGTTTTCGATTTGTTTGGGCATCCTCTTAACACCAACTTTAAGTTGGGCACCCCATATCGAGAAAGTACAGTTGTCATTTATTCAACAGACGGCACACATAAGTAAGCTCCATAAAAGTATGGTTCCAGGAAAGTGGCGCCAGCGCTTGAACTTTACAATATTAAAGCTCTAGGGGGCACACTATATGGAGCCGAACTATGGGGTAGCGGGAACACGAACTGCCTTACCGTCCTAAAAAACGTTTTATAAGATCACTTTTAAATTTGCCAACTAGCACCCCCTGCCCCAATTTTCATGGACCTGGCCCAAAGATATCTGGCCCACAAGTTGGACTATAAGCACATAATGTTCTGGCATCGCCTGTGGTCCACTGAAGAGCTTGCCCCCTATCGAGCTGTGATGTTGGGCCTCCTGAAGCAGCCCCAGGTAACCTCCATCCCATGGTTTATTACCTTGAGAGATCTGCTGAGGAGACTAGGGATGTAGGCATATTGGTTCAACTCTGAAAAGCTGTCCCTAATACAAAAGAACAGGGTCAGAATTGCCTATTGGGAAACAATAGCGGAGAAGGAGGTGATCAATCCCGTTGGTACCTTGACCCAGGACTTTATGAATTTTAAATCTGTTCTGTCGTACGAGGAAACTATTGATGAAATTGTTCCCTCCCTGGCACGGAAATTATTCATACAATTTTGGTATTAGTCATTACCCACCAAACTGTTTTGTAATAAGTGGCGCATAAATGCTTCGTCTGATGCCATCTGCCCAACCTATAATTAAAGTCCTGAATCCCTGGTCCATTTGTTATTCTTTTGTCCCCTCTACAAGTCCCTAAGGGGCAGGTGGATAATCCCCCTGTGTAAGCTAATTGGTCCTGGCCACTACCTCGATGTTTTGAGAATTTTATCCACCGATACTCGCAGGGCAATAGTCTTTGGCTTGGCCAAATACTGGCACGCATTATAGATCAAACACTCTAAACATATTGTATTAATTACTTTTATGAAATTTTTAACCTGTATATATGGAAGAATTGTGTCCTTTTAACCATGGTTTTTATCTTAATATCCATCTTAATCTGTGTTTTTTTATGTACTTTTTAAGATCTATGTGATCGAAATAAAGATATATGATGATGATGATGATGGAAAGCGGTTAGGCCTCTTGAAGTTTCTTTCAGCTCAATCTGCTGGTAGGCTGATGTTAGATCAATGGTGCTGAAAACAGGGTCTCCTCTAAACATTAATACCAACTCGGTGACATTTGGAACCGGGTACCTGTCCACCACTACACATTTGTTTAAATGCTAAAGGTCCACACACAGGCGCAGACTACCGTTGGAATTCCTGGCAGCCACAATCAGAGTGAGCCACTCCATTCCTTCAATCAATCAATCAATCAAGGGTTGGTAAAGTGCAACTACTCAAACATGAGGGTCTCAAGGGGCTGGGTGGCGGTGGAGAGCAGATCCATCTAAGTCCTGAGGTCATTTGAAGAGCCAGGTCTTCAGGTCCTTCCTGAACTGGTGTAGCGTGGGAGATAGTCTGAAGTGGAGGAGGGGTAGGGTGTTCCAGGTCTTGGCAGCAAGGAAGGAGAAGGACTTTCCTCCGGTTCTGGTCTTGCGGATCCATGGGACGGTGGCAGGGTGAGCTTGGCGGAGTGGATGTGTCTGTTGGGTGCGTTGAAGGTGAGGCGGCGTTCAGGTATGCTGGCCTGGTGCTGTGGAGGGCCTTGTAAGCATGGGTGAGGCGTTATTCTTCTGCCTGCCGGGAACCAGTGGAGTTCGCGGAGGTTTTGAGTGATGTGGCTGTGCCAGGGGAGGTCGAGGACCAGTCTGGCTGCGGCGTTCCGGACATTCTGGAGCTTGCTGAGGTTTTTCTGGGTAACGCCGGCATAGAGTGCGTTGCTGTAGTCAAGTCTGCTGCTGGTGAGAGTGTGAGTGACGGTCTTTCTGGATTCGGTGGGGATCCATCTGAGGGTCTTTCGCAGCAGGCAGAGGGTATTGAAAAAAGGTCAAGGATACTGAGTTGATCTGGCGGTCCATAGTGAGCATTGCGTCTAGTATGATGCAGAGGTTATGCGCGTGGTGATCGGGGTTGGGGGAATTCCCAGCGCAGAGGGCCACCAGGTATCGTTCCATGCGGAGGGGGTGGATGCCAGGATGAGGACTTCTGTCTTGTCTGAGTTGAGCTTAAGGCAGCTGTTCTTCCTGGTGGCGACAGCTTTCATCCCTTCTTGGAAGTTGTGCCTGATGACATTGGGTTTGTTGGTGAGAGAGGATCAGCTGTGTGTCATCGGCGTAGGGTACAACGTTGATTCCGTAGTTCCTGACCATTGTTGCGAGGGGGGCCATGTAGACGTTGAAGAGGGTGGGGCTGAGAGAGGGTCCCTGGGGCACTCCACAGTTGGTCTCTGTCGGCTCTGAGAGGTATGGCGAAAGTCTGACCCATTGTGTTCTGCCTGTGAGGAAGGCATAGATCCAGTCGAGGGCCTTGTCACAGATGCTGGCGTTGTGGAGTCTAGTGGTTAGGGTGCGGTGGGAGAAGGTGTTGAATGCTGCTGAGAGGTCAAGGAGGATGAGGGCTGCGGTTTCGCCAGTGGCGGCGAGGATGGTGGTCTCGTGCTGTGATTGCTTCGGAAACCAGATTGGGAGATGTCCAGGATGTCGTTTGTTTTGTAGAAGTCGGCTAGTTGGTTCCTTCCACCTCCTCAATAATACCCCCGGCCTTGAGTTTCTTTATCTCATTTTTTAGCTCATCATATGGTAATGGGGACATTACGAATCTTACAGCACACAGGGTGTGCCTGATCAATGAGGGGGATCTCATGCTTGTAAGACTTTAGACATCCCAACTCTTCCCTGAACACAGCAGAAAAGTCCTGCTTGAATCGTCCCACTGACTGTACCTCATTAATGTTATTCACTTGAACCTACTTTAGTAGATGGGAGTAAGGCTGTTGGGATCTAGCATAACTCCAAAGTCACCCTGATGAGATAAATTTATGATACTGTCCCCTTTCTCGGAGACATAGATCTTACCACATGTGAGACGTTGTTTGTATTCAATAAGTAGCCACACAACTTTATGGGCTCACCCCCTTATGCACATGGCCTGATGTCTGGTTTGAAAAAACTGACTTTGTGCTGCAACATGTTTTTGAAAAACAGATTGGAGATGATCATAATCTTCGCTCTCGAATCAAATAAGATATCTGTTGTCTCACTGTCCAACGGGAATGCTATCAAGAGGGCTGTTTTTACCTTATTTTTGACCTCACCATCACCACCAAACTGCAAAACTATTTGCCCACACACAAAATCAGTGTCATCATCATCAAGATCACTGTCTACACAAACTTCTTTAATTTTGGGCTTAGTAGTTTTCACGCAAAGTGCAGCAAGATGACATTTCTTTTTGCAATTTGAACAGAGCACATCAAATGCTGGGCACCTCTTGTCATTAGTGAGATATCCTGTCCCATCACAGAGATATCACCTACATACAGAAATAGGTCTTCTCTTGTTTTCACTCCTGTTGGGCTTTATCACCATTTTTTTAAAATCTTTTCTTTAACCACTCTGACCCCCTAATCCTTTTATTTCACCATTGCACTCCATGGAGTGTTCAACACGTTTAGCAACAATGAGAACTTCATCCAGGGTAGGTATGTCCTTTAGCCAGAGTTCATCCCTAACTCTCTCCATACCACACCCCACCCCACCATGAACTGATCCCTAATTCATGCATCTGTCATACTACCAAATTTACATGACGAAGCGAGTCTGCGCAAATTTGTAATAAATCTTTCAACAGACTCACCACTTCTGAAATCTTCTGGCAAAATGGTAGCGCTCAAGAATAGTGCTAACTTTTGATAGACATTGATCATCCAGTTTCTTTATGCACAATTCGTACTCATTCAAATCTTCTGAGTCTGACTGTCGAGAGAGATGATCAAAAAAGTGCTGACCTTTTGAACCCAAGCAGTGCAATGATAAGGAAGCCTTCCTTTCCACACCTAAGGATGCTCCACAAACCTTAGCATATCTTTTAAAGACTTTCTTCTATTTTTGCCATTTTAATGGAGAATGGTCATCAAAAACAACAGTGGAGGTGTAATGTTTTACATAGTAGCTTCCTAGTAATGAAGAAATACTCAATGCACTAGAAATGTTAGATAGCCAACACACTTTGCTACTATGTCTTGTTGCAGAGGTGGCAAGGAGATTACTATTCAAGCAAAACAAGTTTATTGTTGAAGTAGAGTGTGCATGCCACTAAAACTGCACGCAGAAAATAAGATCAACGCACTAGTAGAGGGAAGGAAGAATCGGCCAATCTAGCTCAAAAGTGTGCACATCACGGAAGGTGCACCCCGAGAAAGAAGAATATTACCATCACTGCCCAAGAAGAGTGTGCGTGTCACTGTCTGATGTACAAAATTGTACAGACCAGTCAGACTAGCAAGTGAGCGTATCACTGTAGACACAAGATGTGGTGAACTTGAGGCTACACAAGTGTTCATTGTAATGTTCACGGGCGAGGTAGCAGTCTACCTACGCCCGCAACGTACGATTAGGCGCTGGCGCATGACGTCATGCGTGAGAATAAAATAAAGAGGCGTGGCCCCACGAGAGCAGTCGGGACCGCGCCACGAGACACGAACCACCAGTGCAGCGTGGTTATTTATGAGTGAGTGCGCAGGGGGCCCCCCAGGTGCTAGCCCTTTACACTGGCAATGATGGCGGTAACGAGCACACGCCGCCTCACCCCTCGGTTCCAGCGTTGACCCACAGGGCGCCATCCTGGGCCCCAGGTCATGCCAGACAGCTGCTGCTCAGGGAGGCCCCGCAGCCACAGTAGGCCCTGCAGCCAGCAAGTGGGAACAACGCCACGGAAGGGCACTGATTCAGTCTACAAAGAGAAAGTGCCCAAGAGAGTATCACACCCCAGCGCCCCCTGGTGGACAGTGCTGTGCCCAAGTGAGTGTCACACCCCAGCGCCCCCTGGTGGACATTGCTGTGCCCAAGAGAGAGTTGCACCCCAGTGCCCCCTGGTGGACATTGCTACTGACCTTGGACAGGTGGCTGCCAGTCAAGCCAGACAGGCAGTGCACGTGCCGCGAGGTATACCTACACCTGCTGTCTGATGGCGACGATCCCGGCCATAGAGCCATTTGTGGTGGATGGGGCTCCATCATCCCTTGCCCCAAAATGGAGGGATTGGACAGAGAGACTCCAGTTCTACTTCGAAGGGGCAGGAATAGCCCGCGACAGGCGCAGAGCGCTACTCCTCCACCTAGGAGGTAAGGACATACACTGCATATACAAAACGCTGGTAGAGGCCACCCCCAAGACATATGTGACGATACTAAACGCTCTGAACGCACACTTTGAGCCGATGGCGAACAGGGACTACGAAAGAGTTATCTTTCGCCAGGCCAAACAGGAGGCGGAGGAGTCGTTCGACGCATTTCATGGGCGTCTGAAGGAATTAGCCAGCATGTGCGGGTTCCAAGACGAACAGGAGGAAATCAGGGCCCAAATAATTCAAGGGTGCTACTCCTCCAAACTTAGGGAGAACATCCTGCAAGAATCAGGCAAACCATTGGGAGACATCCTCACCATAGGACGGTCCAAAGAGCTAGCAAAGGTCAGGGCATCCCACATGGAAGATGCTCTCCACTGTCCCATCAAGATGGAACAGGTGAATGTAGCACAAGCAAAGCCGCGCCAAAGCCCAGGAAAGCGTCCGCAGGACAGGAGGAAGCAATGCGGCTACTGTGGAGGCACGCCCCATCGCATACAGGACTGCCCGGTGAAAGGGAGGAGATGCTCGGCCTGTAGCAAAATGAATCACTTCGCATCAGTATGCAGGTCAACCAGGCCCCAGAAGGAAACGGCACAGACCGTAGAGGAAACGCAAGCTAGCGAGGACATGGACGACGATGAGGGGAGCCACCCTGTCCACTATGTACTCGCCGTAAACCAGTCGCCGCAGAAAAGACGCAGACTCCCAAAGTGCCGAGTCCAGGTTCACCACCAAGAGGTGCAGGCCACCATAGACACCGGGGCCTCAATCGAATTGATGGCGGCAGATGTGTTCAACCGACTGGGTCCACGCCCACCACTGCGAGAGGCGAAGATCAGAGTATTCGCCTATGGGCAGAAGACACCCATCCCACTCCTGGGATGCTTCCAAACGGAAATCCAGCACCAGGATCTCAAAGTCCCCACCACGGTGTATGTAACCAGGGAAGGCAGGGGGATGCTAGTAAGCGGCCAGACAGCGGAAGAGTTGAGGCTGATCTCCTTTGCCCTCGCCATCCAAGAAGAGGAACTAACGGCCATTATGGAAGAATTCGATGACATATTCAAAGGAATCGGATGCCTCAAAGGGAAAGAGGTCTCACTCCACATAGACAAGTCAGTCCAACCGGTGGCGCTGAGGCACAGACGCATTGCGTTCCACCTATGACGGAAAGTGGAAGAGGAGCTGGAGGCATTGGAACGGCAAGGGGTCATAGAAAAGGTCTGTGGGCCCACTCCGTGGGTGTCCCCGATCGTGGTGGCGAGAAAACCAAAACAGCCAGGACAGGTCCGCATCTGCGTTGACATGCGCCTCCCCAACGCAGCGATAAAGAGGGAACGCCACATAACCCCCACCATTGATGACATTCTGGGAGAGCTGAATGGCGCAGTGTGGTTCTCGAAGATGGACCTATGCTCAGGGTATCACCAACTACCCCTCCATCCGGATTCTCAATACGTCACCACGTTCTCAACACACGTGGGCCTCAGGCGGTACAAGCGCCTCAACTTTGGGATCTCGAGCGCCGCAGAGGTGTTCCAAAACACCATCAGAGAAGTACTCAGCGGACTCCCCGGGGTCCTGAACGTGAGTGACGACCTGCTAGTCTATGCCACATCCCTGGAAGAGCACCACAGAAGGCTCCGCAGCATCCTCCAGCGGATCCGAGAGTCCGGCCTCACGCTCCATAAAGCAAAGTGCCAATTCCTGAGGAAGAAGATCAGCTTCTTTGGCTACATGTTCTCGGACAAAGGAGTGTCCCCAGATCCCGACAAAGTGTGCGACATCCAGGATGCCCCAGCGCCCTCCAACATCTCGGAAGTCAGGAGCTTCCTAGGGATGGTGAACTTCTGTGGGCGCTTCGTACCAGACCTGACCAATTTCACGAAGCATCTCTGAGAACTAACAAAGTCCGCCACCCCGTGGCAGTGGGGCCCCGACCAAGAGCAAGCCTTCAAGGACACCAAAGCGGCACTCTCGGCAGACACCACTCTGGCGTACTTCGACCCAGCCAGGCCCACCAATGTCGCCGTGGACGCGAGCCCCTACGGACTTGGGGCGGTACTCACACAACAACAGCACGATGGAGAATGGGCCCCAATTGCATACGCGAGCAGATCCCTCACGGATACCGAACAGCGCTACTCTCAGATCGAGAGGGAGGCGATCGCCATTCACTGGGCCTGCCGGCACTTCCACATTTATGTGTATGGCCACCCATTTACGGTCACTACGGACCACAAGCCCCTCATACCTCTTTTTCAAGGGTCAGCGTCAAAACCTCCCCCGAGGATAGAGAAATGGATCCTCCAGCTGCCAGGGTACGACTACAAGGTGGAGTACAAACCAGGGACGTCCAACCCAGCAGATTACCTCTCGAGGCACCCGAGAGCTGTGACCTGAGCAGAGGAAGAGGACGCTGAGGACACCGAAGAATACGTTCGGTTCATATCAGAAAGATCCCGACCGCTTCCGATGAGTCTCAAAGCGATAGTAGAGGCTACCCAGAACGATGAATGTCTGCAGCTGGCCATCATGGCCGTTCGAGCAAACGACTGGCGCCCCATCCAAAGTACCAAGGCCCGGCGAACGCCACAAGCAAAAACCATGTTGGAGTCAATAATACGAATCAAAGACGAACTCTCTATTGACAACAGTGGGTGCCTGCTAAGGGGTCCGAGGCTAGTGATCCCGTTGAGCCTTACCCAACAGGCAGTAGACCTGGCCCATCGAGGGCACCAGGGCGTAGTAAAGACAAAAGGTCGGCTGCGAGCGACAGTATGGTTCCCAGGTATGGATCCAATGGTGGAGCAGGCAGTCAGAACGTGCTCATGGTGTCAAGTGTCAGGCCAACCGGACCGACCTCACCCAGTTATCACGGAGGACAATCCCCGACGGCCATGGGAGTGCGTCAGTATTGACTTTGGACATCTACCAGACGGGCGCTACGCCCTTGTGGTCATAGACGATTACACGAAATACCCAGAAGTAGAAATCGTCGGAGGCCAAACAGCCATGGAGGTAATCACCAAAGTGGAGAAGATCATTGCTACCCACGGGATCTTCGAAGTACTGAAGACGGACAACGGTTCGCCGAATACCTCAAATCATGTGGTATACACCACCGGAAGGTGACACCGCGCTGGCCCCAAGCAAATGAGGAAGTAGAGAGGTTCATGCGCACCCTCAACAAAGTCATCCGGATCGTGCATGCGGAGGAAGCGCCTCTGGAAAGAGCGATCTACAGCTTCCTAAGGGAATACAGGCTGATGCCCCATCTCACGACCGAAAGAGCCCCAGGACCGGCGAGCATGGGTAGAGTGGTGCGCGACACGATTCCCCATCACCCGAACTGGGCCCCCGCCCCGATTGACAGTGCAAGGGTCCTGGCCAGGAGGACCAGCACCAACGACAGGTCCAGTGTCGATCGAAGAGCGACAACATCGGCTATTCGAGAGCACGACATGGTCTATGTCAAAGACAGGCATCCGGGAAGCAAATTCCGTCTCCCGTTTGAACAAAGGCCGTAGACAGTAACCCGCCGGACATGCACAATGGTAACGGCCAGGAGAGGAGCGGAAGAGCTCACCAGGAACATCTCGTTCTTCAAAAAAGTCCAGGCTGGAACCCCCGACCTTTCCCCCCAGGACGGGAGAGGCACCGGATCAAGTCAGAGAGTGGCTGCGGAAGGAAACACCAGCCAACCCAGTGTCCTACAGGGCGAACCAGAGGAAGCCGACAGAGGCCCGCCATCACCGAACGGAACGGCAGGAGAAGAGCCATCCAGCTCCCCAGGGAGGTCACCCAGGGGCGCGGCCTCGCAAGGAGTTCCCCCGTCCCTGTCATCATCTCGAGGAGAAAGGTCTGGGTACAGTTTACGGGACAATCTGGCTCCCTCATCTCATCTTGCGGAGTTTATGGTGTGATATGCCAATGACACGCTGAAGACTGGGACAAGTACCTGTGGTGGCGGGGAGCAGAGATCAGACGATGTCACCAGAACTGGTAACCTCCAAAGTTGTTGATGTGTGTTGTTCTGTTTTATTAAAGGTTGGAAGGAATGTAATGTTCATGGGCGAGGTAGCGGTGCAGTCTACCTACGCCCGCAACGTACAATAAGGCGCTGGTGCATGACGTCATGCGCGAGAATAAAATAGAGGCGTGGCCCCGCGAGAGCAGTTGGGACCGCGCCACGAGACACGAACCACCAGTGCAGCGTGGTTATTTATGCAGCGCAAGCGCGCAGGGGACCCCCCAGGTGTTAGCCCTTTACATTCATGTCACTGCGGTGAAAAATGGAAACAGGACACGCCATATAAGTGAAAGTGTGCGTGTCACTGTAAATAATCCCAGGACACGCCAGAAAGTGAGTGTATCACTGTAGTTAACTTGAACATATGCGTGTCACTGCAGTGAAGTGCACTTCCTAGACAGCTAGCGTGGATCCATCCACAGGAATGAGTCTCCGAAGGTCAGTGTTCTAGTCTGCAAAACTAAGTGCGGGCCATAAAACTCTTGCGCTACCTCCATCATCTGAGTGAAGAGCGTTAGGAGGAAGGTGTCGGCATGTATGTGGAGGCAAGCCGATGAAAACAAATGACACTCTTGTGTTTCCTCCTACTCCGACAGAGGTAAGCCAATGGAAACAATGGAAACAAACGCAGTTGAAGCGCTCTCGCGCTTCCTCCTACTCCGACAGAGGTAAGCTGATGGAAACAATGGAGACAAACGCAGTTGAAGCGCTTTCGCACTTCCTCCTACTCCGACAGAGGTAAGCTGATGGAAACAATGGAGACAAACGCAGTTGAAGCGCACTGCAAACAATGTTAGAACTCGGGTGTCTGTGTTACATGTAGGCCGCAGTGCGCGATGTCTCAGCCACGCAATTATGGGGCCGTTTGAAACACAACTCAATAGTGCGATGGTTCACTCTAGTCGCAACATGCACACCACAAAGCCCCAGGTGCTAAGGAAGACTGCATTTTACAGTAAATAAATCTCAATTTCAGAGGCCTTTAAAATTACAGCAGTAATCCAAACGGGAGCCAAAAGAGGAATAAAGTACGCAGGTGGATCCTGACAATACATCAAGCATGGGCCCAGACAGAAGTATTTTACATGAGTTACATGCAGTGCTTTAAATGGGCCGGTACTCACCGGTACTGAGTACCGGCACTTCTTAGATTGATCGCTCTGAGTACCGGCAATTCTCTACTGCCCTGGAGAGTACCGGTACTCATGAAAAGGTAGGCTCATTGGCAGTGCTGGTGAGCAGAAGTAGAACGTGTCTCTGGCAGCCAAGGCACCACTTCTGCAGCACCGATCTGAGCCCCAGCTGAGCTATTCAGCAGGGCTCATTTGAATAATGTCCGAGTGCTCACCATCACGCTGTGCTTGACAGAGCAGGGTCCATTCAGGCCCTGTGCTGTCAATCACATTCACACTATCCTGTGCGTTCGTGCAAGCACAGGAACCATGTCAGTCCCCTGGCAGTGGCAATCAGGCTACGGCCAGTCCGGCCCTGGTGGCAATTAAAAAAGCCATGGTAGGTGAAGAGAAAAGATGGCTTTTATCATACCTGAGTCTTTTGTGTGTCTGCTATGTTTGTGTGTATGCCTGTTTTTGTAAGAAAAAAGTGAAAGAAAGAGAGAGAGAATCAAGACACTCTCAGGTGGTATTTTAAAGAAAATGTGTGGCACTTTGTTTGTACATGTCTGCTCTGCGACAAAGATTAATAAATAACGTAAAAGGGAGGGTTGGTGGGTGGGTGAGTGGATGAGTGAGTGGATGGATGAGTGAGCAAGGGTGGATGTATAGATGGATGGATGGATGAGTGAAAGCATGCATGGGTGAAAGAGGGTGGATGATTGGATAAAAGGGCGGATGATGGGTGGATAAATGAAAGTTTGGATGGATGAATGAAAGGTAGGGAGGATGGATGAAAGGGTGGATGATGGATGAGTGAAAGGAGGGATTGAGTGAAAGGGTGGATAGAATAAAGGAGTGAAAGGGTTGATGGATGGATGAGCAAAAGGATTGATGGATGAGGGAAAGGGTGGATAAAGAGATGGATGAGTGAAAGGATGAATGGATAGGTTTGGAGATGGATGGATGGATAGGTTTGGATATGAAGGGTGGATAGACGGAATGGTGAAAAACTGAATGATTGATGAAAGACTGAATAGACGATAGAATGTAAAGGTTAAATGGTGGACATCAGCAGGTAAATGGTAGGATGAAAGAATGAATGGATAGATTGATGGAAGAGACAAGAGATATCTTCTGGGGAGGGTCATGATGAGTTGCTTCATTTGCTTGGTGCCATAAGAGCTTCGGTGCGACGTGGGAGTATTTTCAGTTTTTTCCTACTCGCGTGCTCAAAAATATATAGTATTGTGCCAAACAGCAATTAACAGTATGACATTAAGAAGGTGCAACTATTGCAAAAAAAGGAAATGTTAACGTATTATCGCATTTCCCTTTCATTTTGTGTAATGAGTTAACCTGCTTTGTTTATATAAACACATTTCTCATGTGTTTTGGTATGTGCTGCAACTAATATAGAAGTTGTTAAGTATCATCATGTCTTGCCCTTAGCCCCGCCCCAACCCCGCCCCCTCACTACACATCTAACTCATTTTAATGAGTACCTGCACTTATTTTTTCCCATTTAAAGCATTGGTTACATGAGTAGATCTCACCCACATTCCTGATGGTAGACACCAAATCTTCACAGGGTGTGGTTGATGGGGAAGTGAAAAGCAGCTCACTGGTGTTGGGATCTTCTTACATCCTGCCGACTACGCCAGTGTGGCAATTAAGGATTGCAACTCAATGAAGAATGCAGAGGAGCTGTGTAGTTGCCAAATATGGTTCTTTATTCCACAAGAAGATCCCATCCATCCATAGTCAAAGGCTACCTCCTGTAACTGACTCAATCTCGAACAAAAACATTCTCAAACCTGAGCACTTCACTCCAGGTGACATAGCAGGGTTCCTGTTAGATGGGTTCCCAGGAAGAAGTCACAGGAGAGTAGCGTGGGGGTTATCTTCTTTATTAAGTTGTCACAACACACGTTCCCGACACACCCAGCTGCTTCAGAGGTCTCCGGGATAACTGCCAGAGCCTCGAACATCTAGATCGAACCCCCAACACATTCTATTCCCAGATTCCATCAACATTCTGGCAATCATGGGAATGACATCATGACACATCTTCCCCCTTAACACAATAGCGCAACTGAATACTATTTACAATTAATAAGACACAAAAATAAAAGATAACATGAAAATGAGGAACAAGAAAAATGCAGGGAGAATCAATTAAGAATATAATCTTTCAGATAATGAGGAAGACAAGGTCTCCTCTTGCCTTCCCTTGGAGCAATGGCTGACGGACTGGGGAATGAACCAGAATCCGTACCAGTACAGACATTTCCTTCTCCTCTTAACAAAGAAGAATGAGTTTGAGGATGCTCAGACAAAGAACAAGTTCCACTAAGAGCCTCTTGAGAAGAAGAGGAATCTCCACCACCAAAGTGATGAGAAACAGTGTCACTTTGTTGAGTAGTAAAATGAACATCAGGTAAAGACAAAGTAGAACAATCCGATGAAGAATTACCATGAGAATTAATGCATACATTGTTTTTTACTAAAACTACATTCCTTTTACTCCACCACCTGCCGGTCTCTAGTAGAACCGCATGTTTAGAGACTCTGACAATACGAGTCATGGGAAAGAATTTGGAACTAAGACTTTTGACTCCTACAGGTCTTTTAACTTTAACAAGATCTCCAACAAAAAATTGAATGTCTTTCACCTTCTTGTTTGTGTCATACACTTGCTTCATTTTGACTTGTGCTTTGGAAACTGTATCACGCACATCATCCATATTGGGAATTTTGTTTGAGCATTTGGTTTGTTCCAACACCCAGTTAGGACTAAGTTTGGAAGAACCAAAACGTCCTTTCAATAACACAAAAGGAGGAGTGCCAGTCACAGAGTGTGGAGTATTATGGTAACTCCATAACCTTTCTTGAACAGCATCATGAACAGAATCTCCTTGAACATAGGCCATTTGAATAGTTTCTTTTAACATTTTGTTCACCCTTTCTACCATGCCATTGCCTTGGGGACTATAAAGGGCCACTGTTAAGTGTTTGACACCCATGTTCTTTAGAAAGGATTGCATAAAATGGGACTTAAATTGAACCCCATTGTCAGAGACAATAACTTTGGGGATACCTTCACGCCGGAAGAGATCATTAAGTAACTCCTTTACCGAAGTGGTAGAGGGTTCGGACAAAAATCTACACTCCACCCATTTCGAAAAGTAATCCACTACAACTAAGGCAAATCTCATATTGATCTTTAGATTATACATCGGGCCAATGAAATCTATGCCAAGTTTTTCCCAGGGCCCATTGGGAAAAGCCACTGGGAAAAGAGGTGTGTTACGTACTCTTAAAGATTTATCAGCAATGGAACAACTGCTAAAATGGCCTACAAAATTCTCCACATCAACATCCATGCCCGGCCACCAGTAGTAGAGTCGAAGACGTTTTTTTGTACCCGTCATGCCAAGGTGGCCTTGGTGGGCAAAATTAATCAATCTTAATCTGAGGGTTCTAGGAGGAATTAACAAAGAGCCTCTCATGATAAGGTTATTTTCAATGGTGAGATCATCCTTTACCTTGTGAAAAGGACGCAAACCTTCGGTCAAATTTCTTTCCTCGGGCCACCCTTTAGAAATACAACTCTTGATTGCATTTTGCACCTCATCAGATGTAGAAGAATCTATCCATTCAGAATTGCTGATAGACCCTTCTAGGACAACCAAACCATCAACCAATCCTACAACACATTCTAAATCATCTTCTATGGAATGTTCTTCATGTAGGGGGCACCTAGATAAAAAATCAGCACGAGTATTCTTCCCTCCAGGAATGTGCTTAATTATAAAATTGAATTCAAACATCCTGGAAAGTAATCTTACAAGTCTAGGACTGACCTTGTCATGATCATTTTTAGATAATAAAAAAACAAGGGGCTTGTGGTCAGTGACCAGAAAAAATCTTCTGCCCCATAAAAAGGTTTCAAAGTGTTTGGTGGCCCACACGCAAGCCAAAGCTTCTCTTTCAATGGTACTGTAATGGCGTTCCGTCTGGGAAAGAGATCTTGAGGCGAAGCCCACCGTGTGTTCAACACCCTCAACTAACTGAGAGAGAACGGCACCTACTCCGACTCCACTGGCATCAACTGTGACAATGGATTGGAGATCATCTCTGAAGGGATGTAAAGCAGGAGCTTTCACTATTAGGTTTTTAAATTGGTGAAAGCTGTGGATTCAGTCTCCTTCCACATAAATTGTTCCCCCTTTCTAAGGAGTTTCCTCAAAGGTTCTGTTTGAAAAGCGAAACTGTCAATAAATCTAGAGTAATACTCGCAGAGTCCGAGAAAAGACCGTAACTGATCTTTATTCTCTGGGGGGGCTGTCACAAATTGCCTTGACAAGGTCAGCCTTAGGCTTAATACCAGATTCTGAAATGTGATGACCTAGGTAGTCAATATTGCTTACCATAAATTTACATTTTTCTTTTTTACAGTGAAGCCATTAGACTCTAAAATATCAAATACATTGCTCAAAATCAAGAGGTGTTCTTCAGTATTTTCTGCAAATACAAGAATATCGTCTTGATATGCAAGGACATTTTTACACTTGTTAAACAATTTAAACATTAATTTTTGAAATACAGAAGCGGCCGAAGCTAGGCCGAAAGGCATTCTTAGGAATCTGAAAGCACCGAATGGGGTGTTAAAAGCAGTAAGTGAACGTGAATCACTAGATAGTTCCACCTGATGATAAGCAGATTTTAAGTCGAGGCAAGACATTTTTTTGGCATCACCTAGAAGAGCTAACATCTCTTGAATTTTCGGTAAAGGGAAACAATCGATTAAGATGTTCTTATTAAGTGATCTCAAATCAATACAGAGCCTAATGTCTTTAGTGTCCTTTTTCTTTGCGACCACTATCGGAGAAATCCACTCTGATGAGTCAATTGGTTCTATCACTTTTTCCTCACATAAGACTTCCAAGTGTTGTTTTAATTGGTCTCTAATGGATAGTGGGACGTTTCTGACCTTATGTACGACAGGTACTGCGTCTTTTTTAAGATGATTTTATGCTCAAAACTGTGCACCATACCTAACTTGTTATCAAATAAAGCTTTGTGCTTGAGTAATAATTGTTTCAAAGAAGGGTAGACTTCAGGAATGTCTATTAAGGAAATAGGACAAGCAGTACCTGGTCTAAGAACCATGCCAAACTTCCCTTGGTCCTTCCACCCCAAGATGTTGTAGCCTTTTTCGCCACATAAATTTTGGTGAATATTACTCTGTCTTCAAATTTAATATTGTCAAGGAAAAAACCCAACATATCAATGTTGTGTCCACCAAAGGCAATGGTGCGAATGTCAGGAGGTGATAGTTGTATAGAATTCCATTGTTTGAAAAATAGAACATCGGATACGAAAGTGACTGAGGAACCAGAATCAACAGTGACTCGAATTTCAACATCACCAATGTGAACATTGCAAAAGGACCCTTAACATCATCATCAGTATCAGAATCAATGGACAGTACAATTTTACTGAAGCTTTTGATGGTAGATACATTTGGGTCAGAAGAATCTTCCATGTGTTCAAGAGCAGCTACCTTGTAAGGAGTTCTGCACAGACGAGCAAAATGACCAGACTTTTTGCATTTGGTACAAGGTTTACCTAAGGCTGGACAATTTCTTGCATTGGCTAAATGTGTGAAGGTGCCACATCTAAAGCAGAAACTTTGTTTCTTAGACTCAGGAACTTTGTTGTAAGATGTTTTGGGTTTAGTACCGATAGCATAAACAGGTTCAACCACAGGATCAATTTTAGGCTTATTCAATTCTTTTTGTGCAATTACAGACCTTTCAATGCCCCTAGCTATTTCCAGGGTTTCGTTTAAAGAAGGATTTCTACCGCACAACAGTCTTTCTTGAACTTTTTTGTTAAAGCAGTTGACAATGAGCTGATCTCTGAGATAAGAATCAGTATTGCCATCAAATTCACAAGTGGAAATTAAAACTCTTAGTTCCGCTAGGAAATTATCAATGGTTTCAAACTCATTTTGACGTCTAGTATAAAATTTGTGTCTCTCAACCACAATGCTGGTATCGTCCTTGAAATAGTTTGAAAGTCTGTTTACAGCTTCTTTGTAAACATCCCAATCAGTTTCATCAGGTTGGGTGACTACAGGTAAATGGCCAAAAATGCGTTGGCCTTCTGAACCTAGATTGTTATAAAGTAGAGCTAATTTCCTGACTGGTTCAAATTTAGATCCATCCAACGCTATTATGTAGCTAGCAAAACCTTTGAACCACTGTTTCCATTTGGTTTTCAGCGGCCCAGGTTCTGGTAAAAAATGTGGAGGGACTGTTATGTTTTGCATGTTGACCAATACAATTTTAAGAAGAAAAACGGTTTAAAATTGTGAAAAACAGCAATTAGATGATTATCACAATGACACACACAAGTAATAAATTGTGAATACAATTGTGCATATTACTTAAGTATATGATATTTGCATTCAAAACTGTAGGTGTTGAAAGTGTTAAAAATAGGGTGTGCGCATCACCGATTGTATGGATAACTCTGGAGACTTGAAGCTAGGTGAGCGCTTGACGTGATATCCACTTCTTTGAATTATAAAAGATGGTGTGCGCATCACCGAGTAATTTGTGCCTTCGGGCTGCGCTAACCACTTAGTGTGCGTGTCACCGCGTAATGAAAGTATAAGTGTTGAGGCACTGATTGGAATGACAGCGTTGGTGCCAGAGGGCTGCGCTAGCCACTTGGTGTGCGCGTCACCGCGCAATGAATGTATTAAAGTTGAGGCATAGATTGATGCCTGACAAAGCGTAGGTGCCTGACAAAATGGCGTGGCACGTAGCGTGACCTCAACGTGAGGTTACACACGTCCTGACGTGACGTGAAGACGCGGGGAAGGCTGAAGAACGAACGAAGACGCGCTAGGGATTCCACGCTGAGAGGATGCAGGCAGAAGAATGGAGGCGTGCTGAGAATTCCACGATGCGTGCAAGGTAGGATAAGCGCTCGCGAGGTGGCAGTTGGTGTGGCAAAACAGGCCTCAAGGGAAATATAACAATTTTCAGAGAAAGTTATACGACCTGTAGCCAACACTTAGTAAAAGATGAGTGGCTTCGTAGCTTCGTTAGCTTCAGTCCAGTCACCGCGCGTCTTGAAGGAGGGCAAAGGTGTCCGGGACGTGTTGATAGAAGTGACAAGCAAAAGTATCCGGATCGTCGCCAAATGTTAGATGGGTTCCCAGGAAGAAGTCACAGGAGAGTAGCGTGGGGGTGATCTTCTTTATTAAGTTGTCACAACACACGTTCCCGACACACCCAGCTGCTTCAGAGGTCTCCGGGATAACTGCCAGAGCCTCGAACATCTAGATCGAACCCCCAACACATTCTATTCCCAGATTCCATCAACATTCTGGCAATCATGGGAATGACATCACGACAGTTCCGTACTCAGGCTGACACAGGTTGCTGGGATACAGATGGCAACCTATTTACCATAGTATGTTATTCTTTCTGAGTGGCCAATGTGATCTCGATGAGGCCGGGAATGGGAGTTACTGGCCCCATTGGGATTACTAGATGTTATGTTTCACCCAGAAACTTCAGCTGCAGGAACAAGCTGAAACCTCCAGGTGAATATTGGGGGCAAGCCTGCTGGAATCAGTACGGAAAACTGATTCCTGCATGTTATTCCCCCAGAATATGTAATGGAGAATATATCTTTCCCCTGGAGTGACTGGTGCCCCAGGGGAATATTGAGCAGACATCTGCATGGCTTAAAATCACGCCCTTGCTGTAGGTAGTGAAATAATGAGTAATTTACACATTTACAAAGAAACAAGTCTTATCAATCAATCAATCATAGAATTTGTAGAGCGCACTACTTACCCGCGAGGGTCTCAAGGCGCTGGGGAGAGGGATGGGGGGATGCTGCTACTGGTCGAACAGCCAGGTCTTGAGTAGCCTCCTGAAGGTCAGCAGGTCTTGGGTCTTTCGTAGGCTTAGTGGAAGGGTGTTCCAGGTCTTGGCGGCGAGGTGTGAGAAGGATCTGCCGCCGGTGGTTGTTCTTCGAATGCGGGGGACGGTGGCGAGGGAGAGGTCGGCGGAGCGGAGCTGGCGGTTGGGGACGTAGAAGAAAAGTCATCTGTTGAGGTAGGCTGGGCCAGTTTTGTGGAGTGCCTTGTGTGCGTGGGTGAGGAGTTTGAAGGTGATCCTCCTGTCGACGGGGAGCCAGTGCAGGTTCCTCAAGTGGGGGGTGATGTGGCTGTGGCGTGGTAAGTCGAGGATCAATCGTGCGGAGGCGTTTTGTATGCGTTGTAGTCGCTTGATGAGCTTGGCCGGGGCTCCCGCGTAGAGGGCGTTCCCATAGTCTAGTCTGCTACTGACGAGGGCCTGGGTGACTGTTCTTCTTGTGTCTGTCGGGATCCACCTGTAGATCTTGCGAAGCATGCGGAGGGTGTTGAAGCAGGAGGAGGAGACTGCGTTGACTTGCTTGGTCATGGAGAGCGTTGAGTCGAGGATGACTCCCAGGTTGCGTGCGTGGTCGGTGGGTGTCGGGGCTGCTCCCAGCGTCGTTGGCCACCAGGAGTCGTCCCAGGCTGAGGGGTTGGAGCCGAGGATGAGGACCTCCGTTTTGTCCGTGTTCAGCTTTAGTCGGCTGATCTTCATCCAATCGGCGACGGCCTTCATTCCGTCATGGAGTTTGGCTTTGGCGGCGAGGGGGTCCTTGGTGAGGGAGAGGATCAGTTGAGTGTCGTCGGCGTAGGAGATAATGTTGAGGTCGTGTTGTCTGGCGATGCGTGCGAGCGGGGCCATGTAGATGTTGAACAGTGGGACGATCCCTGGGGTACGCTGCAGATGATCTCGGAGGCTTCGGATCGGAAAGGTGGGAGGCGGACTCTCTGGGTTCTGCCGTCGAGGAAGGAGGTGGTCCATTCCAGGGCCTTGTCTCGGATCCCTGCGTCGTGGAGGCGTGCGCGTAGAGTGCGGTGGCAGACAGTGTCGAAGGCGGCGGAGAGGTCCAGCAGGATGAGGGCTGCGGTCTCGCCATTGTCCAGCAGGATCCTGATGTCGTCGGTGGCGGCGATGAGGGCAGTCTCAGTGCTGTGGTTGCTGCGGAACCCTGATTGGGATGGGTCCAGGATGCTGTTTTCTTCGAGGTATCGGTTTAGCTGTTTCATTTGACTTCCAAAGTTGACCACTCTTGTGCTCGCAATAACAGCACCACAACGATGAGGTGGGTACAACTATTTATTTAACATGTAGTAGTCCCTACAACAAGAATGCAGGTATCCCTCAGCCAGCCCAAGCGTAACTGACTTCACAAGAATGTTTGCGAGTGAAGCATAACTCAGAACACAGGCTAATCTTACATTCCAAGTTCTGCCACCAATCTCTTACAAAGTACAACAACCACCCACAAGACAAGCAGACACACAGCACATTTTACCTGAGCTCTGGGTTTTCAATAAAGCATGACAGTGTTTACCCTCCTAGTGCATTCTGGTAATTTCATTTCTTTAGTTGTGTATCCCCAAATCAGGCAAAGCTTGTGGCTGCTTATTTTTCAGCACTGTTATTTTCAACATTGTGTTCCAATTATCGTTTTTTCAGGGTACTCTCCTGTCAAGATTCTTAGTAGAAATAAAATTATTTCTCGCAAGAGTGTACTATCTTCTGATAATGAAGGAGGTACTGACCTCCAAGTGCTAAACTACAGACAAAGTGGGTACACAACCCATGCTGAGCTCCTTTAAAGAATTTAAGAAAATCGTAACACGTGTGAGGAGCTAACATCCAATACAAACATACTCCTATTAATGAAGTTGCTAGGGGATTTTATTTGTGCAAACAAACGGAGGAAGACTGTGACATATATTTACGGGATATGGATGTTCTTTTTTACTTCTAGCATTAACATGTCAGCATCAGACAGCTGGTTGTTGTTAATTTGACTGTTTAGTGAGTGAGCTAAATTAAGTGCATTTGTGATTTTCTAAGGCATTCATGAGCTTGGTGATCTTTTATGAGATACATGGCTGTCTGGTTTTAAGGATGATTCATTTTCATTTTGGCATGCTGGTCTGCTATTATATACACAAAGCATCCAAATATGCATACCATATGACATCGAGCATAATATTTCTTTTTTACACGCCTAATAGAAAACACAGTGCCCCTAAAAACTGCCATTTAGAAGTACGATCACTAGCTTCGCCAAATAATGCACACGTGGTCATATTTTACTTTTAACAATATTCTAGTGTTGCTGTTGCAGCTACATTCTTTCATCGCAAAGATAATGTTACAGTAAATTATCTTAAGCCTGGTTTATGTTTTTAAACGTGCTTTTAGTCTTGTGTTAAATACATTTATTATGGCCATAGTGCCCCCTCCAGCATGAGAATCATTTCATTAGACAAGAGAAGTGTTTCAAGCTGTTGTAACGTTCTTTAGCATATCTTAAGAAAGGAAAATGGTAATTCATAGCTTTTCAAGCCTCTCCAGTTAGAGATAATATGGAGGGTTAAAGAGATGTGTGGCTTGGACTTACTTCGGCTGTGAGGGAGTTTTTGGCCATTAGAAACACTGTGGGCCAGATTTACCAGTTTCTCACGCAGCGCAGTGCAGCATCCGCAAATGCTGCACTGCATGAGAAGGAGAGAGCAGGAGAGCGCCATATTTACAGAAATATGGCACTCTCCTCCCCTCTCCATAACGCCAGGGCAGAAATGTGCAGCCATGCGCCACGGACACACCTTTGCACCATAGTGCACAGGTGTCTCCATGAGTCCAGCATAGGTTTGTACTGGAAGGATTCCCTTCCAGTACAAAATACTAAGCGTAGACTAACTTTAAACCTTTCCCCACTTTGTATGTGTGCTGTACAGTGGAGGACACATGCAAAGTCGGAAAAGAAAAGAGAAATAAAAGCATTTCTCCTTCATAGCTCTCTATGATCCATCAAGTCAACTCAGTGGTGGGCACATGTACTGGTCTCCTAAGACAGCTGAGGAAATTGGTTCCTCTGCTTTCAGTGTCATCTCTGAAAACTATAATATCAGCAACCATTGTTTCACGACTCGACTATGGCAATGTGCTATATGTCGGGCTCCCTGAGAAACTCACGAAGAAACTTCAGGTGGTACAAAATGACGCAGCTAGGCTGATCTTCAGGTTGCCTAGAAGAACACATGCCACTCCACTGCTGCGAAAACTGCATTGGCTGCCTGTTAAGCAGAGAGCGAAATTCAAGGGACTTTGTATTGTCCACAAAGCTCTATATGGACATGCCCCAGGGTACATAAAGGAATGCCTAATCAAATACGTGCCAGGGCGGGCCCTTCGGTCAGCAGAAGCCGTCCAGCTGGTCTGCCCTCGGGGTAACCTGGTTTCCAAAGGGGGTCGAGCGTTCTCGGTACTCCTGCCACAACTTTGGAACCAGTTGCCCGATACTCTTCGGAAAGAACCTGGTCTGCTTCTCTTCCGGAAGCAGCTAAAAACTATTCTCTTTAGGGAAGCATTAGATACGACATAAGATCTCTCAACACCATGAAGACCTCCCCGCCTTGACGCCGTCCCGCTTCTTCCAAAGCGCTAAGAGACCTGTCGGTGTATATGCGCTATACAAAAATAAAATAACATAACATAACATAGCGCCTATGTGAAATGGGCCCTATTTTCTGACACTAAACCTTGTCTACTTTTTTAAGTAAATAGGGCTTAGCGTCAGAAACCTTGGATGACTGCATGGGAAAGCCCATGCACCAACCATGGAACGCCCCCTTGACGTTAAGTAATGCAATATTATTTTCCAGCATAAAACAGGTTTTATGCTGGAAAGTAAATAGGTGAAAAAAGATTTAGTGTCGTTTTGCATCACTTTTGTGATTCAAGCATTGTGTTAAATATTGGTAAATAGACCTCTGTGTATTTACACAGAGTCCCTCTAAGTATCGATTGAACGACCTCACTTTTACAGAAACACAAAATAAGATTGAATAAGAATAGATTGGATAAGAAAAGCTAGCTTATTTCGGCAAGTTCTCATACACTAGGCTTTACTGTTTTCAGTTTCTGTTTTTGGTCAATTCTGGTGTTTTTTTTCAGAGTTTTCAATAAGTTAAAAAACAGTGGTTATCAGTGGTTACCATTTTCGTGCCATTAAAATGAACAGAAACAGTGTTTTTCCGGTGTTAATGGAATGTCTTGCTTTTATTATTGCTTGCTTTTTGCACTGAAAGTGCATGTGTATAGACAGTGTGCGTACAGGGTATATGAGGTCCAAATACATTTTTACAAATCAAACTTATTGTAGTACACCATACAATACTTCTGTAGTGAGTCTCTGGTCATGTGCGCTTTATCTTTCCTTCCCATGAAAGTGTTTATCTGTGAAAAGGCCCTCTCAACATTGGCACTTGAGAAGGGCAACGCCAAAACAGCCAGCACACAATTTGCTAACTCTGGCCACTGACATAGCTTTCCATGCCAATACTGGTGCACCTGAAGATTGCGATTTTCTGGCACTGGTTCTGCAACATATGCGTTGTACTGGGCGCATATGCCCTTAGTTATTGAAGCGGTCACAAAATGAGGCAGTACTTTTCAAAGTCCGGAGAAAATACCCCTTTATGGAAGGAATCTAGAGCTTGTGCAGGGTACCTCAGTGAGGCTTCATTGACTTTAAATGCCATGGTTGGTGAAGGGACATTTCTATGCATCATTGTAAGCCATTTCTCATGAACTGTAAAATAACATTTCCTGAATTGCTCCTCAACATTTCTTTGCTTACCAAGTGGCAAGAATTCTAACATGGAACATGTTGCAGTGCCAAAATCACTAAAAGTGTCGCCCAGCCTATTCTAAAGGAGATGTTTAACATCTACACCAATTACACTGAGCACTTGGTCGACAAGGGTGTTGTCAGGCTTTAGTTTTTTGAATATATCCACTACAGCAGTCATGTTTTCCTGTAAAAATCTAAGAATGCAGTAGAGTGTACTTTTTTTCACATCACTATCAATATGCGACCAAAGATCCTCACATTTCTTGCCTTTAGCATCATCATTAAGCAAAAATTCAGTAAAGGGTTGCCACATGGACCACAGCTAAATGACACAGTTGGGATGACTCTTTCCTTGATGCCACACAAAGCACAAAATGAGAAATATTTGCGTTCTAGTTTCCGCGCATAACGAAACAGTGCACCGGAATGGACTGCAAAGCCAATAGCATTCTTCATTAACTTTGAAGATTGTAAAGATGCTTTCAGCATACCATCTATCAAGTGGCAAGGATCTCTTACAGGAAAGCACTTCAGCTCAGGTGTCGATTTTGACAGGTCATCACACAACGTTTCATATACATAGCTGAATTACTGCAAAAACAAACAATATCACTCCAATCTTTGTTGAACTTGGTAAGAACGTTTTACAGCAGCATGCCAAGTGACACTGCATTCCATGTTTTTCAAACGTCCGGTGTCATGTTTTCACCACTATCCCAGATGCTTGGTGACAGTGCTCTTTTCACATATACCTGTCACTACACCTTGCATTGAATGTTTAAAGCCTGGGGTGAAAGCAATTCACCTACTATCAATTCTGACTCGCTAGAAAAGGCGGATGACCCTTTGGGGTTTCACCCATTCTCTATCTGTGGGTAAATGTGATGGTACATATTGGGGAAAGATTCTTACGAAACTAGCCATTTTACCTATCAGTGAAAGAATCAAACATAGCCAAAATATCAAATATGATTTTGATATTTCCTGAACCGGGACAGTTAAAAAAATAATTAAATAAGACCTAAAACATGCTTCTAAACCCTGCATCTTTAGACCAAAGACCACAAAACTGAAAAAAGCAAAAGAAAGAAGAAACAATATTTTAGTGACATTCCTAAACAACTAAACTCAAGCAGAATAGTGTTAGCCAAGTCTTTCTTGCTGCTGCCTTGTATAACAAAGTTATATTGTATTGGCTCCTTCAGGAAAAAATAAAATTGACTCGTTCACTCACCTTTTCCTTTCTTTGAATGGCATTTAATTTGTTGTTGCAAAGGTGTTTTTTCAGTGTTTATATGCTTACACTCGTGAGGGCTATTTTCCCTTTGGTGGGGTTTTATCTGTTATTATAGGTTTAAACCTAAAACACGACTATGATGAAAATTGCATACATGAAAACAAAAGTAAAATATAACAGTTATACTAAGAGAAACACAGAAGCCCTTGTTCCAGCTCTCCTTGCGACAGCTCTCCTGTCCAGCTTGCCTGCAGTCTGCTATCTTCTGCTGCCTGTCTACCTGCTGCCACCTCTGCTCGTTTCTTGCTCTGTTTTGCCATTTTCTGCTCATTTTTCTGCCCTCTGTTTTGTCTTTTTCTGCTAATTACTTCCCTTTTCCTGCCGATTCCTCGAAGCCTGGCTTTTCGACTGAGAACGCTTACCCCAGTGACAAGATACCCCCAGGGGTGACAGTGCCATGCTCTACAAAGGCAGATTGATTGATTGATAAAGAAACGATAAAGTAAGGACGGCATGTTTGGTATTATATATATCACAATAACAACAAAGTTGTTATCACCCAAGGGAGAGGTTTTCTCTGAAAATGCGTCTCTGATGCAGTCCAGGATGGGGGACTTTGTCAGACGGAAAGAGGAAAGGAGAGATGAATAAGTCAAAGTCCTGCTTTCTCTCTTTCTTCATTGGTTATTAAGAAGGCAGGTCCTCCTTTAGGATTGTTATGAAGATCATTCCTTTAGACTTGTAAGGGAAAGACATAGAGTTGTCTTTTTTCTCTCACCTGCCATGGTACATGGATATTGTTAGACAGAGGGGCATAGTTTCATCAACCCCTTTTCCGTAACAGTAAAGGTTTGGGAATGCTGGCTTGGGCCCATGTGGTAGGTTGATTAAATTTGACTATCATGAAATCTTTTTTTCAGTGAATCATCAGTAGATCACTTCTTGTAGTGTTTTGAGTTTGTGATGTAAGGGACTAGCATGCCTCACATGCTGTTATGTGATTATATGGATGTTGGGGGTTTTGCACAGCATGGCAGATTGTGAATATTTAAAGAAGCAAAAATTGTATCCCATATGGCGCACTCCTTGTTGACAGAAGTAAATGGGGGGATTAGATAGGTCGGTGGTGCAGTTGGGTTAATCCTCCTGAGTGAGAGGATAATCTTTAGGATGCCGATGGATGCTGACCTCTGACTCAGAGGTGCATTTCCCTTGTGCACTCAGTAATGATGTATATCAAGTAAAAGCTTGTTTACAAGTTTAGTGAGAAATGTTTTTATTCTCCTTCAAAATTTGGTTAGAAAAGTTCAACGTTTGTCAACTTCGTTTCCTGGTCTTAGAACAGGTCCCCATTTTGCAGGGACGAAACAACACAAAACATTTGTTACGCAGGGAAATACATTGCATAAACTTCATGGATACTGTCAGCCCTAAGGGGTTAAATGAACGTTAAATGAACGTTTTGATTTCAATTGTTTTCTTTAAACTGTAATCCTACAACTGAACTTTTTATGATGTCTTCTTAAGATGTTTGATGACGCAGGGACAGGGATCTCAGCAGAAATACGCCAAACCTAATATTCAGTGGTTAACTTTGGAATGTATTTTTGTGTACGTTATGTTATGCATTTGTTCAACACATGCACAGTCCATTCTTATGCATTCATGATCTTGTTGTTTTAGTTCTTGTATATCTGCCACATCGGGTTTTTAATTTTCCACTTTTACTTAGTTTAAGGGCACACTAACATTTATTAGCAATTACTGATCCTTCACTCGAGTCGTTTTGGATCTATGATGGTTTAATTACCATTACCAGGGAGCGGACTACCAGTCTGTCTTCCTGTTTCACTATGCGTGTAGTCTTTTGTGAACACGCCCACTTCCGGGACACACGCGTTCAAAATCTTCATGACGCGTGGACGGGTTTAATCGCGTTTTTTTCTACACGAAAGGAACAGACACGCTATACTTCGCCGATCACGGGTAAGCCCCTTGTAGAATCCATGCCGCTTTGCGGTCCGTTGTCACGTTTCATACGGTAATTAGAATCCCTGTGCACCTCCTTAACTCTCGTGTTTTTTTACGCAGCACAACGTCAGACGATTAAGTTGACCTCACAGTGTTCGTAAGTCTTAAACCCAACTAAATTGGCACGTTTTCTGCACTTTTTAACTAACATACCGGGAAACAAGCAAAGCATGTTGCATCTGGGTTTGCACGCAGTCGCTTATCGAATATTTCAGCATCATCGTAGGATAATCGCACTGGGTTACCAGGTTACACGCGAAGAACAGTCATTTTTTTAAATTTTCTCGATTGAACAGCGGTACACCATCATCACCCGAAAGTACTTACAATATCTATTGTGCACAAAGTTGTTCTTTAAAATCGCACTTGATCGCAAAACTGCATAGTATCATACGAGGTCATACCGCCAATGAACATTTTGTTCTCATTCCATTTTTGATTCACCTGAATATAACTGATTCCTATACATTTATGTTACATATATCACACATGTATGTCGAGTCGCCTTTAACATCTTAATACACAGATTTTACTGTGTTTTGCTACTAAGTTGATTTCAAGTATTTTTGGTTGCCTTGCACTGAATCTGAAATTTCCTCTACTTTTTCAGTTTATACAGCCCCTGAAGAAGGGCTTTCCGCCCGAAATGCATTGGGCATAGATGAAAGAATTACTATGTGAAAACACTGTTATGAAGTAATAACAATCAATAATGAATACAAATGCAAACGATGAACTTTTCTAACCAAATTTTGAAGGAGAATAAAAACATTTCTCACTAAACTTGTAAACAAGCTTTTACTTGATATACATCATTACTGAGTGCACAAGGGAAATGCACCTCTGAGTCAGAGGTCAGCATCCATCAGCAATATTTAAAGAAGGTCATCACAAATAGTCAGGCTCAATTTCCAATTGAGCATGTTAGTGGGCATGGGTTTCACCGGGAAGGTTTGGGGTATTTCCCCCCCATCAAAGGAAATATTTTGTAAGATAGGGGTCAAATCATGTATAATACAAAAGCACCATTTTTGAATAATGAATAAACCACAGTAGCTGTTATAGACAATCCAGATTCGGCAATCATGAACTAATTCTGTACTTTCAGGATGCGTGAAATAGGTCTACCCAGAGATTTTGGGGAAGATGGGTTTAACTCCTAGAAAATTTGGCAAGATGTCATGGGTAAATGGGCATTTTGCAATCCATTTTGCAACAAATTGGCTAAATTCCACAGGTTTTACCGAACGTTCAAATAAAGAGTTAAAAAAAAGAGTATGCAATTTGACATAGCCTCCTATCATTTTTTCCAGAATTTCAATTTCATCTTTCTTTTTATTTTACACATGCTTTTATTTACCCATCCTGCCTAGTTCACTTAATTTTTCAGTCATTTCCATGAATGAGATTCTACTTGTGGGGAGCTGTATTTGAACATGAAAAGTCTCAAAGAACTCATAATCTCAGCAGAGAACAACACAAAGCTATTCCTAAATTTAGTCTGGCTCAAATGCTAGATGTACTATTCATACTACATATAACAGACACAGCTGTAAAATTGCAACAACCTTACAGTTGTTGTGCTATATAGCAGTAGTTATGCTAATGTAATGAAAAGCTTTATCAATATAAATTGCACATAACCTCCACGTCCTCCTTGCTTTCCTTACTTACTGGTTTGCGGCAGTCCTGCCTTCCTAAACAGTTAATTGCCAACGAAATACCAAAATGAAAAGGTTCCTCCCCCCCAACAATCTTCCTGTTCTTTTCTATTTTCTTGTAAACATGCCGCCTCTTCACGAACGCGTGGATACCTCAATATACTTTTAAAAACAGATTCAGTTGTACTAAAAGAAACAAAGGGTGGAGATAGAGTATGTGGTACAGCTCCATACCTTTTTTCTTTCCAGAGTTTTATATAGCGCGGGCTTGACCCAAAGGTATCAGAGCGTTTTACATGAGCACCTCTTGCGTTAGACAGACACATTCATTTTTTGTTAGGCACGGGGAGATTAAATGATTTGCCCAGAATCACAGGATGTTAAGGGTCCCTGATGAGACTCGAATCCTAATCCCCAGCTTCAAGGTCGACCGCTCTGACCGTTTGGCCACATCCTCTCTCTACATTCTATTTTTACCTTTTCCCCATCGAAGTACGTCATTCCGTAGGGCAGCTAGGCTGTTCTGCCGGTGCTCCTCTCAGTCCGGCTACAACGCATTTGATCAGCTTGATGTGGCTGGGGTTGTGTTTTCCTGCCAAAGGGAAACACTGGGTGCAGGAGAAACACAGTAGTCATGAGCCCAGGCAAATTCAATGAAGAAAGAAGGTAGGTCTCCCAGAAGGGCCACAACCTTTTTCTCTATTTATTTCTTTATCGGAGCTACAATTTCTACATTTTGGATTAGAGCTGGTGAAACGATTGGGCATTGGTGTTTTTCAGAGCACTGGCTTTACTATTAGTAGGTTTTAGAGAAATGCCTAGAGTTTTTTATTCGACTAGGTATTCTTTCAGGAATTCAGTGTGTGTTTCACTGTGGAGGGAAAATGTTCTTGTAAGAGAAGATTTATCTCTTCTTCCTCCTCTGATGATGAGGGTCAGATTCCAGTGAAAGGCAATCAGGCCTCCAGAATTTCCTCAGCCTCTATGCAGATGAGTCTGCGCTGATGGCAACAGAGGAGGTTCAGAGTATGATTAATGCTTTGGCTGCTAATGCTTTCAAAGAAATAAGCAACAATGCCCTAAATGAAGGGTGTTAGATGATTTATCTACCTTAGTTGAGGACTTGCCCTCAACCTCTTCCGGGAAATATGTAAGGAGAGATGATGTTCCTTAAATTTTGGGGCATATTAGACAAATCCAAGGTTTCCAGTCCTTCCCAGGTAAAAAATAACAAGGATGTGCTATTCCTGCGATATGCACAACCACCAGTTATTTCCATGCCACTTTATTTGAAGATTCAACTTCTGTTTTTTGAAGAATGGAAAGAGCCAGATCAGGTGTCTGTTCCTTGGTTTCTACAAAAACTCTACACTTTGGAGGAAACCAACAAGTCCTTACCCGACTCACACAAGATTGAAGCTATCTTGGCAATGCTCATTGTGTGCACTTCTCTAAATCCTTAAGACTGTTACCTAGGAATGCTGCAAATAAAAAGGTAAAGAGCACCTTGACAAGGGTTTTTCAGCACAGAACCTTTCTCTGATATCCTCCACTTACGCAGCCTACTTGGCACAATCGTTGGTGAAAGATTTTGATTGCTTGGTAACTGCTATTCAAAATATTTCAAAATGTTCTGATTTTCTTTTGGCTATGGAGCAACAGGTAAAGTATATGGCCAACATCTTTTCAGATATCTTGAGAGCATCCTCAATTGCTATAGGGGCTCTGGTGGTGGCTAGACAGAGTTTCTCTATGTGTTACTGGAAAACAAGATGCCAGACTGTTGGAGTGGGGGGCTTGGCTCGATCGTCACCAGGTTTAGAGGATTTGGTCACTGATGCAGAGCAGGAAATCCTCAAACTGAAAGGAGTTGGAAGCCATGCCTCAGGCACTAAAGGTGTTTTCATTTCAGACATCAGGTCAGTTGGTGTTCATTTGTACAGACAACATCACTGCCAAAGCTTATCTGAACAAACAAAGAGAAACAAGGTCTTCTTCTCGGGTAAAGATTTCAGACAAATTATTCTGAAGGCAGGGCAGAGGCTTGTGTCAATAATGCACTTCACATTGCAGGGTCCTCAAACAACCTTGCGGACTCCTTGAGCTGGATTATTCCATCGTCGACAAACTTATGCCTTCATCCAAAGATCTTCTCTCGGATCATCAGGAAAGAGAGGTTTCCAGTTATTGACCTATTTGTTACCAGATCGAATGCCCTGATGGACAGATATTGCTTCAGAGCAGGGGAGGATCATCCCTGTGAGGTGGATGCACTGACTTGCAGGCGGCCTCTCATCTTATGTTTGCATTTCCCCCCTTTCCTCTCCTTTAGCGTTTTCTTCTCAGGGTTGTGTGGGAGAGAATTACAGTACTTTGATTGTTCCAACATGGACTCACTCATGTTGGCATCATCTCCTGACATCCTTAAGATAGAGAAGGAATGGAGACTCCCCTCTAGTCCATTCTCCTTGGCCTTTCCTGTCCTACAGCAAGAGTTACTCCTGATGCTCTGACTAGTGGTCGGGAAGATGAGAGTTTGGGATGGAGGCAAAGTAGCATTCCTGACTCTTTGGTATCAACTCTGCAAGCATCTAGATGATAGTTTACTTTGAAGTCCTACTTCAGACTCTGGGTTTCCTTGAGTAACTGGTGTAGGTCAAGCCATCTGGACCTCTCTATTGCAGATCCATTCCAAGTTATGGCTTTTTTGCAGGATGGAGTCTCATTGGTTCTACAAATTTCCACTCTTAAACTTCAAGGGCTGCTATAACGCCATTCAAAGCATCCGGGGGAATCTGCTTGATCCTACTAGTGTATTTACTAGGTTTTTTAAGGGGTTGCTCAATCTCTGTCCTGATACCCTGTATCAGTTCCCTTTATGGGATCTCCTTTTAGTATTATAAGCCCTGAATTTATCATCCCATTGAGAAATTGGAACAGATAGCTCTTAGAGCCCTGACATTAAAAAAACCCTTTTTTTCTAGTGGCTATTACCTCGGCAAGAAGGTCGGGTGAATTAGCTGCTCTCTCAAACAAGCACACTTTTTTGCAAGATATTTGAGGACAGAATAGTTTTGCGTAGGATGAGGGAAATCTTCACAGGTAAGATGTTAGGAGAGCTCTGCTGATTTATCTGGATGGGTTTGCTTCCTTTAGAGTTTAAGAGTCAAACAACCAATCACTAACGCCTAATTAGACCATTTTGGCCATCAAGGCCCATAATAAAAACACAATTTAAATATTAATAAGTATTTAAAACACCAACATAAGACCAAGATCAAAGGTATCAGCTCGAAACAAACGTACTATAAAAAGATGCATTGCACAAGAGCATATACAGAGAACTGCGATTCTGACACTATACAGCCCTTACAACTAATAAACAATAAGTTGGAGGTCCTCCTGAGATACAATAATGGTATGTCAAAAAACCCTAAGACCTAATTATGATGAGGCATACGTCTTCCGGATTTTTATGGCTCAACGGAAATACCTTATCACTCAATATCAGCTAGATTTTGAGCCTAAACGCTTTAAAAATTGAAAGCCATCTTTGTAAGATACAAAACCTTGCGCTCACAAAATTGGACGCTGAAGCGTATTCTCGGTGTATCATGCAATTTACAAAAAGGCATAAAATGAACAGTTGTTTGTAATGAATATGAATCACATGGGCAACAGGACAGGGTGGAGGACTAGCAACCTGTTAATGGGAAGGCGACTAAAAATTGCAAAGTGTATAGCCTCAAACATCTATGGTAAAATCTTAACTCGGGCGTGTAATCTATGATAAGTAGTGCTCTGCCACATCGGTAGTCGAAATCAGTAACTATCGGAGGACGGAATTCATGGTACACATTCTGGCCCATCTAGCTTCCCCATAGAACTGGTAAAATACTGACTTTACTAAGCCCTTGGTAATAAAGGTCAATACTGGAAGGGGAATTAAAATAATCAAGCATGCCAATGTCTTGAAAGGCCTGCGTAACATAAGTAAGCCAGGGAATTTAGGCCATGTTGTCTAACCTCATACAGTCCTCCAGGGCCAGACGAGAAAAAACAGCCTTGGGAGAGGACCATATTTTAATCCTCAAAAGCAGTGGAGCTATTTTCACCATGTCCTCAAAGTAGGGAATTCCCAGTTCTGCATGTACAATATGACTTACAGTAGATTTGGAAACAGCTAAAAGCCTACACAGGAATTTGTTTTCTTGTGATTGAAGACACCTTAAGTTAACATAACCCCAAACCCCTGCTCCATATATCCCCATTGGGAGACATTTGCTTTTGTACAGCGAAACCAGCGGCTTGATTCGCTTATGGCACAATTTCTCTGCAAATTTAAAAATTGACTCATATGCCCCTGAAAGATTTTGTACTCTTTGGGTAAGTAGACTGTCCCATTTTAAGTTAACCTCAAATAAAAAACCCAAGTAGTTAAAACTGGGGACCTTGGCAATTGGAATCTCCCAATAAAGAAATTTAGGGAGCGGGTGTTCTTGGGAACGTAGGTCATAATTTATGATCTTTGATTATTCACTTTTAAGTCAAGGTTACCAATTAAATCATTAAAAGAATCCAGCATGTTCTGGAGGCCGTTTGCTGTGCACGCTATTAAAGCCGCATCATCGGCGTATAAAAGGACGGGAACTAGGTGATGCCCAACCTTCACAAGGTTTTTTCCGGTTTTGACACGCACTGAGTCCAGGGGATTGATATAAAATAAAAATAAAAAGGGAGCTAAAATGCATACTTGCCTTACACCAAAGCTTGACTGGATTGGCTTAGTGCAATCTCCATTTTGATTGAAACGCACTTTAATAGTGGTATCCAGGTCCTGCAGGGGATTTTCACTTCCTGCCTTTTCCATCAAGTCCCAAAGCTTTTTGTCCTATTCAACAGGTCAAAAGTAAAGGAGAGGTCAATGAAGGCTAGATGTGACAAACCTCTCCTGGCTTTGACATATTTACCCATCATTAGGAATAGATTTAAATATTGTTCCACCGTGACCAGAACTGTTCGGAATCCATATTGGACACCCAAAAAAGGTATTAGCCTCAGCCCAGTCTTCCAACCTTTCAAGAATGACTCGCCCCAAAGAGTTAACAGATGCATTCAACAACGAAATTGAGTGGTAGCAAGCTGGGAGATTTCTGTTCTCTTTTAAAAATGGGCAAAATTATTGCTTCCCTCCATTATTTCATCGGGGATCCCTTAATTCAAGCCCGGAATACATTTGCCAGTAAAGGCGCTCAAAAAGTAGGGTTATGTCTTTACAAATCAATGGAGAAGCTGTCAGGACCTGTCACTTTTCCAACCGGAAATCCTAAGATAGTCCTGGCGACATCAGAAACATCGATAGTATCACTTAATTGTGGAGCTTCATTGCTGACTAGGAGGGAGGAGATCTAAAGTTTATTGGGTTTATACTTGCTTGGCTGTTTCAATCAAAAATGTTTGATGAAGTGGGAAACCCAAGCATCCACCGAAATGTGACATTCCAGAGTCTGTTTGGGACCTTCAGAAAAGAAAGGACGATATATGACTTCCCAAAATTATCTGTTATCTCTGGTTTGCGAAGCCAGTTCCAGAGTGGCCCCTGCCTTAGATCTTATTTCTTCTTTCCTTCTATGTAAAACTGAATTGTATTCCAGTCTAGCTGCTCTAATAGCTAGTATATTGGGTGGAAGGCTATTGGTGACTTGATTTAAGTTTTTTAAAGCAGCAGTGCATGCAGTATCCATTTCTGGGTGGGTCAAACCTGGAAAGGTTTCTTAGTGGTCAACGTACAGGATGTTTTATAACAAACCACTGTGAAGCCCTCAGTAATTCTGTCAGGCTCAGATTCTTCTGACAGACAACACATTATGTCTTTGAGATTTCATATAATAAGATCTTTAAAAAACTGGTTAGGGTTGATACTGGCCTCTCTCACACGTGCTCCCTTGTTAGAATGATAACATATAGTGGGCCTATTCACATTGCTGGTAACCCTGGGGGGAGAAATCCGACTTCAGTGGGATTGTAGTCACTCATGTTGGTTAAGCTAACTTTGGGGGTTACACTATTAGATGCTAGTATAAGATCGATGGTACTACCCTCACCCCTCCTGGTAAAAGCTGGTAAAGAAACTGCCCAATCTCCATATTCGATCGGATGTAAAGGAGAAACTATGTGGCACAACAATCCGATTTAGGGCTTCCCCTTAGGGGGTATGTGAGAAATGGGTGATATTGCCTCCTAGTCCAGTACATTCCAGAATCCATTACTGCACAGACACGTTCGCCGCTAAAGAGACACCTGCCAATATTGAAACTCCCTAACCACATACAGGCCTTGAAAAATCTACTCGCCCAATGAGAATGGCAAGTCGGGTTTTATCAGGTCGAGCTATTTTTTACACCTACTGGTCCCTTCTGGCAAATGAACATAATCTGGAAAGGAACAGGTGTTCTGTTCATTCAAAAAGTGAATGAGCAATAAAGATACCTTTAAATCGTGTTTTTATTTTGATACATTTGCTGTCTGTTCAAGGAAAGCGGTCAAATGTAAGTTTGCCTTTTTAGTAATTGCTGCATGGAAAATGGAGTTTATTTTTCTTTCTCTTACTACAGTTAAAGGTTTTTGTCAAATGAACTGTCTGAAAATCATTGTGAAACAAAAGGCCTTAAGATGTCATTTTTTTCTAACACATTTAAATAGGTTGTAAATGAACAGTACAAATTCTTCAAAATATATCAGGAATTATAAAAGCACATTTCTTTGTAATTGAGATGTGTGGTGCAAATAAAGATGTAAATAGGAGTAAAACAAATCAGAACACTTTACTTGGTGATGTGCAAATGACAAATATTTACAGAAACTTGATTTCCAAATATTGTTTGTACACTATATACTTTGATCAGTAAAACCACATGTCAGTAGGAAATTTTGTTGCCAATTCAATGTAAAATCTGCTGATTGCAAATGACAGTGTGCTACCACTTTATGCTTTAGTTATGTATTTATTAAAAGTGATAGGTTTTAAACATGATTTGAGAAACATGACTTCCCCTGCCCTGACGACAATGCTGTTAATGAACTAAGATGCAAGTCGCTGTCATGTGTATCCTATATGTGGCTACATTTGTATTATATATGGAGCAAAGGTTTAGTCTGTTAAATCAAACAAAAGAGTTTTTTATACAGCCGACATGCTGAACTCGCATATTTGAAGGTGCTCTCATATATGATAATGAAGAAAATGGTGGCTTAGTGAAATAAAATATTTGCCCAGGATCACATCATTTAAAACCAGTTTATGTGTCAAGAGCATTACAATTAGGTTGAATAGATTTTTTACGTCACTAGACCTGCAGGTTTAGTAACATTTTTATGATTTTTTGAGGCCTGATACAAGAGACACGTGTTTCCCTGAACTGTGCACAAAGTCCTAAATGTAACACTCCAACTCTTCAATTACATTGGTCAGCTGTTCACTAAATAAGTTAAAATAAAAGTTAACTAGGATAACATTGGCGAAATCAGGCAAAGACAATTTTAAAATCTGATAACAAAAGCAGACATCAATTCCTCTATACGTAAATACACACATCCAAGAGAAACTAGAACAGCTAGCCCCCCTTTCGCTCTTCCTGAGGTGGACAGGGTAGCTAATACACAAAAAGATTGAAAGCCGTCAATATAAAAGTTGTCCACAGGCCAGGTCTTTTGACAACATACAATGTCATAACCTTTAATATTCTGGAGCCAGTCTTCGTTCAACAACTTTGGACGTACCCCAGCAGTGTTCCACAAAAGCAATTTCAAATGGGCGGACCTTCTGTTGAAACCGTAGTTTGCTCTAGGTCACATGAGTCACTCCTTGAGATGATTGGCTTAGAAGCTGGCAATACTCAGGAAATGGGTTGGTGGCAAATACTGGAGGGGGACAATCGGGCATTATCTAACAAGCCTGAAAGGGGAGCAAAACAATTAAAGTGGACAGCAGGGTCGGAAGGGACAGTGAAACAGGGAGGCCAGCCCAATGAGTAGATTAACTTGCTGCCAGAAGAAGGTATGGATGGTAGAAAAACCCCAAAGGAAGTGCGCAGATCCTGTTACCGTTATGTGTTACAAGGTCTTTAAAGTTGATCACAATGCAGTCTCCTTGTGTGGTTTTAGGGGAAAGGCCTAACTAGTCCACTCTGTGGGCCATTATGATGCCATCCACTAGGTTTGTTGACCAATTTGAGTACTTTCTACACCAATGGGCTGCCTTGAACCTTAAACTGTCCCAATCCTCTGAAGGGCCTTCATTCCTCGGGGGACACCCTTCAGGGTGATGACATATGGTGTACAGTCAGGGGGGAGATGTAAATGCTTAGGTCAGTCCCCATATGAGAAATCTTTCATCCGGGAGCAGCGGCCAAAATCAGAATGTGGAGAATTAGCATGGCCCGTTTCGTCAACTTCCCTAGCCAGGTGCATATTGGCAGCAGGGACTGTGGGGGCTGGCTCAAGCTCTGACCTTGATGATGATGGAGCAGGGTTTTTGCGAAATAAAACCTGCTTGAATTGAACCCTCAGTGACGTTTACTAACTGTGTGCGGTGAAAAACTAATGTGGAAAAGAGCTTAACATGAGGGAAAATGCTACTGCGCAAGCGCGTACTAAAGTAGGCCACAAATGCTTCTCGATAAACGAAAAATAAAAGACTAATGCTGCTTTTGTGCACTTTATTAACATTTGCCAGAAAATAATAATAATGTGGGTTGTGCATGGATAGATGCAACATGGGGTGGATGCGTAATGATAAACATTATAAGTGATTAATAATGCCTGTTTGTTTTTTCAATAGAAGCATAGTTTTCTGTTCTGCGGGAAAACACGGGGTTAATAAAACTAGAACAAAATTCTGCAAAATAACACTGAGCAAGATGATGGCAGTGGAAGACAAGTGTCCTTCGCCAGTCCTGTGTGCCTGCCAAGAGACAACTGATAGAAACAAAAGTTTCCTTGAGTGAAAAAACATTTCCTCTTCGAGCGGCACGAACGGATAAATGAGACACATAATTTGCTACATGACTAGGATGTAGGAAACAAATGCTATGACAGAGGCTCAAATTTGTATTTCCTGGGGTGGAAGTATATATGCAGAATAAATGAACAATGAAGAAGATGAGCTAAGGGACATGACAAGAGTGGTGTGACAGTACACCCCCTTCCTTAACCAATCATGTGTATAGAAATCCTCTGTTCTGACACAAGTGTGGGTTGGGCATTTGGGTTGTGGAAACTGAAAAGATCTGTAGAACCCAAAATCATAACTCCGTCACAACAACCTGAGTAAAATAAAGAGAATTTATTTAACGTGCACGGGAGCCTCAGATGGGTGCTGAGTGCTTGAATAGCAGAAGTAAAACACAAGCCATTATAGACACAGACCACAAGAGGATGCAGCATCATAATGCACGTAACACAAATTAAGCATGGGCTGCTTGACCAATTAGCAAAGGCCTAGGCTGCGCTATACCATTTATGGTCTGAAATATACTGTTGCTGACCACGTGTCTCAAGTAGGCAGCTTCTGGGACTTTCCACTGTAATGCAATGTATTAGCCTTGGTACTTTTCCATGTAACAATTTGCAACATCATAGCACGTACCAGAAATATTTCTAAATGTGATATGCTGAAATACTTGTGGCTAAGCTAGCATCTTCCTCTGTTCTCGTATCTTTCGTGAGCAAGCCTTGCGATACAAAAGCAGTTTTACTGAGGCACGATGGAAAAGTACAAGCATCTTGTGCAGTGATTCTTACGTCAACTTAACAGGGCCTAAAGCTTCAAGCATTTGGTATCATATAAGAAAGATGGCTTCAACAGGGTTTTAGGGTATAATTGAGGTTCCTGGTGGGAGGGGTTTAGGAGCTTTGTTGGAGAGTTTGTTGGTGTTAGTTGGTGTCTTACTTTCTTACCTGCGTGAGGAGAGGCCTTCTTTGCTGTCTCCTAAACTTGAGCTGGCTGTTCCTGTTTCTGATTCCTGACTTAGTCTTTGCCTCTTCAACTCTTCTTGAGTGGCCTTACTGCTCTCATGGCCAGAGAGTAGAATTCCTATTCAATTGGGTTAGTATAGCCTGAAAACTGAATTTGCATAATCATTTGCAAATGTATTTCGTCTCTGAACCTTGTGTCTCTTCGCCTTTCCACTCCTTTATGCATTGTAAATTTGAGATGTTTGTTTGATCATATTTCTCTGATATTGTTGCTCCGTGATGATCTGTGATTTGTACTGTATTTTGGTATTGATGAGCATTTATTTCACATTATTTAGATAAACATTATAAATATACAAATGTGTCTGTCTTTATTAGAGGTGTTTTTCTAGTTTATGATTATTTTAGAAACAAGTATTGGTTTGCCAAACCCTGTCAACTATATAAAGATCGCATCGCCACAATTGGTATGATAGAAATGAAGATACAAATTGGATTTTGATAATTTTGGTAATTGTTTTGGAAATTCACCAATCTCAGCATGAAGGGTCTTGTGGGTAATGAAATTGGGCCTAGTTTGTGGAAACGTATTAGTCCCAGATCGCTGGATCAATGGTGGTGGCGTAATATATTTTTTTTAAAGAGAGGGTGTCGGCCCAGGAACTGATAATGACTTCTCGAGAAACTGCTTAGAGGGACGAGCATTGATACTAAATAACTCAGGATCAATGGACACCAATTTATTCTCCACGGCTTCAATAAGCCTATTTCACAGGTCCCTAACATACTCCAAGAGTGAATCCTTAAAACCTGCATACAAAATTCCCTTTCAATAGAGCCTACAACATGCTGCTTCTTAGACCCAGTGGGAGGCTCAGTCCTCTTCCTTTTTGCCGTGGGACATCTAACTGCCCCACTACTAGCCTGCGACTGCAGCCGAGAACAACCAGCCTCCTCCACCTGCTCTGCACTTGAAATAAGCACTGTTGGAGTAGTAATACGTTCTGCCGGGTCCCGGCAGACTGTTGCGGTACTATTGGAAGAAGAGGATGGTAGAGTTAAGTTCGGAGGCAACCAGAGTGAAACACAAGGTAGGGAACACTTTTTGTATGAAGCCCACGCTTATTTAGAACAATTACAGTTATGTTATATAAAACAGAATTAGTGAAGAACAAAGGAGATTTATTTTATTTTCTTCAGTGTAGTGTTTTATTTTCTCTCCAGGGGACCTTCTTTTAGCCATCACGTGTTTCGGCGTATGACGGGCGATGTCCCTACGACTTCGTCAGGGCTGGTCGGTTGCAAAGTTCGGTGGTCAGACCTCCTGCATGTGTTATACTGTTTAGGAGGTCGTTGATGCTGGAGTTGTAAGTAACACGTGTTTCGTCGTATGACGGCAGATGTCCCAACGACTTTGTCAGGGCTAAAAGTAATACAAATACCACCATTTGGTCGATGCTATTTTGACACAATATATATTTGATTTTACAGTGCATGCCAACAAATGTGCATGGGATTGAAGCACCCTTGCATTTAGTCTACAATCTAGTTATTGTTGTCACGTGGAAATCCATGCCAAAATCATTTAGAAAATTCCTGTCACTGTCAAATTCTCAATCCAGTGTTGAAGATCACACAGAATGTAGAACAGAGTGGTTACAAGTGCAGTGTTTAGAATTCTGGCACGTGAGCGATGGTTCAGATACAAGTGGCAAGCAAGTGGCATACGCAGATTATGCTAGTAATTAATTCCTTAAAGCCCAGATTTTTAGTGGAAAAGACAGATAAGTCTCTGTCCTATGAAAGTAAATAAGACTTATGAAGAGGTCTGGTCACTAAGTGTGGGGTGACATAATAGTTCCTGGTCTGTTGTAAAGTTTGGTGGTCAGCCCTATAAGAATAAATAAATAGTAATGAGAGGAGAAGAAATGTTAGAGTGGTGAGGGCCACATTGGCCATGCACTTAAAAGTATAAATAATATTGCTGTGCTCTAACTCTTACCTCCTGCATGTGTTATACTGTTTAGGAGGTTGTTGATGCCGGAGTTTTAAGTGTACCAAAATTCAAGCTGTGAACCGGCCACAAGGTCCACTTATATGTGGCCACGGGACGGTATTTCTGCTGTGTGGGTAAGAAGCACAGAGAGAAGGTTAAGGCAAAATAATGTGCCCGAGAGTGTAAATAAAACCTGGTACAGTTTTATACTTGCCTATAAGTGTGAATATTAGAGCACCTAATGTTGGGTATCAATAGATGGAGGATGGCAGGAGTATTAGCTGCCTTTCATTCAGGGCTCGAAAGTCGAAGTAATCCCTGTGAAGGAAGTAAGAGTGTCTATATAAGAAGCGTAAATGCACCCCTCATTATAAAAGTCAGGTAGGTTAGCTTGAGTAACAGAATGATCAGGATAGTGTTGAAGTCAGGATTGCGGAATCCTGGTTCTTAATCGGCTAATCAAGTATATACCGAAAATCTGAACATATTTTACAACTCGGGGGACAGGGGAGTATAAGGTAATACGCCCGTAATGATATGGCCAACAGTCAAAGTATGAACCCACAATTAGGTGTAGTCTAAAGATCGAATCAAAGTCCCAGTAGTGCTGATTGCAGTCCCACAATGCAGCGAAGGACAGTTCCGCATAAAAGGAGTGGGAATTAAGTAAGCCGGACATACCGGTACTCGGGTATGCAGCCACAGTTAAGTGCCAGCACAAACCTGGTCGGAAACAATCGTACGAGCTATGTGCCCAAGGTAGGTCAAAGGCCTGTAGATGGGGTGAGGGAAGTTTTAAGATAAGTGATGTTCCACATGGAGTCCCGATAAGAAGCTGTATTACGATGGCTTCTGGCAAAGAGATCGCTTACCTGTGGCTGCGTGTACGCAGCTCCGAAATATGCCAAGGAGCACGTCGGGAATCGGCACTAAATGTCATAAGTGAGCGAAGACGGACCAACAGGAAAAAAATCGATGTGTGTAAAAGTGGCGCCATATTGTAATGATGATAAGCCGTGGACGGCTAATGACTGTGTCGAAAAAAGGTGCATTTACATAAATAATGAAAGAAAGAATGAGGGCAAGTTAAATCCATTAAGTCCACTGGCAGTGTCAGAAAAGGAGTTAGATTACAGAATGTGTTGTGTGCAAAGCAATGCTGTTGTCAGGCATCGTGGGCCTTACGCCTGATAATATGGAGAGAGAGAGACGCTCTAACGGCGGTCCTGACGTCTTAAAAGGGGCGTGTGTTGTAAGTAAACGATATGCGTCTATGCCGTGCCCAAAGAGGTGTGGAGAAATAACGGTTTAAGTCTACATATGAGCATGTGACATAAGAGTGCTGTTATATGGGGGTGATGTATGATGGGGGAGTAGTCGCCTGAGCTGAGAGGGGTCCGTGAGGGCCAGACACCCCTTCAGCTCGTTCCAAGGCTTCCCGCTTACAAGGCATTATTTGTTCATTTAGGTCCTGCACGGAGAGGTTGCAAACCCGCTGTGGCTTCCTTAATCCATTGGGTCAGGACTCTGATGTCTATGGCCTTTAGATTGAGTGGTCATTCTCCCCTGGAGGATGTTCAGAACAGATCTACCCGCTCTATGTCCACCTCTGTAGCAGAGATTTACTGTACCTCCATTTCAGAGATTTGCACAGCGGCAACCTAGGTATTTTCATCTACTTTCGTTAATTATTACAGGATCGTAAAGGTCTAGTAATAGCAATGTTTTGAGTTTGTGTGAAGATCTGATTAAATTGTACTTCTGTTGTCCTGGGCTTTCTTTGACTTGGTATATCTCAAACCAGTAAGTAAGGAAAGGGAGGATGACGTGGAGGTAATGCTTAAATTACTTAATGGTAATCACATTAGATTTGGACAGTGGACCACAAAGCAACATATGCAGCACCTGTACCGTAAATTACCACTACTAATTTAGATACAAAACAATCCTGTGTGCAGATATCCAAATGTGCCCCCTGTCCAGCAGCACCACCCCTCACAAGGGGATATAGAACAAAAAAATTGGATTGGAACTGCACCACTACTAGTCAAAAAGTTCATAAGCAATTGTCCATGGATATTGAAGAATCATAGTTCAATGAAGGAAGTGGCTGCAAATACAGGATATAAAGTGTTTTCTTCTTTATTATTCAGTTCATTAAAAAAACCTTCAGCCAACGCGTTTCGTCCTTTTTACATAGGACTTCTTCAGGGCTGTAAGTTAAACAAATGTATAAAAAGACATTTACAAAAGATACACTCTACATGACCAACAACACTTATATTTACACAACAATTATATTACATAAACATAACCTTAAAACGAGAATACAGTGTGGTGTATCCATCTTGGTGCATCCAAGAAATCCATTAACGCCATAACCAAGGTGACACATGTGAAAAAGTTGCATGGAAAATGTATACAAAATGATAAATAGTGTAGACCTATATATATAAAAAGAGATAAGCAGAAAAAAAGGAAAGAGAGATGAGACGATCAAAGTCTGAAATTAAGAAACAACTGAAACTGTATTATGGAAAGTAAGACAACAGAAAAAATAGTATATGATAAAGCGCCCACAGGCCTCACCTGCCCGTGGGAATGCCACTGCAATAAGGATTATTAAGTTCAACCCAAAGAACAAGAAAGTGAATTACGTCTATTAACCCGGCGGTGGTCAAAGGACTTGGTACACCCCACCAAAAGAACATGGGTGAACCCGAACGGCGTTGTGAAACACCCCATGTGTAAACATGAGAAGGACCTACCATTGTCAATAGAAGGCAACACCCAATCCAACGGGTTTTAACCAGTTTGTAAGAATTATCTAGAGCAAAAACTGTAGCCAGGCATCTGTAAAAATAAGCCAAGAAATCGTATCTTACACATTCGGCTGCGCATACTCCATTTTGTATGATTTAGGAAATGTGTGCGCTGCGTTGTTAGAATGCCTACCTGTTCAGTGCTGCAAATTAATAATCCAAGCCGAGCTTTGCAAATAGATTGGTGTAATCCAATGCCCAATTATATGTGGGTGAGAGGAACGCGTGGTATGATAGCCATGGACAGATCCTTACACGTGCAAGTTCAATTGGGACTAGCACATAATGATGGGGACTATCCACCCTAACTCGTGCACCTATGAAAAAAGAGATATAAAGCATTCCTTTAGCCAAAAAATAGGTCATTGTACTACTGAAGAAACAATCCATTTATAAGTTCCTAATTTATTTACTGAAGACACAGTCAATTTATAAAAACCTAATTTATTAAAAACAAAATATCACAATATATTACAAAAAATGAGGTCATAGTCACAGAGTCACACAGAAATCTGACCTGCACCACAGGTGCACCGCAAGCAAAAAGATGCCTGAGATGCATCCACGATCGCAATATATTACACAAAATACGAGGTCATAGTCACAAAGTCTCACAGAAATACTCTAAGTCCTTCCTTGCTTTTCTTACTTACGTCCCTCCCTACCTCTCTCCCAAATTTGGCAGCCAATTGTGAACAGATACATATGGTGTGCTTGGAACGGACAGGAGGATTGTTAGGTAAGAGACCCTCTTATTTTGGTATTTTGTTGGCAATTGGCTGTCTAGTGAAGCAGGGCTGCCTCAAACCAGTAACTAAGAAAAGTGAGCAATTACTCCCACATTTGACATATGACATAGACATAGCAGCGGGTGCCCTGTGAACAGTTGTGAAAAAGGCCGACCTGAATGGGCAATGATAGCCTCTCTGAACTCCACAGAAAATGCATTGTGGTGGCTGTGGGCATCCTTTTTGACAGTACACTGTCAAATCCTGCTTGACAGGCAGGTTGAGCCACATGTAATACTTGAGGCACATTTGTAATTGAGAGAACAGGCTATGTCAAGTCAGTTCTTGTGGATCCCCTGTCTCGTTACTGAAGGACCTGCTTTTGTCCTATCAGAGTTCTGTCTCTGGATGTTTTGTGGAAACAGTGCCTGTCTCAAACTGGGTTTTAGTGTTAGTTGTGGAAGGACACTAGGATTACCATAGTGCACTTCCAACACACACCCAGGCCTCATAGCTCAAATTTAGTGTGGCCGAAGATTCTCCCCATCTTGAAAATTCCCTGACACATGGCATTTTTGCCCTCTTTGAAGTAAGACAAACTGGAACAACTGAAAAGGTGGGTAGTGTTGGCCCAGGGAATTTTACCCCATTGATCAGGGCGTGTCCAAGAGCCATTCCCACCCTCTAGCTCGAGCCATGCATAAATGTGACACCTCCAGGCACTTACTTCAGAACACTTTCTGGACCTGTGGAAGATCAGAAAAGGAGTGGGCCTGTTGTCTTTGATTTGAGAACAGCCCTGAAGTACTGAACCTGCTCCATTTTGTATCCAGGACAAAGAGGTGCACTCCAAGGGCATGTGCCTTTACCTGTATGTATCCAGCTGACCAGTAGCAACTAGACCTTGACTGGTCCCTGCTGTTGGCCTCTGTCTGATATCCTGTAAGTCTCTAAGTGCCTTCCCTGAGGCCCTAGGGTCCTTAGAACTTTTCTTCTGTGGTTGGTTGAGCTTCAAAAGACTAAGGGCCCGATTCTGATGCGGGTTGGAAAAGCTTCCCGACCGATGGCCTGATTCTGATGCGGTTAGGAAGGCCTCCTAACGGCATTTGCTCCTTCCAAATCGGATCGGGAACGTGTCTTCCCGACCGAGGGCCCAATTCTGATGCGGTTAGGAACAAATGTTCCCATTGAAGTCAATGGGAGTTCAACCAAATCGTATCTGGAAACATCCGGATGCATCCTACTCTGCCGGTTGGACTTTCCCGATCCGAGTGGGTCGGAAACCATTTCCCAACCGATTCGGTCGGGAAGCTTTTCCAACCCGCATCAGAATCGGCCCCAATGTGCCTGATGTAGGTCTCGGCAGATGGGTTACTCCGACACAATGGTGACGGATATCTCGTTCTCCGAAATATAAATCCCGTAGGATATAATGGGATTTATATTAGGCAGATGGGATATCGGTCACCGTTGTGACAGAGTAACTTGTCCGCCGAGATCTACATCAGGCCCTAAGTCAATAGGGAAAATCTTTGACACTGATGAGCCTGTTGGTTTAATTGACCCGTGCTTCATCGCGGTCCGCCTCAAATCTTTGTCCCTGATGAACCTGGTTGGTGTTTCTGACCTGTGCTCCATCACAGTCCACCTAAAATTGCCCCTTGGTCCAGGTTGACAGCAACCATTTACTATCATTGTCATTTTGGGCTCTTTGGCACTATTTTAACTCAAAATCTTTACAAATTCTTATCACTGGGTCCCCTTATTGGATTTTTTTTATCATTTTGTTTTTTAAATTGTACTCTTTTTTTAATTCGGTTACAGATTTTTTTTTGTTTTGGATGTTTACTTTATTATTGTTCTGGTACTGCATAAATACTTTACACATTGTTCTAGGTTAAGCCTTTCTGCTCTGTGCCAGTGACTTCAGTGACCTTGAAGGTTCTCTCTGATAAAGGTAGTGATTATTCATTGAGGTGAGTTGTCACCCATCCCAAAAATAATCCAATGTCTTACACCACTCATGACAGTTAAAATGACCTTATTGATGACCTCTAGAATAAGATCATTGATAACATCTTGGTGTGGTATTAATCCGTTCACTAAGTTTGAAAAAAATTGTATATAACACTTTTTTCATGGTGCTTGAAAGGGTTAAAAGATAGAGACAGCTGTACTGTTAATGCGCAGATCTTTTGCGGATAGATGACTCCACTCAGGATTCACAAATCCAACTAAAAAAAAATAAGGCACATCAAGGGTCTAGGTAGCTTTTTCTCCCATCAACCACTGCAAATCTGTTGCGCTCTGATTGGCTGGCTGTCACAGAAATATGTATGTTGCAGCAGCCATTTCACAACAAGGTGCACCAAGCATAATGTTGGGAAAAATAAAATTAGGACTTTAGAGGGCAGGTTGAGCCTACGCCTATCCAGGCCCAGGTGGAGCAGCCTCAAAGAGACCCTACCTGAAATTTAAAAATGTCTTTACATTTATTTTCTAATTGCAGTATTAACGAATCCTGGATCCTATCTCAGTTCTCCGAACCCTGCTGCATTTTCAGTGTCTGCAAATCTGGCATAGTAATTAGGGTACCACACTTACACTTGGCCATCAACCTCAAGTGGGGATTGGCCGCCAGTGGTGGGTTGGCCGCATATGGTCATCTTCATCTGTGCACGGCTGAAAGCCACAGTTGACCACCCAAAGCAGAGTGGGTGAAGGGAATTGTTGTGTGTGACATAGGATTAAAAAACAAACAAAAGTTTACTGAAAAAAACAAAGGTTAAAGTGAAGTTCAGAATAGCTTATGATCTCACACTATAACTACCAATAGGTAACAACACGTAAAGGCACAACATAATTAATTAACATTATATACTCAACAAACAATAAATATTACTACTTCTTTTAGATTATTTATCATTTGTAATTTTATCTAGCACATCCAGAGTGAGGTCATGAGTATTGCATTTAGTGTGTGAGTTATGGCTTACAGAACGTGGTCCTAACAAGAGCTTGAAATTACGCAAACTTACAAAAGCCCCATCAATCTGTACTGCATGGGGGGGGTGAGATATGGGTGGGACAGGCAGCTCAATAAACACAAAACAAGGCACCCGTCTTTTAGTTGACAATAATCCGCATACCTCAAGAGTGTTGATGCCAGAAGTGCTTTATTCCAAACATCACCTGCAACGAAACCTAAGCTTTTCAGCCATCAGGGCCTCATTCACGGTGAAAGTCGCCATTTTCTCCGTACTTAAAAGTGGTATTCACTCAGGATAGTGCTTTTGTACACGCACCTAGTAAGTGTGTGAAAATTGGCGCTGTTAAACATTGCACATGTGACCTATTGGTCTTGGCTGAAGTGTGCAGCAAATAAGCCATTTTGTCTCCATATGTTTAATGACTCTGCCCCTTAGCACATCTAAACAGATGGGCAATACTGTGGGAGGAGGAGGAAAAGAGGGCAGTGATATCTACAAAACGCTAGTGAATGAGCTACCAGTGCCCTTGCCTGCAGCTCTGCATCCTAGTATGTCCTTACATCAACCACATCTACTGCCCAACTTGTAGTACATCACACTGTATGCACCATACCTTCAGATACTGCTTCCTTGTTTCTTTCAGAACCTTTAATTAAGGCTTTGCTGAAGCATTGCTGCAAACAAGCTCTGTTTGTGGTCATTTATCCCATTTCATCTCTGGCTATAAACATATATTTATATGTCGTGATTCTGAATTCATTGCAATTCATTGTTTAAATTGATTGCATGGATGTTTACACTATATTTCCTAAAAGGTATAGAAACCAATAAATCAATGCCCATCTCTATCCTCTTTTGTTTTTTTTATACAATTTTTTATTGAGCAGAAAACATAGAAAGATTCGTAACATCATAAAAAATGTGTTAACAATATTTAAATTAGATATACTTCATCATGAAAAACAGAAATTCATTTATGACTTTAATATAATATTTCCAAGCCTTTCTTACACGTTTAATAAAGTGCGAAGTGCTGAAAATAGCTTTAAGAAAGCATTTTCTGAGAGTAAAGAAAAACTATATTATTCGAGGTTGATAACATCCAATCAACACTAACACTTCCTGGCCTTAAAAAAGTACGATACATCGCTGCAATCGGGATGGAGTAAACTATGATATACTCTAAATGGTGAACAACCTTCACCAAGAAACCGTCACCCCGCATGTTGTTACAACGCGGTCGTTACCACGACCGCGTTGTAACAACGCATACCATTACCCCGCAAGTCGTAACAACGACTTGCGGAAGGGGGAAGAAGGTGTTGGATTTAAAATCCAACACCTTCCCTACTGTCCGCACAGACTGGAGTTGGAATAGTAAATTATACTATTCCAACATCCAGCGCCCCCCTCCGCAAGTCTTTGGTACGTCTTGCGGGGTAATGGTATGCGTTGTTACAACGCGGTCGTGGAAACGACCACGTTGTAACAACATGCGGGGTGACAGGCTGCGGATTGTGAGGCATATTCACTCTAAATACATTGGGTCCCTTTCTACTCCCTCCAAATATGTCCAGACCCAAACAAACCTTCTAGTTGCTCCAACCCTTTTTGCGTAGGCCTCTTCAAATTTCCTTGTGCAAGTCATTTTATTGTACAATTGTACGTATGTAGGTACTCCGGTTGTCCTACAATTCTACAGAATCGGGGATCACGCCACTAAGGAGACCATTGCAATAAAAACTCCTCCCCCCCCCCCTTTTTACTTTCAAAACATTTTGACTCAGTTTAGTGAGTGCCACAGCAGCCTCTGGCTTGAAATGCATCTGAAAACTATTACTAGGAGCCACAAATATTGTATCCCAAAACTGGGTCATCATTGGGCAGGTGAAAAAAGTATGGAGCCAGTCGACTGCTCCTAATTGCTGGCAGCGAAAATATTTGTCTTCCAAGTCAGGAAACATTTTGTGGAGGGCTTTCGGAGTATAGTAAGCTATCCAATGTGACAAGAATGACATTTGCTTAAAGTTGGCAGCCCTTAAAGAATTGTTGCCGAGTTGTGAGATCATCTGCCACTCCATGTCTTTCTACTGCAGTCCGGTGTTCAGCGCGGGCCCCAGCAAAGGGCCTTAACCAATACTGGCGCTGCTCTCATGCTGCATGAGAGCAGCACCAGGATTGGAGGGAGCGGCTGCTCTCGGCGCTCCTGAGGGCACTGGAGGCCTGCACTTGCTCCAACCTTTCAAAGTGTGCATGTCTGGCAGGCCGTCGCAAGAAGGCCAGCCAAAGGGACAAGCACACTTTGAAATGAAGTGCCCGGAGCCCACCCTCCTCCCTGCCGCTGCTCTCAGTAAACCCCGCCCTGTCCTGACTCTCGGTTCGGGACGGGCGGATGAAAAATACAATGATAATAAATGTACTTTACTACCATTTTATTTTTCATCTCTGGGGTTTGGGGGCATTTTGGTTAATGGGGCAAAGCTCCTCTGCTCTCACGGAGGAGCCGCCCCTGGTGGTGAAATAATACTGGATCTGTGCGAACTTTGCACGCTACATTTAATGCATATTTGGATTCAAACCCCTGCTAGAGCCCCAATCTGAAATAGTGGCCTAATTGCAAAGAGGGACTGAGTCAGCCTCTACTCGGAGCATGGAGAGTTCTGCACATATGTGCTAAAAGGGTGATAGAATGGGAAAATGGTCTTTTTTTTACCGCAGAAGTGGTCAGATTTCTAGTATAGCCTTTTCTGCCTATGTATAGGACCGAGTGAGTAGGTTTACTTTTCACACATGCTGATTATAAACGTATCACATCCAGATTGTGCATACTTCAAGGACATGCTGAGAATTGCAGCCCTCTTGGCCTGTAATGATGCATTGAAGGTTTAGTGTATCCCCATTTACCTGAAAAATAGAGATAACAAAATGAGGTTGGGAGTACCATACCTGAGAGTGGGGCAATGACAACTATGATTGAGATACTAACAAAATGTGAAGCACAGGTGTTCATTGTTTGCTCTTTTTTACTAATTAGCCAAAGCAGAACTATTTTATGTGTTATTTTGTTTTTTGTTGCAGAAACAACTAACATAAAAAAGTGTTTCCGCTATCCCCGAACTCCAGCAATATTTATGAAGATCTTGCTGTTTTGCAGAAGACGGCAAGTTTATGGTACTCTTCAAAAAATGAGTCGGGTGCGGCCAGCTCTAGCCAATACCATTCTAGAAAGAAGAGATTTTTGTCATACCCAAGATATGTGGAAGTCATGGTCACGGCGGACAGTAAAATGGCGCACCACCATGGACGAAACTTGCAAAATTATATTTTGACTGTGATGTCAATAGTAAGTAACATTAATACCTTTTATCAACATCTGATGCTTCTAATATTGAATGTATGAACATTTATAATCTAATGCTTTACACTTTTTAACTAAAAAGGGAAACTATTGACAAATTTGTCATACGGAAGCACTAAAATAATAAAATGATGTTATTACGCAGCAAAGTGCTCTAAATTTATTTTGATAGATATCAAGAGTTACTAATTGTTCATATTTAAGATTATACTGTAGCCCTAGTTGTATTTTGTAAGCTGCTTTATTTTGTTCTTGTTAAGCTGCTTTTGTACTGCTTTGAATAAATCTGTCTAACTTGGAGCGTCTTGTAAATGGTCAAAATATGTTTGACTCTTAAAAATAATGAAATTTGTAACTGTCTTAGAAGAGGCAAACAAATGTAGTCTTTAGACTTCCCTATGGCTTCCCCCCACCACTCCCCTTTTCCCCTTCTCTCAAACAATGTCATTCTTAAATGGTCAAATTTGAAGAATAGATGGATTTTCAAGGCTGCTTCCAGGTGCCAAATGACGAAAATCAGATGTATTTTAGTCTGGATAAATAGTTTGTTGGTCACTCTTCAGAAGGTAAACGTTTGATTCAATTACAGCCACATCAGTCTTCTCGAAAAGTGTTTATGCATTGAAAAGCTCCATAGTTGGCTGGCGGAAATCTCCGCTGTAAGTAGACAATAATGAATAATATTTTCTAATATGACAACCCATATGTAACTCGTGGTTTCTTAACTTGTGTCCATTGAGATTTTTTCATATTTACCACCTTTGAGTCTAAAATTGGAAATAATGCCCTTGACTGTGGAACATCTTTCAATAATGCATGATATCTGGCTCAGTCTGACAAAGACAATTTACAGGGGCATTCTATCAAGTTTTTGATTATAGCTAGAGTTTTTTCCCCGAACCATTAATACTTGAAAATGGTGAACCATTAATAGTAGACAGTGGTGAAGCATTAATACTAGAAAGTGTTGGGCTGAACTGTAAATTTGAATACCATTTTATTTTTGAGTGCCTTTGTTTTGGGTTGAAGGCTCTCGATAAAGGGATGGAGGATGACTCATGTTTTTAGGTTGTTATTGGAAATGTTGCACGTCAGCTACACAATGCTCTTGGTCTTTTCCTACTTTTAAAAACCGAAAATGTGACGTTGTTTGGTAGTAGGATCCTCTTGTAAATGATGCATAAAAATAATTTAAATACATGTTGTTATTGTGTTAACAAAAGTATGACATTTGTATACTTAAAACATTGAATCAGAGTGAAGCAAACAATTGTCATGGGTATGAAAGGTATCATGAAAAGTGTTTACATAGCTTAACATAGTGTCCATGGGGCGATGAAGCGCATTTTCGCAAAGATAGCATGCAATACCGTGGGGGAGTGCATAGTTGGCAAATTGTTGAATTTGCTCTGTTCCTATGTGGGAAGTGTTTTGGTGTGAAGCATGAGTAACCAGATAGGGTCTCTTGTCTCTCGGGGTGCTGCTCTTAGCAGTGTGATGGAGGAAGAGGTGCAGCAAATATGCATGCACGTTATAATTATAGTTAGAACTAAAACATATAGGCAGGTACACTACACCAGCCACAGTGGCAGCTGTGTGTGTGAACACCAGAAAAGTGGCGTAATCCGAGCCGCCCCACTAATCCGTAAGGCAACATGTGGAAAGCAGAGTTGCTGTGAGATGAGTAAAGGGTTGCCAAATGAGGCAAGAATGAGAGTTGGTACCTGAGAAGTGGCCATGAACCTTTTCTATAGGGAGACATTTTGTCTACTCCTGAAAAAATATACCACAAGAACGATGAAAGAAGTTGAAGAGCGGTAAGTACTGACAACTTGAGCAGGATCTGCACAATGATTAAGAAGGTCTAGATTCCACCTATTCCACCGAGGCCGAAGGAAGCCAAAAAGTTTGATCTGGGCTTCACGCACCAATCCCCTCTCCATAGGTCCCAAAGACAGACGAGCACCATTCAGCTGAGTGCTAGTGAGGACATGACTCAACCCCGAGCAGATTGGCATCATGCATATGCAGCGGTGATAGATAAGCTCCTTGGTAGGTCGCCGCCCTGATACTGCAAGAGCGAATCGACTTGTCACATTACTCTTCTGTCTTCATTCCTACATGAAAGCGCAATATTTTTCTTAGATCCCAGAGACCCTTGCTGTTTCTAGTCTACATAAGAAGTCATCCTCCTCTCTCGAATTTCCTTACAGAAAACTTCCACTTTCTTTATTAGTGGGGAATGACATTTCAGTGTAAAAAAGAGTGGTGAAAGGAGTCTTACAGCACTTTCATTGTTTCGGCTAGGACAGCTGCATGGCACTGATTTGGTAGTTCTCATTTTGTTCAATCTGAGCCCAGCTCTTCTCTGATGAGTGGGGCTGGTGAAAACGCATATTTTTTAAAAGTTTCTACAAGTTAACTTTTATGCCAAAAGACTTTAGGGGTTAGAGATGGGTGTAGTTTATACACAACAACATGACAACATATTTTAGAAAAAAAAACTCATATTCAGAGAGCAACCAAAAATGTAATCATATTATGTGCACCAATCAAATGAAGCCAGTGGAGGAAAATTAATTATGGCAGTTTTTGACCCCCAACGTGTGTTTTAAGGGACTCTATAGAATAGAAGATATGTATTGATGCAAATGATCAATAAATATGGAAAACATGTAACTTGAATTTCTAGGTGAGTGATTACTGTACCTTTTTAATATGTAAGAGGGTATATTATATGGACATAACAGGCTGCTCCTGATATTTGTTAACGTGATCATGAACTGCCTGTGCTGAGGTAGTGATGTCAATTAAAGAGAATGTCTATTGCACGAGCATGGTCTACAAATACTCAAACATAACGTACCCCCCCAAGACCTAGTAATAAGGCCAGAACACCTGCTCAGTAGGATAGCCTCGTGGGTGATAGCATGCTCTACAAATACACAGTATATCATGGAAAAGTATATTAAGGGTTTGGGTCACCGACCATCTTGTCAGTCAGAGAGCTGGGCTGCTTTTTGCTAGCTTCACCTATGTGAAATGTGTAGCAAGATTGTCTCTGGTGGTGCAAAGAATAGAAAAAGTGTCTGCTCATAGCTTTTATGTTTTTGCTTTTTATGAACTTTGTTAGGCCTTACATTGTATAGTGTTTAAATGTATTAATTTTGTACTTTAAAATACTTTATTTGAATGAATAACAGATCAGGAATGTCAGTAAACCATAAACTACTGCATAGTAAATACGATGCAAGTTAGCTGAAAAAGAAAAGAAATATTCTAACAATTCTAGTAATCACTCTGATATATTAATGAGGAAATTATATGTTAGATAGCATTTTTGAAAAGGGGTAAGAGAACTAAAGAAAATAGAAAAAACATTAGAAAATACTAATTTCTATGAGAAAGCCCACATGATATATATACACTGTTAGACTTGGGAGCTTTGGTGTGGTTTCCCCTGACCTTTTGCCTCTACCTCCTGTATTTTTGATGCTGTGCTGGATTTCGTTTTTGCTGGCTTAGATGCTTTGGGCACTTTGCCACTGCTGATCAGTGTCAAAGTGCAAGTGCTCCCAGTGTAAATTGTGATTACAATTGGTTCTTAATGATTGGCATATTTGATTTACTGGTAAGTCCCTAGTAAAGTGCATTGAAGGGTGCCAGGGCCTATAAATCAAATGCTACTAGTGGGCCTGCAGCACTGATTGTGCCACCCACATGAGTAGCTCTAAAAAGGTAACTCAGACCTGCCACTGCAGTGTCTTTGCGCAGTTGTTAACTGCCATGTCGGCCTGGCAAGTGCACCCTCTTGCCAGGCCCTAACCTTCCCTTTTCTTACATGTAAGGCACCACTATGGTAGGCCCAAGGTACCGCCCTGGGCTGGGTGCCGTGTATGTAAAAGGTAGGACATGTACTGATGTGTGTGACATGTCCTGATAGTGAAATGCTGCCAATTTCGTTTTTCACTATTGAAAGGCTATCTTGCCCCATAGGATAGAATGGGAAATGCTTTGTAACATCTTACAAGTATAACTTCTCATTGGGACAAGATAGAGAAATAAAGTTTAGGCTCTCTGAACTCAGAATTTAATAACGCATCTTTTAGTAAAGATGGTTTTTAAATTGTGTGTTTGAAAATGCCACTTTTAGAAAGTAGGCATTTTCTTGTTTAACCATTCTGTGTGCCTATGCCTGTTTGTGTATGGTTTTGGAGTAACAGGAGCTGGGGAGGTGCATTCACACTAGACAGCCACTGGGGGGTGGGGGTTGAGGTGTGCCTGGCCCTTTCTGGATGACTCAGAGCTGAGCTGAATAGACCTTTGCTGAATTTAGAGCAGTGGGAGGAGATTTCCTTGCACCTGAATAGGGCCTGTCTCCCTTGCACAATGCTGTCTCCACCCCCTGTGGTCATACTGCACCAGTGAGGACAGAACTGGTTTGGACTGGGCTCAGAGACCCTTGCACAAAGAGAACAAAGACATTTTGGGGTATAAGTATTAGACCTAAAACCCCTGAACCTCAGCTGTGTCCCCACTGCTTGAGGAAGAACCCCAAGGGCTTGAGTAGAGCTTGCCTCTTGTTCTGAAGTCTCAGGGACACAAAGACTTCACCCCCAGCTCCCCTGAACTTCCTTGCTGGGAGTTCTGACCTGCCAAGAGGTGCCTGTGACTGTGTTGGGCCTCTGGAGGTTGTTCCTGCTGTGATAGCTGGAAAAGCAATGGAACTACAAGAAAATCGACGCATCGCTCTTCTTGCAGCTGTTTTTCTGACACAGCACCGCAGTGCGAGAGAAATCTCCACACATCACCGCGCCGCTGCCCAAACCAACTCGGCGCCTGTCGCCGCTGCAGGAACCAACGCATCGAGGGATCGCGGCTGAAGAAACTGATGCAGCGCCGCTCGGCTGCCGCCACATCAATTGCTGACGCTTCCCAGATTTCCACGCATCACATCTGTGCGGCATGTTTTCTCGACGCATCACCCGCTGACCAGAACCATCTCGGAATCGACACATCACTTCCCCCTACTGACCGGATTCGACACACCTCTTCTCCTGTATGCAGCAGAACTGTTGCATCGCCTCCCCATAATCTCAGGAACTGACGCATCTCTTTGTTTTTCAACGCTTCCCTTCTCTGCGGCTGTTTGGCCTTGTGAATTTTGTCGCAACTACGGGTACTTTGAGAGAAATCACGCATCCATAGTTTTCTATGGGCCAAGTTGTTTGAAATCTTTTTAAAATCATGTTCCTATTATATGTATGTTGGATTTTTTTCGTTTTGGTCTTGTTGAGTTTAGATAAAGATACTTTATTTTTCTAAACTTGTGTGGTGTCCATTTGTGGTGTTATCACTGTATTACTGTGCGTATTGAGTACAAATACTTTACACATTGCCTTTGGGATAAGTCTGTCTGCTCGTGTCAAGCTACCTAGGGGGTGAGCAGGGGTTATCTAAAGTGTGTATCCCCTTTACCCTGACTAGAAGCAAGGGTCCCTATTTGGACAAAGGTACCTACCTCTGCCAACTAGAGACCCCAATTTCTAACATACACACACATATTATACCCAATTATTTTACTCCACTTATAAACAATGTAATAATTAGGAAAAATATCAGTATAGCAATAATAATATAAAATAACTCTTAATGTAACCGTGATGATTTTAAGGGGGCTCAAACACCTCAGTATTCCTTTGTTCAATATCCACTGAAAGCGGCAAATAATAAGTTAAGTAACCCATAAAATATCACTTTTAATAACTAATTCTAAAAATTTAAAATATGTTTTGTCTGATCTATGGCTGTGACACACCAGAGATTCCAACATGCTGGAAAAGAAACTTTATCTGTTCTCTCCCAATTAGAACATCTCAAGTCACTATTAGATTTACCACAGGAGCAACAACTATCATCAGTAAGTAGTACCATTTTATATAAGGAAAAGTGTAAAGAAAGTCTTTGCAGACCAAATATGCAGTTTGGGTTGTTCTAGCATTTAGAGATGTTAAATTAACTTTGGACCATGTCTTGTTCCATGTGCAAATTAAAAAGACATGATTGCAATATTGTTCCCAAAGTAATTTAGTTTTAGTCTTACAATTAGTGATAAACTTTTTAAATAGTTTGTAATACCAGTACCAAAATCAAATGGGTGGGATTTATGGGCCAGATTCTGGGAGTTAGAATGCAATACATTTGTAAGGGTATTTGCAACTATTTGAGCAAGCAAATGATATTTAGATGTAAAACTATTTGATACATTATATTGGTGTTGTAATTCTTGAAAAGGTTGAAGTTGGGTGTCGTGGCCATTGCAGGGAAAAAGCAACATGTCTCCCTGCTGAGCTTCGGGCTTGCAATCCTGGGGATACTTGTACGCAGTGGGAGTCAGCGCTGTTGGAGAACGGGGGTGTCCTCTCAGCATCTTGTGGGGGGTCCCTGTTTGCGTTGGAGTGGTCCCAGGAGACCTCTGCGCCGGGCCTTAATGGCGACCGCCACCCCAGCCCTGGCAAGATGGCGGGCACTGTCTCTTGAAGCTGAGCAAAAGAGGTGCGGCTGCAAGGAAGGGCTGGTCTGCTTGGAATTGAAGGCTGGAGGGGGCGACTCGCGCCTGAGTCGGGCCGGTGAGTGGACGGATATATTTTAAACCTGCCCCTGTAACCCAAGAGCACCATGGATCGGGGGTGTGTGGGCAGCTGTGGGTGAATCTTGCGCTGCCCCCTTAGACATCAGCGCTACTCGATGTGGATCAATTCTGGCGGGACGGAGGGAACATCAAACCCATGACAGAGACGCTCATCTCAGCTCAAGATGGCGGCCAAGGGAGCTGTGATTGACTTCACTGAAGGTACACTCTTAACGGCCTAGAACCACCTGTCCTGTCTACTTCTGGGGGACCCTTGTTGCAGCGTCGGGGAGCCCTGAGGATGGGAGTGACTCTCCACTCAGATATACTATTTCCTGAATGTGACCTACAGATGCACGCGACACATACTGAGATATACCCTTTCCTGTATGTGACCTAGAGACGGGCGGGAGACATACTGAGCCCATCAGCTGGGACTTGGATCAGGGCTGAAGTGGCCTCAGCAGTTATCTAGGTGAGCAGCGGGTGTTGAATCTTAAATCTGGCATAGGCACAGGGGAGAGCAGCCTCTGACCCCTCTGAGAGTGTACTCCCTGCTGTGTGGCCTTTCTGACTCTGAGGGAGGTGATGGGCCATTATTACAGACTGCTGCACCCAGGGTCTCCTTGCAGTGACAATGGCATCCACCAAACCTAAGGCTGCGAAAACACCCTCTGTAAAAGAAATGCTCCAGCACCACAGCTAGATGGAGAGACATCAGAATCCACTGACAGGGCCGCACTCTTAGTCCCAGGGTCTCTTTGAAGCCTTTTTAGCTCTCAAGATCTCCAGTCCCCTCCACCAAGGCAGATATTCATCACTATTATCGGAATTATGAAAAGACATCACAGTCCTGAAACAGAACTTCCACAAGCTATCGCCGATCTTGACCTAACCATCCAGAAAACTGAAAGTAGACTAGACCAAGTGGAAACTTCCCTGGCTGAACAAGTTCATGACAATGATGAGCGACACTTCTGTTTAGTCAAACTTGAGGCTCATTGGTTTTGGATGGAAGAAAAACTGGAAGACTAAGAAAATCGGTCAAGACGGAATCTATGAACAAGGGGCCTGGATAAGAACATTCCTAAAGCAGCTGACGCTGAAATCCGACTCGACCGCACCCACAGGGTGTACTCACCCTACCAGCAAAAGAGGAACTTGGCTCCAGACATCTTGATGCAAATTCACAACTATAAGTTCAAGGAATCAATCACCTTAGCAAACATTCCATGATGATATTCAGTTCTGAGGGGACCACATCAAAATTTTTCAAGATGTCTCATCCATGACTTTGGCTTGCTGCCAGGATGTTTGAGAGGTGACAACTCATCTCCAACTAGAGAATATTCCTTACCGATGGAGTTACCCATTTCGGCTTCACTCTGCAAGAGATGGCAAACAATTCTCAGTTGAAACTCCACATAAGGACTTGCTTCATTTGCCAAAAGCAGAGGATACACAGACCCAGGATCTGGGACCTTCCACAACCCCTAAAGTATCCGAGTGGAAAACCCCTCATACAAACAAAGCCCGGTGACAACAGCACAAACAGCACCAGCAAAAGGAAAGAGAAGCTCACTTCCATTCATCCGATGAAGACTAATGACTTGATACAAATCCAAGCAGTGGGGCCCATGGAGTTTGATCAGCTAAACACCAGCAGTGGTCCTTCTGCTGGGCCATTCACGTAAGTTGGACTGGTTGATCAGCACTCCTGCTGACCTCTGTGGGTTGCCCCTGTCGGGGGTCCGCTTGGGGACTGCCCTGAAGTTTGAATAGCCTAGCCTGGCCCCCAAGTAAATTTCTACTTGCAGTCCTGGGTGATGGCGCAAACGACCTGGAAGTTGCCCCACCATTCTCAACATTTCCTGTTGATAAACTCTACCAAGGATACACTAACCGATGCAACACACAACAATCATGCATCAACACCACTGACCCCTCTTGATCCCCTTTACAACCAGGTCAACAAGCCCAATCTAGGTTGGGCACACCCAGACATCACTCGATAGGATCCGCATGATTCACAACACCCCTAGAATGCCTACACTTTTAATTGCAACTCTTAATGCACAAGGCCTTAACTCCCCATGAAGCGGGGAGCCCTTCGTAAATGGATACACCATAAGGAGATCGATGTATTGCTTCTTCAGGAGATATATTTATTAGCAAGAGGCACTATTAGACTGCGCTCATACTGGTACCCCATCCAATGTTACACCTCAGCCTCCACCAAGATGAAAGGAGCGGTTATTTTAGTGTGTAGAGGCCTACAGTTTACTTTGCAGGCCAAATAGATAAAGAAGGCATGTACATAGGCATAGATCGCTCACTTGGGACTACAATGCTTACCATTTTTTCTGTTTATGGGCCTAATGAACATAAACAATTATTTTATGAAGATTTGTTCCAGCGATTGGGGCATTTAGAAGGGGACCAATAGTGCTGGGGGGAGATCTTAACATAGCCCTAGGTCCTAGTCTGGATAAATTGGCTCTGGGTGAGTCGAGCACTCACTCCCCTCATCTCTCAGTCAGGGAATGGCGGACCTGTCCTTAGTTGACATATGGCATATTCATCATCGAGGGGGGTGGGATTACACGTTCTACTCTAATGTACACAGGTCCTACTCCAAGATTGACTACCTCCTAGTAGAGACCAGTCTAGTCTTCCAGATCCCCAATTCCAACATTGGCAAACAATTCCAGCTCCTACCTCAAGACGAATATAGATTAATTCAAGCATTACACTGGTTGTTGACAAGAGAGACCCAAATTAATATCCTAAGAGAAAAGACTCACTTCAAACAGTTGATTTATAATAAAACAAAGAGAAAAGGGATCTCACTTTTGTACTCCACACTGTACCAGACATCTGTGCCGCCTCCTCCCCCCACAGACTTATACGGTAGTGTAGACAAGAAACCTTGGCTGAGAAATAACTGAGGAAACACGGGAAAAAAAATGGACTAAAGCAGCAAAATCCTCAATATGCATCCAACACAAAGAAAATGCCTGCAATCTATTAACAAGGTGGAACTTAACACCAGTTAGGATCAAGTCAATCATGGGAGGATCAGGCCTCTTCTGGTGAGGATGTGGGGAGAGGGGAGACTTGATTCATATGTGATGGTCATGCCCTCTACTTTGCAGTTTTTGGGAACAGATCCTACAAGAAATAGAAACGATTACAAAAGCAAACGCCCAATGGATACTCTTATTCTATTATGGGGGCTCCGGGAGACACATCTGTATACCCATTGACCACGCCATCTGGCAAACTCATAACTCACTTGCTCTTAGCAGCACGCCTAACTCTAGCTCAATTCTGGAAACAGACCATAACCCCCCCTGTTCCTTTTTGGTGGTTTAAAATTTGGTCAGTCTATGCAAACATGAAGATGGGTTAGCGATATGGTGGGGGGCCCACAGGTCGACCTCTTCTCCTCCAACGCTCAGGGTTAGATGGAATGTCTACTTCTTTCGAATTGGACACAACTGATGCGGAAATGCAGCTGGTGCCAGTCCTCCTCCCTTAGGACTCTCTGCGGGCCAATGCCATACCTTATTAGTTAAGATTGAGGGGGCTCTACTAATTTCTTCTTCCTCCTACTCATTTACTTACAATTGTAGTATTCACTGTAACAATAACTGATCAAGCTGTAGTATTATTTTTGGTCAAACTCTGTTCTTTTTAGCTGAACGTTGATGATATTGTACAAAATGAACACGTGGTAATTAAAAAAAGTTGGAAAAAAGAAAAGGTAGAAGTTGATCATTTAAAATAACTGATTTACAGTTATAATGCCATGCATGCCAATGTGGCACTTTATTATTATTAATGTTTAGCTCATTTCTTTGTATAATCCCATATGGGAGAAAGCATATATTTGTCTCTTTCAGAAACTATATTCAAGAAGAAAGAGCTGACCAATAAACAAGAGTAATTAACTGTTGGAAATAAAAAACATAGAGGTTTACGTGACATGTAAATAATATCTTTAAAGGGAAGTTGAAGAGCAAAAAATATTCCAAGTTCTGCCAAATAGTTTTAGGGCTATAACGATGATAGGAGAAACTATATTGGTTTAAGAACAAAAGCTGAGCAATACTTGACTAGATCAGGTTAATTGACTCCACCTTGCATTATAGCTTGCTTAAGTGTACCTAGGCAAATGCATACCCTTTTTCCACAGAAATTTTGACAACAAACGTTCAAGTAGTTGAATAGTGCCAGTGGTAGTTTAATAGGTAAACACTTAATTTATTTGTATTTAGTCTACCACACTGTTTGACCTGGCATCTTTTGGTGCAGTTTCCACTGTCTTTTTGCTTCTGACCTCCTGATTTTGACTGTGTGCTGAACTTCGTTTTGCTGCTGACCAGTGCTAAAGTGCCCATGCTCTGCGTCTAAAAGTAAAGGCATTTGGTTTCTCCATGGTTGGCATATTTGATTTACTAATATGTCTCTAGTACAGTGCCCTACATGTGCCCAGGGCCTGTAAATCAAATGTTACTAGTAGGCCTGCAGCACTGAATGTGCCACCCACATGAGTAGCCCTTCAAACCGGTCTCAGGCCTGCCACTGCAAAGCCTGTGTGTGCAGTTTTAAATGGCCATATTTACCTGGCAAGTTCACCTACTTGTCAGACCCAAACCTTCCCTTTTAATATATATATAAAACACCCCTAAGGTATGGAGCAGTGTATTTAAAAGGTAGGACATGTGCTTTTCAGTTTTACATGTCCTGGTAGTGACAAACTACTAAATTAATTTTTCACTACAGCAAGGCTTACCTATCCCATAGATTAGCATAGGAGCTGCCTTGTAACACTTTACAAGTGTATCTTCCAATTGGGAGCAGATAGAAAATTGGAGTATCGTGTCTCTGGACTCACAATTTAAAAACACATCTTATAGTGAAGTTGGTTTTTAAGTTGCAGGTCTGAAAACGCCACTTTTAGAAAATTGGCATTTTCTTACTTTAACCATTCTGTGCCTTTGCTGGCCCCTAGAATACAGGTCTGGGTCAGGGTGACAGCTGGGCTTTGGGAATTTACTCTGGACAGTCACACACAAAGGGAGCTGAGGTGTACCCTGCATTTCCTGGTCACCCATCACCTAGCTGATGGGTCTTCCTGAGTGGTGGGAGGAGTAGACCCTTTCACCTGAATAGGGCTGTGCCTGTATCCACACAAAGAGCTGCATACCCCCCTGTTGTGTGTCTGAAGCCAGGGCTAGGAAGGGCAGGGTCTTGTGCATTACAAAAACCTTTCTTTGAAGTCTCCCTACTACAAAGGCTAAAATGGGTATCAGTACTGGACCTCTGACACCATATACTCAGAACACTTCTGGTCTGAGGACATTGTGCCAGGAAAAAGAGCTGTTGTGCTGCCGGAAGTGACTGCCACTTTGCTGCTTGCTTTGCTGTGTTGCCCTGCTGCTTCTTGCCTTGGAGTGAGAGGACTGGACTTTACTCTCTGCTTGCTTGCTCTGCGTGCTTGCTAAGATTCTCCAACGCTTGACTAAGTTTGCCTCCTGTTGCTGAAGTCTCAGGGACATCAAAGACTTAATCTGCATCTTGCTAACAGCACATGGGCTCCTCTGCTATGAGTCCTGACCTGCCAAGTGGTGTCAAACCCAGTCCTGGGTCCTTGAAGGTGGATTTGGTGCTGCGACCAAGAAATCGATGCATCAACTCCAAAGCATCATTTTGAACCTGGGCATCGCTGCAAAATCGACACATCTCGACTGCCTGCACCGAAGCTGTGGATGCCGTCCACTGAGTGCGCAACACAATGACCTCAACGTTCAACACAGCCCTGACTTTACTATAAAGCCTCTGAAGAACTACTGCTGCATGAGTATCAGACTCCATGCCTCTGATGTCCGTGCTGCGCTGTCCTGAGTCTGATGCATACCCGGTCCTGCGTGGCTTGCCTTCTGCCCAGCAGTTTGACTTTGACGCTGAGGAATCAATGCTCCACACTATTGACATTGATGCCTCCTCGACACTGCGTTGCCTTCGGGAACTGAGGCATTGCGTCAGCAACCTTCACTTCACCTTCTCTGTGCAACGCATCTTCTCCAAGTGTCAAAGCTTCAACGACTTTGCACCGCCTTCAGGAACTGACTCCACACCTGCATCCGCGTTACCTCAGCTCCTTGGATTTCCGACGCATTCAAGGTAGTAGGGGGTCTGCGAGACTCCTGTATCCAGCCCATGCTCCATCGCAGTCGAACTGCACTTGTGGATTTGTCCTGATCAAGCACAAGCAGATAGCCCCAGTTGGAGCTATTGGCTTCTAAGCACTGCATTTTGATTTAATCTTGGAAAAAACATATCTTGAGTTGTCTATGTTGGAATTTTGTCGTTTTGATCTTGTTTTACTCAGATAAATATTGCCTATTTTTCTAAACTGGTGTGGAGTACTTTTGTGGTGTTTTTACTGTTACTGTATGTGTGTACAAATACTTTACACATTGCCTCTTTAGTTTAGCCTGACTGATCTGTGCCAAGCTACTAAAGGGTGAGCACAGGTAAACTTTTAGTGTGTACAACACTTACCCTGACTAGAGTGTGGGTCCCTATTTGACAGGGTGCATACTCCTGCCAATAAGAGACCCCATTTCTAACAGACACCATGACAGAAAAAGGGGTGACCATTTCTCCATGAGATTAGAACGTTAATTTTTACGTTCTCTTGTACTGAGCTAAATAGTTTCCTTGAAAGCATTAGAATACCAGTTCTCAAACCATTTTATCTTAGTAGCTTTCTATGTAAATCCAAAGTATTTAAACATATCCCTGTGACAGAATTTATTTGGTGGCCTAACTTCAGACTTGTCAATATTTAGCTTAAATCTGGAGACCCTAGGAAAAAACTGTAATTCTTTGGAAAAAGCCCATAGAGAAAACTAAGCATTAGAGATATATAATAACAAATCATTGGAATATACAGAGATTTAACGTCTCCAGTATTATATTTATATTCTGTAATATTGTGAGATTTGCATATTTTTTCCCCAAAAGATTTCAAAGACAAAATACATAATAAGGTGGATAGGGGACATCCTAGTCTTGTTCCTCCATGGAGTGAAAAATATGAGGATTGTATGTTAATTAGTAAAAATAGAGCTTTAAGAGTATAACAGAATTATATACTGTAAAATATTTGGGCCAAATCCATGCAATTTTATACAGTGGCGATAGCCACTGTGTAGTTATGGTTCAGATAGTGTTTCCATTGAAAAGGTATTCTTTGATGTCGCCTAGAACTTTTGACCCTGTGGGCAGCTTTTACACAGTGCCAATAGCTACTGTGTAGTTTTGGTTCAGAATGTGTTTCCATTAAAAAAGCATTCTTGATTTGCCCCATAACTTTAGATCCTGTGGGCAGGATTGCACAACACTTGGCAGTCTGCGTACTCAGTCAGCTAAGTTTAGGCATGTCAAATTTTGTTAAGATCCCCCATGACAAAAAAAAAGTTAAAGGAGGGGGTGAAAAAACTGTGTTTTCCCATTTATGACCTACAGGAAATTTTACTGAAGATATAGGAAAAACTGCTAACTGGGTTTACACTAAAGTTTGCATGAAAGTTGACCTTTACTCAGAAAGTGTGAAGGGGGCAAAGTAAAGAGGGGGTTAAAAAACTTTGATTTGCTAATATCCTCTGTGCTGTATAATGGACTTGTATAGGATTTTGCAGTACCTTAGCATGGTTAGCATACTTTTAGTGCATTGAGTTGCAAGCACAGTTAATTGAGGGAGGTAGGGGGTGAGGCAGGGGATGGAATAAAATGTTAATTTGCTATGTAATGGATCTGCATGCTATTTGAAAGGCTGTAATTAAATTAAGCCCAGTTCAGGGATCTCAGATTTGAAGAAGATCTGATAGGGGCAAAAAGTAACAGGATAGGCAAAAGTAAAAGAGTCGTACACAGCGCGGGTTTACAATGCGCTTTTGGATGCCTGTGGAGTGGAAGGTTGTACACAGTGGGATTTGGTGCAGGACCTGTCTTTGGCCAGGCCTTGTGTCCAACCTGCCACCCCCTGCTGCACATGACCTTATGTCAAGTTTACCATGGGTTGCCCATTATGCTTGCCATGTGGTAATAACTTTGACACTAGTTAATTAATTGTATTGATGTTTGACAATTAGCATGTTAGCATGCATACGGTTGGCACGTTTAGGTGGTAGCATAATTGTTTCTTTTTTAAAATTTTTAGATCATATGCTCTATTACATTAATCATCCCATTAAGTTGCCAGGACCATACCACTTTCCTTTGCTAATGCGTGTTAACTATTGCAATTATAAAACAGAGGCTCCAATATGATGATAACTTGTTACTGTAACAAAGGTAGCAAAAGCTGAAGGTACGCTTACATTTAAACGTTGAGATATCAGAAAAATCACAAGGATTGCAAAGCAGGCTAAGGCTTGCAGATAAGGAGAGGCGATCCAACAAATTGTAATCAATATTTATTTATAATGGTTTGTGGATTGTTATCATATTCTTCTCGTAAAGCAAACATGTAGGTTGCAGGGGGAATTTTCAATCGCCAAACCATGTAAAATATAATATTTCGCAATCATCAATTTTTGCAAATGTCAGTTCGTAATTGTGGGGTGCATTTATGAAATGTGACCATTAGGGTTGAGTTGAATTTTTTCAGGTTTCTAGTTTGTTTCACTTAATGAGGAATGCATGGACACAAACCTATTTAAAGAAATTAAGCACTTACTCTGTTTATTATCCTATTCTGTGTGCTGATTCACATAAGAAAACCTATCAAATCCTGGTCGCTTGGCACAGAGCAGTCAGGCTTTACTTAAAGTATTTGTGCAACACTTGAAACCGTAAAACAGTGAAAACATCACACAAAAAGATACCACAACTGGTTAGGAGACTAGAGATTAATTTAATGAATAAAACATGACCAAAACAACAAAAATCCAATAAGTATAGCCAGAGTTATGAATTTTTAAAGAATATCTTGCCTATAGTGCTTAAAAGCAGAAAGCACCAACCAGGGCTATTTGATCACGCTAGACTGGGCCAAATCCAAAAGTTCAGGCCGACCGCAATGTATCGCGGGTTGGATACAGGGATCAGCCTTGGCCCACTGAAACAGTACCTTGGTTTGGGGGTTGCAGCGACGTCGTGGACGAGATGTGAGGAGCAGAGGAGGGGATGCATCGGCGTAGATCCTTAGGATGTAGGTGATGTATCGGTTCCAAGCGGTGCAAATCGGAGTTGCGTCCTTGTCAGACCCCAAAATGGAGGCGATTCGTCATTGTCGTTGAGCCGTGCAGGTCGGGATGCGTCAGGAACTGAAGGCGAGGTGGTGCGCAGTTAGCGATGCAAGATCTCTGTCCTTGCAGCAGCGGTGATGCGTCAAGGGCGATGTGCCAGACTCGAGCCGTGCAACGACAGCAATGCTTGGATTTTGCAGGTTTCAGCACTTTAGACCCACTTCCAAGAGCCTGGGACTGGATTGGCACCACTTGGCAGGGCAAGACTCTCAGATGGCAGAGTCCAGGTGCTGGTGATCAGTGGGATGAAGTCTTTGATGTCCCTGAGACTTCCAACAGGAGGCAAGCAGACAAGCCCTCTGAGTCGCTCTGGTTCTGGGTTGGAAAGATGCAGGTCCAGTCCTTCTCACTCCCAGGCAAATGGGCAGCAGGCAGTAGGTCAGCAGAGTAGGGGTCCAGCAGAGTGACAGTCCTTTCAGCAACACAGTAGTCCTTCTTCCTGGAAGAGTATCCACAGGTCTACAAGAGTACTGAGATGGTAGTGTCAGAGGTCCAGGACTTATACCCAGTTGTGCCTTTGAAGTGGGGGAGTCTCTAAAGAGAGGCTTTTGAAGTCCACAGAGTCCCTGCCCTTCCTGCCCTGGCTCCAGACTCACAACGGGGGGTTATGTAGCTCTTTGTGTGGGGACAGACTGCCAGCCCATCCAAGTGTAAGTGTCAGCTCCTCTCTCCCATCCTGCTCAGGATGGCCCATCAGTATGTGGATGGCCCATCCGTCACATCTAAGCTCCCTTTGTGTGTAGCTGTCTGGAGGGAATGTACAAAGCCCAGCTATCACCTACCCCAGACATGTATTCAGAGACAAACATTTTCAGAATTACAATTTAAAATCTAACTTCTCCATAAGTTAGGATTTTAAATTGTGATTTCAGAAACACCAAACTTGGGTGTCCCATGTCTTCCCAGTTGGAAATTACACTTATAAAATGTCATAAAATAATCCTAATGCTAACCCATGGAGAGATAGGCCTTGCAGTCCTGAAAAACGAATGTAAGAGTTTTTTATTACTTGGACATGTAAAACTTAAAAGTACTTGTCCAACTTTTCAAATGCACTGCACCCTGCCCTTGGGGCTGCCCCGGGCTTACCTAAGGGGTGACAAATATGTATTAAAAAGGAGGGTTTTGACCTGGCAAGAGGTTTAACTTGCCAGGTCGACATAGCAGTTTAACACTGCACATACAGGCTCTGCAGTGGCAGGCCTGAGACATGTTTAAAGGGCTCCTAAAGTGAGTGGTACAATCATTGCTGCAGTCCCACGAGTAGCATTTAATTTACAGGCCCTGGGCACATATAGTACACTTTACTAGGGACTTATAAGGAAGTTTACTATGCCAATTGTGGATAAGCCAATGTTATCATGTTTCAAGTAAAGAACACATGCACTTTAGCACTGGTTAGCGGTGGTAAAGTGCCCAGAGTCCTAAAGTCAGTAAAACAAGAGTTCAGAAGGCAAAGAGGTCAGGGGAAACCACGCCAAGGATGCCAGATCTAACAAGTCCCTTCTGTCTTTGGGGGTATGTTGATTTGATAGTACCAACAAGCATCAGTGTATGCATTGCTCTATAAATATTAAATAACATAATTTAACGTAATGACAATGTGATTCATGGGGCAATTGAGTTATGGAATATTCACACAGTTACCTCAACTATGATGTTTGCATTTGCAATGACAATTCCGATGGCACTCTCGTAGGAAAACTCCTTACCTCCCTATTAACCAGACCGTGTTTACTATTACTTTATAAGGTCAAGTGACACATTTTCAGCCGTATTTATTGTCATCTGTACCCACAAAATTTAAGCCGAGATTGAAGATGTGGATTAGGACCAGCCATTTACTGGTGCACTGAACCATTTTCATAGCTGCTTAGTAGCCTTGTGTCACCTATTGGACTTGTAGTCAATATCTTTTTGCATTCTAGGACATGTACCACATTTTCCTATTACATATGATATGCCAAGTGCTATTAGACATAAAGGGAAGACTAGCTGATGGAGTCACATGTGATACGGACCCATTGGCCGCTATGTTTTCTGCATACCTAAATATCACAAAGATGCACAAATCTTTTAAAGACTAACTTGATTGAATTTTAAGAATCAGTAAATAAGAAGTTCATCTTAAAATGCCACATTATAGCTCTGATGCCACCGAACCGCATTGCAATGAGATTTTGGCCTCTTTCTTCTGCTTTGAAAGATGTTATACCTCATCAAACAGCATCGACCTTCTTTTTTAAATTGTCTGAAAAAAACATGTTTATGCTGTTTGACGTTAATTTACATTTGGAGGTCCTTTGATTTTCTATGGTGGATCTCAGCCAAAGTACCCATTGCACATTTTGGCACACGAGTCTATGAGCATCTGCATCATCTCTTCTGGAAAACCTTTTTTTGTTTTTCGATTAATCAGTGTGTTGCTGCTGGGCTGAGAACAATGCCAGACCATGTGTAAGTTCCTGCATGGGTTTTAAAAAAAGCACTCCGGATGTACCAAAGCAGAAATAAACTCCATTGATGAAATGGTAAAGAAGGAATCCAAAAGTGGGATGGCTGCTTTCAGAGGAAGTGTCTTGTGCCCAGTCTCCCCGAGACACACTCTCTCAGTCTCACTGTGCACTTGAGCTCATTCAGTCTCACTCTGCACCTGAGATGTTACAATAGAAACAAGAGCCTGGCTCTAGCACATGTCGGTGATGCCAGGTTTCCATCCACTGCACATCCTGCAGGAACTCCAACTGGTGGTGTTTCTGTTAGTAAAGGTGCTGAAAGGAAATGCATAATCCAGATGCAAGCTTGCAAAGGATTGTGAGCCTATCAACTTGTTTATAGTTGTTTCAGAGCACTTTTGAAGGAGAGAAGTGATTTTAATGAGATCTGTAGAGTACTAACACTGTTTACAGTAGCATGAAAATGTGATTGTATATTTTTATTAAAATATTCGTACACCTGATAACGATGCTTATGTTCTCTGAACAGTACATGGTTATTTTCCGACAAGCTCTTTTAAAACGGTGCAACATAGATTCAGTAACATCTGTAAATGTTGTCCAACCTGTTTCCCATGATCATGACTGGTAATACATAGTAACCAACTATGAGAAAGAGAGCTAAAAGCCATTGTATTCATGGCATTTCCACTGTAAACCACGAGAATAAAGGTGCAGCAGGTTATAGGTAGGTGGACAGGCAAAGCACAGTAGTGTAAATCCTGCTTTAATTCTGATCTGCGTGGTTTACATTCATGTATTTGATTGAAACCGCCAAACGTTCTCTTCATCCTTCTGTGCTGTGCGACAATGTAGTGTCTGTGTGCACACTTTTCTGAGCTGTGTGCGCAACTGAGTCGTAACAGGAGTCACTAGGTGACAGAGGGCCGAATTACAATGTCGGTCGGAGTTTCCTCTGACCGACACCGTTTCGGGGAAGGAACCGCCAGACTATAGGTCGGCGGTTCCGACAATCCCATTAGGATGCGACCGCACATGGTGCGGCCACAAACTTCCATTTTTCAAATGGAGCTTGTGCGGAAGGCCGAAACCAGCCCGCAGCAAAAGCTCCTATTGAAAAATGGAAGTTTGTAAACATCCGTGCACCGTGTGGCAGGCACCTCAGGGTGCCTGTCTTACGGTGCAGGGATGTTTAGGGGGGCACAATAGGTGCTCCCAGGCCCAAATGCGGAGGGCCAGGGGGAAAAGGTGCCCTGCTAGGGGCCCCCAAAGTCAGTTTCCGACGGCCAATCCATGTCGGAAAGGCCGACATGGATTGGCTGTCGGAAACCGACATCATAATCCCTATGGCCGAAACGCTGTCTTTAAGGGATTATGAGCGCTTTCCCATTGGCCAATGGGCTCCTTGAGCCTGTCGGAACCGCGTCGGATTCCCCCGCCGGTTTGAACTCCGACCAGTGGTCATCATCATACGGCGGTTGGACTTTAAACCTACCGTGTTGGTCGGAAAGCCTCCGACTAGTGGCCAGAGGCTTTCCGACAGACATCGTAATCAGGCCCTTATTGTGCTACCTCAAAAAAGGGTGAAAGGCGACACCTCTCTTTAATCATTAGACAAAATTGGAGGAGGGGTGTATGGCTGAAAGGTCTTTTTTTAAATAATTGCTATGTCGCAGCCAGCGTTGGCAACGTCATATCTCTTTTTTTTGTTATGCAGGTGAAGGGGGCAACAGGGACAGCGAGAGGAGAGAAAGAGGGAGTAAGCAAGCGTCATTTCTCCTATGTATTACTCATTTATCCCTTGGGTGCATCTCTTTTGCTTCCAATCCTTCAACCATTTGTCCGCACTTTTCTGTTACGTGTCCAAGATATTACTTTTCTTAGTGTCAGTAGTGCTACCGGTTTATGTTGGATCCCTTTTTGGAGCACAATTGAAGTGTGGAAACCTGGTGATAAATACCAAGACAAATATCCTCCAGCCATGGCGTCATGCCTACATGGAGCTTGTAATGGGAAGCATGCCACGTTTCCTCATTGACTAGCCTCTCTAGACCATTTGTGGTGTGCCTGCAATGCAATATCACTGTGAAACATCACCAATACAGCAGCAGTCTTAAACTACAGCAAATGACCACAACCATTCCAGTGCTTGTGACCTGTGGCGAAGGCCTCTTTTTCAATAAATGTTGGTTGAGAAGCCTGAATATTGTCGGTCTTTACTGCCGTTTTTGTCTCCCAGTTACCACAAGGGGGAAGGCAGCCGGGGCTGTGTACATCCACCCTCCAACCACAATGGTCCTTTTAATTCTGCCCCCAGCTGTCTTGTGCCTTATGCAAGCCAGAATGTTGAGGCAAGCAGGATGAGATTAAAGGGGCACCCGTGGCTGCGTAGCATTGACCTGCCTGCTATTTTGCCAAATGGAAGAAAGCAGCAGAGGTAAAGGACATTTTGAGGTCATGGGAGGTAAATGGTTGAACTTTCCATCTCATTTTTGCAGAATAGCACAGAGCCTATGGAAGATTTTTGTGAATGGCAATGTTATTGTGTTTATGTGTACTTATTGTTCTGGTATAGTGTACCTTGGTGGTGGCTGTGCATTGCATTTTTTTGCTAACCAATTTTACTGATGCAAAACATTAACAATGTCATTCGCTGAAATACTTCTATGCACCCATATGTTCCCATGCAAAAGTACATGTTTAATCATCCACATTGATAGACCTCCGCCCATAATGGTCTAACCATTTCCCCCATGTTCATTCGTCCTTGCGTGGGCAGCTTTGCGCCTCATAGATAGGAGCCTTCAAGGTTGCACACCAGTCCATCCTGGCCCGCCATTCGGCAGAAAAGGTTGCGGCTGTCATTCTCTATTTACAGGCAGTCTCTCTTTTGGCAACCAAAGTGGCCATCCCGATGAGGTACTGTTTTCCCCATGTGTACTGAAGGTCATCTAGAATTCCTAGTAGTGCTTCTTTGGCTGTCAATGTAATTGTGTAACTCAGGACTCCGGATGGGAGTACGTCGCCCTTAATCAATAGTCGGCAATCAGGGAACATGACCATGTCATGTGAAAAAACTTCATTCTGTGGCAAGGCAGCAAAGCAGGTTGGGGCAGGCATCTTTCCTGCTTGTCAGAGTTTGAGGGGCTGAGGAAAGTGCAATGAAGGTATTTTAATTGGATTACGAGTACTTAGGATGACATAGCAAGTTTACAGGGAGCCATACGGGTAAATTGTCAATCTGCGTCATCTAAGGGTCCAACCCAGGTTTTGCACTTCTACTTCAGGGGTTGTAGGCTTCCGGTGCATTGCTGATCAAGGTACAATAGATGCAGGATACTCCACCCTGTTCCAGTTTTGCCCATCAACAAGTGGGCCTCTAGTGGGTTATATTCAGGGAGTGCATCTAGACAGTTGTGGTATGTGGCCAGGGCGTGTCAAAGCTGCAAGTTTTTTTGGATCTGAGATTTAGTCATGACAAATTGTGTCTGGAGACTGTAAAGCGGGCCCATGACTTTATCCAAGTTCAGTAGGGATAGTTCGGCTTGGTATGCGGGGTCGGTCCAGCTGCCGGTCAGCCAACTGTTGACCATTATCTGTACCGCCACCCTATAGTACAGTTGGAGATCTGCCATCTCCATGTCTCCATCTTACATTGATCAGCGGCAGGCGGAAGTTTAGCCCACAGGAAGGCACGGACCAAGGAGCAAAGTCTTTGAGCCACCGGTCACGGATCGTGGGTGGGAATATTAAGGCAGCATGGGGTGACCATCATTTTGAACAGGGTTACCTATCCCAGTATAAGTCTATAAGAGAGAACCCAACAGCAGACTTATAGATCTGCACCTCACGCTAGCTTCGTTAGTATCAAGTCCTGCGCACTGACTCTCCAGCACCAACTGTTGTGTGGTGCCTCTGGGTTCCAGATCCTTAATTGAAGAAGCGAGTGGAGGGTGCGCCAGGTAATGAAGTCCATACACTCTTGTAGTTTCAAAACCTTTATTTGTACTTATTCTTTTCTTTTTTTCCATAGCCCATACAGCTCAGCCAACTCGTTTCGTTCCAACAGTAGGAACTTCATCAGGGCTGAAAATTGACACATAAAAGAACCAAAATCAAAAAGCAAACAAACTCCAATTAAGACAAAAATGACACAGGACTTTAACAAACACAGTACTTAACTCTAAACACTACATAGACATAAGGGGTGTGCCCCAAATGGGGATCATTTGTGTCCCCCAGTTGTATTTCGTCTGAGATGGACATTAATAGCTGGCCTAGGCACATCATCCCTTATAAGAAACAACAACACGTATAACACAATAATCAGACAAGAGACGTTACTAAAGAAAAAGGGATAATAATATCTTGACACAACATGACTGGACCGAAGGGAAACAAAAGAGAAAAACACCTCATCTTAGACAGAGCAAAATTGTCATAAAGCAAATCAAATACAGAATGCCAATAGGGTTCACACAAATCTCCCCCACTTTAAATGCGTCTATGACAGAAATTAGAAACAACTACAACAAATTTTTTAGTTGTTTCCAAACGCAGGTTTTTTTAAAAAGCTTTTTTTTTTTTTGCAAAAATGTTAGACCTATTGAAAAAGGTGATATGAAGCAGATAAAATAGTTGTGAAAAAATGACAAAAAACCACGACAGTGAAGATAAAAAGTTAAAAAGCGGTGAGTAAGTAAAAACATCGCCTTCAAATAGCTCACATCACCATTGCGTGACCTGAGGGGTTTGTATATAGACAGAGAGTGATAAGGAAGAGGGAACTCACGGTAGCCTAGACAGTGTCACCTGAGGGGTTTGTATGTAGACAGGGGGTGGTAAGGAAGAGAGAACTCACGGCAGCCTAGGCAGCATGTATAGTTTTGGGGTCTCACCTTAAAAAACAGTATCATCTAATTCCTTTTTCCACGACAGTCAGTGTAGTTTCTCCAGCTTATTGGGCCGGATGAAATGGGAATTCCCAGGGCATCATCATGCCCGTAAACGACAAACCTAATGTAAATAAATCCATATTAGTATTAAACACCTAACGTGTCCACAGGGTGGCGTGAAACACTGTATCAAGCCGTCCACAGTCCTAATGCACTAAACAAAAATAGACTGACCAAGATACCAGACGTTGCTAATGTCATGTTAATATTAAACATAAAATGTGTCCCCACAAACGGCCTGAACCACTGTGTTCAAAGTGCTAACCGAAGGGGCCCCATCAGAGTGCTTGAAGGGCCAATTACAGGTAATTCCTTTCAAGGAAACTCAGTACTGCATATAGAAAACCAGCAATTAACCATAACCTCGTGTCCTCATAGAGTGTCTCCAATCCCAGAGTCATAAGCATGTACCCCCCATATTCGGAAACCCCAGGGATAATACCCTAACGGGTCCTGGCAGGTATCTTGGTCAGTCTATTCTTGTTTAGTGCATTAGGACTGTGGACGGCTTGATGATGCCCTGGGAATTCCCATTTCATCTGGCGCAATAAGCTGGAGAAACTACACTGACTGTCGTGGAAAAAGGACTTAGATGATACTGTTTTTTAAGGCGAGACCCCAACACTATACATGCTGTCTAGGCTGCTGTGAGTTCTCTCTTCCTTACCACCCCTTGTCTACATACAAATCCCTCAGGTGACGCTGTCTAGGCTACCGTGAGTTCCCTCTTCCTTATCACTCTCTGTTTATATACAAACCCATTAGGTGACGCACTGGTGATGTGAGCTATTTGAAGGCAATGTTTTTACTTACTCACCGCTTTTTAACTTTTTATCTTCACTTTCGTTTTTTTTTGTCACTTTTTCACAACTATTTTTCGGACTTTTTTATGTGCTTTATATCACCTTTTTCAATAGGTCTAACATTTTTGCAACAAAAAAAAAAGCTTTGAAAAAACCCCCTGCATTTGGAAACAACTAAAAAAAAATTGTAGTTGTTTCTAATTTTTTTCATAGATGCATTTAAAGTGGGGGAGATTTGTGTGAACCCTATTGGCATTCTGTATTTGATTTGCTTTATGACAATTTTGCTCTGTCTAAGATGTGGTGTTTTTCTCTTTTGTTTCCCTTCGGTCCAGTCAGGTTGTGTCAAGATATTATTATCCCTTTTGCTTTAGTAATGTCTCTTGCCTGAATATTGTGTTATACGTGTTGTTGTTTCTTAAAAGGGATGATGAGCCTAGGCCAGCTATTAATGCCTATCTTAGGCGAAATACAACTGGGGGACGCAAATGATCCCCATTTGGGGCACAGTCAACCCCTTATGTCTATGTAGTGTTTAGAGTTAAGTACTGTGTTTGTTAAAGTCCTGTGTCATTTTTGTCTTAATTGGAGTTTATTGTCTGCGTTTTGATTTTGGTTCTTTTATGTGTCAATTTTCAGTCCTTATGAAGTTCCCACTGTTGGAACGAAATACGTTGGCTGAGCTGTATGTGCTATTGAAAAAAAGAAAAGAATAAGTACAAATAAAGGTTTTGAAACTACAAGAGTGTTTGGACTTCATTACCTATCCCAGTATGTTAAGCTTCAGGGCAGCCCAGTGCTGAAGGTCAAATCTCCTTTGAGAGACAAGGGGTGTCTTATTGAGGCTCCAGGTCAGTTTTGGGACAAATGAGACATGGATTCCCAAGTATTTGAAACTCAGTCGCTTCACCGTTATGGAGAATTGCAAGTGTGTGGTTGTGTTGTCATTGTGAATCAGCACCTTAAGTCCTGAGGCCCCTTAGCAGAGCTCAAGGAGGTGGAGGCAATGCTGTCCCATTAGGTGTGGGATAGCCAAGTAGAGAAGGATGTAGTAACATGTAGAGATTCTTTACTCTCCTTTCCTCCCACTTCCATCCTTGCAGTTGGGCATCACACCGCACTAGGCAGGCAAGAGGTTTTATGGTGAGTTCAAACAAAATGGGGGATAGAGGGCACACCTGCTGAGTTCCCCCACCAATGGAGAAGGAGTCTTAGATAACGCCATTGATTAGCACTTGGACCTCTGGCTGCAAATAGAGTAGGTCGATGTAGCTATGGATACAAGGACCGAGGCCCATGCTCATTAGAACAGGTCACAGGAAACTTCAGTCAGTAGAGTCGAGGACATTTTCGAAGTAGTCCGTCAGTAGGAGAGCTCAGGGCTCCGGTATCTCCTGGGTTCGTATGAGTGCTACGTGCAACTGACAAATACAGTGCCACGTACTTCTGTTGGGCATGAATCCTCATTGATCAAGGTGGACCAAACTGAATATGACACATCTGAGTCTCGTGGCAATCACTTTCGCAAACATCTTTATCTTTGTTTTGATGCAGGATATGGGCTTATTGGAGGCGCAGTGCGGCAGGGGACGTCTCTCCCCGGGAAGTACCACGATTGTGGCTATGTCGAGCTCCATGGGGAAGTGGCTAGTCTGTGCAGCTTCCATATACAGGTTAAAGAGATGAGGGGAAAGAATGCCTCAAAACTTACAATAGTATTCTAGGAGGTAGCCATCAAGGACAGTGGTCTTCCCCGACTGAAATCCCTATATGGCTTTATGGATTTTCTCCATGGAGATAGGTTCGTCCAGAGCTGTGCGATACACAGAGGAGAGTTGCAGAAGTGGTATGTCTTCCAGGAGGTGTTGGATCCTTTTGCACAAGGGGCATGGGCGGGCCGTGTACAGGGCATGATAATATGCGTCAAATGTCACCGCAATGTCCACTGAGGCCGAGTGGAGGGCACCCATGTGGTCAAAGATATAGAGGATTTTCCTAGAGGTAGTGTCTCTAGTAGCGAGTCAGAAAAGAAGCTTACTAGACTTGTCCCCTTGTTTGTATACACATTGTGTGGAGGACCTTCAGCACTGCTGTGCCTCCTCCAGGGCCATATGATGGAGAGTGGATCTCGTGAGCGTCAGTTGACGTCACACGTCTTTGGTGGGATTCAGTGTGAATTGGCAGTCAAGAATGGCAATAAGGACCTCTGGATCCGACAATGCCTGTCATCGGTCTCTTTGGTATGGCGAATATAGCCCTTGGTTATTCTGCATATGGTGGCTTTGCTGGCAGCCCAGAGCATGCTCAAAGAGGGCACAGTAATTTTATGTTTTTCCTTTTTTCTGTAGTTTCTAATTAGATCAAGGAATATAATGCCACAAAAGGGTCCTGGTTATCATTTCCTCTTATAAAGAAAGTGTAACCTTTTTTTCCAGAAAGCAGCATCAAAATTGCTGTTCAAGCCTTTGCACTTTCATTTCTGGATGGTGGTAATGCTCTATTCCATGGCATCCCAGTCTCCACACTGGCATGCCTTAAGGGGATCCCACACACCCTTAAGGAGATCCCACACGCAGCAGCCTTTCACATCCCGGGCCTGAAGAAATATAATTAAAACATCCCCATCTTGATGGACCTCCATTGGCTCCCTTTGTGCACCATCTTAAAAACCAGTTGCATCAGTTACAAAACCACCATGAGCAGCTCCCCCCTTATCCTGCAGACAAGCTCACCATCTAGTGTGGTCTCTGCTCACCTATACGCCATCAGATTGCAGGGTAAAAAGTGTAAAAAGGAAAAACAAGGCAGCTGGCCTTTTCCATCTATGCACCCATGATATGTAACAACATCCCTGTATCCATCAGGACTGCCCCAGTTCTGCTCCAGTTTTGGAACAGTTGAAACCTTCATAAAGAGCACTAAATCACAATGCATTATTAACTGTCCGCAAACCAGCTACCTCTTCTATTACTAGTTCACTTTATGCTGGACTTTTACCATGTACAGCACGCCACTGCTTGGTATCTGCTACAGAAATACTAAATACATACATACATACACAGAATAGTCTCTAATCTGAAATGCGAAATGGTATGTATCTGCAGCCCTATCTTCTCATTCCTATTGCTCCCTTCCTTTAGGCTGAGATGTGGATGAGGCAGTACCCATTTCCAGATAACATACTGATTAGAGTGTTTATGGGCAGATCAACTCCTGACATTGACAGCAGCTTTGTGGGACCTGGACTATTGTACAAGGGCCATAGTTGAGTATCAGGGACCACCTGGAGATGTCATCAGTGATGTCATAAATGATGTCATAGAACATGTCATGAGTGACGTAATATGTGAGGTCATAATGGCGGGGCGCAAGCTATAGTTAGCTCTGCTAACTATAAATTGTGAATTTCTGTGCTTTTTAGTTCAAAATGTTAATGTTGTCACTGACATAGTTACCCAACTATAACGTTACTTTAACCTTTGTTTATTTCAGTGAATTTCTAAGGTTTTTTTTTTAAAAACAAAAAAATATTTTTATCACACTTAACTATAACGATACTTTAACCTTTGTTTTTTTTCAGTGAATTTCCAGGTTTGTTTTTAACGTAAATTAATATTTTATTACCATACGTAAAGCCAAAACCCCACTGCATCTGGCTTTTGGCCCTGCGCATTGGGGGGTTGGCCACAGGGCCTTGCCTGCACCTGCAGCAAACGCCCCACAGGGCCTTATGTTTTTATAAGGAGGAGTGGGCCACGTGGCCCACCTCCCCGAGCCTTATTAAGCCCATTAGGACTTGGCAACCCCATCCCCCAGGGCCTAATATTTTTTAAAGTAGAGGGGGCCAAGTGGCCCCCCTTCCCTTATTATACCCTGGGGACCCCGTCTCCCAGGGCCTTTTTTTTTTTACTAAGGAGGAGGGCTGCACATCCCCACTTCCTGAGCCTTTAGAAGGCCCTTGGAACCCCATCCTCTAGGGTCATATCTCAATATCTCTTTTAAAGGGGAGGGGGGCCATGTGGTCTCTCTCCCCGAGCCTCATAAAGCCCTTGGAACCTCATCCTCCAAGGGGAGGGCGGCCAAGTGGTCCCTGGGGACCTCATTCTCTAGGGCTGTTTTTTTCTTTAAAGGAAAGGAGGACCACACAGCCACCCTTCCCAAGCATATTTTGGTCATGGGGACCCAATTCCCCAGAACCCAATGTACTAATAAAGGGGAGGGAGGCCACATGTTTTTTTTTATTTCCCTATATTAAGTGGGCACTCTATTCCCCTGTTCCTATCCCGCACTGCCCTCTTGGGAAGCCAGAAAAGATGTTTGTCCCCTCTTTTAAGTGCTTTGGAATACCTGAAATTGTTGACAGAAGGATTTACAGTCTCTGGCTTGAGTACAGTATTTTTCTTAAATGGATAGGTCGAGTGGTTTGTGAGGGGAACTTCCTTTTTACTTGATTGCAGTTTCAAAATCAATACTAGATTTCATTGTAATAGAAATATGTTACTCCTTTTCGTTTTCCAATGTTATTGTTATATTTATAACAGGTGTATGTGTATATCTGGAATAGTATTAATGTTTTTAGGTTGCTATGGCATAAGACGAAAACAATTAAAGAAATTTACGCTGGTCCTTGTATGAGAGAACTTAGTTTTGCTATAAGCAGTCTGAAAATATCTATGCCTTTCGCTATGGAAATTGCAACAATTATGATGAATTTTGCAAGGAGGGTTGTTGCATGCCAGTAATTGACATCGGAACTTAAATCTGCTGTCATTCAATATAGCTTTATTTTTATCCTAACTGGGTGACTTAGGACCTGATTTAGAGTTTGGCTGGTGGGTTACTCCATCACAAGAATTATGGCTATCCTGTCCACCTTATTACAAATACATTTTATCCTATGGCATTTGTATTAGGGCAGCAGGATATCTGTCATGTTTATGATCGAATAACCCTCCGTCAAACTCTACATCAGGCCCCTAGGCTGTTTACGTTTTTTTTAGGGGCATGATATGGCATTTTTGCAATAAAGATGGGAGCTAAAGTCCATCCATGTTCCAGGTTTCATTGTGTATAGTGTTCGAGCAAGCAGCTGAATTTGGGAATTCTATATTGTTTCGACAATTTTATCCCCCGGGTGATGGGGACTGGGGTTAACCGTCGTTTATCCTAGTGTAATAGTTAAAGCAATTTTGACACTTAAAGGATTTCATCCAAACAGGCCATAAGCAATTGTAGTTTTAATCTTCCGTAGCTGCACCTATCTGCAGCATTCTTGAAGTGATTGAAGAGTTTGTCCAAACTAGATAAAGCTAAAAATGAACGAGCAAATTGATGAAACTGGGGCTTTAACCAGAGTACATTATATTAAAAGAAGGACTGAGGACTACTGAACACAGCAGCGAATGTTAATCTGCGTCTACTGAGACCGAAGTACATTAGGTGATGCAAGCAATTCATTTACAGTGTATTCATGGACCAACAAACTGCACTTGACAGTGTGGACAGAATCTTGCTTTAGGAATACGCTTAGAGCCAAGGGGATTGCAGAGTACCATTTGAGTTCGCATTCTCCAGGTGCCATTCCCTGTGTGGGCGGGGGTGGGGGATGGGGGTTGGATTTCGGCTTTTGGGTCCCATGTGGGTTTTCTCAAGGATGTGTCATTGTACCAGTTCTTTACAACTTGCATAGCAATGATCCCAAAAATGTACTACCAAGAACAAGAGCTGATACATCTCACATGCGAGCAGAACAGTCTCTGTCCCCTTCTGTTGCCTTACTACATTTTATGGATGCCCATGCTGAGTTTGGCATAAATAAAACTGTGAATTAAACTAGTGATAAAGCGGGATTCTTATCTTATCTCACCATCACTAAGAATCCTCAGGTCGCCAGAATCTTTTTACCTGCTGAATAGTGTAAAGGGAAGAAAATCCACTGAAGCTTATGCAACAATTTAGAATCCAGTTTACCTTAAAAGACCACTGACTCCGAATTCAATTTTGGGGGTTTATTACAGCCAAAAATAACTGCACATGCAAGCACCTCAACACGAGGTTAAAGAAATAGATGGGCACTAATACAAACATCATCCTACGCAGGAGTCTCGTCCGACTCAGAATAAGAAGTATCGTTAGCTCCAGAAGTATTAAACAAACAATAACTGCTCCAATCTCTATATTATTCTTCATTTACCTAAATAAGCGTAAAACATTAAACTGTCCCTACTCTACCACTAAGGTGACATACCTACTTAATGAATTTCCCCAGGCAAGAGTAAAAGAAAAGGTGTCGGCTGTGAAGACTTCCTAAGAAGTGCACTCACTTAGCATTTCGAGCTCGTTCTAAGATGCTCCTTCCTAATAGATCTCTCTCTTTTCCCTTCTCTCTGGTCTCCTCTACCTCCTCTCCTCTCTCCCCCCTCGGGGCACTGTCCCTAATACAAAATCCACATACAATTGAACACGCCCTTGTCACGCCTCCTCGGCCAGGTCTTCCTTCTCGTACTTTTCCATCGAAACTCTTACTTCATCCAGGACGGTTACAATGACCTTGAGTCCCAGGCACCTTCTCCGCTGAAAGTATCATCCCTACATTCCAGTATACTCCCATCTCGATGCCTCCCACCACCCTAACTCTTGAAACAAAGAGCCAGTCTTTCGCTAACGAGGCATGTGTCCTTGCACCTGCAACAGAAGATACATTTCAACAGACTTTCTCTCTGTACAAATCTACCAACTGTGCCCAGAGAGCCTTTCCAAGAGAACACCTTCTCTGCCTACAAAATAAGCTAACATAAGAACGAACAGGCCTTCCCTTGACGTATATGCAGTCAGGCCTTTACACATTTTAAACACACAATTCTTAATTACTTCTTTAAACATAGGCTCATACATTGCATATGCGAAAAATAAACTACACGTGCAACTTAATATCATACACGTTAACTACTGCATTTTTAACTACACATGAACTAAATCATCTATGCATCATTTTAAACACATTTCAATTAAGCATTACAATTACATGATTATAACACAACTACTCTCTTTTTCACTCTAATAATGCGGTTTAGAACTACATTTTACTGGCTATTCATTAATACATGTCTAGATATATTCAGGTGCGGACTAACGGTGATTATGATGCACCCCTACAAATTTCACGAGAACAGGGCGCTCTATCACTAGCCACATTTCTAGATGCCCCTAGAACTACTGCGTCACCAAAATAGTTTGCTATTAATCGATATCCAGTGTATTTCAGATTTATAAATTGGCAAGAGTCCTGAAACAGAAAAATGGAGCAATAACTATGCAAAGGGTATATCCCTGCCTGCAGAGTGTACGAGTACAAACCCCAGGAGAAACGGCTAGGGCTTCCACATTGATATTTTTGCTATCCTTACTGGAAAACGTCAATGCTGCATTACATCAGAATCATTAAGTATACCATTTACCAAACAGCATCAGTTCCGACAACCTGGTTAATCTGCAACAGGAATTAATCATGTAAGCACCTTACTTGTAAAAGGTCATATGAAATTAGTTGGAACATTTTGTGAAATAAATAGAAAGATATGCGTCACACAATGCAAGTGCATCGTCCATTGGTTTTTCAAGACGGCTTCCGACACTAATAATAAGAGGGACTCATTAATTGGAACGTCTCCATTATTGCATGCTGGAGATTTTTAAATCTCTCAAGTTGCTAATGCTGATTTCAGTTCACATTCAAAGCAAGGAACGACTGGCTAATTTTCATATTTGGTAATTATATGCCAGCTCCATGGAAGATTTGAATAATGCTTTTGAGGCGCAACATCACCTTTGGGTGAATTGTGAATTTCTCCAAGTGACTAGTGATTAATTAGCTTATAGAGTGCTTACATAAAATTATTAGATGGTATTAATTCCTAATTTTGGCTAAAGCTCTCAATCGGCTGCAAAACAGCTATCAGTTAATCTCTCAAAGCTCTCTCAGCTCTGCCTGCTCTATACCACTTGTATGCTCTGATGAGACCCCACAGACAAACCACACAAACCACCACAATGATGAGAGGTCTCAGAACATAGCCAAGGAATCCCTTTCCCAAATTCGCAAACCAGCTTCCCACTTGACCAAATCCTTTGCCAACTTTCTCCCAAACTCCCTCTTCAGTCAAATCCGCTATCTTCGTATGGATCGTAGTGATGTTACTTATATATTTCTCCAGATCCTTGCTGTGGTCTGGTATATAAGTGCAGCACTCTTGAACCTTCAACATTTTACAGACTCCGCCCTCTTTTGCCAATAAGACATCCAAAGCAAGACGATTCTACAAAACCATTGTCCTTATCGACAACATCTCTCCATCCACAAATATCAACGACTTTGCTGTATTCATTGATAACTCATCAACCACAGTCGCCAATCTCCGGATTTTCACATCATTCAAGATCACTCCCAAACTTGGTATCATTGCTCCAAAGATATCTCCTACTACAGCTCCTGCACTCGTACCTCTCTTCACTCTCGAATGCTTTCCACCTTCCAAAAGCTCCAAATCCTCTGCATGGTAGATCTTTGGAAATATTATTCCCAAATAACACGTACCATACCAGTTCGCTGGCAACCTCACATAAGCATTCCTTCCACACACAAAATACACCGTAGGTATCACTTGTACAGGACCTTGCCGAAAATTCTTTGCTGAATCCTCCATAGTGAAAACATGATCACACTCGCTCTGTCCCACAGAGACCTTATCATAATAAGTCTGCACCCGTCTCACACACAACTTTCCCCTCTGGCCCATATCCAATGCTATAGGACCATAACTTCCTTTTGTTCGGTGCAATCTCTCCTCGTCTGTCCAATCTACAGGACTATCTCCAGTGTGACGTGTTTGTGTTAGCTTTCTATATCTATCTTCTACCTGATCTACGAATTTCTTCTCTACTTCTGTTAATGCACACGTTAAATTATGTCTATGGGCATAAGCTGTATCTAAAGTCGAAGTCGGTATGAAGTACTTTCCAAGTCTATCTTCCGCCTTGTAATAATCATACTTGTTCAAATGTTTATGGGCAGGAACCTCTGAAAGCACGGCGTCATAGTTGGAAAAGAAGTACTCATAGTGACCTCTCCCATAAAACACACTCAATAACAAACTACACGAAATTCCATAAGTCAGTGGAAGATGGTGATATCTAATACCCTCATCCACTGAAGCTGGCAACTGCATACACACATAACAATCTTTCGCATCCATCGCATCTACATACTCATATAGCAGCTTGGCATACGCATTAAGCTTAAAATCACTTCTAGACAAATCTACATGCAATCTACGACTCTCTTCTATTAGCAAAGCTCTGTCAGCTCCTATGTTTCCCTCCTTTTCGCTAGGTGTAGTGGGTGTTGGAGTCCCTTGCACCCCCTTCACTGCTAGCTCATGTGGAACCACATATGAAACTACAACTACTATGATTATAGAAACTATCACACCCCCTATAAATGTGCCTTCAATCACTTTGGATCTACGGTGTGGATCTCCAGCCTCCATGATCTCGAAAGTTCTCAAAGTTCTTGGTTTTAGCAACGATCACTCAAAAGTCTCTGTCTTCTCCACACGTGACTTGCTTAACCAGTTCGAGCAACACTCCAAAACCTCTGGAAATCCCGTTTTCAACTACAATTTCTTATTTACATAGTCCAAAAAAGACTTCCCCAAGCTCTCGTTCCTCTTCTGCGGAAAGTCTCTAAGTTTATTCTTCTTCCACTCGGACCTAGGTTATCTTCTTCTTTAAGCTTTTATTTACAACAGTTTATACTCAATCCACAATAAGGTCAGCTGCAAGTGCTTCTAGAACATCATACAAAAGTTCAAGACGAAGAATTATCATTTCATGTGAAGGCGGCTCAAACCCAAATGACGGAAATTCGAGTCGATGCAGAACCAATTCTCGGACTTTACTCAGAAGCAGGGGATTCGGAACCGTGAGGGTCAGTACTCCTTCGACTTCGAGCCCTGGCACTAACATCACCACTTTCAACACCACGTTAGGGCTCTTGCTGACCACCTGCATGGACCTCAGCCTCCCCGAACTCACTACCCCCGGCATCAGTCACTGCGTAAGTCCACTCCGGGGTAGCGTATCTCTGGCAAGGTACTCTCGTTCTTTTCGACCTTCTTCGACCCTTTTGAGCCTGCTCTCCGTCACTCACTTCCGATTCAGACGTTTCAGACACTGGAGCAAGATCTCTTTTGGGTGCCAACCTCAGGTTCAGTCGCCTCTGTCTCTCAGGCTAAGCCTCCTCGGTTCTGGTCGTTCTTCCGCTTTCCCCCTCTATACCCTGTGCACCACTTCCTTCTTCTGCTGAATTTGACTCTACTCCACCCACAGCAACAACTCCGTCCTCCGAGTCAGAGTCGAGGTTCTGGTTGTCGGAACCCTCTTCAGCTTGCTCTGGTGCACAACCAGCTGTATCAGCGGCCCTCACAGCTTGACTTGTCCTCTCATGTGGCCCTGCCACATCAGCTGGATTTTCATTCATGAGAGGAGCTGTTTCTTCCGAGGGTGCTGAAACTCTGCGGGTATGGGAAGCATGCACCCAGTTCGGCAATCCTCCGCACTTTACTGCTGTGTTCGTTACCAGTATTACCTGGTACGGGCCTCGCCACCGAACGCCCAGACAGCTCTTCCTCACGTGCTTTCGAACAAGCACCCAGTCTCCTGGACACAGGTCATGGCACAGATCACTCGAGGCCGGAACAGCTGCAGCTTGTACCTGCTGGGACACAGAACGGACAACATCAGATAGTCCTTTACAGTAATCGAGAATCAAGTCATCCGTGATGTTTATCAAAGCTGTAGCTGGTACTGCTGGCAACCGCATTGCCCTCCCCATCAAGATCTCATGGGGAGACAACCCAGTCCTCCTGTCGGGGACACTGCGAATACTCATAAGCACAAGCCGCAGGGCATCAGGCCACTTCAGAAACGTTGACGAACACATTTTTGCCATTCTTGCCTTCAAGGTTCCATTAACCTGTTCCACTATCCCAGAAGCCTCTGGTCGATAACTGCAATGTAATCTTTGATCAACATTCAATGCCGCACAAAGCAGCTTCATGATTTCACTGTGGAAGTGTGTTCCTCTATCCGATTCCAAAGAGGTTGGAAAACCAAACCTCGGGATGAGTTCCCTCAACAATAACTTAGCCACTGTGAGGGTGTCACACCTGCGTGTTGGGTAAGCCTCCACCCACCGTGAGAATACACACACCACCACCAAAATGTACCTCAACCCATTGCACTTGGGCATCTCTACAAAGTCTAGCTGCATCCTATTGAAGGTTCCTCCTAACCTTCCAATGTGACTCAATGTGACCACAGTCTTCTTTCCAGCATTCATCTGTTGACACGTAACACACCTCTGACAAACTGCTTCAGCAATCGCACGAAATCGTGGGTTATACCACGTCTGTCTAAACACACGCATCATTGCATCTCTACCAAGATGTATCGGCCCATGTATTAGTCTCGCCATCGGACTCAGCAGACTCTCTGGCAATACCGCCCTCCCATCACTGGAAACCCAAACATCCACATCCCCTCTTTCACATCCTGCTCTGACCCATCCATTCCGTTCTTGGTCAGAAACTTCATCCTGCAGTCGCTTGAGTTCCTCCCAAGTGTCTGCCATGGCCAACATCATGTTGAGCTCGGTTCTTTCTTGGCTCTCGCCTGTGTAACCCTCTGTAAATATGCATCCTTGTTCTGCACAGAAACGGGCAACTTCATCTGCATAGTTATTTCCCAAAGAGACAAAATCCCCCTATCCATGCGCAGTGCACTTGACAACTGCGATTTCCTTCGGACATTGTAATGCATCTAGCAGCTGTCTTACATGTTCTCCATTCCTAATGGGTGAACCAGATGATGTCAAGAATCCCCTCTGTGACCATAACTGTCCGAAGTCATGAACCACACCGAACCCATACTGGCTGTCCGTGTAGATCGTGATTCGGATTTGATCAGCAGCCAAACAGGCACGAGTCAAGGCAATGATCTCAGCTACCTGCACAGAGTGTACTCCTTCTAGGCAAGCAGCCTCAACCACTCCTGAAATGGTACATACAGCAAACGCTGCTCTCAGTTGACCAACACTGTCTCTTAGGCACGAACCATCGACAAAGAAAATTTCATCTGGGTCAGTCAGTGGTTCGTCGACAATGTCAGGTCTCGGTTTGGTGCACAGTTCAGTCACATCAAGACAATCATGGTCCGCACAATCTTCATCATCTGTATTCAGTATGGGCATTAATGTCGCAGGGTTTAAGATGGAGCACCTTTTCAGAGTCACATTCTCTGCGGCCAGTATGACTTGCTCATACCTCGTTAACCTGTTATTCGTTAGGTGCTGAGTCTTGGTTCTGGTCATTAACAATTCAACAGAGTGTGGCACATAAACTGTCAGAGGATGACCCATTACAATGCTTTCACATCTTTCAATGCTGACACCTGTTGCAGCAACGGATCTTAGACATCCGGGCAACACAGAAGCTACTGGATCTAGAGTAGCTGAAAAATAGGCACCTGGTCTACGGACACCTCCATGATTCTGAGCTAAGACTGCTAATGCACAACCTTCTCTCTTGCAACAGAACAGTGAGAAAGCCTTGTTGTAATCGGGCATTCCCAAAGCTGGTGCACTGCACAAACCTTCTCTCAGTCTTAGGAATGACACCAAGCACTCCTCGTCCCATGGTACCGGATCACTCACATCCTTGTGCGTGAGCCTCTGTAAAGGCTTTGCTCTCAAGGAAAAATTGGGAATCCACTGACGACAATAGCCGACCATTCCCAAAAACATCCTGACTTCCCTCTGAGTGGTGGGCACAGCCATGTTTATTATTGCCTCAATTCGATCTGGTGACACCTTCCTCTTGCCTTTTTCTAATCTGTGACCCAAGTACTGTACTTCATTCAGACAGTACTGCAATTTGTTCGGGGACACCTTGTGTCCATTCTCTGCCAAATGATTCAGTAGGGCTATCGTGTCTATTCTGCAAGCGTCTTCTGTTTCTGATGCCACAAGTAGATCATCTATGTACTGCACAAGAACTGAGTTCTGTGGCAATACGAGACTCTCAAGATTCTTCTTCAAGATCTGATTAAAGATCGATGGACTCTCTGTATACCCTTGAGGGATACGACACCACGTTAACACACGATTTTCCAGCCGGAAAGCAAAAATAAATTGGCTTTCCTCGTGGAGCGGTATCGAGAAGAATGCTTGACACAAATCTATGACAGTAAACCACTCGGCTTCGCATGGGATCTGAAACAGTATCACTGATGGATTCGGTACCACTGGACAACATGGGACAACTATCGTGTTGACCTTTCGCAGGTCTTGCACGATCCTGAACTTCCCGCTCGGTTTCTGTAGTCCCATGATAGGTGAATTACATGGGCTACCTCTTATCTCCTTCAAAATGCCTTGCTTGATCATAGACTCGATTACAGGTCTAATTCCTGCAATCGTCTCGGGTGACAAATTGTACTGGGGCGTCCTAGGGAATTCGGCATTCTGCTTAACCTGGATCTGTACAGGTTCAACCCCCTTGATCAGTCCGATCTCTTCTCCTGTGAAGTCCCACACCTCTTGTGACACAGAATCCCTCAGATCTAGTGGAAGTTCCTCCACTGTCACCACTGGATACATTTCTATACACAAGTGCTGATTGGCAACTTTAAAGGTGGCATCGTCATCCTTCGTCTGAACCTCCACTCCCCTAGGTGTGCAATATATAGTGCAGTTCAATTTACACAATAGATCTCTTCCTAACAGACAAACTGGACTCGTATCGCACACCACGAACTGGTGTCTAGCTCGGAAAGAGCCTATTCTCACTGGAATCGGTTCGGTCAATGGGCTAGTTATCCTCTTGTTCGCCACTCCAACAACTTGGATCGATTGTCCCGAGGGGGGTAGGTTGGGGACTACTGCTGATCTTACAGTAGACCGGGTAGCACCAGTGTCAACCAAAAGAGTGGTAGGATGACCATCAATGTCTGCCTCCACAAAATGTCCTCTCTGGTCTACCTCCAAGACTGCTCCAAGTGTGCAATCTTCCTCCCCCCCCCAGGCACCGTCAGGCTAATGGGTCTGGGCTGTACTCCTCATACCCTTCGAAAAGGGGCATCTGCTGGTAAGTCCGCATTCCTTGCGAAATTCTTGGTGGCTGGGGAACCTGCACCTGTGGGTTAAACGTCCCCCCTTTCATCGATCTGGGCCTTGTCACAGTATTGACTACCTCCGACACGGGTGCCCGAACCACTTCTACCTCCTGCTGCACCTGATTGGCTGGGTTCAAGGGACACTCGCGCTTCCAATGTCCAATCTGATGACAAGATGACACGCAGTGGTCTTCTTCAATGTCGCCACATCCATCCCCGTCTTGGGATCTATAGGTTTCCCTTTTCCCTGACCTTGCCCATTTTGGTTCCCTTGGTAGTTTCCCTGTCTTCTTCCCAGCGTCCCTCCGTTGGATTGGACCTGAGCTGGTTGCATCTGAACAAGCATCAACTTGTCCTTCTGCTTCCGGTTTTTCGAGTCCACTTCATCACTACAGTATCTCGCATACCGCAAGATTTCGTCTACCGGCTTGTTCTGCCAACAGATCAAATGTTGCTGTATCATGAGGCTAACCTCTGATCTCAATCCTAGGACAAACTTTGAGACAAACTGTCCCATATCCTTGGGGTCTATGGTATCTAGTCCACTATACTGTTTAAAAGCTTGCAAGAGTCTTTCATAACACTCATGCACTGTCTACTTGGGTTCCTGCACAGTTCGATCTATCTTAACCCAATCAATGTCTTGAGGCGAGATCTTCAACTTCAACCATGTAATCACTTGTTCAAACGTTTTCAGGACTATAGGTGACGGACCATTTGTAACAGCATCCCTTTCAGGTTCGAAGGTCGGCCACTCAACTGCAATTTTACGAGCTGTCCACAAGTCTCCTGGTACTACTATATCAAACAAGGTGTTCAAATCAATCCACAATACCTTCGAAATTTTAACAAAACGCTCGACCTGTTTATACCACTCTACGGGTTTTTCCCTCAGCCGCGGAAAATCATTTGTAAATGCAGCCAAGTCACCTCTACTCCATGGCACATGCACGTACCCTCCGTTCTATACTTCTCGTAAAGGATATTTCCCTACGCCCGTCATCCCTCCCCCCAGAGGCGGCGTTTCTCCTACAGTCTTTTTGGCAATCTTCTTCTTCGACCACCTTTCCTCCCATTTGTTTAGCATTACCCATATACGCATCCCTACAATCAGGTCTGTAGTATGCGTTCTTAATCCTGAGACCCTTTTCTCCTCCAGCTCTTGATCACTATATTGCAACCTATGGGATCCTTGCAACGATTTCGTTTTATTCATATCCACCTCATATTTCTTGGCCAATTCTGTCAATTTCTCATGTGCGGCCCTCGCTTTACGAGTCACATCCTTTGCTACAAAAAGCAGCTCGTCTGGCTCATAGATCTCTATTCTCTCCAACGGCAGGTTCCCACTAATCATTTCGTCTACCTCTGCCGTTAGTCTCACTACATCCAGCAACCTTGCCTTCACGGCACTCCTCAACATTTCTCGACAAGCCGCACCATTCGGCTCGTCATAATCACTGCTTTGTTCTCGTGGCTTGCTCTCTTCTGTCGTATTTCTGGAACCTGGTCTGTTTCCTAAGTTGCCTTGCTCCACATCTCCTGGCATTCTATCGCTCTGATTCCTTACAGGTGGTACCCACATTCTCAAAGCTGATCTGGACTCGACCAAAGACCCTGGTCTTACCGGTCTCACATCCACCTGTCCACTAGAGGAGTCTGCGGTGGCTGGTAGTGGCGTGCTCGCTTCTATGGGCTTCGGAGAACGGACCATTTGTTCCTCTACGCCATTCCCTCCAACGCAGATCCCCTCTCTCCCTGTCGTCTGCATTAGGCTTCCTTCACTTACTCAGTCTGGGTCATACACCGATACTATAGGACCAATGGTAACAGGTACCGTCAGGGAGTCCGGCAACCACATATTCCCCATGGAAGATTGGGTTCCTACTCCCTCCGTTCCTGTGGAGATTTTTCCCACTTCTCTCACATTTGTCTGATTCTGTGACTCGCCCATCCTTCCTGCCACAATCGAATTTCCTTCGCTATATTCTGGATTTAATGGAGGTGGTCTCTCTGACAGCAGTCTGTCTAACAAGCTGTCAGCCGTATCACTGTCATCTTCCTCTGCACTCCTTTCCTGCGTACCTCCCGTTTTCTCTATCAACGGATATAATCTATCCCCCTCAATTGTTTCCACTCTCCACCTTTTCTCCAGTGCATCCCATCTCGCATCTTGAAATGCCCTGATCGACTTCTTCACCCTTTCCTGACTTTTATCTCTCTTCCTGTCATACGCTGCTCTAATCCATGCATGTAGCGCCTCAAACTGTGTGGGTCTAGGTAGTGGTCGCAAGGAAGATATCACAGATTTCAACTGATACAACACTTCCAACCTGAAAGTACCATAGCGTGGGAAAGTCAATTCTCCCTCTCCTTCTGTCATTTTTTGCCAATTCTCAAGCCAAATTATAGTATGTAATCCTACATTCTTAGCCATGTGCTGGCGTATCCTCGGGAGGAGCTTCCTCTCCTCCCCGAGTAACCACATGTCTATCACCTCTACAGAGTTCTCGTAAAACTTTAAAACATTTCATGATGAAGCAGATTTCCGTTCGCGCACAAAATTTCGTTTTTACTTCCTGATTTCAATCCACCAATGCCAGCGCGACTCACATCAACCGGCCTATCGCAGCGCGGCACTGTCTGACGTCACTCTTCCTCCGCTCGCAGCAGTTCCCCTCCTTCACAATTCACCTCTCTCGCTCACACGTGTCCCAATCACACTCTGAATTAACTGTCTGTCCTCAAACGACCGGACAATCACCTCTCTGACTGTCGGTCCACCAACGACCGAACAGCCTCTCGAAACTGTTGACCTCAAATCTGGCAACTGTCTGTCCGCGAACGACCGGACAATCGCCTCTGACACAATCGATAGGATCCAAACACTCAATGTTCTACACTCTATAACCTAAGACTAGCGTCGGTTATTCACACACTCACGCATACGCTCCCTATCTTCAGTGGGTTAATCAACGACGTCTCATGACTCCCACAACCTCTGGTCAACAATCTCAGCTCTGGGTGTCTTCTACACCACAGTCTATTATCCCGGGATATCGAATCAAATCTCTCGGCCCCGCGCGCGCTCACGGTCCGATCCTCAATCACACGACTCTCATTCCAACTCTGCAAGACATCACACAACAATTAAACACCGCAATCTGACAAGCATCACCCTGTTCATACTCACTCTACCACGAACTGCTACTTCCGCCGCACCGTCACTCTCCGTCAGTTTTCAGCGACCGCCGTCTTCCTCCAATCCACTGGATCGTCATCACTCGGGCTCTATGGGGCAAGTAATCTCTTATCCTAATCTAGCTCTCCCCTTACTATCAGAGGAAACCATCCTCTGCTACCAACTGATAAAGCGGGATTCTTATCTTATCTCACCATCACTAAGAATCCTCAGGTCGCCAGAATCTTTTTACCTGCTGAATAGTGTGAAGGGAAGAAAATCCACTGAAGCTTATGCAACAATTTAGAATCCAGTTTACCTTAAAAGACCACTGACTCCGAATTCAATTTTGTGGGTTTATTACAGCCAAAAATAACTGCACATGCAAGCACCTCAACACGAGGTTAAAGAAATAGATGGGCACTAATACAAACACCATCCTACGCAGGAGTCTCATCCGACTCAGAATAAGAAGAATCGTTAGCTCCAGAAGTATTAAACAAACAATAACTGCTCCAATCTCTATATTATTCTTCATTTACCTAAATAAGCGTAAAACATTAAACTGTCCCTACTCTACCACTAAGGTGACATACCTACTTAACGAATTTCCCCAGGCAAGAGTAAAAGAAAAGGTGTCAGCTGTGAAGACTTCCTAAGAAGTGCACTCACTTAGCATTTCGAGCTCGTTCTAAGATGCTCCTTCCTAATAGATCTCTCTCTTTTCCCTTCTCTCTGGTCTCCTCTACCTCCTCTCCTCTCTCCCCCCTCGGGGCACTGTCCCTAATACAAAATCCACATACAATTGAACACGCCCTTGTCACGCCTCCTCGGCCAGGTCTTCCTTCTCGTACTTTTCCATAGAAACTCTTACTTCATCCAGGACGGTTACAATGACCTTGAGTCCCAGGCACCTTCTCCGCTGAAAGTATCATCCCTACGTTCCAGTATACTCCCATCTCGATGCCTCCCACCACCCTAACTCTTGAAACAAAGAGCCAGTCTTTCGCTAACGAGGCATGTGTCCTTGCACCTGCAACAGAAGATACATTTCAACAGACTTTCTCTCTGTACAAATCTACCAACTGTGCCCAGAGAGCCTTTCCAAGAGAACACCTTCTCTGCCTACAAAATAAGCTAACATAAGAACGAACAGGCCTTCCCTTGACGTATATGCAGTCAGGCCTTTACACATTTTAAACACAGAATTCTTAATTACTTCTTTAAACATAGGCTCATACATTGCATATGCGAAAAATAAACTACACGTGCAACTTAATATCATACACGTTAACTACTGCATTTTTAACTACACATGAACTAAATCATCTATGCATCATTTTAAACACATTTCAATTAAGCATTACAATTACATGATTATAACACAACTACTCTCTTTTTCACTCTAATAATGCGGTTTAGAACTACATTTTACTGGCTATTCATTAATACATGTCTAGATATATTCGGGTGCGGACTAACGGTGATTATGATGCACCCCTACAAATTTCACGAGAACAGGGCGCTCTATCACTAGCCACATTTCTAGATGCCCCTAGAACTACTGCGTCACCAAAATAGTTTGCTATTAATCGATATCCAGTGTATTTCAGATTTATAAATTGGCAAGAGTCCTGAAACAGAAAAATGGAGCAATAACTATGCAAAGGGTATATCCCTGCCTGCAGAGTGTACGAGTACAAACCCCAGGAGAAACGGCTAGGGCTTCCACATTGATATTTTTGCTATCCTTACTGGAAAACTTCAATGCTGCATTACATCAGAATCATTAAGTATACCATTTACCAAACAGCATCAGTTCCGACAACCTGGTTAATCTACAACAGGAATTAATCATGTAAGCACCTTACAAAGCACCTTACTTGTAAATGTAAAAGGTCATATGAAATTAGTTGGAACATTTTGTGAAATAAATAGAAAGATATGCGTCACACAATGCAAGTGCATCGTCCATTGGTTTTTCAAGACGGCTTCCAACACTAATAATAAGAAGGACTCATTAATTGGAACGTCTCCATTATTGCATGCTGGAGATTTTTTAAATCTCTCAAGTTGCTAATGCTGATTTCAGTTCACATTCAAAGCAAGGAACGACAGGCGAATTTTCATATTTGGTAGTTATATGTCAGCTCCATGGAAGATTTGAATAATGCTTTTGAGGCGCAACATCACGTTTGGGTGAATTTCTCCAAGTGACTAGCGATTAATTAGCTTATAGAGTGCTTACATAAAATTATTAGATGGTATTAATTCCTAATTTTGGCTAAAGCTCTCAATCAGCTGCAAAACAGCTATCAGTTAATTTGAAATTCAGTCTCAGATGAAAAAGAACTCTGTAATTTATTAGTAGCAAAATTATTAGTAGCAAAATTGCTATTACGTTGGTACTTAGAACTGATTGCAAAACACCCACATATCCCTCCAGAACCCTTAGTTGTTCGAATTGTACATCCTACCTAAAATGAATGGGAAAAATGGCATGCAGGCTCAATAATGCCCTGTCCATGAAATCTCAAGTGGATATCACGATGAATAAGATTTTAGTACAACAAATATATGTAAAATAATTCCTGCACTTTATCCCATTCTAATTGCCTAGCTAGTAAACATTAAACTTGACTATGGGAACACCCTTTATCTGGGAATTGTCAAAGTTAAAGTCACACCATCAGAAAGCGCAAAATATGGAGGTTTTGTGGCAGCAGGTAAAAAAAGAAGTCAGTGTTCTTTATTTCTCCTGACCTCATCATGGGGTATCAGTTGTCACTTATATAGCTGTTACTATCTTATCTAGGGTGAAGGTGGTGGGTTAATAAAGGGTATAACAAGTCAGATCAGTAGTTTGTTTATTTAGATAGTGACAACTTGTTTATATAATCTAACAAATAGAGCTGCAGTTATTTTTTATGTTCATTTGAGGAAGCACTTGACATGATCGACTCATCCAAGAGTAGGTTTTTGTCCACCCTTCAGAAAAAGACAAGGGTAGTAGGAGTCTCTCGGATATAATTTTAACATGGTCCCTATTGCATACTGGGGGTCTGCTCGTCTAAACAATGCTTATAAATAATCAGCATTTACTACTGAGATTGGCTACTGCTCACTTTTAGCCGCACCCTGTTTAATAGTGCAGTGGATGTGAAAATACCCTTGTTCTCTACTGTACTTAGATGTGTGTTTGTATAACTGTATTCCACCATACCCTCAAATTTGGCCTTAAGTCACAGTTCCTTCTCACAACCGTGGCAGAAGAGGCCTGACTGCCTTTCTCCTGGTAGTCACTGGTTCATAATCAGTTGATGCTTAGGCTCTGGTCTCCTTCTTCCTCCTTTCTGTTGCTATCACTTCACCCTCTCTCCCTTCCTGTGGTCTCCTCTGGATTCTCCCAATCTCCTCCTCCATGACAGCTCACTGTGGTCGCACCTCGACTCTTCTTCACTCCTCTGATCACCTCTCTTCTCGCTCTTCTCTAGTCTCAATGTCACTGTTCTCATCTCCTCTCGTCCTCCACATTCCACTGCTCTCACTCTGTTCTTCTGAATCCTGCCATGCACTCTTTTCTTGCCTTGAAGGCCACAACTGCTTTGTGGTTTTGGTTTTGAATCATTTTTAGGCTGGATATCTAGTCAGGCGCTTCTGTCCATTATTGCCTGCAGTCTGGTGTTTTTCTTGGATGTGGCATGAGTCTGCAAGAGGTTCTAGATTTTTACACAGTAGCAGCTGGGCTAACAAAAAAACTATGGAGACAAGTAGCAATGGGGCACATGCTGATAGCTGCCGCTGTGTCACAATGAGTAGGTCTTCCTCCTTGATAAGAAGTGTGTCTTTATCATCTGAATTTGACCTCCTCTTGACTGTGCAAGGAATAACCATAGCCTCGTGTTATTCTGCAGTTTCTGGAGTAGATGCCAAGTTTGTGATTTGTGCGTCTGATTCTCTGTTGTTCTCCCTATGAATGATCCTATTCATGTATTTTGCCTGTCAGGTTGTCAGAATGTGGATTATCAGACAATCCGTTTTGTTGACATATATTTTATACCCTGAAACTACTCCAAAGATTTCACGTTGTTGATACTTGGTTCTCAGTACCAACCACTTTAATCCTTACCATAGCTTTATCACTACATATTAGTTTCATCAACAGTTCTTTGCCAATGCCAATAACATGGGCAGGGTGGGGCTTCCGTGCAGGATGGCCTGTATTAACATGAACGGGTTGAGTAGTATAGAATATGTTGCACACAAACTTATTCATAGCCTGCATTTAAATAAATTAATACACTAAGCTGCACACAAACGTGTTGATTGCCTGCATTACAGATATTCCAACAATATATAGGCCATTAACTAAGGAAAAGGACTGAAGTTGTATGCTCTGTTTAAACTCATACTAAGCTTTCACTATATGTTCACTATCTTCTCCTTTGTGTTTTCATTGGGGACACAACACACCCGTCACTTGTTTTTGTCCTTGTATAGATTTGGACCTAAAATGTAGACAGTATTTTTGAATAATTTTGATTTTTTTGCTTGTTTCTTTTTCTATTAAGGCTAGACAGAATATTTCCATACATTGGTTCTACACAATTATTTTTCTTCTAATTTGTATTTATTTCTTAAATAAGTTTCAGGTGAACCACTGCTTTTATATATAATCATACACCCAGGTTCCCAGTGGCGTGGCGCACAGGTTGCTCTAGTCTGTTGTAATACAATAAGTAACCTGGCTAGCATCTATGGCATCTGCTAGTAAATGAGGGTCCCATTATCACTGTACCCTCGACTCAAGCTGCACCTCATTGATGAGGCCCAAGTGAGCTGGTGTTGCATGCATTTCTGTATGGGGGTTTCCAACTGGCAGTTTGGGCTGTACTGCTCTTATTGAAAAGGACCAGGATTGATATGCGCATGACTGGTCTCTTTGGCCCACTTGGCAAAAAAATATTTGAGTGTGGCGTGATTCTGAGTGATCATTGGTGGCTGAAATTGATTCAAGCATTCCTTTCAACACTTTGTTGCTGGCTGGTGTATCTTCTATCCCATTCTTCCTTTGATTTCTGTTTGATCTAAACATGAAGTATGGTTACATTTTGTCCATCTTATTTGACCTCAGCTTGGTCATTTTGTTTTAAGTTATATTTGGATTATGTATGTTGTGAAACTTATATAGCACAAACCTAGGTGGTATGCAATTGAGTGAGACTGGAGGGTAGGTAGAGTATTCTATGGGATACGTCCCTGGCTTTAAAAGCATTGTTATGAAGGCTTTAAGCCAGTTGAAACTTGTGGGCCAAATAAGTCTTTATCTCTCCCTTTCATCTTGCCAGGTTCCACCTATAATGCTAGTAAGGGCGTTAGCAATCTGGATGTTATCCTCAACAATAATCTCATTTTTACAACTCATGTGAATTCGGTCAGTAAATTTCCCTCTGTCATGTATGCTGACTTCAGTATATTTTCCCTTTGTCTCAGTTTCCCCAAAAGATTGTGCTAGACCTCACTAAGGTGATTTCTCTCCTCGATTATTGCAATATCATTCTTACTAGATTTCTTAAGAAATCAGTAGCAGTCGCAGGACAAAACATAAAGAGTCCACAATCACGACTCATTTTCAGCCCCAGGTGCAAAGAGCACATCATACCCTTCCTCAGGTCTCTATACATGCTACCAATTAAAGAGAGCCCCCCATTACAAATGTGTGCATGATGTGCAAGACATGCAAAAGGTTATCTGACCTGACTCTTTCAGCCCTACCATCCAACAAGGTTACTGAGGTCATCTTCTGTAAACCTCTTTGACATTCAACCACTTAAACTTAAAATGGGCGCGTAGCCACGGCAGCAACAAAGATGGCAGCTATCTTGTGAGGGTCCGGCGGTTGTGGCCTTTATCTCCTTTGAATCTCTCCCATAATCGCCCTTATACCATAGATGGTGGTCCGATGCTGCCTCTGACTGCTGCAGGATGCTGAACGCGGGGCTTCCCATGGCCGCTGACTGCTCTGTTCAGTTGGGCGGCTGTGCGGCCTGGCGTGGTCTCAGAAGCCCCGCGTCGACAGGGGCCATGGGTGAGGCTGAGGCAATGATCACCAGGTCCGCCAGTGTCACGGGCCACCCTGCATTACCCCGTTTTGTCCTGAGGTGTCTTCTGGAGCGGGGGTTGGGACTCTCATGGCCCGTCAATGCAGCCGTCCCCACGGCGGCAGGCCTTCAACTGCGGTGCACTGCAGCCCTGGCCCTCCTACTTCCTTGCTAGGCTTGCTGGTGAGTACCTGCTCCTGGGGGGGGGTGCTGCCTCACCTTGCAGCCTCCTATCATCACCCAACCTGCCATCGGCAAAGCCTGAGCCATCTGGGGTCTGCCCCTTTCATTGCGTCTCCATCCGTGGCATGTTCTGGTTCCCGGGCGGCGGCTGTGGGCTGCTGGGGGTACCCTTGGGCGGGGTCCCCATCCTCCTTTCTCACATGCTGAACACTGCAAAGATATCACCTGCCCTTTGCTGCCAGCTGTGAGGCGCTGAGCTTCAGTCACAACCGCTTGGGCATCTGTGGGACCCATGGCGGTGTACTCTTGGCCCCAACATAACTGTGGTTGCCATAGAGGTACTGGGCCTCATCCACTGTGACACCTGCACATCCTTTCCTGCACTGCCTTCTGCTCTCCCTCTGTGTGAGGACTTGCTGCTTCTTGGAGCCTTGGGCCCATACTACAGCTACCCAACGGTCCCGGCCCGACCACCCTCAATTGGCCCCTTCTGGAGGTCTCTCCTTGTTGCCTGCATTGCCCTAGCCTGGTATCTCGCTCTGCTCCTCCTTGGCTGTACCTATATTGAACTGAGGATCCGGGCGGACGGACACTACTGGGGATCATCGCTTGCGTTGTGTTACTCCTGCCGACGGACTCCACAACCTACTCCCACCCAGTTTTAATAACGTCTTTGCGCTCATCATCACTAGTTATGGGAGCGACCCTTGACCTTGCCAGGTAGGTCGCTCCCCCACCACACAGCTCCGCCTGTGTTGTCCGCCCGCTGCTGCTGCTGGTAAGCTCGCCCCTCCGCTTGTGGCCTCGGTGCCCGTATTTCTTGCTTTCTGTCTCTCCATTTTTCCTTCTGTGCCCCTCGCTGCCCCATTGTACTGTGCCCGTATTTCTCTGTTTGTCTTCCCCCCATTTTTCCTTCTGTGCCCCTCGCTGCCCCATTGTACTGTGCCCGTATTTCTCTGTTTGTTTTCTCTCCCCATTTTTCCTTCTGTGCCCCTCGCTGCCCCATTGTACTGTGCCCGTATTTCTCTGTTTGTTTTCTCTCCCCATTTTTCCTTCTGTGCCCCTCGCTGCCCCATTGTACTGTGACCGTATTTCTCTGCTTGTTTTCTCTCCCCTTTTTCCTTCTGTGCCCTCGCTGCCCCATTGTACTGTGCCCGTATTTCTCTGCTTGTTTTCTCTCCCCATTTTTCCTTCTGTGCCCCTAGCTGCCCCATTGTACTGTGCCCGTATTTCTCTGTTTGTTTTCTCTCCCCATTTTTCCTTCTGTGCCCCTCGCTGCCCCATTGTACTGTGACCGTATTTCTCTGTTTGTTTTCTCTCCCCATTTTTCCTTCTGTGCCCCTCGCTGCCCCATTGTACTGTGCCCGTATTTCTCTGTTTGTTTTCTCTCCCCATTTTTCCTTCTGTGCCCCTCGCTGCCCCATTGTACTGTGACCGTATTTCTCTGTTTGTTTTCTCTCCCCATTTTTCCTTCTGTGCCCCTCGCTGCCCCATTGTACTGTGACCATATTTCTCTGTTTGTTTTCTCTCCCCATTTTTCCTTCTGTGCCCCCGCTGCCTCTCTCCATTCCCGCCGCTGCGTCCCCTGCGGCCCCGCCCCCCTGACTGCCCATTCACTGCCCCTGCCTCCCGCCTCCCAGCTGCTCCTCCCTCCCACCTCCCCATATATGGCGGCCGCTGTGCGGCCGCTGCTGCTGGCGCGCCAAAGGCGCGCCTAAGGCAAGCCCGTCTGCGCCCGTCCGCGACTGGACCGCGCCCAGCGCCAGAACCCCTGGACCGCGCGCCCCTGCTCCAGCCTCGAGGACCGACGCCGATACGATGCCACCACACTCCACGCCCTCAACCCCGGACGGACGCACAACTGCTTCAAGGCCGCCCCGAAACGCACCCATGGTCCCTTCAGCTGCCGGAACTGCAGCTACACCAGCCTCAGAGCCACCGAGGCGCCCGCCAAGAAGGACCTCAACCACCTCCGGTGCATCCTACTGAACACCCGCTCCGCACGCAAACACGCCGTCGAGCTCTGGGACCTGCTCGACACATCATCACCAGACGTCGCCTTCCTGACAGAGACCTGGATGAACGACTCCTCCGCCCCCGACATCGCCATAGCCATCCCAGATGGCTATAAGATCACCCGCAGAGACCGCATCAACGCAGTAGGAGGAGGAATCGCCATCGTCCACAAGAACACCATCAGGGTCTCGACCAGCACCGACGACACTCTCAGCACCGCCGAACACATGCACTTCCAGATCCACACGGACCCCAACACCACCCTTAGAGGCACCCTTGTCTACAGACCCCCTGGGCCCCGACCCCCGTTCAGCGACTCCATCGCCGACTTCATCAGCACGCACGCCCTGACCTATACCGACTACATCCTCCTCGGAGACTTGAACTTTCACCTGGAGAACAACAACGACAGCAACTCCACCACCCTGATCGACAGCCTCGCCAACCTCGGCCTGAGCCAGCTCGTCACAACACCGACCCACTGCGCTGGCCACACGCTTGACCCCATCTTCTCCTCAAGCTCCCACGTCTCCTTCAGCCACACCACGGAACTCCTCTGGACCGACCACCGCTGCATCCATTTCACCTTCCAGAAACCCACCACACACCACCGCACCCAACAGATCCCACGCCGCTGCTGGAGCAAAGTCACCGAAGACCAACTCCGGGCAACCCTCGCTCTCAGCCCTCCCTCCGACCCATCCAACACCGACGACGCTGCCTGCAACCTCAGATGATGGATGGACGACTGTGCCAACACCCTCGCCACGCTGAAAAAGCTCACCTACAGCGACACCACCAAAAGAGCCAGCTGGTTCACCTCGGAACTCCTAGCTTCCAAGCGTACCTGCCGGAAACTAGAGAAGAAATGGCACAGCGATAAGACACCGGACAGCCACACAGCCCACAAAGACGCCATCCGTAACCACCACCACCTCATCAGGTCCGCCAAGAGAATCTCCTTCAAAGACCGCCTCGACAACAACGCACACAACAGCAAGGAGCTTTTCAACATCGTGAAGGAACTCTCCAATCCCAGCTCCAACACCAACGACATCCCGCCGTCGCAACCCCTGTGCGATTCCCTCGCCACCTTCTTTCACCGCAAGATCGCCGACATCCGCGACAGCTTCAACACCCAGACAACCCCAACTAAGATCGATACACCAGACCCGCCACACACCATCGACCACGACCCCCTGCCAGCCTGGGCCAGCGTGAACATCGAGGACACCATCAAGACCATGAGCACAATACACTCCGGCTCCCCGTCAGACTCTTTCCCGCACCACATCTTCAACAAAGCCAGCAGCTCCATCGCACCCCACCTGTGCAACATCATCAACCTCTCCTTCGAGACCGCGACCTTCCCAGAGAGCTGGAAACACGCAGAGATCAACGCCCTACTCAAAAACCCAAGGCGGACCCGAGAGACCTCAAGAACTTCCGGCCCATCTCTCTGCTTCCGTTCCCAGCCAAGGTCATCGAGAAGATCGTCAACAAACAGCTAACCCGATACCTCGAAGAAAACAGCATCCTGGACCCATCCCAATCAGGGTTCCGCAGCAACCACAGCACTGAGACTGCCCTCATCGCCGCCACCGACGACATCAGGATCCTGCTGGACAATGGCGAGACCGCAGCCCTCATCCTGCTGGACCTCTCCGCCGCCTTCGACACTGTCTGCCACCGCACTCTACGCGCACGCCTCCACGACACAGGGATCCGAGACAAGGCCCTGGAATGGACCACCTCCTTCCTCGACGGCAGAACCCAGAGAGTCCGCCTCCCACCTTTCCGATCCGAAGCCTCCGAGATCATCTGCGGCGTACCCCAGGGATCGTCCCTCAGCCCAACACTGTTCAACATCTACATGGCCCCGCTCGCACGCATCGCCAGACAACACGACCTCAACATTATCTCCTACGCCGACGACACTCAACTGATCTTCTCCCTCACCAAGGACCCCCTCGCCGCCAAAGCCAAACTCCATGACGGAATGAAGGCCGTCGCCGATTGGATGAAGATCAGCCGACTAAAGCTGAACACGGACAAAACGGAGGTCCTCATCCTTGGCTCCAACCCCTCAGCCTGGGACGACTCCTGGTGGCCAACGACGCTGGGAGCAGCCCCGACACCCACCGACCACGCACGCAACCTGGGAGTCATCCTCGACTCAACGCTCTCCATGACCAAGCAAGTCAACGCAGTCTCCTCCTCCTGCTTCAACACCCTCCGCATGCTTCGCAAGATCTACAGGTGGATCCCGACAGACACAAGAAGAACAGTCACCCAGGCCCTCGTCAGTAGCAGACTAGACTATGGGAACGCCCTCTGCGGGAGCCCCAGCCAAGCTCATCAAGCGACTACAACGCATACAAAACGCCTCCGCACGACTGATCCTCGACGTACCACGCCACAGCCACATCACCCCCCACTTGAGGAACCTGCACTGGCTCCCCGTCGACAGGAGGATCACCTTCAAACTCCTCACCCACGCACACAAGGCACTCCACAAAACTGGCCCAGCCTACCTCAACAGACGACTCTTCTTCTACGTACCCAACCGCCAGCTCCGCTCCGCCGACCTCTCCCTCGCCACCGTCCCCCGCATTCGAAGAACAACCACCGGCGGCAGATCCTTCTCACACCTCGCCGCCAAGACCTGGAACACCCTTCCACTAAGCCTACGAAAGACCCAAGACCTGCTGACCTTCAGGAGGCTACTCAAGACCTGGCTGTTCGACCAGTAGCAGCATCCCCCCCATCCCTCTCCCCAGCGCCTTGAGACCCTCGCGGGTAAGTAGTGCGCTCTACAAATTCTGTGATTGATTGATTGATTGATGGGCCACACTGACCCTAAGCTGCGCAAACTGCTGTTTGACTAGGTGAAGCCAGCGAGGTGTCAGAGCTCTCACGCGGACATGGATGAGCCCTGGACCAGGAGTCCCGCCGACATCGCCTGCTGCACATCCACCATCATGGCTGATCTCAAGGCCGGGTTTCGTGCCATGGACGCTCGCTTCGGAACACTGGCTGAAATGAAGATTTGGAGACAAGGTCCCACAGGAATAACGTCCGCTTCTCTGGCATAGCAGAAACTATGAACATTGGGCACCCCAACATATTCGTCGAGCAACTCCTCACAGCCCTCTTCGACCGCAATAACTTCTCTTCCATTTTTGCAGTGGAGCATGCTCATTGCTCCCTTGGCCCTTTTTTTTTTTGAGTTTTATATAGCGCAAACTCAACCCAAAGATATCAGGTATCAGAGTGCTTTACATAAGCACCAGTTTCATTACAGATGGACACATTCATTTTTCTTCGGCATGGGGAGAATAAGTGTTTTGCCCAGAATCATAGGATGTTGAGCGTCCCTGCCGAAAATCGAACCCGGTTCCCCATCTTTCCCTTGATCCCCTGTGGGACCCCTGACATGACTGCTCATAGCTCGCCTCCTAAACTATAGGGACACGGACACCTCTCTTTGCCTAGCCCCGGAACAAGTCCTCCTAAAATACCAGGGTGCATCCATCTCACTCTGCCCGGACTTCACCGTCACAGTCCAAGAGGCCCATTGGAAATTCAGTGATGCCAAGAACTCTTTCTGGAAGCTGGGCCTTAAATATGCAATGCTTTACTCCGCTCAGCTGCAGCTAGAGGTCAATGGAAGGCCTTGTACCTTCGACACTCCTGCAGAGGCGACCAACTTTTGAAAGAATTTGCCTCTAAGTCATCCTCACCTAGGCTGAACACATCGGAACGTACTGGCTCATATGCTCCTGCCCATCAGTCCCCTCAGGGTCTGGCCGTTGTTCTCTGCCCCTCTTCTGGCTGTAGACTGCCTCTACACTTCTCCCTCAGAAATACCTAAGACAATGTGCTTTGGTCATCATCCCCTTTACATTCCTTCAGTTTAAACATGCTGTATATATCCGGTTGATTCTTCTTGTATATTTCAGTTATCCCTCCAACAGATGGGCCACACCAAGCCAAGACGTTGCCTCTCCCCCATGGTGTACACCAAATTATCCTTATTGGGATTGTTTAACTCTTTGTTTCTGTTTTTTGCGATTCACTGGATGTTTTTCTATCTGGTGGGGGTCGGGGTTGGGGGGTAGGGGGATTTCTCTTCTGTTTTCTCTTTGTTCTCCATTGCACATCAGGTACACTATGCGCACACTCATGACAAGATGCTATTTCCTTCATTTTGCCTTCTTTATGCCAACTCATGCACGTCTGGGGAAGGTGGTAGACATTACCTTCCTCACATGGAACATCCATTGTATCAATAATCCTCGCAACGGCAGACAAGTCCCCTCATATCTGTCCCAATGTCATGTAGTTCCTACTAATCCGTAGGATCTGCGCATTGTTTGGACAACATAAACTAAGGGCTTGGTGTCAAGACTGTTTCCGGACACCCCCACAGGATATGTTGGCCTATAGACCAGCTAGCTCACAGTGCCACCGTAAGCTCCCCTAACCTACCAGGGAGCAAACAGTTTCTGGCAACCACTGAACATGACAACCCGTATTCCTCAGGACTTCTGGAAACAGACAGAACCTTTCGCTCAGTCACTTGTGCTCACTTGTTCTCCGAGAATTATACAGAGAACACACAGTGGGATGTGTTCAATAATATTTATTGAACAAACGTTATTCTTGCATAAAATATGTATGCTGCAATTATTAGGAGACAGAAGCAAATAAAGGAGATTACAAGCACCAAAAGAGCAAACAGTAGATACATTTCTACCATGGTGCTGAAACAATGGATATATGCAGGCATATATGCAAAATGTAAGTGTACCTAGAGTGTGTGTAGCTGTATAGCCAAGAATCCCCCCTAGGGATGATCCAACCCCTTTACCAGATGGGAGAGATTGAAGGACCCCGTCTTGGTCTTGAGTTGGACACCACTCACGGAATGTCATGCATGCTGATTTCTCAGCATTCAGGGACCTTTGCTGTCAGCAGAAGTGCCCCCTCTACCAATTTATCGGGAGGCCTATTATTTATAATGAAAAGCAGCCTTCGCGATGTGCGCACTAGATTAGTGATGTTATGGATATGTGGATAACGCTGTCTCCCCGTAGATGAAGATAGGACAACATTTGTACCTAGTGCGTAGAGAGGCCAAGTACAAGATGTTCAGGGCATCGTGACAATGTTGTGCGAAGATTGGGTGGGGATTTTAACATGGTGCAACACCCTAACATCGACACCACCAGTACCCAGCCTATTGGTAAGCCCTGATGGTGGGAAGTACTCCAACACATTGCTGACATATTCGCCCTACAGGACATCTGGTGCATACCACACCTGGTTACACATTCTACTCTGCCCCAATGAAATCTGGACGAGGCTAGACTATTGGCTTCTCTTCACTGAAGCCCCGCTCTGGACCACGGAGTTCAAACCCTTACCACAAACCCCATCAGATCATAGCCCTGTATTCCTGACCCTATAAATCCCCTATGGATGCGGGCAGAACGTACCTGGAGATTTCATGGCGATGCTCTGCACAACCCAGTTTTCTGTATCGAACTCCATGATTTCATCATCGAATACTTTGCTCTGAACTCTGGCATGGTTTTGACGCAGGTAGTTCTCTGGAAGGCCTTTAAAGCATACATGCGCGGAGTATGCATATCTAAGCACATGGGTATACTGTGCAATATCCGCTCCCAACTACACCGCATTGAAACTGACCTAAGCAACATAGACCTAGCCGCCTCTCAAGTTGGCGACCCCCAACTGCACCAACGCTCAGTCTTACTGACTGAATTTCGAGACCTGGCTGATAGAGAACTCACATATCTGAGGAAGCACGCTAGGCCCTGACGCTATGGTGAAGGGGACCGCCCGGGCCACACTTTGGCACAGCTACTCCACCCCAATTGCCTTGGTGGCTAGTGCACCGAGTTGCGCAAATCATCTGGCTCACCCGTCTCCGGTGGTGAGGATATCCTGGCTGAGCTTCAACACTATTATGAAAGCCTTTATACAGCCGGCATGCCCTACGACGCATCGGAGATCTCACCATACCTGGCGGAAATCGCAATGGTATGGCTTACTGTTGGCAAACGACGATTCCTTAGCGAACCAATATCATGCTAAGAAGTCACCCAGGCAATCAATGCTTTGAATGGGTCCAAGGCCCCTGGCCTTGATAGACTAATGGGAACTTTCTATAAAGCTTTCAAACAACCACTCGCTCCATACCTTTTAGCAATGTACACTGAATCTTTGGACGCTGGCGTACTGCCACCCACATTCCGCAAAGCAGTGCTAATGCTCCTTCTGAAGCCTTGTAGGGACCCCCACTGTGCACCTCCTACTGCCCCCTCTCCCTCCTCAATCTGGACAATAAGATTTTAGCCAAGATCCTTGCTACCAGACTGTCCCTACTGATGGAGTACATTATATCCTCTGTTCAGTCCGGCTTTGTCCCCCATAGGTCCACTTCCCTCAGCTTACAGACCATCTTTGTGGTGCTAAACTGGATCTCCCCCACAACAGCCATTGTAGTAGTCCTATTAGATGCCGAGAAGATGTTTAACTCCTAGGAATGGCCCTTCTTGCAGGCAACTCTGATCAAGCTGGGACTCCCCACCAGGTTCATCTCCCTGATCATGCTCTTATATTCTTGTCCATTGGCATGCCTGCGAGTCAACTGTTCCCTCACGGATGCTTTTCCTACCACAAGGGGGACCAGGCAGGGCTGTCCCCTATCTCCCCTCCTCTTTATCATTGCAATGGATCCTTTAGTCCATCAGCTTCAGGAATGTCAAATGCACCGAGGCCTCCAAAACACCCATGGCCCCCTCCTCATTTCCCTACATGCAGATGAAATCTTGTTGTTTGTTCGTCATCCCTCAGATAACCTTCCTCCTCTTATTCAGGAAATAATGTGCTACGGGAACCTTTCTGGGCTCAAGATTAACTGGTCTAAATCTGAACTTTTCCCTCTTACGGACATCTCCCGCCCCATCTCTGCGGACTATCTCCTAAATGGGGCTGCGGATAGCACCAAATATCTTTGTATCCATCTCAATCTTGACAGGAACTAGATAATCCAGCTCAACTATGGTCCCAATGTTGATGCTCTTACAACTCTAGTAGAGCATTGAATTAAACTCCCCCTATCCATGGCAGGAGGAGTAGCTACAATGAAAATGGTGGTCCTCCCGCATTTCTTGTATCTTTTCTTGAATATCCCTATACAACTCACACAGAATTTTTTCACCACCCTATGCAGTCTCTTAATGCGCCTTATGTGGGCTCAGCACTGCCCCTGCATTCGGTGGAATACTCTAACCTTCCCTTATGGTTGTGGTGGTTTCAGAGTCCCAGACCTCCATCTCTTCTATTTTGCAGCCCAGTGCCATTACACACATCATTGGTACCTCCCAGATGCCCGCGTCCCTTACCTAAAACCCAAGAGGGACCAGCTGGGGGACCTTCCTCTCTTCTCTATTCTGCCAAAAGGCCTCCCATTTGACTCCACAGAAGTCCAAACCATCTCCACAACGTGCTAGGCCTGGTGGAAACTCCGTCTGGTATTGGGCGGAGGCCCCATCTATTCTCCTGCCCTTCCTATAACTGGCAACCACTTGTTACCACTAACACGTGAAAAGCTGGTACAACGCACCCTCCAATGTCATCATCTCCCCACCATGGGTGATATTTTCCCTGATGGCCATGTCCTGACACATGCAGATGATAGTCACTTACAGAACGCCTCCTACATGGATCGTTCTGTACTTCAATGACTACATAACACCCTCCACACTCTCATACCCTTCTATCCCCTGTCCCTGGATGACTTCCCCCTGCTGAAACTTGTCATTTCAGACACTGACGGAGACCAGTTGGTCTCCAGGATATACCAACTCTGCACTGCCATGAAACCTGACACCACAGCTCGAGTCAGAGAGGCTTGGGGTGCAGACCTGGGCTCCCCACTCACAGACTAAGTGTGGGCCTACTGTTGTACACATACCCAGCGTAACTCGATCAACCACAGGCATAAACTGCTGCATTTCAAATTTATCCACTGAGCATACCTCTGCCCTTCTGACATTGCAAAATTCAACCCTACTCGATCTGACCGGTGACCCAAGTGTTCAGCCGGGATGCAGATTTTGCACACCTGACATTGACATGCCCGCAGATTGGCCTTTACTGGACATCCATTCTTTTCCCACATCTTAGCCATGACCGAAGTAGCGGTTTCTCCTGACCACCTCATAGATCTCCTAGACTACACCAGCGATATTGCTAAGCCCGCTCGTCGGCTTGTGTCAGTGGCACTTCTGCTTCCTAAGTGCGAGACCATGGTGCATTGGGGTAGCGGTCGGGTCTCCACTGCTGCAGCATGACACATTGCGATGGCGTCAGCGGGGACTATGCACAGCTACAGCCACCTACATGCCGGCATGTGCTTATTGATGTTATGCTGTTATTGAAATGGATCTTCATGTATGTAAAACTCAAATACATTTAAAAAATATAAACTTAAAATGTTTAGAGATAGATTGCTCCAAGTGTGGATTCCTTATTCTGAAACTCATTTCCTCAGCCCCTGATATTCAAAAAGAGCTTCCTATAGTTGAGGCCTGAAGATAAACCTTTTCCTTTCCTCGTGCAGCCTAGTCTCCCTAGAGATCAAACTTATTTCCAGGCCTCCTGCATGATTCCGCTTAATTTTCTTTTGTACTTATTTGCTTGTTAAACGCCTAATACTAGTTTATTAATATGTAGACCTTTGTCAGGATGGAGCTGTCCAAAAACTTCACTAACCTTGTGCCAAGAACCACAGGAGCAGATGAGCGTTCCACAATTCCCCTCGGTATTAACCTGCAAAGTAATTTTTAAACTCTCTCTGCAAGTTGCCACCGGGGGTAAAGGGGAATTTGGGATAAGAAGAGAGACTGCCTCGGAGTCAGCTATGTAGTCTTCAGAACACCAACTGTCACCACTTCTTTGTTTCACCGGTGGGCTGGTAGTTCGACAATGACCTTATATCTAAAATACAATTGTACGTAGATTTAGTTATTCCTTCCTTTCTCACACTTCATTCACTCACACTGTCTATCACATCACCTTCTACTTTCTTTACCTAAAACTCCTGAGGAATTAGCTTCTCTCTTAAAATTCTTCTCATAAGCTGTTGACTGTAATCTTTTCCTTAGAATAATCTCATACTTTGGTAACTACTAGTGGTATAACTCTCTCTGGAAAATGATATTCACATTGCCTTCCTTTCTGTGAATTAAAAGTCTTAGCAATCTTCTATTTAACACTGTCACCTTACTTGTTGTTATCTTCTTTCTGTCAGATGATTTCATTTCTACTGCTGTAGTCTTCAGTAGTTTTCGGACTCTGTTATTCTTGAGGTTTTTTTTTTGCCTAAGAAAATGTCTGTCAAAAAAAGGGGAACACTACTCTAGGGAGCATGCCCGGGTGAGCACACCAAAAAGTAACTATGGGTTGGTACCAAGAAATAAGGAATAGCCTCATGCAATTCCTGTCAGAAAACGCGCAGAAAACAAGACACTGCTCTCCGCCATGAAAGTCAGTTGAAGTGTGCCGTTTCAGTAGCGCGCGAGCGTGTTGGAGGTTCCAAGCGTTCGAGCAGAGAAAAAACTAGAACGCTAACCTTACTGTCTCTAACATGGCCGTCGCGAAGCTAGGAAAAGAGCTGTATTGATCACCAGCCATAAATATTTGATTCTTCAAGACTCCTGGCTCAGTCCCTAAAAACAGGGTATGTGATTGAATTTTATTATTTCTTCTTTTGGATTGTCTCTTGTCTTCTCTGGCGAACAGTCAGTACTGGGGCTTTTTTGAGGTTCTTGACAAGAGCGTTAAAGAATACTTTGTGGATTCAGTTGCTAATCCTGAGTGTCCATTCGTGGAGAGTAACTTGGCTGTGAGAATAAGGAATCTCAGGACCTGCTACCTGGTGAGCTGGGGGACTGGGTCAGAGGAGATGTCCGAGTGTGGATATTACAGAGCCTTGTTTTGCAACAATGAGAACACCATGTGCACACGCCAGCCAAGTAGAATATCAGCGGAACCATAATGATAAACGAGTCATGGCTGCAGACAAACTACAAAGGTTGAGCAAATAAAGAGGGAAAGCAAGATCGTTGTAGGCAAGGAACGAACAATTGGCAAAACTATAAAGCGGGGCACCATACAAATGAGTAATTGCAAGGCAAATGCTTTAACTGTTACCCCTAATGCTGACACCATTGACCTTCACTTTAAAGGCTTTTCCACTAATGGAGAGACTCAACATTTTGCCTGATAGAAATGTTTTCCGATTACTTTTGATTCATGTACCCTTGGTCCCCTAGCATTTCTGATTATGTAAAAATCAACCTCCCCAATCTCCAAGTGCTCTAAGATGGCTATTTATAGTTTGCGTGGTTTACAAAAAAACTATTAAAAAATGTATATATTTATAAAAAAATTGTGTTCTATTGCATTGCAGAGTTTATGAAACCCTACTATCAGAAATATTTCCCAAAAATGCCTTAGTGGAACAGATATATGTAGTAGCTTGTCTGCTCTGTGTCCATTTACATAATATCAATTAACTGTATGTGTTTTACCACAGCAGTGTTTGTATTCCAGTTTTTAAAACCGAATCATCTACATATCTTCCCACCACCAGTGCTCCATGCTCAAAGAGTTTCTGGTGGCCATTTGTCATTGATCGCAGCATGTGGCTAGTCTATGCTTATCAAAGACAGCATGTTTGTGAGGTTGAGAAAGTGCTTTGCCCTCCCAACTTTGTGTTGCAAAGGTAACAGGATCAGTAATCCAACTATGTCAAGATATTCAAAATTGGTCTCAAGAAGGCAGTGACACAGAAGACCGCTCTTTAAATAGGCATTCTGTTGTCTCTTATTACCATGATCGCAGGATACAGTAACTTAGTGAAACATTCCCTTCCCTCATTCTGCAAGAGGCACTCTTTTCTAACACACTCTGAGGTCAAAAGCTCACATTGCTACTCACTGATGCTTTAAGTAAGTATTGCTCATACTGTCAATAGACTCACACTTTCACACAGATGTGAATTATGGCAGACGTAAACTTATGTCTAGATGTAGAGAAAAGGGTTAATGGAGAATGGGCATCAAGTGGACTTGTGTGTGTCAGGCGTTCTTGAGACAGTAAGTACTGTGGACAGCCTTCAGCATGCTAGAAAGACTAGACATGTCAACACCGAGGGAGTACTCCCAAACTGAGGGCACAGAGACTGGGCCTACGTTTGCTGCCAGCTTTGATGGACATTGAAATATAGTGTAGATCGTTCGTCCGATGATAGTTATTGTCGTGTTGTTGCTGGGGCCTTACAGGGCCGGTAAAGAGACACGTTAGACCTGGCTTGGTTGCTGGCTAGTGCGTAACTGGCAACGCCCAGCACGCCTGCCCCCTTTATTCACTTTACACACGCTGGCCAGGCGTACGCCGGGCCAGCCCAACAGAGTTACGCCCGAGGGGGTTTTACATGGTTCACCCTCCCTCGGTGTTCCACTTAGTGCGGTCTGGGCCGCGACATTACATTCCTCCTTTACCCAGAGGACAACAATAGGAATCAACCAAAACCAAGTGGGGGGGGAGAAAACCAAGGGACCAAACATAACAACATATCTTAGTCCATAAGGAACAACAGACTACTGGAACAGTCTTACTTGGTCAGCAGGGTGCAGCATCACCTTCAGCGGAAAGACTGGCAACAGGCCACGAAGTCTTGGTACTTCTGGGACGGCTTCGGACAGGGCCGCAGACTGTATCGGCTTTGGCTGCCCCTCTCTGCGGGGTCAGACGGTACGCCCACACCCTGGCTGTTGTCCACAGACAAATGTTCAGAGCTCAAGTCAATGTCCGGGGCACCCATCCGGGTGGATGCGCCTTGTCCATTGTTCACGACGGGTAGCGCAGGGTCTTCTCGCTCCAACGAGGTCTCAGGAGAACTTCCTGGGGTGTCCATCGCGGGCTCGCTCTCCGGCAGGGATCCTTCGACATCATCTTCCGGGACTCTCTTGAAAAATGACACATTGCGGGTCACCATCTCATTTTCCCTGGAAGCAGTCACCATCGTGCCCTTGATCTCGGTGATGATCCATGGACGCAATTTGAACGGCAGCCTGAACTTTCCTCCCGGGTGGCGGTCTCGCACAAGCACACGGTCACAGACCACCAACTTGCTCTCCTTCGCATGTCGCCTCTGGGACGCTTCTTGGTTCGACTTTGTCCACCTGGCAAGTGACTGGTTCGGGGGAATCCGTGACTCAGCCCACACGGGGTGATGCGGGATGGTGTCAGTTACTACATGACCAAAACACAATCTGCTTGGGGAGATACCGGTGGTACAATGGGGTGTGAGCCGGTACTCCCGCAGGAACTGATATATTGCTTGCTCCAGGTTACGGCCATCAGCCATTGCAATTTGGATTGTCTTGTTCAACGTACACATCAGACGTTCCACTTCCCCGTTTGCTTGGGGCCATCTCGGCGTTATGCGGCGATGCTTGATCCGGTGAGACGCTAGGTACTCGGCAATCTCTGCACTGGTGAACGGAGGGCCGTTATCTGTCCTGAGCTCTCCAATTAGCCCATAGGTGGCCATGAGCTTCTCTAGCTTCGGGATGACTTCACTTGCAGCTGTGGAAGAGACAAACTCGACTTCTGGGTATCGGGAGAAATCGTCGACCACTACCAGCATGTATCTTCCTCCCGGCAGGCTACCAAAGTCGGCGCTCGCTCTTTCCCAGGGAGCCGTAGGGCCTGCTTCGGTGATGATCGGTGCGGGTTTTGTGGGCAGGCTGGTTGCCAGACATACTGGACAGCGTTGGACGACCAATTCGATCTGCTGGTCGAGGCCCGGAAACCAGACTTTGCTCCTCAGGCGATTCTTCGACTTGACCACTCCCTGGTGTGCTCCATGCGCCAGAAGGGCCGCTCGCTGGGTCAGACTTTCCGGAAGGACCAGGCGTGGGCCTCTCAGGAGACAGCCATCGGCTGACACGGACAGTTCGTGGCGTACCTGATAGAGAGCTCTCAGCGTGGCTTGGGCAGCCTCCGTACAGAACTGAGTCAGGCATTGTAGCGGCTTCCAGTCGGCAGAGGCAACTGCCTGGATGGCCAATTGGAGGCAGTCGTCTTCCTTCGTGGCTAGCACCACGTCTGCCAGCGACATCGGCAGGGGCCGGGACGCTCCACAATCATTCTCACGTAGTCCTCCGTGGCTGCCGCCTCAGCTGCCTCTGGCCCGGTGACAGGATGAGCGTGCCTCGACAAGAAATCCGCCGGATTCCGGGTACCAGGCGTGTACTCCACTGTGAACTGGAATTCCTGCAACTGCAAAATCCACTTTATGATGCGCGGTGGAGGACGTGAGGATGACCCTTGAAACAGGGGAAGGAGGGGCTTGTGGTCCGTAATGACCGTGAAGGGGTGTCCATATAGGTAAATGTGGAAATGGCGGTATCCCCACAGGATCGCGATAGCCTCCTTTTCGATTTGGGAGTAGCGTTGCTCCGTGGGGGTGAGTGTCCTGCTGGCGTAGGCGACCGGGGCCCACTCTCCACACTTCTGCTGTTGTGCCAACACTGCTCCTAGTCCGGTGGGGCTGGCATCCACCACTAGTTGCGACTCGTGCCTGGGGTCGAAGAACACTAGCGTGGTATCAGCCGAGAGGGCGGCCTTCGTATTCCGAAACGCCTCTTCTTGTTCTGCTTCCCAGGTCCAGTGGCTGGTATGTTTAGTGAGTTCCCGCAGTGGTCCGGTTAGGTCAGATAGATTTTTGATGAAGCGCCCGCAGTAGGTGACCATCCCTAAAAAACTGCGGACTCCGGACACCGACGTCGGGGCAGGAGCTTCCTGTATGTCCTTGACTTTGTCAGGGTCCGGGCCAATGCCTTTATCCGAAAATCGGTATCCGAAGAAGCTAATGTCTCGTCTCAGGAATTCACACTTTTCCCGGTGTAGGGTGAGGCCGTTGTCTTGTAGGCGGGCGAACACCGCTTGGAGGCGCAGGAGGTGTTGCTCCAACATGGGGGAATGCACGAGGATGTCGTCACTTATGTTAAGTACGCCGTCCAGGCCTTGGAGGACGTTCTTCACAATGTTCTGGAACACCTCTGCCGCGCTGGAGATTCCAAAGTTTAGGCGGGTGTATCGCCAGAGCCCTGCGTGAGTAGAGAATGCCGTGATGGGCCTTGAGTCTGGATGGAGGGGGACCTGATGATATCCGGAACGGAGGTCCATTTTAGAGAACCACCGGGACCCCGCCAGCTCCCCGATTATGTCGTCTACAGTCGGGGTCAGGTGGCGCTCCCGTTTGATGGCAAGGTTCGGGACCCTCATGTCCACACAAATCCGGACTGCGTTTGGCTGCTTTGGCTTCTTCGCGACGACGATGGGCGACACCCACGGGGTGGGGCCTGTCACTCGCTCAATGATTCCGGCTTTTTCCAGCAGGCGCAGCTCGGCCTCCACTTTGGGGCGAAGGTGGAAGGCGATTCTTCGGTGTCGGAGGGCTACAGGCGCAATTGACTTGTCGATATGCAGCTGGATGGCTGGGCCCCTCAAACAGCCGATGCCTTCAAAAAGGGAGCTGAAGTCCCGTAGCAACCCGCTGAGGTCCTGGGCGTGTACTGTGAAGGCAAATTGGATGAGATTGAGATCCTGGGCGGTGCGGCAGCTGAGCAGAAACCCGGCTCCTTCCTGCGACACATACACTTTGGCCTGCTGCTGGGTGTCTTCGTGGGAGAGGTTGGCCTGGAATACTCCGCACAGTCGAAGGGGGGCTTGAGTCCCAAATGCGTAGACTTGTACTCTGGTTTCGTGGAGCGGAGGAGGATTTAATAAGCCCCGGTATACGCCGGCGGCCATGAGGTTGATCGTGGCGCCGGTGTCAATTAGCGCGGCCACTGCCTGGCCTTGTACGTCGATTTTGCACATTGGCGTGGCATGTTGAGAGGCTGAGAGAGAGTGTAGCATTCGAACCACGTGGACTGTGGTCACTTCGTTGTCGTCCATATCGCTGCTGTGTGGGTCGTCGGGGAGTGGGTCCAGTGCTCGGACTTGCCGGCGTGGGCCTTTCGCCCTCCCTCTTCGTGACGAGCGGCACACTTTCGAGTAATGGTTCAGTCTCCCACAGGCGCTGCAGGTCTTGCCGCTCGCAGGGCAGGCGCCCTCATGAGGGTAAGGGCCTCCACACCACCCACACGGGCGACTTCGCTGGGGCTGCTTGGACGGCTGCGTTGCGGGCACGCTGTCCTTCGCTTGCGGGTTTCGGGCATCCACCCGGATGGCGCACACCGGTTCTTCCTTGACCACCGCCGCAGGCTTGGCTTCCATGTGTGCTGCCCTTGCTTTGGACAGCTCCTTGGAGAGACCCAACGTGAGAATGTCCCTCATCGGCATGTTGTGGGCCTCCAAGACACGTTCCCGCAACTTCGACGATGCGCAACCCTGGACAAATTGCGCCCTCACCTCGTCGTCTTCATCTGGGAGGGTGCACGTGCTCGCCAGCTCCTTGAGCCTCGCGTGGAAAACGTCCACCGACTCGTCCGGTTGTTGGCGCGCCTGGCGGAGTAGGAAACGTTTGTAATCCGGGTTGGCGTACGGCTCAAAGTGGGCGGTATTGGCGTCGCACATCGTTGCGTAGTTCCTGGGAGGTCCACCTTCGCGCACCGTCTTCGCTATCTTGTGTATGTCAGCCCCTCCAAGGTGAAGCAGCATGGGGCGACGTCGTGGCGCCGGGATGTCCGCAGCGTCAAAGTACGTTTCCAGGCGCCCCACTCACACCTTCCAGCGGGCCGCTTGGGAGAGCGGCGGGCCTGTGACGATGAAGGGCTCTAGGGGCGGAACGGTCGCCATGAGGACAGGTGATCAGGCGGGTGCCGAGGAGGAGCAGCGTGTAAGGCGGGGCTGCACCAGGGCGTGCACTCGTGGAAGAGGTGTGCAGCTGGGCACGCACCGGCTGGCCAGCAGAATGTCCCTGACGAGGCTGATGTAGCTTGGTGGAGACCAGAGAGGTCTCGCTGATGGCGCCCCACAGTGGTTGGGCCTGGACCGGGGGCACAGCGGGCCTACTGGCAGTGGCTGTGGGGTGTCGCTGGAGCCTGTTGCTGGCGCTTGTCGCTGGCAGGGCAGGGCCTGCCGGAGCTGCTGAGGCTGGCTGTGAGGCAGCGGTAGGCAGAAGGGACAGCGGGGCCCTGGCAGCAACGCCGCACACTCCCGTAGGCCTGGCAGTGAGCTGCAGAGAGGTCTGTAATGGGGTGCGGGCCAGCTGCTGTGAAATGCGGCCTCGTGCTCGGCTGCGTGTGAGGAGCACTCACCGGGGGGCTGAAGGGCTGCTGGCAGTGCCGCGGCTGGCGGACTCGGCACTCAGCGCTGCAGGAGTGAGCGGAGTCGCGGTCCGGCGCACACGCGCTCCACTGGTGCAGGCAACGCAGCGGCCGCTGCGGGCAGGCTGTGACGTAGGCGGCAGAGCCAGCGGGGTGGCGCAGGGGGCTCCGGTGCTCGGCCAAGCGTGCTTGCGGGGAAACAGGTGGCTGGCGTGGTACAAGCACGGGCGCTGCGAGGGGTGAGACCACCTCTTCGCCAATGTCGTGTCGTTGCTGGGGCCTTACAGGGCCGGTAAAGAGACACGTTAGACCTGGCTTGGTTGCTGGCTAGTGCGTAACTGGCAACGCCCAGCACGCCTACCCCCTTTATTCACTTTACACACGCTGGCCAGGCGTACGCCGGGCCAGCCCAACAGAGTTACGCCCGAGGGGGTTTTATATGGTTCACCCTCCCTCGGCGTTCCACTTAGTGCGGTCTGGGCCGCGACATTACAGTTATGACGGACGGACGAGAAGGCGCTGCCTCCATCCTCAGTAAGTCTCAACAGGGAAGAGTCCCCTCAAACTCCTTTGTAGGTGAAGAAAAGCTGTCAGCCTGGGTGACGGAAAATCTGGCATCAAAAACCATAAATGAGGGGATGAATTTGTTTTTTGCCAGCTTACACTCCTAAAGTAGCTGACATTCCAGACATGCGTGCCACATGCCGCATGCGCATCCAGTACAAAGCAATCATCTGCAAACTTTGATGTGGGCAATTGGTATTTATTTCTTAACCAAGCAGTTCGAAGCAGCAGTGTGAACTAGCACTGTTGCTTGTTCATATCAGGGCAGTGCAATCAGAATGCAGAATATTTTGCCACAGCACTGTGGATTTACACAGAATAAAAAGTGAATCAAAGCGGATTTAAAAAGCCTCTTTTAGCAAGGATCCACAACAATTACACATCTATAAGATATTTGATGAGAGACAAACAACATAAGAGAACGAGAAATGCCATAAATTCTTATTCTTTCACTGTCCTCCTTACACTTTTGATATACTATGTACTTTATGTTTGATGTGACTGTCTGTTTTTCTGAATACACGTGTGCTTTTTATATTTATAGGTGCTTACTTGATCCCATAGGTCGCTGAGGTGGCCAGATGTGACATGTTGGAATTGAACAAAACAGAATAAGGAAGCACACCAGTATCACATTTCATTACCATTGGTATTAATATTAATATTCTTGTCACTATCTAAGAAGTAACACGCACTTTTCTCAATGGACCAGGTTCCCAGGAGCAGAACTGTGTAATCAATTAATATTTACATAGCTGCTTTCCTTAAGATTACCTTGGTTTTCCCTCAGTGTTTCCTGGTGTATACGAAAACATTCATACAAAGGACCAGATTTCCCTTACACAATGCTTTTCCTGCCCTAGAAACTGGGAATCTCTTAGGATAAAAATGATTTAAGGTGTTTGTGCAAATTGTTCAGCTGAGAAGCTGTTGTAATTTGGCATGTTTCCGTGCAGTAACCATTCCATGCTCTAGCAGGCTCAGGGGCTATGTTGCATGTGCTTTAAATGAGGTTTCCTTGCTGTAAGAAAGTTAGCCAGGAGATGACCATTTAACGTTGACCCTATAGTTCTTGCTTATATTTCTGGCCAAGAGTGGAAAAGAACAGAAACCAGATCAATTAAAATCCATGCGTATCATTGATCTTCCAGCAGCAACAACATCCCCCAGTTGAAAGTGTCAACGGAGAAAAACCCAAACAAAGCATATTTACTATGGGGTTTATCAGCCAGCATGTGCATAAAGTGGAGATTATTTGCCAGTAATCACTGTCTCTTCTAGTCCTACCCTTCCTTTTCACAATTCATACTGATAAGGCAGCGCACCATCTAGATAGGAATCGTTGATGCTTCGAATCACCACAACTCCTTAATGGACATGCTCACATTTGGACATCAAAAGATCCCATCATATACACAATCCCTTCTAAATATAGCAAAGCTTCAGAGGCATGAAGTAACTTGGACTATGGGGCTGTGACCAGCAGGACTAGACTTAATGCAGTTTACCAGCAGGTAATCTAAAAATCACCTCATATGCTACTTCTCATCAGAATCCTTGCTACTTAAGCATGTCAAAGGCTTTCCGGCCTTGGGGCAGCCTCTCAAAAAACGCATCTATCCCCAGTGCAAAAAAGTAGCTACAGCAGTGAATCTTTTCAGGTTTAGCATCCTTTCTAGAAAACAGAGAATGTAGTGTTTCTGAACCAAATCTAGATTCTGGACTTGCAAGGAGTCTCTCTTTGATGCTTTAAATGTTTTGCAGTAAAGAGAACGCCATCCTCTCCTTCCCATGAAGGTGAAATTCTACTTTTGAACTTTGCTTGAATACCAACAGAAACAATGACACCAGAAATTGAATATACCTAAGACATCATCATTCTTATATACCTGTTTAGAAATATACTGGGACATTTTCTACCCTGCTCAGAAACTCCAAATAAGCTGTTCAATTTTCGGAATGATGCTGCTGTGCTATCTATGACAAGACTATCTTTCTTATATCAAACCAGTGTGTTTCCTCCTCTTCTGGAAAAGCAGACAAAGGATAAAAAGGTTGATAGAATAATCTCCTCGGAACAGGTAAATACGGACTTGGTCAAGGCAGTCACAATGTCTCAGCGGCAGTGCCTCAGAATGAATGTTCAGAAAGCACAACTCGCATAGCTCAGAACCTATCTCTTCCTTCCATCTAGCCAAAGTTAGAACAATTCAAATGTTTGAACTGATACTGATGGCAAGTCATTTGCAAGAATCCCTTGTCATTTTGAGATCTTGACATAGAATCTGAGAAACGAACTCCTCACTTTCTGGGCTGTCACGCCTTCTCTTCTTCCTCCTCCGCTCCACATTGAGTGTCAGTGGAAGCATTCTTGGTAAATTGCAGGAATAAAACACAACAATTGCAGCAATAAAACACAACCTCAAGTTATGCTTCTCACCCTGCTGTACTAGGACTGTGGCTATGGATCGATGAACACGGAGATGGGTGATCAGCAGCCGGTGGTGTATCTACTCCTTGGGAACAATACAATACAATAAAGACTTTGTGTAAGGGGGAACTGTATCATTGCTTTACAGGTGCTTCTTGGAATCTGAGTAAATCTGTTGCCAAAGTCATAATTCTTAATTTCCTCTTTCCTTGCAGAAAGACTACTTTGTTATGCATCTGTAACCTTGCTCCAATTTAAGTCAGATGTTGTTACAGCCTACGATGAGACCTGTCCCAGTTGATAAGGAACCCAAACCTGATCAGAATCCTGCATACCATGTCCATACCTTTATAAATTTACCATTGGTGGACAATGGAGGTGCATTTATCCAAGTAAGGAAATAGAAATATTCCACATTGATGTTGAAGTTCTACCACTAGTGCCAGCACTTTGGTGTAGCCTCTGAGTAAGGCCTTGAGTCTGAACTGAAAAGGTGCATCCTTTATTGTAAACTGAAGATGCTGCTGAGCCCTGTTTGGCACAGAAATTCTCAGGTGTTTCCAATTTGAAATTAAATGTTCTGGCCACCATTTTGATTCTTTTTTTACCTCCAGTGCCTAGTGATGTACCTTGTGATCTTGAACACTAGAAAAATGCTTGATGAGGCTCCATTGACTGCATGTTCTACTTGAACCTGAAAGATGTATTTATGTTCAGCAAGTGATATATTCCCTATAAACGTTATAATAATTCTGACTGCTCCCAAGGCCCTGGTGTCTGAAGGATTTCGTTTCTCCAGGCAGACTGAAAGATTCTGCTACGTAGCCCAGCCAGGTTACCTTTTTCTTGCCAGACATGTTGGAAGAAGCATAGTTGTCATCCAGCCAGCCAACATCCTAGCAGCTTGCATAGTCATGATTATTGAGGCTTTTGAGGCAGCGATGCTTGTTGTCAGACTGCGTACGGTAGGCACCAGTCATACAGGGACTACTGGGCTGCAACCATGGTGGTTCAGGTCAATTGATTTATTCTTCTGGGATTGTGTCATACTATAGCTCTGCAAACTGGGCCAAGTGCACCCCTTTCACATTTGACTCTGAGTAGCGAGGGAGAGCAGTCAAAGGCTTCTTAGGAAAGTAGTGTGGGGGTAAGAGCTCAGAACTCAACAGTTAAACAACAGAGACAATAACATACTGTTTGTTCTTCGACAGACAGCTCCTCACAAGTCATTAAATATCAACTTGCTCAGTTTAGGACACATGATTTAGTTTCAATTAATTGAGCAAACCAATAATTACTAGAATTAGAATCCATTTTTTTTCTTCACTTCCCAAAGTACTACTTGTATTATTTATTGAATAAGCAAGGTCATGAGCAATGTATGCAGGGTAGAATCCTTGTTGCAATACTCAATTTAGTGGATTTTAGGTTTTGTATTGTCACCATAATGCCCTTTTTACTGAAGTTTTTTAATGGAATATATATCGCTTGTTTTAACAAATGTTATATCACATTGGAGTACTTAGAAACCATAACTTCCATTTAACAACGTTTGCGATATATAGTACATCCATTATCTATGAAAGCAAGTGAATGCTGTTTAAAGTGGAAGTTGGGTTGGAGAAAAGGTCTCCTCTTCCCAAACTCGTAAGGCTCCTTTCTACGTATTTGATCGAGAGCTAGACAATCTTTTAGAATTACTTTATTTAGGGAGGTCCCCTTCCCTACCCAAATTTTTAGCCAGAGAGACACCGGGCGGAATGCTATTAGATCAGAAATGTAGGGCATGCCTAGCTCTTCATGAACAGTGAAAGAGGGAGTACCCTGATGAACGGATAAAAGACGTCTCTGAAATATGTTTTCCACAATTTGGAGATTGTCTGTGTCAGTGAAACCCCAAATTTCACTGCTGTAAAGGGACATTGAAATACACTTGGCCCTAAAGAGCTTTAAAAGGGCCCCCACCGGTCTTTTCCCCAGTCTAGCGGCAAAATTAAAGATGGCTGCAGTCTCCCTGATGAGGTCATTTCTCTTACGGGTGAGTTGGAACCCCCAGTTCATTTTATCATCTAAATGTACCCCCAAATAGGAGAACACGCTCGACTTAGGAATTGGGGTAAGCCCTACCCTGAAAGTATATGGCCTACTGGGCCGTGCCCCTACTTGCATAATATATGACTTGGAATTATTAATCGTCAGGTCCATATCCCCCATAAATTGCGCAAAGGAGTTTATAAGCGTTTGCAAACCCCGATCGGTCCTGGCCATCAGAACGGCGTCATCTGCACATAGCAGGACCGGGAGACCCCGCCGTCCTGCCTGAGGGAAGTCCGCCTTGGACTCCAAAAGGGTTTTCTCCAGGTTGTTAATGTAGAGATTGAATAAAAAAGGGGCCAAAATACAACCCTGATGGAATCCACCACTGACGGGAAATGAGCGTGATACATTCAGGCCAACCGAATAACGCACGGCCGCCTTACTGTCTCGATTGAGGTCATGTAGAAAGGAGACTATGTCCATGTCCACCCCTAGAAAAAGAAGGATCTGCCACAGTTTGCCTCTGTTCATTCAATCAAATGCGAAAGACAGGTCCATAAAGGCCAAAAAGATGGTACCAGAGCGGGCTACCTTGTACTTATTCAATACCATTAAGAGGTTTAGACATTGGTCAATCATGGAGCGGCCAGAGCGGAAACCGTATTGGGCATCCGACAGGATGTTATTGTCAAGAGCCCAAGACGATAACCTGCCCAGAAGGATCCGTCCGACCACTTTGACCACGGAGTCCAACAGGGATATAGGCCTGTAGCAATGAGTGCTATCCCTGTTCCCCTCTTTAAAAACCGGGGCGATTATAGAGGTAGCCCAAGAAGCAGGAGGGCCAGACCTCGCGGCCGCGTTAATTACAAAGGTAAGCAAGGGTGCCCAGAACTCCACGTTGGACAGATAAAGATCGGGAGGAATTCCGTCAGGTCCCGAAACTTATTGCGTGGCATGCCAGTAATTCCTCCCCTCACTTCTTCCTTCGTTACAGATAAGGTTGTATTTACGGTTCCCCCCTCAGCTAGTGAAAACTGGGCCGAAGCCCCCTTGAACATGCCCTCAAAATGGCTGACCCAGTCATTCTCTGTAATGTGTGCATCTAGGACATTTGCAGCCTCTACTCCTAAAAAAGGACTGTTAATAATGCTCCAAAACTTGGCACTACACTTAATGGTTGTGACAGGAAAAGAGTAATTTGAATACGGCTCAGAGGATCCAGGAAGAGGACAGGTTGTAGCTGTTCCATATTACACAGTAGGCTTGGATGTACTACCAGATACAAAGGACAAACTGAGGGGTTATACCTCACCACTCAAGCCATCATGTTGTGTGAGGTCTTTATACATTGTACTCATTCCAGATTGAGTGGAAATATCAGGAGGTAGAATCGCCTTTTGCAAGTAGTGTTATCACATTTAGCAGTTTTTGCCTGGGCAGCTTTACTTCTTAATTCCGAGTACCACAGATTGAAATGAAGGATTACTTCCCAGTACCATGTTACCACACAATAAAACCACAATTTTTTACTGGTTTCAAACTATTTTCCCTGGTCATATTCCTCCAGATAATGCCTAAACTTACCAGATAGCTCCAGGCCAACAAGGAAGCAATGCATCAGTACTGAGCTTTTGTTTTCCAAATCGCCGTTTTCAGTTGTGTGAGTTCCGGTGGGTCAACTAAAGTAAACCAGAGCACAACTCCCAGAATTCAGGAAATGAATGTCCAGTTCTGGAGACTGCATCCTCTGTGACATGGAGTTATCTGCTGACCTTAGGTAGTGCATGGCAGAATGTCTCTGAGGAAAAATATTGGCTCATTGGGAAATTACTGCCCAACCGAGAATCTGGATTCGCGTGCAGATCCATGTATTCATGTCCAACGTGCAACGAGGATACAACATTAAGCTCCTTGTGTTTCAAAATAGGACAGATTTTACATTGTTTTAATCACACCTTATGGCCTTTGCATTCTGTGATGTGTCCTCTTACAGCTGTTCTCGAGGATTTGTTCTTTTGTCAAAACTGCAGAGATGAACTTGAACTTCAGTTAGCATAGAGCATGTGTAATTTGACAGGCTGCATGTTAGAATATCATGTACAAGAATACAGTCCGACATAAATATAATCTCCAGAACATTGCAACAATATCGTCGGACTGGGTGTAGAGTTTCTATTTTTAACTCGAATTGCGTGTAGATTTTGTATTTTTATTATATTTAGGTGACCATAATTGTGTGAGAAGATCTTCTGGTACCATACCAATTCAGCACACTAACTGAATTTGTTCAAATCTGATCTTTGCGGTGCCTTTTCTGCTACCTCTATGTCTTCCCTTACAAACTTTAAAAGTTGGGTTGCAAATAGATATGCATAAACTGTATATTGTAACAGCTTGCCTTTGCTAAGGTGTGCAAATCATTGTGTTGCTCTATCACATTAAATAGCGTGTCTTCGTTGTATAATATTATCTCTGCTCATATAAGTGGTTGTGAACGTTCCTGACATGTAAGCATAGAAGGAAGTTGGTTGTTACATATTTTAAGCGCCTATGTATCTGTATGTCATTTTGGGCAGGATTGTAATGGCATATAGTTCATCCGTAACTGTTAGGGGGATATTTACAAGACCCTAGCGCCACCGGAGTGTCATTTTTTTTGACACTCTGGTGGTGTTGCTCTCTATCCCATATTTGCAAGGTGGCGTTAAGCCACTTAATGTGGCTTACCGCCACCTTGTAAATATGGCCCTTCCCACAGCAGTCCGCTGCAGCAATGGGGCGGGCAATGGGTGTTGCTGTGGGCGTTCCACCGCAACACCCATTGCTTTTTGACGCTGCCCCATAGTAAGGCCTGATTTTGATGTCAGTCGGAATTCCTTCCACCCGACACCGACTCGGTCCTGGGACCGACCGACACCTGGTCGTCGGCCCCGACCGCCTCATTAGAATGCGACCCCAATATTTCACTATGGGAGCATGCATTACGGCCGTAATGCATGCTCCCATAATGAAATGGGAGGTGCGGTTCAACCCTGCACCCCGTAGTAGTCAGGATCAACAGAGAGGCACCATAGGTGCCCCCTAGGCCTCCAACCGGAGGCCGTGCTCCAAAGGGGGCCCTGCTGGGGGCCCCCAAACACGCTTTCCGACAGAGTTTCCATGTCGGACAGGCCGGCATGGAAACAATGTCGGAAACCGTGCATTGTAATCTCAAGGGACAAAAGGCCCACCCTTGAGATTACTAGCCGGCTTCTCCAAGCCCGTCGGAAGCCAGCCGGAATGACCGGCCGGTTTCTTTCCGACCGCCTCCATCATAATGAGGCGGTCGGAAAGGAAACTGAGTGGCCCATTATGATGCGGCCCTGCAGTCGGAGCCTTTACGGGCCGCTTCATATTCAGCCCCTAAGTCTTGAAAGACATGATTTTAGTTTTCCCTGTGTTGATTTTTAGTTTATTTTCATTGCAGTATTTTCCAAGGCTGACAGTTGTGCCTGTAGGCCCTTGGGGGTCTTGGAAATCAGATCTCAATCGTTAGCATATAGGTTATAAATAGTATTTTGTAGTATGCTACTAGTAATATTGTAGTAGTACTAAACATTACAAAATGCAGTTTGTTAATAGCCTCCTTTGGCGCGCATCGTACTTACCCGGCCGGGAAACGTCTCCATTGCGCGGTGCGAGTCGAGTCCGAGCGAGTCGGTCGGAGCGGTTCGAGCCGGGAGCGAGTCGGTCGGAGCGGTCGGGACGCCCGGACGAGTCGGTCGGCGATTTCGCATCGTACTCGCTCGGCCGGACCCGCGTACGGTTCGGTCGGGAAACAGGGCTCCGAATCGGATCCGGTAAAGCCGAATCCGATTCGGAGCCCTACCGGCCGAGATCGGAATCGGCCCCTTAATCGGAATTTCTGGATTTCTTCTGCTAAAGGTGTTATTTAACAACACTTGCCCCCCTCTAAACAGAGCAAAGAGCCTCGATTCCCTGTAATTAGAAAGCAGGAAAAGATACTGCTGGGCGTTTGGTGAAGGGTTTGGTGATGGGCTGTACATGCCAATGTAGCTGCTGAGGGATAGTTTACCAAGGGCTCCTAGTTTCCGTTCTCTTGCTAAGCATATTAACCATGGAATTTATTTTCGCTTTTGATTGCTCCAGATTGCTAGAGGCATGGGGTAGGACCAGGCTGAGTCTCTTGGTTTCCTTGGTCCACAACTGTGCAAAAGAAAACTTGACATTCATTACAAAATGTTCTTTATGGGCCCAATCAATCAAGTTGACAAGGAATGCTGGTAGTCTTTTTAGCCCGAATTTTTCTGGGGTCCATCTTACAGCAAGCTTTGATTTCCAAAATTTCCTCTCAAAATAGCCAATGCAGCATGTTGTCTTGGTCAAACCCCAGAGCTCTGCTCTGTATGAAATGTGGCTTCCTACTTTTGCTTGAAAAAGTTTGTTAATGTGATTAGAGAAGCAGTGGCCAAGTTTTCTTACCATTCTCAGGACGGAATTTGCTGCAGCCTTGGATTTTACAAAAGAAGTTTGAAAAAGAGTGGCCCAGTTGAGGTTTCTGTTGATTGCTACCCCAGATATTTAAAAGTTTCAACTTCTTCCAATTTTGTATCTTTTATAAAAAAATGGGTTTTAGTTGTTTCCTAAACGCTCTTAAAGTTCTCAGGCATACATGTTCTTTTTCGCAGCGCAATACTCTCCATATATCTCCGCCTTGAAAACCTGCATTCGCTTACCTTAGTCTGAGCCGTAGGATGCCTATAGCGCATGCATGTGGTTTATTTGCCTACATCACCATGTCTGGAATGCACTCTGTCGCCTTCTATTCAACAGCTATGATGTTCTGTCTCAAATAAATCCACCATCATAGAGTCCACTCTGGCAGTGGTGCAATGATGGGTCAACTTTTATCCTACAGCAAGTAAGACCTGTGTATGTCAAAGAACTAACCCGCATCACTTCTTTTGATCTCTCCTGTATTTGCCTGTGCAGCAGGTTTAGCTGCGTGGAATTTATTATATGTGGAACCCACCTGTCTTGCAAATGCAACCATCTCGTAGCCAGCTGTTTTCCAGCTTTGCGTAGAAGAGAAGTTTCTGTTTAGAGCTAGTTTCTATAGGCCCTTTTGATGCAATATGCTTTCCCAGAAACTTTCACTTAAACCTTGTTGTAGTGGCTTCATCTAGTGATTAAGTCCTTGCAGGTTTATTGTGCTGTCAATGATCGTCGATCAGTAAATGTCACATTTGGGAATCTGCACTGCCTGCATCTTTCTGATGTCTGGTCTGAACCAGCTCTTCTGGCCCTCTTTCAAACACTGAAGCTGCCTTTCGTGGTAGTGTTCATCCAAGTGTTTCTCTCCTTCCAAAGGACAAGAAGGTGACTGGTTCGGATAGCATACACTATCCACCTGTCTTGACTCCGTACTGCTGCAGGATATTACTCATTCTCAAGGTTGTGTTCAACCGCATACAATGTCAGTGACTGCATCTGCAAGTAGATCTTAAAGTTTTTTGATGTGGTGCGCTTGTAAATACTGAAAGTAAAGTAAAATAAACAATGATACTGTATGTGCAGTTCCTGCTTGATTGTATTGCTGTTTTTATCATAAATATTAATTTTGTTTAAGAAGGATAGCATATGCTTAAAAAAAACCTAACAAAAGTGCATTTTTTATATCTAGGTAGCAGCAATATATAAAGACCCAAGCATTGGAAATCTTATTTACATCACGATTGTAAAGTTAATAATAATCCACAATGATGAGGTAAGTGAAGACGTCTGTTGTGTGTTTGGTGCAAAAATATTATGCTTTGATTTCTTCTCTTACTGTCCATACATCAATAACAGAACAAAGTAAACGCATTTTGGCTCTGGTCAATGGAGGCGTAGGGTCATTTAGAGTTGGGTGGAGTGGAAACCTAGCCATAAATCAGCAATGCTCCTTCCACACCAAACCCACTGGACTTCTCTGTTTACAGTTGGGTGAAGTGTTGGGTTTCCATTGATACACTCTCAGTTGGCTCTACCGCTGGAAACCTTGGGCCTCTCTGCTACATGGAGTCTGGTCAGAGTGGCAGCTACCTTACCCTATTTTTGCTGGGCTGGTCATCACTAGAGTTCCCTGTCAGGTATCGCCATGGCTGTCCATGGACAGGAAATTGCAAAATGACCATCACACTAAGGGAGAAAACTCCCTCCCTGTAGTTTGGGAGTCACTGATTTTTTGTTTTTCAAGATGAACTCCTGCGTTGGGAGTTTATTCTTGGGAAGCTAAAACTTTTGCTGAACGGGGGCATCAGTAATGGAGCCTACTGCTCAAAGCTTCACTGCCTTTGCAGTGGAGCCACTGCAGTGGCAGCTCTACTGAAGATACCCACCTGCCTGTTGGTGATCTCTAAATATGGTGGCGGGACCTTTGCCAGGGGCACAGAGACCATAGGCTCTGCTTAACGGTAGGCTGGTGGGCCACCCACCATACTCTAAATCAGGCTCTTCACCTGGACTGGCAGCCCAGGTAGATATAGTATTTTTATATTTAATGCTTTGAAACAGGATCATCCTTGTGCTGTACAACAAACGGGATTATAAAATACAAATAGTTGTGGCATATAAACCCCTATTGGGACACAGATCTAAGCCATGCAAGAGGATCTGAAGACTAATACGAGGCCATATCAGCTAAAAGAGCAATCTATGTGTGAGCTTTCTTCATCTTTTCTAGTGGTTTTGGCAATGCAAAACACTTATTGCGTAGAGCCAGCAGGTGATGTTCTTATAAACTGTTTGCTGGAAAAACGTAATTTTTGTGAACAGCTCCATCACTTGATCTCTTGGGGTTTCCCATCACAATCACCTTCCCAAGGATCCTGTTGAGGGATCCAGTTAGAATAACTGTCAGAGACTCGAACACTGACTAGATACTCGAATACTCCCATTAACCATCCCAGGGCCCTCTGTTCTTTAAATCACAGTCTCTGGATCATCCTGTGCATTCCAAGTTCTTAGTGCTTCCATTTCTTTCAGCACACCCCAACTAGATCACACACACAACACACCTTCTGCACCACAATGGGAAAAACGGAGCCAGGGTCCACAATGTAGAACCATCTTTGCTTACCACTCTCCATTTCCTATGTGATATCCTACTGAGTAGGGCTGTCCCTCAGCTCTCACCCTTGCCACACCGCACCACTGCTTGCACATTTTGTTCTTTTCTTTCTTTCTTTCTTTTAGTTTCTCTGTTTGATGTCATGCTTTCTTCTGTTACTGTATGTAGACTTATTAAAGTATGTTTTATTTTCTTCGAGGTCGCGTTTTTCACATTTTAAAAAAGCAGAGTGAAGTCTGCTTTAAGCAGTCGCAAATGAAGGCAGTTTCTTGAAAAATAAATAATTTATTTCAAAGGTGATGTGGAGGATCGTGACAAAAATCTTTTCTTATCTTCCATAAAGGCTTTCCCCAGAAAGAAAATTAAACCTTGCGACATCTACAAGTAGCCCATACAACCGAAGGTAGTAGGGTAGCATACTCATTGAGGCTCTGGTACATATATATATACAAACAGCTTCGCCGCCTGCCCAATAGAATAACGATCAATGCAGCTGGTTGTAGAACGTCACTGTCTATCGACACGTCATTCCTTCAATAGGTACTTAAGTTCTGATGGGAGGAGGGTGATCTCTTGTGCAGTGTAGTGCATAACAATGGAGATCAGCCTGGCGAAAAATGACAAATTAACCATGGTAGCGCCACAAGGACTGTGCTTTCTGTTACTAGGCGCCAGCTGAACTTCATTCAGCCTGGAGAACAGTCGACAGCACGTGTTCCGTCAGTCTGGCCCGAGCACTGCGGCTCTTAAGATTTATTATAGTTCACAGATTCAAGGACTCCCATCTGGGATCACATTCGCAACATTATATAACATTATATAAAACTCTGCCATGCCTCTCCTCTCGGTTTAGTATCACGTCCGCTCCCAGCCAGATGAACACAGCTGCAAACTTTAAGGCATTCCACCAGCCATGTGTCATCACCACCATATGGAAGTATGTGCGTGAAATAATGCAAGATGATTGCAGAACTCGGAATGCTGCACCCAACAATTGACAAGAATAGGCAGATAGGAGCCATATTGTACCCACAGCTGGGTAATAAGATGCATGGATATTTTGACAGCATAACATGATGTAGACCCAGGATACTATTCACTATAACTTTTAAACTCACACAATTACCAGTATTCTGCTGGAGCTCCGTGCTATTTCAATACCATTAGACTGTAATGAGCTGGTAATGGGGAATAACATTCAGGTGCAGTTTTTTCGCGATTGTCTATGCATGCCTTCCCTGATTAGCGGGCCATTTTCTGTCCGCGAGCATCTGCATTTGGCAATCACGGCTCCAAGTATTTCGCTGTGCAGTGACACCCAAGAGCTCGGATTCGGCCTTGAGATGCTACCCTGCCGAAATCATGATCCGGGCCGTAGTTTGTTATTAGATATCAGTCAAAGGTGTTCCCGCTCCCTCTTCTAGACCGTCATCCTATGCTACTCTGTCACTGCAACTGTGGAGCTATTTTGTGTTTCCTGTTTCTAAACTGGTGTTGCCATTTGTATTTTATTCAGTCATATGTGGATAGGAGTGTACAACTGTGGGGATGTTTGATGCTACTTTTGACACCTATTTGTACACAAATGTAAGGTTGTTTTACATTTAATATCACTTGACAGTGTTACTTCTAATTTAAGGACATCGTAATAAAATAATAAGGTAAGGAGATGATGCCTTCAGTAGATCACTTCCATTCAGAACAGCATGTGTGTGAATATTTCTAAGGATGGCCACCTCTGAAAAGGAAAGATGTCTTCCTGAAAGCTAAAAACACGCACTATTAGTTGGCTTTTTAAATATATATATTTTTAAAATAAAAGGATAAGGGGGTTATTTAGAGTTTGGCGGATACAAGGCATTGTTAGGCCTGTCAGCCTTAGGGTGGTCTTCCTTCAAACTTTTTGCCTTCTTCCTCCATTTTTTGCTGCACTCGTTTTTTCTGGTTTTAGGATTCCTCGCACTTTACAACTGCTAACCAGTGCTAAAATGCATGTGCTCAATCCTTAAAACATGGTAACATTGGCTTATCCTCAATTAGCATATTTAATTTACTTTATTTAAGTCCCTAGAAAAGTGCCACTACATCTGTCCAGGACCTGTAAATTAAATGCTACTAATGGGCCTACAGCTCTGATTGTGCCACCCACTTACGTATACCTTCAAACATATCTCAGACCTGCCTTTGCAGCCTAGGTGTGCAGTTTTTAATTGCCATTGCCAGGCCCAAACCTTCCTTTTTAGGTCTCGCCTAGCGATGCAGCGCATGCGCTGCCCACCTTGGCGAGACCTATTGTCGTCGGTTTGGTGGGCGAAGGGGGACAGGACACGTGCGCGCGTGCAGAGGACAGGAGTTGTGCACGCGTGCGCAATGTTAATAGCTGATAGCGGTGGCTGCTGTCTCAGGGCTCGTGAGCAGCTCCCCTCCCATCGCGGCTTGGCTGTTGCAGTCGTGAGGAGAGACTGCCTGTTGGCTCGAGCCGTGCAGCTGACGTGACGTGCAGGCTCGTCACTGCAGAGCAACACGTGTATTGTGGGCAAAACTCCTCAATGTGGCACACCAACACTGGCTCCAAACTTTTAAACCCCATAATGGTAGGCTCAGATTGACTATTCTTTTAGGAGTACTCTAGCGCGACACAAAGCAGAACAAACACCAAAGTCGAGCAATTTTCAAACAAAAGAGAGGTTTTGTGCTGATAATTTGAAGCAAAATGGCTGGCTCTGTATTGCATAGCAGCAAGCCCCCTCTTAATGTAATGCAGTGGGGGCATATCAGGGCGGGAACAGCGTTTACATGCAGAGGCAGATCTACTAACCTAGCACAACGTGGCTTTGCGTGAAATCCTAGCAACAATAAAAAGCAGTTGCATAAAATGGCAAAAAAAAAATCCTGTGCTTTTTCTACATGTACTATGTGTATTTTATGAAAAATGACAAATATCATGCGATTAACCCATAGGTGATTGCTTGCCAATACAAATTTGTACTGGAGGGTGTCTCTTAAATATAAATCTCATCTCATGGTGCTGTAGAAAGATTACTTATCTGCATGAGCGCTGTAGGTGGCATCAGCAATTTTTTAAAACTTTTCGCACAGGGCAGTACTGCAAATGTTCATGCGTTGCTTGCTGTGCTGCGTGAATTATGGTAAATCTGCATTGTAGCTTTCTTAAACTAACCTTTGGTCACAAGACTGTGCATGTTTCGGTTATACAAATCTTAAACCTGGGGTATAGACAAAAAAGACTTCGTTGGCCAATGATTTTGACCTGAATAACAAGCATTTGCAATGCAATAGGTCTCGCATTTACACGAGTTTGAGCTATTGGCATTGTAAATGCCAATGCCTTTGAATTATGTTTTGGTTTTTAAAACACAAATAAAAAAAGGCATTGCCATTTACAATGCCATAACTTAAACTCGTGTGAATGCGAGACCTATTGCATTGCAAATGCTTGTTTTACATATGTCACCCCTGGGGAAGGTCCTGGACAGCCCAGAGGGCGCAGTGCAGTGCATTTAAAAGGTAGGACATATACTTTTACGTTTTATATGTCCTGGTAGAGAAAAACTCTTACATTTATTTTTTACTTCTGCAAGGCCTACGTTTCCCATAAAATAACAGTGGAGTTACCTTATTACATTTAATAAGCTGCAATTTCCAAATCGAAAGAGGTAAGCAGTTCATGTTTGGTTGTATTTTAAATTACAGTTTGGAAAATGGCACTTTTAGAAAGGTGGCTTTGCCATTTGGGTCCCGTAGCCTGTACCTGGTCACTTGACTGGGTGTAGCTGACAGTTGAACTTTGTGTATTCCTTCTAGACAGCCACACACAATAGAGAGGTTTGGTGAGCCTGGATGGGCCATCACTGGCAGGATGGGAGGGTGGAGCTGGGCACAGCCCTACTTACACTTGAATAGGCTGTGTCCTGCCTCCGCACAAAGGGTTGCATTCGCCATGTAGTTAAACTGAAGCCAGGACAGGAAGGCAGGATGCCTGGGGACTTCAAAGGGAAACCTCTAGAAGCTTCTCCGCCACTTCAAAGGAGCAACTGGGTATAAATACTGGACCTCAGACACCAACTCTTCAATACACTTTTGGACCTATGGATACTCTGCCAGGAAGACAGACTGCTGTTCTGACCTGCTGTCTGCTGCTCTCTTGCCTGTGTGGGAAGGACTGGACCTGTATCTTTTGAACCCTCAACCCCGAGTAACTCCAAGGGCTAGTTGGCTGGCCTCCTGATCTAAAGCCTCAGGTACACAGCAGGCTTCCAACAACCTTGCTCCTGCACCTAGACTCTGCCAGTTGTGAGTCTACCCTGCCAAGTGTTGCCACCCCAGCCCTAGACCCTTGATCTAGCATAATAGACACAACTCCTCTGCTGTGTGGCCAGGGACAAATTAAGGATTTTGGGGGCCCTCGGCCAAACGTTTTTTTGGGCCCCTGTTCGGAACAGCTTTGGATTTTATGATAAAATTCCAGCCCAGCTCTTTCATGCCCTCTTTGCTCAGGTCATTGACAGTGCACAGGCACTCTGGCCAAATTCTAAATGTTTTTGCATCTAATATTCAGGGATAGTGACTTGTGTTTTCAATATTGTAACACAGCAGCAGCTTACTAATATAACTACAAATAATCTCTGTGACGCCCTACCATTTCTCATATGCGATGTCCTGTTTTGATCTAAAAGAAACTTTTTTATGGATGTTGCATGAAACATAAACCCAATATTTATCTACAAAATGTCTGTAATAGATTCTTACACATCACCCACATTAAAAATAAATTGAAGGAAAACGGTATTTAAAACAAATACGCTTAAGAATTGTTCAAGGCACTCAGGACAAGACTCTGCAGAACAGAGCTGCCTCTATCAGGGGGCCCCCTGAAAGGCTGGGGGCCTGGACCAGAGCCCACTTTGCCCATGCCCTAAAACGTCTCTGTGTGTGGCACAACCCTGAGCAGAACCAGCGCATCACCGCTGCTGCATGGATTGGAACTGCTACAAAAACCCCCATCGCAGCCCGCCACCGCATCAAAACCGCCGCTACGTTACGCATCATATGTGCAGGCACTTTCATCCCTTGTCAACGGCAGCCTTGATGACAATGACGGACTCGGCATTGCAGCTCCTCCGATCGGACGCATTGGCCCGACTGCACAACACATCCCCGACTCCGGACTGTACATCGCAAGCCCTCAAAAACAGGGTCTTAGACGATGCAGCAGGACCTCGCACCGTAGCCTTGATGCATTCTGCTAACGACACATCACTTCAGCTGCATGATTCATCTTTGACGCAGATCCTGACAGCGCTCCGCAAACCAGGATTTAAGGTACTCTGTTCAGCGGACCTAACTGGGTCCTTATAGCCGGCCCACACTCCATCGTGGGCAGCCTGAACTTGTAACTATGTCCAGGTCTAGCATGACCAGATATCAACAGTTGACTCTTTACACCTTTTTGCGCAATTTTTACTAAAATCCTTAAATGTGGATATCTCTGGTTCTACTGATTGGATTTGTGTCATTTTGGTCTTATTTATTTATTGCAAATTACTCTATTTTTCTAAACTGGTATGGGATCCTTTTGTGGTGTGTTGTGCCTTGCCATGTAAGGGTGGGGAATCCTCATTCAAGGTCTTCCCCGAAACATGAGGTCTGTCAGTCGTTCAGAAGGAGGAGATTTCAGCCCCATTTTCCCCCTAAGTTTACTGCTCCTCCCCTGAAGGGGGCTGTCAAGAAGGATCCCTGACAATCACAGTCGAAGGGGGGTGGGGTCAGTGCCTGTGGGTGGCAGAATCTGGCCTTTCCTTCAGGTGTGGCAACTGGATGTCTCGGTTCATTGGGTCTTGGACACTGTGGAAAATGGTTACGTGATCGACTTTTGGCAGGTTCCCCTGGATACTGGTGTGCGAATGACTCCTGTGCTGGCCACCAGTAAGAAGAGATTGGCACTGCTGGAGGTGGTCCAGAAGTTGCTGGCAAAAAAGGCCATTTGCAGGGTGCCGGAGTCAGAAGTAGGCACAGGGGCCCATTCCATTTTATTCCTGGTTCAAAAGGTATTGGTGGCTTTTCGGCTCAATCTGAAGTGGGTCAACTCCTGGATCCGGGCTGTTCACTTCAGGATGTTGACTATTCAGGCAATTATTCCTCTAGTAAGGCCAGGAGATTTTTTGGCATCATTAGATCTGGAGGACGCATATCACCCCGTCCCCGTCCCTGTCACAGTCTCCTCTCAGTGATCCCTGAGGTTTGCGGTGGGGGGACGCCCATTTTCAGTTCTGTGTTCTCCCCTTCGATCTCAAGTCCTCTCCCAGGGTGTTTATGAAGGTCCTGGTACCACTGATGGTACTTCTTCATGCAGAGGGAGTGTTCATTCTTCCATATTTGGACGGCCTTTTGATTCATGCGGCAGAGGAGTTTCTGTTGGTCGCTCAGTTCGACAGGGTCTTGGAGGTTCTACAAGGTCACAGCTTTTTGGTCAGCTGGGGAAGATCTTCTTTGACTCTCTCTCAGGACATGGTCTTCATCGGGGCTGGGTTTCTGACACTCGAGGGCGAGTTACTCTGTCTGAAAGGAGATTTGTCTCATTGCAGGCTCAAGTTCGGGCCTTGGTGTCTCAGGTGGCTCCTCCGGCTATGGATTGGTAGAGTGTGCAGGAGCATTCAGCTTCTGTAGTGTTTCTTGTGCCCTGGTCCCGGCTTCACCTTTTTCGCCTGGCCAACTGGATTCTGGCTTTATGGTCTCTGGGGGCCCAGGATCTGCTGGCTCCACTATGGATGAGGGACGGGGTCTGGAAAGATCTGTCCTGGTGGCTGAGTCCAGAGCATCTCCTTAAGGGGGTCTTGTTGTCTCCCCCTGCTCTGCTAGTGGTGACTTTGGATGGCAGCCTCTCTGGTTGGGGGGCTTGACTAGGGTCCGAGCAGGTTCAAGCTTTCTGGTCTCTTCACGACTCTCGGAGGTCTTCAAACTGGAGGAAGTTGAGGGCAGTGTGGCTCGCTGTGCTCCATTTTCAGAACACTCTGCAGGGGTGGTTGTTCGCATGGACAATCTGGTGGCAAAGTCAAATGTGAACCGACAAGGGGGGACCCGGTCAAAGTCCCTGAACTTGGTGGCCAGAGACATTTTCCTTAGTGCTCAGGACTAGGTTCTGGGTCTGAGTGCTGTCTACATTCGGGGGGTGGAGAATGTCCAGGCGGATCTCTATCAGAGACATTCCCTCGTCCAAAGATTTCTCTCTGCTTCCCAGTTTATTCCAACAGTTGGTTGTTCGATGGGGACTGCCAGTGGTGGACCTATTTTAGGGTCCGGGGAATGCCAAGGTGCAGCAATTTTAAGGCTTGTTTCTTGGTGGCCATCACATCACCTAGACAGTTGGGGGAGTTGGGGGCCTTGTCCTGTAAGTATCCTTTCTGCAACGTTTTTCCAGATTGGGTGGTGCTGGTGCCAGATCCGTCTTTTACCCCTAAAGTGAATTTGGCTTTTCATCTCAGTCAGGAGGTGATTTTACCTGAGTTTTGTCCTGAGCCTTCCTCGAAGGAGGAATGCTGGTTGCACTGTTTGGATGTGCTGCAGACTCTATTGTGGTATTTGCAGGTGGTGAAGTCCTTCAGGAAGGGGGATTTTTTTGTTTATTAATTTTGGTCCCGCAAAGAAGGGTGACAAACCATCCACGGCTACTCTGAGTTGGTTGATTCGGTCCCTGGTCCTTTTGGCTTAAGAATTGAAAGGGGTGGTTCCTCCCATTTGGTTGCAGGGGCGCTCTACACGCAGTATGGTAGCTACCGTGGCTGAATTGCAGGGCACTTCTGTGGTTGAGATTTGTAGGGCTGCAACTTGGTATTCCCCAGCACCCGCTTGAGACAATCAATTTGAAATCACAATTCAAGCTTGTAATCTTCCACTTCTTTATTGCTCTTCTTCATCTCATCTTCTGTTTTTAGCCAACACATGTTTCGTCGCAGTTTTCGCGACTTCTTCAGGGCTAAGGAATTACATGTAAATTGAGATCAGTACTGCAACTATAACAATTCTCACTTAGTTGTCATAATCCCTTGTGACAATCGTGGAGTTCTGATCATGCTCCAAACTAGAAGCTTCAAAACCTCTAATGCGTGATCATGTCATGGAAACCCATGCGTGGTACTGATGGAGCAAGGACTCATAAATGAGACTTGCTCGGAAGCAATCCTCTCGTTGAACTCACTAACGAATTATTAACAACGTGTTTTGTGATTAATAATACGCATTTCCTTTACACGCGGGAGAAAATGAAGCTTGCCTATGTGTTTACTAACTGCAATAACATGAACGAAGGACTAAGATGCATTTAACACGGGATCTTTACTGCGCATGCGTCTACTGCATCTACGTAGTATGACGTACTAACGCTTGGAGGGAAATTCTTGCGCCTGCGCAAAGAACCATAAAATGGCCGCTTGAAAACTCACATGCATGGCATCTGCTTGCTGAAATTAGAAAATAAGTTTTATACTAACGCAAATGCAGAAAGGGAAATAATAAATGGAATGGGTTAGAGTAGAGGTTGGTGGTATACAGTGAAATCATTTATTTTTGAGAATAACATTTTTCCTTTTGACTTTATTATTAGTGCGTATTTGGGCCTGTCAAATTTGTCTGAGTCGAGCGGACTGACGTTGCGACACGCATGCGCCCTGGCGAGGAAGTACGAAAGATGACTAAGGACTTGTCACGCGTCCAAGGCCAGCCAGGATGTGCCCTGGGAACATGAGGGTGAAGAGTTCATATGAAGGAACTTTATTCAAGAGATCGCAACAATTGTATTAATAAAGTTTGGAGATGTATGAGAAAGGAAGAGAATTAATAAAGTTTGAGGGGAGGAGTTTTGAAACAATGGTTTAAAGAAATAAGTGAAATGTAAGTATGGTGTGATGATCATCCTCCCCTCGCCTGTCCAATCAGAGTTAGTATTTTGCAAAATTGAAACATTAATGGGTGGTACATGCTTATGGAAGGGTATAATTGAGGTAGTTTAAGTTAGCTAGAGATCTCTGGGTGTGCTGAGGCGATGCAAAGCTCGGGATGCTGTTGGTGCTGGGGTGGTGCTGAAGCTGTGAGACGCAGATGAAGAAAATCGAATGCAGAACCATCTACTTAATTTGGGTGGGTTAGAAAGAAGATCGCGGAAGAACCACGAGGAGGAAGAGAGTGTCAGAGAGGGGTGCGACGTAGTCGTCGGTATCTAGAGAGGTGAAGTATCCTTTCCTGATTCCTGTCCTGAAGTCTTTGTCTCCTGATCTGTCCTGGGGACCCTTACCAGCCCTTTGGCCAGGGGGTTGGTCTTCACACCATACTTGGTAATTATAAATTCATCGTCTTGATAAATGATCTTCTCGCTCTATCCTCTTCTTTCTGAGCATAGTTGTTGTGTGGATCTGAATTATTAAATCTATTGAATTGTTGATTGAATTGACACTCTTGCGAATGAGGGTGTTTATACTGAAAAGTTTGAGGTGGTTCACAAACAACTAATTTAGATAAAGATTTTAAAACTTCTCGAGTCTGTGATTATTTTATTTCAATTAAGAAAGGTTTAATCGAGTTATGTTAATTATCACCATCAACTTGTTCCACCTAATGGTCCATTGACCAGAGGAAAGAACTATTTGATCAGTGAAAGGTTTAGTTGAAGAAGAAATAACTAGATCTTAAAGTATGAAAATCATAAAACTAAAAAGTTCCAGCGGTCTACTTGGTGTTTAGTGGAAGTGAGTTGTATGGGCCCAGGTGAGTATATGGTAGTGGAGTATTTGTTGCTAGTACGCTGCTGGATCAGTTTTCTGGTAGCAGAGCTATGGTTATTAGTGACTAGTTTGGTGATAAGTATAGATTATTAATTATTTGGTTTATGTTTAACAAAAAGAGTTAGTGTCTTGTTTTATGTCGTTTGGAAAATTCCCTGGGAAATGAATAGCGGGTGGCGATAGAAACCACACTGCAGTGAGGTTACTCGTCTGTTGGAATAACACTGAGGAGCTAGGAAAGCTAGCAGTGTTAAAGTAGGGACTACTTTCTGTATAAAAGTGAGAGTGATTGATAGCAAAGAGTTCGCTAGTGAAACTTTAGGCGTTATATCACCTAGAAAGGGTAACCCTGAAGGAGTAGCAGGTTCTTCTAAATTATATTGACAGCAAAAGGAGTTCGCTGGTGAAACTTTGGTCTCAAATTTCCCAAACGGGTGATACCGGAGTAGTAACAGGTTCTCTGGAGCTTGTATGAAGAGTAAGCGAAAGGTTTTACTCGCAGTGAAAAGAAATAAACTATCCTTTTGATTTAGTGGAACAGACAGAGTAGCAAATGTTTTTACGTTGTTATTAAAGAAGTTTAAAGAAAATTTCGAGAAATAAAGTTTCGTATTACCTTGTAAAGGGAGGGTCAGTTGCCGGAGTGGTACTGACGTCACAGTGAGGCGCGCTGGGATTGGTAGAAGCAGCGGGTGTGTGACAGGAGGAGCTTTGTAAAGGAGGGGTAAGAAGTCATCGGAGTTGGACTGACGTCACAGAGAGCCGCGCTGGGATTGGTAGAAACAGCGGGCGTGTGACAGGAGCAGCCTTGTAAAGGAGGGGTCAGTAGCAAGGAGCAGAACTGATGTCAGGAAAAGGCCGCGCTGGCATTGGTCGGATCACGGGGTGTGAGCCTAATTTGATTGGATAGTTAGTTAGAAGCCGCGCTAGGATTGGCGGAGAGAAGATTGTATGCGGGATTTTGATTTGACTGTAAGTGCAAGACGTACAGGTAGAAGATTTAAAGGGTTTGCGGAATACAATTTCCTACACCGTTCTTCAAGAATGTATGGAGAGAAAAGAAAGATGTCATTTTTTAAGAAAATAAAGAATTTCTTTGTAAAGGATAAGCCTGTGTTGACTAGAGAGGGAATTCCTATTCCACCACCGAAGACACCAGCATCTTTTATGATGATGGAAAGGGGATATCACACTTGCGTGTGGTTGGAAAACTGGGTAGAATACACGAAGGATGATGGTGTGTTAGCGATTCCTAAGGATGGTACGTTTAATGGGAGGATTCTTCAGAATTTGAGATTGAAAATGAATGATTTAGAACCTAGACCTAGGTTAACTCAATATGAGGCTTTGGAAGAATGGGAGACTGAGTCATATGAAAGAGAGAAATGCAGAGGTGGAAGATATAGAGGATTCTTTCCAAGACATTTGCATGAGTCACGCGAAGGGCAGATGAAACAGTGGAGGAGAGCTATGGTATCAGAAGGGTTATATCCAGTGTTGATGGCTGAGGAACAATCTGGAAGAAAGTGTAAGGAGAAAACGAGACATATGAATTCGGCAGGTTATGGTGAATCAGATGACGAGTTGTTAGAGGATATTTTAATTAAAAATCCACCACCGTATCAAGCAGCAGCTAGTAAGGTTACTCTAAGTGCACCAGTAATGGGAATGCCATTAACCCCACAAATTTTACATGAAACGTCATATAACAGAGTGTTGCAAGATAATGAAAGAGAAGCTTTGAATAAAACTAGAGAAGAACTAGTTCAAAAGATAAGTCAATTAAATTTAAATACTGAGGCTTTGACAGTACCAGTGACCATTGGTCCGGTAATCCCATTGTATGGAGATAATAAGATTTGCCAGAAACCACAACTTGTGACAGTTCCATTAAATAGTCCTAGAAAAGAGATAGTAATCACAGATGATCAGGTTAGCGAAAGCGAGTCAGTTATTTCATTAATGGATCTCCCTAATGTGGAACCTCTGACGGAAACTCCAAAGAGTTACGCCTATGAATTTGAGAGAAAGAAGACCTTTGGTTCCGGCTGGAACTGCAGGCGCAACAGTAGTCACCTCTGAAGAAATAGAAAGGTGGGCTCAGGAAAGAGATAATCAGAACCCAACACCAAAGATTTTAGATATCAGCAGATTGAAAGTGGAATTGGAAGAGATGATGACAGGATGTGTGGGTACAGAAAGATTAAACGTTTACAATGATGAGGAATTATTATTTCTATGTAAGAATATAACTAGGAGAGCAAGAGTATTTCATGAGAGACTGACTGAAGTTGCTTCAGAGATTGGAATAGACATAGGGAAATCAAAGTTGTTACAGAAACCCTATCGAGTGGACTTTACTGATATAGATTTAGAAAGTGTAAATGCTACTGGAAAGATACTACAGATAAAGGAATTAATGAACATTTTGCGAAAGTGGGGAGACATTGATAAATGGAGAATTAGATGGATAAGAAAGAAAGAGGAAGTACAAGCGAGAGAAGCAGCAGCTGCATTTCCAGTAAGAGAATCAGGCAGAGTGGAAAAATTGTGTCCAATGAGAGAGGTTCCTGGAGGTGTATATTTTCATGTTCCTTGGAGTAGACAAGATATTTTATCATTTACAAATGATTTTCCAAAACTGAGAGAAAAACCAGTTGAGTGGTACAAACAGGTAGAGAGGTTTGTAAAGGTCTCAAAGGTGTTATTGAAAGACTTGGATGGTCTATTTGATATAGTGGTACCTGCTGATTTATGGACAGAATGTAAGATCACAATTGATTGGCCTAATGAGGAGTATCCTAGAGATGCAAAAACAGGCGCACCTTCGGAAGAGGTGATGAAAAAGTATCACCAAGTGATTACGTATTTGAAAGGGAAAATCCCTCCTAAAGAAACAGATTGGGTAAAAATAGATAGAACAACTCAGGAACCAACTGAATCTGTACATGCGTATTATGAACGGTTATTGCAGGTGTTTAAGCAGTATAGTGGTTTTGAGAATATTGGTGACAAAGATATGGGACATTTTGTGTATCGGTTTGTATATGGTTTGAAACCAGAAATCAGTCAGATGATACAGAAGCACATGTTGTGTTGGCAAAGTAAGACAGTGGATGAGATTATAAAGTACGCGAAATATTGTGGAGATGACATTGAGGCCAGGCCTAGGAAGCTAAAAGAGAAAATGATGTGGGCACAAGTTAAATTGGCAGAGCAGCAAGAAGAGAAAGCAAATGACCAAAATAATAATCAAGTGATAGAACAGAGTCAGAATAATCAAGGAGCGAATGGTAATAAATATAAGGGACGAATGGACAGAGAAGAAGCGAAAAAGAAGTTTCCTTGTCATGCGTGCGGAAAGCTTGGACATTGGAAGAACGAGTGTAAGAGTACTCAGAATAAAAGGAATAATAATGGGCCAAATCAAAATTTAATCCCACAGATGCAGAATGAAGTACTTATGAATCAGCAGCAGCAGGTAGTTACTCCACAGTATCAGGTGCCACCAGCTCCTATGCCAAATTTTGTGAACCATCAAAGTTTCAGTGCGAACACCGGATTTCAAGGAGAAAGTGGTAAGAATAATAGAACAATTGCACAATATTTTTTACAGACTGATGAAGAACATTCAGATGCCGCACAATGACGGTGCCTGAGGGGGAGGAAGAGGAGTGCGTGCTTGGCGCATCCTTGCTGGTAGATCAGTCAGGTCCATTCGTTGATGGGAGAGTAGAAGGTAAAGACCTTACTTTCCTATTGGATACTGTTGCTACCAGGTCTACTGTGAGAACAGCAGACATCCCAAACCTACCCCTCTCGGGAGAGTCAATCCAAGTTGTAGGCGTATCTAACCAACAGATTAGAACCCCAATCACAAAACCAACGGAGGTGGACATTGGAAACTTCAAAGAAAGGCATTGATTTGTAGTATGCGATTCCAGTCCTGTAAATCTGTTGGGAAGAGATCTTTTGTGCAAGATGAATTGCACGATTCATTGTACACCGGATGGTGTTGCTTTCCAAACCCCTGATGAGGACGTTGTTTATAAGATGATGTTGGCCAAACAGGGAACAGAAGTAGATGAAATGTTTTCATTAATAACTGAGAATGAATTGCCAGAAGAGTTAAGAACCACAGTTAATCCAGAAGTGTGGGATTTTACAGGAAAAGACATTGGGTTAATGACAAATATAGACCCAGTTAAAGTGACAGTGAAAGAAGGTGCAGTGTATCCAAATACTCGACAGTACAAAATGAGTCCAGAAGTAAAAGCAGGAATTATTCCAGAAATTGAACGAATGGTTAAACAAGGTATTTTAAAAGAAGTGATGGGTAGTCCCTGTAACTCGCCAATAATGGGACTGAAGAAGCCTAGCGTAAAGTACAGAATAGTGCAAGACCTACGGAAAATAAATAAAATTGTAATTCCCAGTTGTCCAATTGTGCCAAATCCAGCAGTGATCCTTTATCAGATACCTTGGAATGCAGGATGGTTCACAGTAATTGATTTATGCCAAGCGTTCTTTTCTATTCCTTTGCACCCAGACAGCCAGTATCTTTTTACGTTTAAGTTTGAAGATCGTATTTACGCATGGTGTCATGTTCCTCAAGGGTACACAGAGAGTCCCTCAATTTTTAATCAGATTTTGAAAAAGTGGCTAGAGTCATTGATTATGCCTGGAAATTCTGTTCTGGTTCAGTACATTGATGACCTATTGGTGGCATCAAAAACATGAGAAGATTGTGTCACAGATACAATTGCATTTCTGAACCATTTGGCTGAAGGAGGACACAAGGTGTCTCCAGAAAAGTTACAGTTCTGTCAACAAGAAGTTAGATATTTAGGGCATAAAATAGAAAGAGGAGTTAGAAAAGTGACACCGGAAAGAATAAAAATAATCAAAGAAATGCAATTGCCACAAACTCAAAAAGAAATGAGAATGTTTCTAGGAGTGGTTGGATACTGTAGGCAATGGATTAATGGTTTTTCTATGTTAGCGAAACCATTAATACAGATGATCCGGAAATGAGCAAAAGATCCGATTGATTGGAATGTTGACTGCATAGAGGCATTCGTGAAACTAAGAAATTGTTTGCGTGAGGCTCCTGCTTTGGACATGCCTGATTATTCAAAAGATTTTGCTCTGTTTTGCTGTGAAAGAGAGAATTGTGCACTTTCAGTCTTAACACAGAGACATGGATTGAGTCGACGTCCAGTGGCATATTTTTCAGCCACATTGGACCCAGTGGCTTCAGCACTGCCTGGCTGCTTAAAGGCAGTAGCTACTACTTGTATGAGTCTGGAGCAAAGTGAGTCGATAGTGATGGGACATCCGGTAAAAGTTTTTGTTCCACACTCGGTTGAGATTCTTTTGACAAGAACAAGAACACAGCATCTCACCCCTAGTTGTTTGACAAAGTATGAAAGAGTGATTTTGGGAGCTGAGAACGTGACTGTGATAAGGTGTACGATCATGAACCCAGCCACCCTATTACCAGACCCCTGCGATGAAGAAGTGAAAGATGAAAGTGATCATGATTGTTTGGACGTGACTGAGTTAAGCACGAAGCCCCGCCCGGACATAAAAGAGTCACCTTTGAAAGAGCCTGACCATGAGTTATTTGTAGACGGTTCCTGCCTTAGGACACAAGAAGGAGGACTAAGTGCTGCATATGCTGTTTGTAAAATATCTGGGGTAATTGAAGCATCCTGTTTACCTGGGGTCAAATCTGCACAAGTAGCTGAATTGGTTGCCTTAACGATGGCATGCAAAAAGGGGAAAAATTGGAGAGTAACCATATTTACGGACAGCCAATATGGGTTCGGGGTTGTGCATGACTTTGGCCAGCTTTGGATGCAAAGGGGATTTCTGACTTCTTCAGGATCTCCTATCAGAAACAGCAAACATTTAAAAGATTTGTTGGAAGCATTACAATTGCCAAAAGAGATAGCAGTTGTAAAATGCGCTGCACATTGGTCAGGCAATGACTATGTGACTGCTAGCAATAATTATGCTGATCAAATGGCCAAATACTGTGCTAAAAATGCAGTAGCCATAAACAGAAAAATTGAAACGGGTGAAACCAGATGCCAACTTATGTATTTCTCAGTACCAGAAACATGGGATGAGATTAGACAATTGCAGGAAGAAGTTGAGGAAAAGGAAAAAGAAATTTGGATAAAGACAGCCTGTACAAAGAGACCACATGATGAGGTATGGGTGTATTTAGATGGAAGACCAGTCATGCCAGATTGTTTGCTTTCAAAAATGGCGAGAGTGTATCATGGAGCAACACACATAGGGAGATATTCAATGATCAGGCTATTCAGACAGAGTTGGTATAATCCGAAGTTCAGGGTAATCGCAGAGAGCCTTTGCCAAAGATGCTTAACCTGTCAACAGCAGAACCCAGGTAGAAAGACAGTGGTAAGATGGGGAAAGATCGGAAAGGCAGAAGGACCCTTCACCAGATTACGTACTTGTCATAGTATGCCTTTTCTCAAGATGGGTGGAAGCCTATCCCATTCGAAGAAATTACAGTCTTACAGTTGCAAAATTGTTGTTGAGGGAGTTAGTTCCGTGATTTGGTTTTCCGGTCACTTTGGAATCAGATAGAGGCCCTCATTTTAATAATGAAATAATTTGATTAATCTGTGCTGCGTTTAACATTGAACAAAAACTGCACTGTGCTTATCGTCCAGAGGCTTCTGGAGTTGTTGAGCAAATGAATGGCACAATCAAGTCAAGATTGGGAAAGGTGTGTGCATCCACAAAGTTGAAATGGCCAGATGCATTACCTCTTGTATTGATGGGTCTCAGAAGCATTCCAGATAGAAAAACAGGAATGAGCCCACATGAGATTCTCATGGGAAGAGCCATGAGACAGGCATTTATTCCTGGAAATAAACTATTGAGTATAACTGATGATCTGGTATTGGACTATTGCAAAGGATTGGCTGAAATGATGCGTTCTATCTCTCACCAGGTTGGAGAAGACGCAGTTGAAAGACAGCCAGACCAAGCGCATGATTTGAATCTTGGAGATTGGGTGCTAGTGAAGAAACATGCAAGGAAGTCGTGCCTAGCACCAAGGTGGGACAAACCGCGGCAAGTCATAGTAGTCACTACCACAGCAGTGAAGTGTGCAGGTTTGCCCAATTGGATTCATGCCAGCCATACCAGAAGAATTCCGAGCCCATCAGAACAACAAGAGCCACCACTGACTGAACAGGCTGAAGCGTCAGGAGTTGTAAACTGTGAAATTGAAGAATCTAGAGTGATAGATTCTGAAAGACAACCATATGACGAACAGCCAAGCACAAGTCAGGAAGACTGGATACCAGTGATTGAAATAATTGATGATTCTATTGAAACCAGAAGAAGAACAGAACTGAAAAGACAGGAAAGTAGTCAGGAAGAGACAGGGGAAGAAGAACACACTCAGGTGAGAATAGAAAAAGACACAAACAAACCTGAGGAGGGAAAAATAGAAGAACACGTTCAGGCGGAAGAAGAAAAGTTTGAATTAAGACCTGAACAGGACCAGATAGAGTTAGAAGAACAAGTTCAGGCAGAAGAAGAAAGGTTTGAAGTAAGACCTGAACAGGGTCAGATAGAATTAGAAGAACAAGCTCAGGAAGAAGTCGAACAAAATACGGTAGAACCTGAGCAGGAGGAAGCAAAGCAATGTACAAGCACAGAAAACAGAGAAACAGAACAGATTTTGCCTAAAATAAATGAAATAAAAAGACTTTTACAAAGAGACAAGGAAGGTGAAAACGCAGTACAAATCAAAAGTCAGGAGGGGAGACAATTGGCCCACTGGAGTAAAGAAACTAAAATATCACTTGAGAAAATCAGAAAAGAGACCAGAACAAGTGAACGAAGTCACAAGTCAAACAAGACCTAAATAAACCTTAGCAAAAATAACTCGAAGAAGTCCAAGATTGAGAAATTTAAACAGGAGATACAAGGCTCCTGAGTGGACATACGTTATACTCGAGGAATTTGAGTCCCTGGATCTGTCTGATGAGACAGAAGAGGTCCATATTGCACAAATTGATGAAAGCAAATTGAAACCTCCTTAAGAACAAAAAGGAAGGCTAAGACTGAAAAAGAAAAGATAAGAGAAAATAAATTTCCTCAGGAATAAAATGGCAGAAACTGAAGTTTCCGGGAAACCAAAGTATGGACTAAAAAGAAAATGTTTTAGATTTTGTTTTTGTAGTATTTTATTAGCAGCATTAGGATGGCTATTCTTAACAGTAGGAGTACCTTTAATAATGAAAACAAGTGACAAGAATAATACAGATACTAATGTTAAGGTGGATAGAATAAGAGAAACTGAAATAGAAATAGGGATAGAAGATGAAGCAAACTATCATAATGAATCAGACTATAATACGTCTTCTAATGTGTTTATTAAATTGTTATTTCAATATGTTAGTACTATGGAGATTAATAACTGTTACGTGTGTATGAAGTTACCCTCATCAGTATCTGAAGGAATGACGTATCACCATATACCTTTAACTTATGGTGTGTCATGTAGTATTTTGTCGATTATTTTATGATACAGGGAAACTTCAATATTTTTATTCAGATATAGATGTAGTATTTTCTGAATTTCCTATTAGAAGGAATATGAATCCAGTAGCTAGTAGTAAAAATGCACAGTTTATGGGTGAATTTTTCATAACGATGTGATCAATAGATTTAGTTCAGGCACGTAAAGATAATCTAACATGTACATTAAGAAAAGAAGAAAAAGATTTTTTGAATTTAGTAGAAGAAAGGAGACAGGATTTAATAAAGAAAGCGACTGAACAGAAAACCCATGTACCTCCATGGGTTGGGAAAGAGGGAATCTATGCAAGTGGCAAGGCTCATGCTGCGATGTCCCTGGACTTTGTGAAAAAGGGAAAATTCTGCCTCCATAGATTAAAGACAGATTATAACAATAATTACATTGGTTCCAGTGGATGTGAACATAACTTCCTAATATTAGGAGGATGGGGACTAAAAGGGGGAACTGATCCTGTGTTTCCAGGAGTGTATTATGTTTGTGGGAACAATGCCTATCTATTATAGGTTACCTGCAAGATGGTACGGAAGCTGTTATTTTGGAAAAGTTTTTCCCAAAATTTATCATGTAGATAAAATCAGTGGAACCAATGGAAATTCTAATGGACTAACACGTAGAAGAAGAGCTAGTTTTTCTGAAATTGTAGGAGATATTTTTAGTGCACTGATACCCTCAGTTGGAGTCATTCTAAATTCACAGAAAATTTGTAAGTTATCAACCATAGTTGATCGTCTTTCTACAGACACTGCAGGAGGATTTCTAATGATTAACACAGAAATGGTTGCAATTAGATCTATGGTTTTACAGAACCGTCTTGCTCTTGATATATTATTAGCAGAAGAAGGTGGAGTCTGTGGCATGTTGAAAGTTCAACCCTGCTGCACTTATATTCCGGACAAGAGCAGAGAAATTAAAGGATATATTGATAACATTACAGGAATGCATAAAGATTTGACCCAACTGGAGTTTGACAGTGTATGGAGAAGACTAACTAAAAGTATAACATTAATAGGGAAATGGTTTACTAACTTTGGGAAAGGTTTCTTAGGCCAAATAATAATATCGTTAGTCATGATAATAACGGTAGTGATGTTAATAATAATTAGTTGTAGAAGAGGTACGAAAGAAAAAGTACACTTGGAAAGAAAAGGAAAGGGACAGACACGAAAGAGAAAATATGATGAAATACGTTTAGAAGAAATTAAAGGCAGATTATATAAGAAGATGCGAGATTTAGAAGGAAACGAGATTATTGATGAAAATTTGAGAGAAGAAATAGAGAAAACTGAGAAATGTTAAAGTTGGTTTCTGGGATGGATGGGTAATTTTGTGATGACTTAATATGCCATCAGAGAGGGGATTGATGGAGCAAGGACTCGTAAATGAGACTTGCTCGGAAGCAATCCTCTCGTTTAACTCACTAATGAATTATTAACAACGTGTTTTGTGATTAATAATACGCATTTCCTTTACACGCGGGAGAAAATAAAGCTTGCCTATGTGTTTACTAACTGCAATAACATGAACGAAGGACAAAGATGCATTTAACACGGGATCTTTACTGTGCATGCGTCTACTTCATCTACGTAGTATGACGTACTAACGCTTGGAGGGAAATTCTTGCGCCTGCGCAAAGAACCATAAAATGGCCGCTTGAAAACTCACATGCATGGCATCTGGTTGCTGAAATTAGAAAATAAGTTTTATACTAACGCAAATGCAGAAAGGGAAATAATAAATGGAATGGCTTAGAGTAGAGGTTGGTGGTATACAGTGAAATCATTTATTTTTGAGAATAACATTTTTCCTTTTGACTCTATTATTATTGCGTATTTGGGCCTGTCAAATTTGTCTGAGTCGAGCGGACTGACGTTGCGACACGCATGCGCCCTGGCAAGGAAGTATGAAAGATGACTAAGGACTTGTCACGCGTCCAAGGCCAGCCAGGATGTGCCCTGGGAACATGAGGGTGAAGAGTTCATATGAAGGAACTTTATTCAAGAGATCGCAACAATTGTATTAATAAAGTTTGGAGATGTATGAGAAAGGAAGAGAATTAATAAAGTTTGAGGGGAGGAGTTTTGAAACAATGGTTTAAAGAAATAAGTGAAATGTAAGTATGGTGTGATGATCATCCCCCCCTCGCCTGTCCAATCAGAGTTAGTATTTTGCAAAATTGAAACATTAATGGGTGGTACATGCTTATGGAAGGGTATAATTGAGGTAGTTTTAGTTAGCTTGAGATCTCTGGGTGTGCTGAGGCGATGCAAAGCTCGGGATGCTGTTGGTGCTGGGGTGGTGCTGAAGCTGTGAGACGCAGATGAAGAAAATCGAATGCAGATCCATCTACTTAATTTGGGTGGGTTAGAAAGAAGATCGCGGAAGAACCACGAGGAGGAAGAGAATGTCAGAGAGGGGTGCGACGCAGTCGTCGGTATCTAGAGAGGTGAAGTATCCTGTCCTGATTCCTGACCTGAAGCCTTTGTCTCCTGATCTGTCCTGGGGACCCTTACCAGCCCTTTGGCCAGGGGGTTGGTCTTCACACCATACTTGGTAATTATAAATTCATTGTCTTGATAAATGATCTTCTCTCTCTATCCTCTTCTTTCTGAGCATAGTTGTTGTGTGGATCTGAATTATTAAATCTATTGAATTGTTGATTGAATTGACACTCTTGCGAATGAGGGTGTTTGTACTGAAAAGTTTGAGGTGGTTCACAAACAACTAATTTAGATAAAGATTTTAAAACTTCTCGAGTCTGTGATTATTTTATTTCAATTAAGAAAGGTTTAATCGAGTTATGTTAATTATCACCATCAAATAGTTCCACCTAATGGTCCATTGACCAGAGGAAAGAACTATTTGATCAGTGAAAGGTTTAGTTGAAGAAGAAATAACTAGATCTTAAAGTATGAAAATCCTAAAACTAAAAAGTTCCAGTGGTCTACTTGGTGTTTAGTGGAAGTGAGTTGTATGGGCCCAGGTGAGTATATGGTAGTGGAGTATCTGTTGCTAGTACGCCGCTGGATCAGTACTACTAAAAATCACATTTCTACATTACCACGGGCAGATCACCGTATTTTTTTTTTATATTACACAGATCTGTGCCATACATAAAGTCAGTTGGAAGTATTAATACACACTGTATTCATTCAAAATTTTAGATGCGAAATGCCATGCACACCTTGTCCCCGTGTCAAGGCATGCAATCAGTGTACATCTCCAAAAGAGAAAGGAAAACAACCCTGGATCTAAAGATGGGTGAAGAAATTGGACAAAAGTAAAGTAAAATACAAATAAAACAAGGGCCTCATGCCTCTTGTATATGTAACAGGACAGCCTGAAGATGTAAATAAACACTGGTAAGTGTGGAATCCAAACTCACATGGATTTTTAAAAACAATGTGAACTACACAATGCACCTACTGTCTATCTGGTGACAATTTCAAACCGGGCGCGAAAATTCCTCTCTAGTGTCAATGACTCCCTGTTCATATTCATCAAATTCGTCTCTAATGATAAATACACAGAATGTACCTGTCAACCATCATGACATCACCATATATCAGTAACTATTCACTTGGTGGTGTAAAGATAGAGGTACATAAGTCAAATGCTATCTCTTACCATATTTCTAAGACAGTGAGCACCTCTTGCTCAAGTTTCAGACGGTCTCTCATACCAATAATTCTTGTGTCCGTGTGACACCAAGTGTTTCTCACTGATATATCTATAGAGAAAACAGACAAGAATCTATGTTCAATTCAAACTATCCCTACACTCTGCATTCCGCCGTAACCCTCACCCCCGGGTTAGTGCGGTCTTACCTCTATATCCTGTGCAGACCCCCGCGAGTACGCTGTTACGAGTTCGATTAGTGCTATTTCCATGACCATGGACACGTTACGCTGACACGACGATACGATACCATGCGGCGAAATGCTCGGGGTACTCGCGGAGTCTGCACAGGATATAGAGGTAAGACCGCACTTATGTACCTCTATCTTCACACCAAGTGAACAGTTAGTGATATATGGTGATGTCATGATGGTTGACAGGTACATTCTGTGTATTTATCATTAGAGACGAATTTGATGAATATGAACACGGAGTCATGGACACTAGAGAGGAATTTACGCGCCCGGTTTGAAATTGTCACTGGATAGAGAGTAGGTGCATTGTGTAGTTCCCATTGTCTTAAAAAAAATCCATATGATTTTGGATTCCACACTTACCAGTGTTTATTTACATCTTCAGGCTGTCCTGTTACATATACAAGAAGTATGAGGCCCTTGTTTAATTTTAATTTTATTTTATCTTTACATCCAGGGTTGTTTTCATTTCTCTTTTTGGAGATGTACACTGATTGCATGCCTTGACACGAGGACAAGGTGTGCATGGCATTTCGCATCTACAATTTTGAATGAATACAGTGTTTATTAATACTTCCAACTGACTTTATGTATGGCACAGATATGTGTAATATACCAACAGTATTCTTCACGTGGTAATGTAGAAATGTGATTTTTAGTAGTACCACGCATGGGTTTCTATGACATGATCACGCATTAGAGGTTTTGAGGCTGCTAGTTTGGAGCATGATCAGAACTCCACGATTGTCACAAGGGATTATGACAACTAAGTGAGAATTGTTATAGTTGCAGTACTGATCTCAATTTACATGTAATTCCTTAGCCCTGAAGAAGTCGCGAAAACTGCGACGAAATACGTGTTGGCTAAGTACAGGACATGAAGAAGAGCAATAAGAAGTGAAAGGATTAGAAGCTTGAATTGTGTTTTCAAATTGATTGTCTCAAGCGGGTGCTGGGGAATGCAATAACATTGTTTATGTGGTCCAGGCCACATCTTTGGAGAGTAAGGTGGTGCTCTCCACCTTTAGGCGATTGCTTTACAAATATATTGTGAACTTCCCCTCTGGACGCCACTACCCTAGTGAAGGCCACCTATTAGAGACAAAATTGGTATTCCCCTTCCACTTTGGTCTGCCACTATCAGATTTCTGGGTTGGAGCATCTGGATAATGTCCTGGGTCACAGAGTCTTATCCTCTATGAAGGAATAGGGGAGTTGTGTTGTGATCTGTGCACGGTATTAAAGTGTGTTCTTCTACACTCAGTTGTCCATCTCTATTTTTGCTTGCTATTTCCTCATTGGTTAAGAAGGAAGGCAAGGGAGGGTTTGGAGGTAATGTGTCCATTACTTATGGATAATGGCATTACTCCTAGTCCTACTCCCTCAACTTCATTCGGGATCCCTCCTGCCCTCCCAGTGCGGTCCAACCGAGTTCTAGTTTTGGCTTGTTTACGTACAGAAGGTGGTGGGGGCGGGGGATGTTTTTATAGGTTAAGTGTGGATCTAATGGAGGCAAGGGGCCTCATTGGTTAAGAAGGAAGGCGAGGGAGTAGGAGTAATGTCATTATCCATAAGTAAAGGACGCATTATTCCACACAGAGCGCCAAAATCTCTGGGTGTCTTGTGTAGGTAGCAACTGGACATGACAGGACTGTTGCGAACACTGCAGCTAAGTTGTTTGTGGACAACTTCTAGTTGTTTAGTAACGCGTTGTATAAACCAAAAATGTGGTGACATTCTTTGATTTGCGTTTCCTTTCCAATTCGTGACCTGGGACATCAGAGTGTTTAGAAATAAAGAGCCCGACACAAAGCACTGTTTTGCCAGCTCTACGATTTAACACATGCCAGGATTAGACAGAACATTATGCATATTCAAAACAACTCCAAAATCAAGCAGTGCAAAGTTTGTGCAGCAAAGGAGTGGAATGATGACATTAGTCTGAAAGAAAAGAGATTTCGTTCTAAAAAGCACAAATATTGGGACTGCAAGTGAAGCTGAGATACCAAGGGGCTTTTATAAAAAACTTGTGTCTTATTTCACACTTGAATGCATTTTAAACTATTGTTTTGTTTTAATTCGATATAACAATGTATCCAACATTGGATGAGAGAAAGCTTCCACTGTCTTAACAGTGACAACATAGAAATTCTAGCCCTGAGAGAACATAAACTAATTTCTGATCTCTTTACTGGCCTGCTAGCCTAGAACTCCTGCTGTCCCTCGCCCCGAAAACAATACAACCAGGATTTTTTTTTTTTTTTTTAAGTTTGATTTATTAAAAGACAACAAACGAAACAAATATTCATAAAGATGATCAATCTTCCTATTGAACAATACAATGATTAGATAAAATTAGAAGACAATATAGGAATTAAATTTATACTATATATATATAAGTACGAAAACAAATATACGTTGAAAGGAACTAAAAAGGGGGATGGAGAAGGGAGGGATAATAGAAAATAGAAACATAAGTCATTAATATAAGACAATCAAAGATATTGTCTAAATATACATAGTGAATAACATTGTAAGCATATTATTAAGTGAAACAGTGAAAAGAAATCTGTAACAAACTTTCATTACCTAAGAGATATCATTAAACATATGAGCATAAAAAGGCGGAACGGGCAAATTCAAGGTGGTTTCCGAACTTCGTCAGGTACATTTTTAAGAGCAGCAGAAGAGGAGGCAGAATGAGATAAATAATTAGTTAAGGGGAGCCACATAAGATCTCTTTTAATAGCTAAGGATATGGGGGAGACATAATTAGTGTCTAATCTATGATGGAAACAGACAGCGTTCCACCATGCTCGAAAAGTAACTTTATCAGCTTGTTTCCAGTTGGAAGTTATTAAATGGAAAGCAACAGCTATTAATAAATCTAAAAGTTTGAAACTTGGAGGTGATTGAGGCCATTGGGGAGATAGAGTACCCACAAATATATTAGTGAAGGAAAATGGGATTTGGACTTTAAAAATTACTAGGATTTGAGACCAAACTGATTTCCAAAACTGATAGATTGAGGGGCATTCAAATAACATATGTTTTAAATCTGCAGTGGGACAGGGACAGGACCAGCAAACGGAGGGTGAATCAGATGAAAAAGAAGCTAAGGACATAGGGGAGAATAACAATCTATGATAAATGAAAAAAAGGGTTTGTGTGGTGTTTGCAACTCGAGAGGTTTTATGGAGTTTAGACCAAATTTTTTCCCAGGTAGTAATTGACCATTCTTGAGCAAAGTCCTTTTCCCAACTTTTTTCAGTTTTCGATTTAAGTCTTTCTGTGGAAAAAAGTATAAGTTTGTAAATTTTTGACGCTGATGGAGAACCTTCTAGACTTGAAAGAAGAGGTTCAGATGATATAGTAGAGTTGGTAGAAGCAGGTAAGTTTTGGAGAAGATGACTAAGTGATAAATAGAGATTATTATATTGCGATCTGAAGGATGATGGTAGAGAGAATTTAGATTGAAGATCAGAAAAAGAAAAAGGCTTGTTGTCGTCTATAAGTTGTGAGATCCAATATAAGCCTCTAGAGTGCCAAGATTTCCAGAATATAGAGCGGTTACGAATCTGCAAAGATTTATTATACCAAATAGGTTGATTATGGAAAGAGGTAGTGGAGGGATATGATGAGGATATCAGGGGTGATAAAAGTTTACGAGAATGAGAAATGACCGGGAAGTGCAAAGAGGTAACTTTGGCAGTGAAGGTCAAAATTTCTTGGAAGCCAAAAGGGGTAATAAGATCTTTTTCGAATTGTAACCAGAGGGGTGGATGTAGGGGAAGATCCTCAGAAATCCACTTAGCAGCTTGTTTAAGTGAGAATGCAGCATGATAGGTCTTAAAGTCGGGAAACTTGAGGCCACCATTGGGTCTATCTTTCTTGAGAGATGATAATGCTATACGTGAAGATTTACCTTTCCATAAAAATTTTATCAAGATAGAATCAATTTTTTTGAAGTAATACTGAGGGATATGAATAGGGATCATCGATAACATATATAGTACTAGAGGTGAAAGCATCATTTTAATAGAGTCCAAACGACCCCACCAAGAGAGAAAGAGAGGGTGCCATCGATTAATATTATCATTTAATTTTTTAATAGTGTAGTCAAAATTTACTTTTAGTGTATTGGGTAGTGAGGGCGTGAACCATAGACCGAGATATTTTATTTTAGTAGGCTGCCAGGAAAAACCAGATGAGTCAAAAAGATGTTTTTGGCACAAAAAATTTAAAGGTAAAATTTCGCATTTATCGGCGTTCAATCGATAACCTGAGAGTTTAGAAAAGGAGACTTGTTGAAGAAAGGGATTAAGGGATGTTTCAGGATTAGAACAATACAGAAGAATGTCATCAGCATAAACTGATAGTTTAACTTGGTGAGAGTCAGATTGGAAGCCGGTGATTCGATCATCCTGTCTAATTTTAGTTAAAAAAGGTTCTAGGGCAATGACAAATAATAAAGGAGATAGGGGGCAACCTTGTCTCACTCCTCTGTGAAGCGAGAAGAAATCAGAACAGTGACCGTTAGCAAATATGGAAGCACGGGGATCAGAATATAACAGAGAAATTAAAGTTATAAGTTTAGGAGGAAAACCAGCCCATCTTAAGGCTTGAAACATAAAATCCCAACCAATCCTGTCAAATGCTTTCTCAGCATCTAGGGAAATTGCTGCAATCGGATGGTCTAGAGAGGAGGCCTTGCTAAGGATATTGAAAAAAACTCGAGAGTTATCAGAGGCAAGTCGTCCTTTGACAAAACCCGCTTGTTCAGGACCGATGAGATCCGGCAAGATAGGATCAACACGTAGAGCCAAAATCTTCGCAAGAATTTTGTAATCAGTATTGACTAATGATATAGGCCGATAATTTTTACAGAAAGAATGATCTTTGTCATCCTTGGGTATTAAGCAGATCAATGCCTCCTGAAAGGTACCGCTGGAAGAGCCCATAACTCCAAAGGATTGAAAGAGACATAATAGTTTGGGTAAGAGAAAATCTGCAAAGTGAGAATAGAATTCAATGGTAAAACCGTCAGGTCCAGGCGTTTTCCCTCGACGTAGTACTGATACAGCTTGAGTTATATCTGCCAAGGAAATGTCAGCTCCTAAGGAGTCCAAATCAATGTGACTAGATGTCGGGGAGGGAATAGAACGAAAATAAGAAAGAAGATCAGAGTTGTCCGGCGTAGATTCAGGAGTATAAAGATTTTTATAAAAAGAAACAAATTCATTTAAGATGTCATTATCTTTATAAATAGAGGTACCTGCAGGACCTTGTAAGGATTCTATTTTAATTCTATCCTTCTTGATCTTTAAATAATTAGCTAAAAGTTTACCCATCTTGTTTTGGCCCCCATAGTAACGAGAACTACTCTTCAGGAGATAATTAGAAGCTGCATCAGTGGTTAATTTATTAAAAGTAATTTTAGCATCAAGAAGATTTTTCAGGTTAGATTCATTGTTCGAATGGTAGTATGCATATTCCAATTGTTTAATTTTGTTAAGGAATTGAGAAGATTTGATTTCAAAAGATTTCTTTTTTGTGATACAAAACTCAAAATAAAACCTCTGGCGGCTGCTTTAAAGGAATCCCATACCATTACAAAAGGGGATTCTGGAGTGTTATTTATAGTAAAAAATTCCAAGGCAAAGGATTTAAATTTTTGACAAAAATTAGGGTCGAGCAATAGGGAATTGTTAAAACGCCATCTACCAGGGTGAGGAGAAAAGGGAATCAGGTCAATGTCAACTAGAACAGGGGCGTGGTCAGATATTAGAATTGAGCCTATCTCTGAATGAATGGCGTGTTGTGAAAGGGATTTACTTAGGAAAAGATAATCAATACGGGATTGTGAGTGATGGGCCGCAGAATAAAAACTGTACTCCCTAAGGTCAGGATGACATAGCCTCCAGATGTCAACTAATGCTTTACGTTTAATGGAGGAAACAAATTGAGCATGCATTTTAGAGGGTACAAACCTGACAGTAGAATGTCTGTCAAGAATGGGGTCTAGAATTTGATTAGTGTCTCCACCAAGTATAACATATTCCTCGTCAAACGTAACTAATTTGTCTGATAATTTAGACCAAAAAAGTTTATCAATCAAAGTAGGACCATATACATTGAAAATAACAATAGGAATCTTATCTATAAGCAACTTAACAATAACCCAACGACCCTCCGAATCTGTTTCCTGATGAACCACAGAGACATTCAGTTTTTTATGACATAGAATCACAACACCATTTTTCTTACCTAGGGCAGGGTAATTAAATACATGGCCACCCAGCATCTTTTTAACTTGGAAGCTTCAATGTCAGAAATATGGGATTCTTGAAGTAACGCAATGTCCGTTTTCAATTTTGCTAGGTGAGATAACACCCGTTGCCTTTTAATAGGATTATTCAATCCTTTAATATTCCAGGTAGTAACCCGAAACGTATCTTACTGATAAGAGTGTGAACAGGCATTATGCTTACAAAAAAAACAATTAAATTAACTTTATAAACGTTTAGGAATGAAAGTGAAAGGGAGGAGAGTAATTCCAAGATGAAAGCAATTTTAGAAATATATAAAGTGTACAGAATGTATAGAATATGGAGTTTAAAGAAAGGAACAGAGAAAATGGGAAAGTTAAGTAGAAAAGAGAAGAAGGAGGAGAAAGATTGAGGATCAAAGCAGGCGGGAAGGGAAAAACAGAAAAGAAACAGAAAAAAGACGATAATAAAAAACAAGGGGACAGTACATGTCTTACAAAGACGACTGAACATCATACCTACAAAAAACAACACGGCTAGGAGGGGGACCATACCAGGAGAAGACAACGACAGTTGTGGAAATCCGTTGAATCAAGAAAGGACCAAAATCAGGGATGTCAACGATACAGGAGGGTCAGGGAGGAGCGAAATTGTTGAAGAAACAAAACACCTGTGATTGAACAAGTAAAACGAGAATTAATGAGAAAAAATATTATAAATTAGAAGATATAAGAAAAGTTGTGAAGAAATATAAGTGAAGAAAAAGAAGTAACAATAGAACACCATGGAGGCAATACAGATACATAAACTGAATTAACAGCCACTTAATAAATTGAGAACAAGTGAAAAGAAGAACTCCATCATAACATGAAACATATATAGCATTCAGGCAGGTCTTGAGGTGTCCATAATATCAGCTCCATGAAGAGTAAGAAATTTCTGCAGCGCTGCAGGGTCTTCAAAAGTTGTAGTTCGCTCTTTGTATGTAACCTTGAAGATACATGGATGGAGAAGGCCATATTTGGCATTGAGTGAGCGTACTTGAGGACGGAGATCAAGAAATTTTTTCCGACGATCTGCTGTGATTTTAGCTACATCCTGAGAAAAGAAGAGACGATGACCCTCCCAAAAAACCTGCTTCCTGGACTTAACCGCTGAAAGAATTTGAAGGAGATCAGTATACTGCAGAAAAAGCATGATCACACCGCGAGGTTTCGCTGAGATTTTCGGGCCAAGTCTATGAGCTCTTTGAATATTAAGTGAAGTGGTGGCAGGTAAGTCCAAGAGCTTGGGTAAAAAGGATTGAAAAAAGGTGGTAGGGTTGGAACCCTCAATGTTCTCAGGAAGTCCATAAAGTCGAAGGTTGTTTCTGCGATTTCTATTTTCCAAATCTTCTGCTTGCTTTTTAAGAAGAGACACTTCAGATTCCAAAGATGACATACGTGAGTGTGAAGATTCAAGAGATTCCGTTCGCTGTTCAACAATGAGCACTCGTGACTCCAAGGAAGACCATTTATCGTTTAAAAATTGCAAAGTTTTATTGGTTTCCTCTATGAAGGGCTTTAGAGCTCTGATCTCTTCAAGTATCACCTCCATGGCTGATGGAGAGGATTTTTCAGGAGAAGGTGGATCTTTTTTGGGTCTCTTGGTGGAAATAGCAGGAAGCTTACTAGAGAATTGCGATTTTGAAATAGCGCCTGAAGAAATATCAGGTTTCTGAGGGGAGAGGTCCTCCATTTCAGAGCCGTTAGGATTTGAATCAGAATCCGACAACGTAGACACTCCAGAAGCTTTAGAGGGCGCAACCAGTTTAATATTCCTCAACTTCCCCATAAATGGTGTATTAATGATACAGTAAATAACTTTGAGATAGTTATGAGCAAGTGAGGCAAGTCCAAAAATAGATATCAACGAGATAAAATAATACTGGTACAGGATGCAGGTTGTATATTCTAAAGATATATACTCATCGAAGTGTAATGTAGAGCCAATGAGACACCAATGAGTCATCACGAAGTAATGAAAGACAGCTCATGCATAAGAGAAAACAATGGCTGTTTTATAGTAAAGTACAAAGAGGAAAACATTTTTAAAAAAAATTCCAAAAGAAAGAGTTCCAATATTCATGAGGGTAGAATCCAAGCTGTGACAGGCATGATGGCTTTTTTTTTTTTTTTTTTTGAGAGAAGCCAATAACGATAAAGTCTGTATTGAAAAAGATACCTGTACTGGGATGAGAAATGAGAATAAATAAGGCTGCAGTAACGATCAGGTCAAAAATAGGGCAACAATCAGCATTTAAGGACTCCAGACGCGTGCTTGTTTATGCGTCATGTAAGGAGTCTCCTCATCGCGGCAGGGACCAAGAAAAGAAAATGGCGGCCGCGTTCTTTGCGAAGCCGCCTCAGGACACGCAATTGCAGCAGTGAAGCGCACTGGCTGAGAAAATGAGCGGAAGGGGGCTCAGCATATGCCGCCCTCGCTCATACGGCTATTTCCTCACCTTCACTCTGGGCTTCATTTGAAGGGCGTGAGTCGCGGTAGGGACCAAGAAAAGAAAATGGCGGCCGCGTCCTTAGCGAAGCCGCCTCAGGACTCGCAATCACAGCAGTGAAGCGTACGGGCTGAGAAATTGAGCGGAAAGGGGCTCAGCGTATGCCGCCTCCGCTCATACGGCTATTTCCTCACCCTGGGCTCCATTTGACGGGCTTGAGTCGCGTTTGGTCCGTTTACAGGCGCCGTCTTCCCCGCAGAGTCAGGGATCCGCCGCCATCTTCTCCGGGCGTAGCCACGCCCCCCCCAGGAAAATATATTTTACTCGCTCCTTTATTCCCAAAATCAGTGCTTTCTTCCTCTCCTTGAAGTAACAAGATGCTTGGTCATGGTGTCACATAGTGTCCTGTAACATGATATATATAGACTTCCAAATTCAGCCTAATTGCAATCTTTAGAGGCTCGAAAACCAAGTCACGAAGATGACCTGACACTTGTGTGTATTTGCCCTTCACAAATCAGAATTTGAAAACTTTTCAATGTCTCCCAGTGGATGCTAGTATTTAAAAATCAAGATCCTCTGCAGCATCTATGAGGCATAGTGGAGCAAAGGCTTAGCATATCTACAAAATGTGTCCATGCATCACATTGATTCAAGTAATCTTCATTGTGCCTCATCCTGCAACGTCTATACCAACAACTAGAAGACAGCAGCCTATCTTTAGAACTAGTGCTTAATTTGTAAAATATTAAGTGCCAGGGCTCTGACCAGGAGGCCACTACAGCTTGCACCACCCATCGCCCTTGTCATTGCTGCCAAAACAACTACTAACCATGTCTCTCGCATGTAAATGCGACAGTTCCGATTATTCCAGGTCCCCAAAGCTAAATGAATGGCTGGGGAGGCAGGTATTAGCAATTTTTTTAATGTATATAGTTTTCCTAAACAACTGTTATACTGCTCATCTCTAAATTACATGAGCAGCGCCACCATGTGGCAGACTGCCCTAAGTGTGGTGTTGACAATTAGGTGCCGGTGCCGAGCACCGGAAACCAATTAAGTGTCAGTGTTCAGCACCGGAAAGCACCGGCTCAAATTAAGCACTGGAGCCCAAACTTTGGAACACTCTTAACTGCCAAGTCAAATCTGAACAACAGTAGTTATAGTTTGGCAAAGTCTTACACCTAAGCTCTTGAAAACATAATTTCCACAAATCCTTTTTAGGTCCACTCTAGGTATCGTGATTGAAGAATACAGGCTGCTGATGTCACATCATTTTAGTCTAATGGTCTAATAACTGCTATATTGTATAATTTTTGCTACCCCTGAAGTCTGTGGAATAGTATTGTGACGTTATTTTAGGATGACCACCCGCCTGTTACAAAACATCTAAATAAATAAATGGTATCATGCTGAATTATTGGCTCATTCATAAAGACACTACAGCAAATCATTATTCGTTATTCGGAAGTGACACCTATATTTTATTTAATCTCATCAGACTAAATGAGTTTAATACAGAAAAAGTGTATAATTCACATATAGGTTAGATGTTTTATTACAATTATGGAAAATTGTTACATCTGTGCCAAGAGCTGTGCATAGAGCAGTGCCCAAAGCAGAGTGATTTTGTCCTTTCAGAGAAGGACAAAGCGCACCACATGTTGCCTAACCGTACATTGTTGAACAACGCACTCAAGCTATAGCTGTGTGTCCTCACTGACGGACTGTTCCGGTGTCTCCCTGCTCACAGTCATCCCCAGAAGTGTTCCACAAGGCAGTTGGAGGACGGAAAATACCTTGCAGTGGTATGTCTGCAGAATTCATCTCATAGGTTGTCAAACTTGGGTTTCTCATTTGTCAAACAAACGCCATGAATTCTAGGAAAGGGGCATGGACAAACCTTATAAGCAGCCCTTTTCAAGAAGGTTGTCTGTCCATAGGATTTTATCTGGGGTTCCTAATCTTAGACATAGCAGACTCTGTTGCTGTAATGTCAGTTGCTGTTTGGAGCATATATAAATAAAGGAGGAAATCGTGAGAGGAAGATGCTTTGCAGCATATTTATTCCCTGATTTTATTTGTCATGTTGTTCACCCTTTTACTACTATTTCTGCTTCCAGCAGTTGGATTTTCTTCAGTTTTTTACTTTTGAGTGCTGTCTGGCTCTTTTCTCCTCCCTCATGTCGGGGGAGTTTGGTGCCTTGCTGGTCACCTCAGTATTTAGCTACAGCTCTGATCAAGAGATACAAGATTGCTAAGGGCTTGGCTTTTTTATTTTTTGTGGTTCATTCCACCTACCTGGGACCTTATTAAGGAGGGTTCAGGGTGGCATTATGGCTACCTGGAGCAGTTGCGCTTTTCTCAGGCTATTAAGCAGGGGACTCAGCCACCCCCAGTGTCCAGTCCTTGACAACACTGGGAAATGTGATATTATTTGTTTTGGTGGTATATGGTTATGCATGTTATTTGGAAGCTTTACATTACATGTGATGACTTTCTTGGAGAATAATAACATTTCTGTTTTGAATTTTGTGCAAAACCAGTGGAAAAAGTACAAAAGAGAATGGTTCCAGTGTCTCAAGGAACGTATGTATAGTCTAAAAAAACGCTTTGCATCATAGACCAACATTAAACTCCTGCATAGGGGACAGAGAGGGTGAACAAATGCCCCATCAATCTCTTTTCCCATACATTGTACCTTACTACCTTACTTGAGAGGATAATGGCTGGCTGATACAGAAACAACACCTGTAGCTGTCAGAGAGGGAAGGCAGAGATAGGTGATTCTAGAGGTAATACTTAGAAAGATGATACGGCAGGTGTTAGAAATGGGGGTCTCTAGTTGGCAATGGCTGACGCCACTGTCCAAATAGGGACCCTTCTTCCTAAGTCAGGGCAAGTGGGCTACCCCCTTTGATAACCCCTGCTCAACCCTGTGGTAACGTAGCACGAGCAGTTAGGCCTATCTCAGAGGCAGTGTGTGAAGCATTTATGACCATGCACAACAAGGCAGTAACGACACCACAAAAGGACACAACTCAAGTAGGTATAGAAAAATAGTATCTTTATCTAAGGTGTAGTACGAGACTCTCAAAAGCGTTTTAACCAGTCACAATGCACGTAAATCAGTAGGGACTTAAAAAGGCAATACGTATTCACCAGAACGTGGCACTGACTGAGTTCAAGGCCTGGGTCTACGCGACCCGTTGCGCACCAGATACCTGCCGTGGGACGGGGACACAGCACGCAGCTTCTCGAAGAAGCGGAGACGGTGACAGGCGGACTTCCAGCGACCACAGTTCTCGACTGCAGTGGTCCGCAACGTGCACTCACAATGATTCGGGCACTCGGGGACAGGCGGGCTCCCAGCGGCAGCAGCACGCGGCTGCGGCGGCCCGGGCTGGTGGTGGCGATGACTCTCGTCGTGCAGTTCCGTGGTGGGCTCATGGCGGCAGCAGCCCTCTCCTAGCTGCGGCAGCCCACAGGACGATTCACGATGATGCAAAGTTGACAAAGATGCGGGCACTCAGCGGCAGCAGCTCTCTCTTAGCTGCGGCGGCCCACAGGACAAATCCCAATGATGCAAAGTTGGCAAAGGTGCGAGCACTCAGCGGCGGTAGCTCTCTCTTAGCTGCGGCGGCTCACAGGACAAATCTGAATGATGCAAAGTTGGCAAAGGTGCGAGCACTCAGCGGCGGCAGCTCTCTCTTAGCTGCGGTGGCTCACAGGACAAATCTCGGTGATGCAAAGTTAGCAAAAGTGCGAGCACTCCGTGGCAGCAGCTCTCTCTTAGTTGCGGCGGCCCACAGGACAATCCACGATGTTGCACAACTGACACAAGTGCCGGCATTCAGTGGCGGCAGCTCTCTTAGCTGCGGCGGCCCGCAGGACAATTCACGATGTTGCACAGCTGACACAAGTGTGGGCACTCAGCGGCAGCAGCTCTTAGCTGCGGCGGCCCACAAGACAATTCACGATGTTGCACAGCTGACACAAGTGCCGGCACTCAGCGGCAGCAGCTCTCTCTTAGCTGCGGCGGCCCACACAGTTGCAGCGAAGGTTCTGAAGATTCAGATTAAGGCGGGCGCTCAGCGGCGGCAGCTCTCTCTTAGCTGCGGCGGCCCACACACAGAGTTCACAAGGGTTACCAGTCCGCGTTCCTCACAGTAGAACTAGAGGTTCCGGATTACTCGACGGAGGCCTCACCTGCAAGTAGAATCCCTAGCACAGGAATTCAGGCGGCTGACAGGGTGAAGTCTAATGTCCCTGAGACTTCAGCAGGAGGCGCTCTCAATTCAGGCCCATGGGTAGTTTCTTCAGCAAGCTTGGTGAAAGTTTCCAAGTCCTTTACTCTATCCGCTCGGACAGAGTTTCGTCTTGACATCCAGAAGGAACACACCCCGCACCAGGTTTCAACGTAGCGTTTTATACCTAAAAAGTCTTTGTTCTCTGCAGTCACAAATCACTGCATCTAGCCAGAACCAGTTCGGTGGGGTCGGGGAGCACTTGCTTTACGAGGCGACATCCTGCCCTTTGAGAATCTGTGGTCTGCTATCAGACGCCCAGTGGGAGATGGAGCCATCATTCACCTTGCCAGGCACGGCCCTGCTCGGATCAAAGAGTCACCCCTCCCCATACTCTAAATGCCGATCTCTCTCTCCAGCCAAGTCTGACCCAGCTGCTCCAAAGCCAGACGGCCAATACACGCTAGCAAAGCCTACAGGAAAGCTTAGGCCAGAAAATACCTCATTTCTAGTAGAGGCATTTTCGAACACGGGCTACGCTAATAATCCTTACTAAAAGATGCATCTCAATGTTCTGAGCTTAAACATATCAAATTCGACGTTCCTATCAGGTTCCTGGGGGCAGGTAGGATTAGGGCATGTAATCCTCAGCCTGCACATTCTGACCTATGAGAACGGGTGGCCTCACAACAGTAAACAGTGAAATGGAGGGTAACTCGCTATTAGAACATGCTACACAGGCATACTTGAAAAGCCGCTTCGGTGGGTAGCACAAATCAGCGCTGCAGGCCCACCAGCAGTATTTGGTCTACCAGCCCTGGGCACACACAGTGCACTGATACTAGGGGCTGACAGGTAAACCAAACGAGCCAAATTATGGCTATCCCAATTCATACAGTTATCTTCACACAGGGAGCATTCGTGCTGTGTCACTGATTGGCAGTGGCACAGCGCCCAGAGCATCTAAATCCAGTCAACATAAAAGGTAAGAAGCGAAAAGAGGAAGGGAGATCCGCGCCAATGATGCCAGGTCTAACAGCAAGGTAAAAATCAGGCTACTCAAATTATAACTGTGGTCCCAGAACTACAAGGGGATGGCAGTAAGCAGGGACAAGGAGTTAGACAGGAGACAGACACGAATAAGGTTTGATCAAAGTAAGGGATTGTAAGAAATTGGAGTATTAGTTTAGGAGGTGAGAAGTCACCTGAAGTAATAATCGCAATCCTTGTCAGGGTGAACCACTAAAGTCTTGAATTAATGAATCAGGCTTAACTTAGAGGTAATGTGTAAAGTATTTATGTAGCACTCAAATAGTAATAAAGTGAAAATACAACACAAGAAAAATCCCAAACCAATTTAGAAAAATAGAGGAAATTTTAATAAGTAAAATAATACCAAAAAGACAAAAATTCAATTAGTAGAACTGGTGGTATGAATTTTAAGGTTCAAAATAGCGGCAAAAAGCATTAAGCACCTGCCACTGTAATCTGGTTGCGCTTGACCGGACAGCGACATGGGTAAGGTTTACACCCAACACAATTGAGCATGTGTCAAATCTAGGGACCAGGTTCGTCCCAGTGAGAAGCTTTACCTTCGGACTCTGTATCTGGGATGGAAGTCAAAAAGTTTCAGCGGTGCAAGGCAGCAGGCTGTGGCCGAAGAGAGCTGCATATCATCTGGACGAGGACTTAGTGAACCCATTTGGCAGGAAAGCTCCAAGCAGGAGCAATTAGAATTTCGTTCCCAGAGCAGGTCCCTTGTTGGCCGAATACTTTTCATGCCTTCGCCCAGAGGAGATTTCTACCTTCTAACTTAGTAATTGTTTTGGAGCTCAGATTCTTCCAGTGGGGCAAGGCTGCAGACTGTAGTCGAAGAGGACTCCACGAGGCTAAACACCTTGTCTGCAAAGTCCTGCTAGAACGGATTTGCTGCTGCGGAGAAGAACATAGCATGAGCAACCCGAATCTTTGGTCCAGTGGCGATGCACCTTTGTTGGATCGACCCGGTCGCCCATCGGTTCTCACAGTAAAAAGGTGGCAAAAAGTTTCTAATTAAGCAAACACAAGGAGGCCAGGCTAAGTTGGCAGGGTTTGCCCAGATGTGGGTCCCTTGCTCACTTTGCCACTGGATTCAAGCTAGCCTGGCTGATGAGGGCTGTTAGCCCGAAACCGGTCCCAGGATGCTTGTTTCCGGTACAGGGAAGACATGGCTTGGCAGTTCGGGCTGGACTGTTCCCATGAGGCACAGGGTCAAGACTGATTTGCATATAGCTGTGTTTGAACTGGGGTGGCGAAGTGAGCTAAAGAACGATGATGGATTCAACCCAGATCTGTGACTGGGGGTGAGTGTCTGAAAAGTTTCAGCGCTCCGTCCATCATCTCCTTGTATTTGCTTTGTTCATCCTAAGTTGGCAGGGTATGCCCAGATGTGGGTCCCTTGCTCAATATGCCACTGGATTCAAGCTAGCCTGGCTGATGAGGGCTGTTAGCTTGAAACCGGTCCGAGGGTGCTTGTTTCCGGTTCAGGGAAGACATGGCTTGGCAGTTCGGGCTGGACTGTTCCCATGAGGCACAGGGTCAAGACTGATTTGCATATAGCTGTGTTTGAACTGGGGTGGCGAAGTGAGCTAAAGAACGATGATGGATTCAACCCAGATCTGTGACTGGGGGTGAGTTTCTGAAAACTTTCAGTGCTCCGTACATCATCTCCTTGTGTTTGCTTTGTTCGCCCTAAGTTGGCAGGGTATGCCCAGACGTTTGTCCCTTGCTCACTTTGCCACTGGATTCAAGCTAGCCTGGCTGATGAGGGATGTTATCCCGAAACCGGTCCCAGGATGCTTGTTTCCGGTCCAGGGAAGACATGGCTTGGCAGTTCGGGCTGGACTGTTCCCATGAGGCACAGGGTCAAGACTGATTTGCATATAGCTGTGTTTGAACTGGGGTGGCGAAGTGAGCTAAAGAACGATGATGGATTCAACCCAGATCTGTGACTGGGTGTGAGAGTCTGAAAAGTTTCAGCGCTCCGTCTATCATCTCCTTGTGTTTGCTTTAAAAAGTTTCTAATTCTCAGGTTTCAGGAAACGTCAGGAGGAACACACTTTGATACAAGTCAGTGGTCCATGTCCTTGGGGACAGTGCTTGGGGGGTCAAGACTCACTCCAGCAGAGGCCAGCATCAGCGTCCATGGCAGATCCTCTGGAAGCTTGTTGTGTCCCAATAGGTCAAACAGGAGATCAGACAACTGACACTTGGAGTCACTTCTAGGGTCCTGGGTTCAAGACAACCAAGTCCATTCTTCTTTAAGGTTTATTTAGACTGCAGGGCAGGCCTTCTTCTGATTCTTCATTGGTTCTGTAGTATTCTGAAGATGGTACCGGGGATGCCATGTTTATGCCCAGTGCCAGGCCACTCCCTAACCAATGAAGTAAAGGTTACCAAGGGTGACCCTACCCACTTTTGCAACACTTCCGATGTGCTTTACTGTAAGCTATCCCACAGCACCCCTATCTACCAAAATCCAACATGGCAGAACCCTTCTTTCCATGCTCAGAGTTCCTTGTGCCCACCTAGAGGTGTGGCTAGGGTAATGGGCAAATCCTTCCTTGTGGTAACTCAAAACCAGTTCTGGGGCAGCTCCCACTGGATTTGGAGTCAAGTTGACAAGGAAAACTAAGGGAGGCAGGAGTGAGTTACATCTCCTGTGACAGTTTAGGCACCTCTCCCCACTAACGTCTTTTGGCCATTGTCTGGGACCAATCCACATCTCACCACAGGGGAGCCTTCACCATTCAGATGACTCTGGACACTGGCAGAAAGGCACATTTGGCTAAGGCAGGAAAATGAAAACTTTCTAAACGTGTTATTTTCAAAATAGTAATATAAAATCCAACTTTATCATTAAGTTGTATTTTAAAAGAAGTCCTTAAATAATTTTTCTAGCTATTCCGAAACCAAACGTAAGCATTATAAGTTGTTAAAATGTGATCTATCATTTCCTTATGAGAGAGCAAGCCTTGCTACAGTGAAAAATGACTTTGGAGATGTTTCACTGCCAGGACATGTAAAACCTTAAATATACATGTCCTGCTTTTTGAATGCCATGCACCATGTCCTCTAGGCATTTACTACCTTATGGGTGATTCATAAGTTTTTAAAAGGAAGGTTTAGGCCTGGCAAAATAATTATTTTGCCAGGTTAAATGGCAGTTCAAAACTGCACACACAGGCTGCTAGGGCAGGGCTGGAGACATGTTTTACAGTGCTACTTTAGTAGGAGGCACAATGAGTGGTGAAGCCAGCTTGCAGTATTTGATTTACAGGCCCTGGGTACATGTAGCACCCTACACTGGGGACTTACAAATATATTGAAGTTGCCAATCATTTGTTTACAAATTTGACAGGTTCAGAGAGGAGAGCAAGAACTTTACCTCTGGTTAACAGGGGTAAAGCGCACAGAGTCCTATGGCCAATGAAAAACCGGTTCAGCAACAGAAGGCAAAAATCTGGGGTGACCCTGCAGAGAGGGCACATTTCTAATAGGGATGTACTGGTATATGACAAGAAGTCTCTTAGTAGATTGCTTGTTGTTATGGAAATTGTACTCAGTGCAAGGTGGACCACGACTGACAACACTGAGACAAGTTAGACTCCAAAGGACCTGCAACAAAAGTCTTTCCCTTATCTGATCAGAACAAAGACTAATACAGAGATCAACCTTTAAACAGATATGGACTGCAACAGATAGTGGACCGAATTTGGAATAGAACTGAAAAACGGAGAGGAAAGAATAACCATATTACCAGATAGAAAAATCTCAAAAACAGGAAATCAGACAATCCAAACCAACATCAAAAGTAGGCTGTACTCAAGAGGCACTGGGGCATATAATGCCCTGTTGGTACAGGGAAACTCAAACTAGGATTCAAAACAAGGCATTCAAGAATGAACAGGTAATGCCCTGCTGGTATGTGGAACAAACACAGGAATTCAGAACAAGGAATGAAAGGGAACCACTGCCTATTCAGCTAATACGTTCTCGGAAGCTCAACAGGGAAAACACAGAAATTCAGGATATCAGGATAGAAAGGAAAGGCAGAAACAAGATGAGAGTGTAAAACAAGGAAGAAATATGTAAAGCTAGTGTTCATGATGGAGGCAGGTTCACAGAGGGTCTTAAAGTATTATGTTCCATATAGGTACCCCAATATAGGCTCAGGTAGCCACCTAACCTTTCACCTATATTCTCCCCACCATTACACTACATAACAGTTCTTAGTACTGACCTTTTACCTAGTTACGGTAATGTCCAAAGATGACATGGGGTTTTCTCCGTAAAGCTTAAGCCTCATTCATTATGCATGAGGATTCTTGGAATCACAGCAGGCCTACCATCTCCTGCATAATAACTATGTATAAGGGTCATTCCTTCCGTCATCCGAGTCCGATATGACACAGCAAGGTATATCCCCAGGGGGTACCACTTTGGGTATATATACACCATATCTTGCTGAGGTAGTCAGAGGAGAAAAGGACTTCCATGCCGACACACTGACGCGAGACGCTGAGGCTCCTGTACGCAGACACTCCAGCTCGCAGTGGTCTGACATCCCTTGCGGGGTGTCCATCTCGAGACCAAGACGGGGTCCCACAGTCTCTCACTTCAGGTAATGGGGCTGACTTTATCATAGAGGGATTCTTGGCTTTACACCCACATACACTTAGGTACATCTAGTTAGGGTCGCATCGTAGGAGTACGCATTTTACTATGATGTATTTTATATACATGCCTGTATTCATTGTTTTAGCACAATGGTAGAAATCTACCATCCCTTTACTCTGTTAGTGCTTATAATCATTTATATCTGTTACTGTCTAATGGTTGTTTCAGCACATCTATTTTACACTAGAATGACGCTGCTTCAATAAATGCCTATTGAAAAACGTCCCCACCGTTTATTCTGTGTATCTTGCTGAGACGAAGTGAGCACGAGTGACTGAGCGAAAAGTAGTACACTGTTTCCATGATTCTGAGGGATCAGGGTTGTCATGTTCGATAGTTGCCTAGAACTATTCTCTCCTTGGCAAGAGGGGTTTCTAGTGGCACTGTGAGCTAGCTGGTATACAGGCTAACATACCCGTTAGGGGTGTCTAAAATCAGTCCGGACACCAATCCTAAAGTGTATGTTGTCTAAACGCGCAGATCTTTTATAGGTTTATAGAAAGTACACGACAGTATCACCACCTGAATACAGCATAGGAGAATCTTGACACTAGCATTACATAAGTAACAGAAGGGCAAATTCCCAAATATTTTTAAACTACCTATACATCAATCAATGAAGGATGAGTACATAACCTCCTCTTGGCTAAACTGGAGTCATGGGGGTCATGTAGAATTTGGTGGAAGCAGGACATCTGCCAAAATAATGTGAATGTTCCGTCTGCCCTATTTAAAGTGTATAGCTATGAGTTAACCTCAAATAGGGTGGGTGGGGCATTTGCCATTTGTTGGCGGATGCCCCCTAGGCGCAAAATTCGAAATAACCCCCAAGTCTTTAAACTATAGAGGCTTTCAAGACAATGAATGAAAAATTTATATTTTCCTTTTTACTCTTTTTTCCCCTAATCTTGCTGTTCCCAGAATTCCTTCTTTGAAGCTTGATTCTTTCGTAGTTACTATCACAATCTCAACATCATGCATTTTGTTTTTGCCTCCATTTGGAGAGCTTTAGAATGATCTCCTCAGCAAACAGAATTTGCCATATTAGGTTTGTATGAAATTGCATTTTTAGGTCTAGTTTTCGACAGTGCAGTTGTCAGCAACACCTGTTGATTACAGTATACATGAAGGAGGTTTTGGATCCGCTCCCTTCAACTATTTGCTTTTTGGATGAGCACATCTTGGCTCATTCCAATTGGCAGGTTCAGGCAGGTCCAGTTCAGCAGGCCACCTGGGCAGTTGCAGGGAGAACTCTGGAGCTTGCTGTGTCCCTGTAGCTCAGAACAGGAGGTTAGTCCGCTGACCCTTGGAGTGACTTCAGCCTGGGATGAAGAGTGCAGGTCCAGTGTTCCTTCTCAGACAGCAGGGCAGGCCTCAAGCAGCAGGGCATCAGGGCAGTTGTTATTCTGTAGTATCCACAGGTCCAGGAGTGTACTGAATAGTGGGTCTGAAAGCCCTATTTTTTTGCCTTGTTGTCAGAACCACTGTAGCGAGTGTGAGAGTAGTTAAAAGAAACTTTGAATCTGGCGTTCATTTAAAGAAAGTGGCCAGATACCCTCACTGGAAAAGACTGCATACATCGTTCTTTAAGACTTTGAAAACCTTCCTTAAGGTTTTGCAGATGGCCTCTGGAATTCCCAAGAAACGGAAGACTAGTTCTTCTCTATCAGGTCAGCGCTCTAGTGTTTATCCTCGCGCTCGGGACCCGATGGAGAAAGGCGCATGTGTCACCATGGAACCTCGCACTTCAACTGTGGCTTGAGACGCGTTTAACGTCTCGCTGCGGTTCTGTTCTCTGAGGAGAATTTTTGAAAGATTTGGGACGAAGTCGTCGTGTGGAAGAAGGTTTCCTGGACTCACTTCCTCTCTAGGAAGTATTTGAAAGTCAATTTTTTCTGCAACCTTTTCATTTGCATTTTGTGTCAATACAGTAAGACAGGTGAAGCTAGTACTAGCGCGCGCAGGGAAGTTATTAGTCAGTAAAATTTCCGAATTTGTCAACTCTTTCATTTCGCTTTCTGAGTTACCAACTACAGTGAGCAAACCTACGTGGGAGTACTTTCAGCAAGAAGAATAAGGTACCGTTTGAAATAAACTCAATAAAGGATACACCTTTGTTAAGGAATATAATTCTTTTGTGCTAAGGAACATTTCAGAGATAAACAGAAGAATAGTGATTATATGAACTTTCACCATTTCCAGAACTGTTGAATTCTATTGAAGAGTAATATTTAATTAATACAAGAAGTCATTAGAACCTACCAGAGAGAAGCTAAAGCCTTGAGTGATTGGGGTAATTAAAGAGTAGAGATAGTAAATTCTGTAATGAGAATAGGTATGGTGATTAGATTGTATGTATGACCTTATCTCTCCCTAAGCAGATGCTGAATATCCAGTTCCAATCAAAATAGCAAAGACGAGAAGAAGTTACCAGAGTCTTCGAGTCGAGGCAGTCTCTCTTTATCCACTTCCCCTTTCCCCCCCGCTGCTACACTTACCTAGGAAAAATCCTTATTGGTGAGGGTATCGGTGGAGGGGCTTAGGGACCATGTTCGGCTCCTGTGGACGGAATCTGGTTTTCTGACAGATTGAAGTGCCAGGGTTATCCACCTGAGTCGAAGATGGCTGAAGGGTTAGATATTAAGGCCTTAGCGAGTGCTCTAGAAGGGTTACAAATCCAGTTAACTCAGTCAGTTGAAGAAAATAAAACCTTAAGAGAAGAGATAAAAAGATCCCAACAAGAGACACATTTAATCAAACAAAGATTGGAAGTATTGGTAGCTGGTGCGTCCCCACTTCCAGGTTTAGATACAAGTAGAAAGACCGCTTCAGAAGTGGCAACCCAAGTAATTCACTCTGTTTCCCCGATTGTCCCATTGGCTAATCCAGAAAGGTATAGTGGGGACCCTCACAAAGCACAAATATTTCTTACCCAGTGCTCCCTACACTTTCGTTGTAGGTCGGTAATATTTGCAGAGGATCAAGCCAAGGTCGCATTCGTGCTGTCTTATTTGGGAGGCGATGCTGAAGCATGGTCTATGCCTTTGATTTCCCGCAACGACCCCGCTTTATATGACTTTGAACTATTTAAAAGAGAGTTTTTGAGAATTTTCGACAGAAGATCAGCAAATCAAGCCATCGACAACGAACTGTTGGATCTCAAACAGGGAAGTTGAGATCTTGTAGCTTATATAGCCCAATTTAACAAATTAATAGTTGAAACGGAGTGGCCCGAAAGCAAGAGATCAGCCATTTTCTATTGAGGGTTAAAAGATGAGTTTAAGGACGCATTGGCTCAAATTCCCAGAAGACCACAGGATGTTTCTGAACTTATTGATTTAGTCTTGCAAATTGAACATTGTCTTTTTGAGAGGAAGTCTGAGAAGAAGAGGGAGTTTCGAACTTTTGTTTCGCGATTTGATAGAGCCAGAACGTAAGTGAGTAAGTCTGAGCCAGCATCCGGTGAAGAACCCATGCAGATTGGTTCCATTAGAGGCCCTCTTTCAAAAGAAGAGCGAGAGAAAAGGAGAACAAAGAATTTATGCATGTATTGTGGAGCCTCCGGTCATTTTTTAAAGGACTGCCCCAAGAAACCCAAGTCTAATTTGGGGGTAAAAGACAAATCCCATCAGTCGAGGGAGTTGACCTGGTGGGAAAAGAAAAAGAAAAAGAGTCGACTCCAGAAGTTCAATTAGTTGTAAATACCTTGCAGTCAGCCGCTCCACATTTAACAGTTTCCTTTACTATTAAGTTTGGCTCTTCTGAAATAAAGAATGTTTCCGTGATGATTGATTCGGGAGCCACAGGCAATTTCTGTGATTTAAGATACGCCAAGATGATTGGGATCCGAGCTGTAAAAAAGAAGCATTTTGAGGTGGTCCGAGCAGTTGATGGCTCGAATCTCACTTCAGGTCCAATCACTGAAGAAACTGAAACCATAGAGTTAATTGGGTTGCAGGGACATCAAGAGTTTTTAAGATTCAATCTGATCGATGCTCCACAATTTCAGTTAATTCTTGGATTGCCCTGGTTAACTGAGCATAACCCAAAAATAGATTGGGAGAAAAGAACAGTGGAGATGACATCAGAATATTGTCGAACAAATTGTTTTTGTGGAGAAAGAGTCAAGTATGATGGATCACCTGCAACAGAATTGGCTCAATTGACTAGCACTATCTGTGTGATGAATTTACTAGACATCCCTGAAGAATATCAAGGCTTGGCAGATGTCTTTGATGAGAGAAATGCAGAGAAGCTTCCGCCCCATCGTGAATATGATTGTAAAATAGATTTAGAGCCTGGGGCAAATCTTCCATGCAGTCGTTTTTATGCACTCACCGAAGCTGAAAATGCGCACCTTAAAACGTATCTGGGTGAGTACTTAAGGAATGGATTTATCCGTCCCTCACAATCGCCTGTCTCTTCACCACTATTTTTCATCCCTAGGAAGGACGGAAGTCTCCGTACTTGTATTGAGTACAGAGCCTTAAATCAGGTTACAGTTAAGAATTGGTACCCTTTGCCGCTGATTTCTCAATTACTTGATCAGGTAAAGGGAGCGAAGATTTATACAAAACTTGATTTGAGAGGTGCTTATCACCTTGTAAGTGTTGCTGAAGGCGACGAGTGGAAAACAGCCTTCCAAACGAAGTATGGACTTTATGAATATCAGGTCATGCCGTATGGGTTGAGCAAGACTCCGGCAGCCTTTCAACATCTGGTTAATGATGTCCTACGAGAGTTTCTGGATCGAGTGGCTGTTGTCTACATCGACGACATATTAATCTTTTCTGAAAGCACAGAGGATCATGTAAAACATGTGAGAGCAATATTGCACAAGTTGCTGGAAAACCATTTGTTTGTGAAATTAGAGAAATGTTCTTTTCATGCTAAACAAGTAGAGTTTCTTGGATTTGTGTTATCTGCGGATGGAGTTGCCACGGATCCGTCTAAGGTGAACGCGATAATGAATTGGCCAACACCACAAAATATCAAAGAGATACAAAGTTTCATTGGGTTTGCCAATTTTTATCGTCGGTTTATTCCCTACTTCTCAGCTACAGCCACTCCCATCACCCAAATGTTGAAGAAAGACAGAAAATGTTTGTGGTCAGAAGAAGCTGAATTGGCATTTCAATTTTTAAAGGAAGCCTTTACCTCTGCACCCATTCTAATGCATCCAGATCCAGACCAAGCTTTTTTTGTGGAGACAGACGCTTCTGATTTTGCTACCGGAGGCATTCTATCACAACGAAACCGGCAAACGGGACAGTTGCATCCAGTGGCTTTCAGGTCCCGAAAGTTATGTGAGATGAATTATTCAATCGCCGATAAAGAATTATTGGCTGTGAAAGAGGCTTTTCAAGACTGCGGCACTATTTGCTTGGAGCCAAGCATTGTGTGACTGTTTTTACCGATCACCGCAACCTCCAGTTTTTGAAGTCCGCTAAGACTCTCACCCCGCGACAACTAAGGTGGTCCTTATATTTCTCTGAGTTCAACTTTGTAATCACTTACAAACCAGGTATTAAGAATAGAAAGGCTGACGCCTTGTCTAGAATAAATATGCCTGAGAAATTAAGACCTTCACAGATTGAACCAATCATTCCTTCAAGCAAAATCATTGGAGCCATTCACTTGGAAGAATTTACTAGTAAGGTACTAGAAACTTGTTCGCAAAAAGATCTAGAAAATTGGGCAGAGGAAGATTCAAGGAGGAAGATTAAGGATGGTCTCCCTTATCATGAAAATGCTCTGTATTTACCTACAAAGGATCTTCAGGAGAAGGCTCTAAAAGGCTGTCATGATGATCAATTGGCGGGGCTTAAAGGAGTTAAGAAGACCTTAAATTTGACTAAACGGCATTTTTGGTGGCCTAATATGGCAGCCCAAGTAAGACAGTACGTTTCGACCTGTGAAATTTGTATTAAAGGGAAGCCTTGCAGACAGGCTCCACAGGGGTTATTGCAGCGTTTACCCAACACTCCACATCCTTGGCACACTGTGTCGATCGATTTAACAGTGGACCTTCCTAATAGTTTAGGATTCAACACCATCTTGGTTTTGGTGGATACCTTTTCCAAGATGAGTCATTTTGTTCCTCTCAAAAATGTTCCAACAGCTTCTCAATTGGTTCAGCTATTCAACCATCATGTAGTTAAGGCTCATGGGGTTCCACAGATTGTCATCTCAGATAGAGGATCCCAGTTTGTTTCCAAATTTTGGAAAAGATTTATGCATAGTTTGGGAATTGACACCCGGTTCTCCACTAGTTACTACCCAGAAACGGATGGTCAGACAGAACAGGTGAATCAAGAGTTGGAACAGTATTTGAGATTGTATTTGTTGGAACAGGAGGGTAATTGGTCCGATTTGCTTTGGACTGCAGAGTTCGCATATAATAACGCAGTACATGACTCTACTGGTTTTACTCCATTTTATTTAAATTCAGGAAGGCACCCCAACGTAATGTTAGGAGTAAAAGACGAAACAGTCCCAGCAGTAAAAGACTTAGTAGACAAACTTCAAGAATCATATAATAAGGCTCAAGAGAATTTACTAAAAGCGAAGGTTTCTTACAAGAAACATGCTGATAAAAGAAGGAGGGCAGGTCCAGAGTATGTAAAAGGAGATCAGGTCTGGTTATCAACCCGCCATTTAAAACTAAAAGGGAATAGGAAATTTCAACCTCGTTTCATTGGCCCCTTTAAAATTGAGAAAATAATCAGTCCAGTAGTGGTTAAATTATTACTTCCCAAGCAGGTCAAAGTCCATCCAGTGTTCCATGTATCACTTTAAAAAAAAAGCCCACCGAATGTCAGATTTAAAAGGTCACCCAAGCCAGTGAGAGTAGAATCAGAAGGAAAATTTGAAGTTAGCAATATTTTGGACTCAAGATTGACTATAGGTAAATTGTTCTACTTGGTAGAGTAGAAAGGTTTTGGGCCTGAGGAGAGATCTTGGGAGCCATCTTCTAACGTTCATGCCCCTAGACTGATAAAAAGATTCCATAGAATTTACCCAAAGAAACCAAAGATGGGGAAGGACCCCTTTGAAGGGAGGTACTGTCAGAACCACTGTAGCGAGTGTGAGAGTAGTTAAAAGAAACTTTGAATCTGGCGTTCATTTAAAGAAAGTGGCTAGATACCCTCGCTGGAAAAGACTGCATACATCGTTCTTTAAGACTTTGAAAACCTTCCTTAAGGTTTTGCAGATGGCCTATGGAATTCCCAAGAAACGGAAGACTAGTTCTTCTCTATCAGGTCAGCGCTCTAGTGTTTATCCTCGCGCTCAGGACCCGATGGAGAAAGGCGCATGCATCACCAAGGAACCTCACACTTCAACTGTGGCTTGAGACGCGTTTCTCTGAGGAGAATTTTCGAAAGATTTGGGACGACGTCGTCGTGTGGAAGAAGGTTTCCTGGACTCACTTCCTCTCTAGGAAGTATTTGAAAGTCAATTTTTTCTGCAACCTTTTCATTCGCATTTTGTGTCAATTCAGTAAGACAGGTGAAGCTAGTACTAGCGCGCGCAGGGAAGTTATTAGTCAGTTAAATTTCCGAATTTGTCAACTCTTTCATTTCGCTTTCTGAGTTACCAACTACGGTGAGCAAACCTACGTGGGAGAACTTTCAGCAAGAAGAATAAGGTACAGTTTAAAATAAACTCAATAAAGGATACACCTTCGTTAAGGAATATCATTCTTTTGTGCTAAGGAACATTTCAGAGATAAACAGAAGAATAGTGATTATATGAACTTTCACCATTTCCAGAACTGTTGAATTCTATTGAAGAGTAATTTTTAATTAATACAAGAAGTCATTAGAACCTACCAGAGAGAAGCTAAAGCCTTGAGTGATTGGGGTAATTAAAGAGTAGAGATAGTAAATTCTGTAATGAGAATAGGTATGGTGATTAGATTGTATGTATGATCTTATCTCTCCCTATGCAGATGCTGAATATCCAGTTCCAATCAAAATAGCGAAGACGAGAAGAAGTTACCAGAGTCTTCGAGTCGAGGCAGTCTCTCTTTATCCACTTCCCCTTTACCCCCCGCTGCTACACTTACCTAGGAAAAGTCCTTATTGGTGAGGGTATTGGTGGAGGGGCTTAGGGACCATCTTCGGCTCCTGTGGACGGAATCTGGTTTTCTGACACTCGTGCCCACTTTGAAGTGGAAGAAACTTCTGGAGTTCTCTCCCTACCGAAGTGATGGAATTTCCTGCTTCCCTGCCCTGGTCCCATTCTGTCTGCAGGCACAATAGGGTAGTGTGAAGTCCTCTGTGTGTGAGCTGAGGCAGTGTCTTAGAAGTGCAAATAGGACTGTGCACAGCTCCGCACCCTCATCCTGTCATGGATGGCCCATCCTGCCAACGCCCAGTCTCTCTCTTGTGTGGTTCTGTGAGGAATACACAAAGGCTAACTACTCCCAGTCATGTGACCCAGGAAACAGGCTACAGGCACCAAATGGTTAGTACAAGAAAATGCCAACATTCTAAAAGTAGCATTTTCAGAACTGTAATTTAAAATCCAACTTTACAATTAAAGAGGATTTTAAATTACAGTTTCTTAGACACCATACATAACATTTCTACCTGCTCCCAAACAAAAGTTATCACTTATTAAATGTAATATGGTAACCCAATGTTATCCTATGGGAGAGGTAGGCCTCACAGTAGCGAAAAACAAATTTGCGAGTTTTCACTACTAGGAGATGTAAAACTTAATAGTACGTGTCTAACTTCTTCAATGCAATTCACCCTGCACATTGGACTGTTTAGGGCCTATCCTAGGGCTGACTTATATGTATTTAAAATAGAGTCTTAGGCTTGGTAAAGGGTTTATTTTGCCAAGTCGAATTGGCAATTTAAAACTGAAAACAGTCTGCAATGGCAGACCTGAGAAATGTTTTAAGGAGCTACTTAAGAGGGTGGCACAGTAAGTGCTGCAGGCCCACTAGTAACATTTAATTTACCAGCCCTGGGTACATAGTATATCACTTTACTTTGGACTAATTAAATTCCCTATGCCAATCAGATGTAAGCCAATTTTGCCATTGTTTAGGGATTGATCACAAGTACTTTAGCATGCGTTAGCAGTGGTAAAGTGCACAGAGCCCTTAGGCCTACAGAAACAAATTCAGTAAACGGGGGAGGGGGTTTGAAAGAAAAAGGTTTGGGGGTGACCCTGCAGAGAGGGCCAAGTCCAGTGCCAGTGTTAATGTCTCTACCTCACACTATTGACTATTGAGCATATCCTTTCACCTCTCTCATGCTTGAGTTACAAAAAGGAGGCCTTTTGTATTAGGGAGGTTTCAATACAGAAAACTTTCCTTCCTTACACATCTACAATGTACCTTAAATGTTCATGCTCTCTATTTTAGATGTTTGTGTCAAGCAGTGATGGTATGCTGTAGACTCAATTTGCATTGTCCCCATATTCACCACCAGGTTCTTAGTGGATGTCATACCACTGCCAACCACCCATGTTTTAGCTACAGGACCTACTTTCATTACTTAGTAGTGACCACCTCTACATTTGTTTTCCTTTATTGAGTACCTGAAGCTTTTCCATTAGTATGCTTTCTCCCACCTGAGATGCTTGCCTTAGTGGTATGTTGATATGAACAGTTTACTCCTTGAAGCACTATATTACCAGCTGCTTGGAAATCAGCTGCTTTCACTCTGGACTTGATTTTTATTTATTTTGTTTTGATGTTTCTTTGAAGTCGGGTGGGAAGTCATACCATCAATGCATTCTGGGAAGAAAGTCATGTAGATCAGGTTTGAAGCTCTTCAGTTACATCGAGCTGAAGTCTCTACAGGTACACATTCCAGTCTGTTCATTTTGTCCTACCCAAAGATCATCTTTTTTGAGACTTATTGCAGCTGCAGTCGTGGCTTGTTTCAGGAATGAACAAAAAACCCCATGTTTTTCAATTAGGACAGCATTTGTCACCTGGAATCCCTACAGAACCTCTCAGAGTGCTTCTAGCCACAACTTCTAGGCCTTGAAAGCAGTGGTCCTCGGGCTCGACACCTCACTCTCCCCTTAAGTATTCCTCTTTCCATGCTCCATTTTGAGCTACTCTGGGTCCAGGCTTGATCAGGGCTGAAGTGATCCAAGACTACTATTTTGACTCCAATAGTTTTTTGTCATGAGACTTAGGGGCAAACATTGTGCGGCATCGCATCCTGCACTGCATCACTTCTCAGATGTCATTCAAAGAAGAATTGCTTCTTCCCCGCTAGCTTATGTCCCGGGTGGCAATTCTTTTTTTGAAATGGAAAGCTCATAAGGAGTCTAACCACAATAATATCAATGTAAACTGAATTAATCTTCCCCTCAGTTTATTTACCTTTAAAATGTTAGGCTATAATACATTGTTAATTTTTGCTGTAAAGATTTATTAAGTACATGCATTTTGTTTATATGACTGTTAATGAATATAAGGATTGTTTTGCTGCAACTGTAAACATAATTGTGGGCCTGATTCACAAAGGTATTTTTAGCCATAAAAATACATTTATGTCCATATGTCTTCCAAGGCTTTACAAGAAAATTCCTGCTGGGTGTAAGTGGATTTACTAATGCAGACATTTCCACCATGAGTGCGGGAAAATCCACAGTAGCATATCCCTCTCAAGGGGTAGAAGTGGGCATTACAAGATGTGGTTTTCCTGCCTTGTAAGTTTGTGAATGTGCACAAACAGGTACATTTGTGGATATTCACAAACTCCAATTGTCGCTATCCACCCTCGGAATGCTCAGAAAGTTACTCCAGCCCAGCATAGAGTAACTCCTCTTGAAGAATGGGATGTGGAACAGATCATCCCCACACTTACTAGCGGGTTTAGAGGAAATGCTTTCTCCATTGGAATTATGGGTTGCCCCTTTGAGGGAAAAAATGTGTGTTTGCACATTCTGCTGCCTGTCCCACATACCATACAATTTGGCACGACTGAACAGGCAGCCTCAAGAAAGTCCCATGAGAGGTGTAATAGTATGTTCAAGCAGAGTAATGGAAATCCCCTGTACTTTTATTCTTAGTTTGTGAATAGGGCTCTGTGTGTTTATTTTATCACGATTCTACTCTTGGGGCCACATGTATCACTGTGTTTAGCGGTCGCAAATAGAGATTCGGGCTGTTTGTGACAGCTAAAAAGGGTTCTAACATGTATCAATCCTTTTTTACGAGTCGGTAACCTATTTTCAACTCACAAAATAGGGTTTGCGAGTCACTATTAGGAAGGGGCGTTCCTAATAACGAGTCACATGTACGACTGTTTTGCGACCGGAATGCTGTTGCAAAACAATCGCAGTTTAACGCCTACTTAAAGTAGGTGGTAAGCCACTCACAAATGGGAAGGGGTCCCCAGGGGAACCACTCCTTCTTTGTGATTGGCAGCAAAAACGTTTTTTAAGCGCAGCCTACTCTTAAATATGAAACTGAAACGTTTCATTTTTCTTTTTGAAATGCATTCCTTTTTCCATTAAGGAAAACGGGCTGCATTTGAAAAAAAAAAGTTGCTTTATTTAAAAAGCAAACACAGACATGTGTGTCTGCTGTCCTCAGCAGGCCACCATCCCTGTGTTATTGCCCATTCCCAATGGGTCACAAATTGCGACCTGCCTCATGAATATTGACGAGGCAGGTCATTTGTGACCCCATTGGGAATCACAAAATTTGTCTGAGACACATTGGTACATTTTCTTTTGCGACTCACAAATTGTAAGTCACTAAAATTCGCAAATTGCCAGTTGCAAAAGGAAATTGGCGTACATGTGGCCCAATGTTTGTTACTTAACAAAATCTTGTGGAAAGGATAACCGAGTTACATTGATAAACCTCTGCGATATAAAATCTAATCAACTCTGGCTTACACAATTTGTGATCGCTTCCCTGATTACTAACCTGTGACCATGGCTTTTTCTATGATTACTTACCATTTCTCAAACCAATACGTACCTACCATTTAATACATTAATTTTTGACAACTGATATCATCCTGCATGATAGAAGAAGCTACTGTTTGCACTTGTGGATTTATGAAACAGTCTAATCTTTCTAATATCTGTTGATGCAGGAGGGACCAGCCATCAGTTACAACGCGGCTAGAACGCTACATAATTTTTGCGTATGGCAACAAACCCAAAACATTGCGGACGATGCACACCCTTCTCATCACGATACTGCTCTTCTTATCACAAGGTAATGTCATGAGGAATGCAGCCTGTGAATAGCATAAATGACTCGCTATGTTTATTGCAGTTTCATTTCACTTCCACTGGTGAGTGCGGGGAGTTCAATGACATGTCAAGGATTCTGGGAAAGAACACAACGGAAGAGTCACTGGTAGACATAAGGTAAAAGCAATGGGTTTGTTTTATTATTCACTTAGTTTTCAGCTTTTTCCTTTTTAAAAAAAAATTCATACATAACTGCAGTCCTTTGACATTCTGTTCCTTAATCTTAAAGTGCTGAAACAAAGCGTTGCTTCACTAGCTGCTTGGCCAAGGGCAGAACTCACTGCTAGGATATAATCTGGGCCTGTAAACCTCGACATTCATCCATTACAATATGCACTGAATATAGACTCTCAAGCAAACGATAGGGCTTCATTTAATATTCTAACTCACTAAAAGTAGATTTCAGGGCAAGGTCTGTGTCAGCACTTTGATATTCCGTGCGCAGCTGTAGTATTACATGCCAAGACTTTGGTGCTGAAAGTATGACTGGATACTATGATCACTGCTTTTAAACCTTGGAATATAGTTTAGCCATGGCTTTAAAGCTAATCGTTATCCATAAAGGCACGCTACACTTTTAAAGGTAACAGAAGAGGTATGAGTTTCCTGTGCACCCTTTCGGGTGGTGGTGGGAATAGTAAGTAATTTCAAAAAGTTGGATGATTCATCCAAAATAAAGCATCCAAGGTCCACGGCAGCGAGGTTGAAAGTCACACAGAGATCTCGATGTCCTTGAGAACTCAGGAGTGGGTTTTAGTTCGCTAGTTAATATACTAAAAAACTTGTCATCTGTAGATGTGAGCCCCAATACAATCAGTGCATTCTGTGAGACAGGTCACTTGATTCAGAGATGTGAGATTCGTCTCCAAAGATTCTAACATTTGCCGTATTTTATTAATTATTTATGATTTTTGTCTAGTGTGGTCCAGTATAGGTTTAGCTGGCTGTGTATTGTTGAAAGGAGACACTGTGCTTCTGCAAGAGTTGACCTAATGGCTCCAAGAGCAGATTTTTTTTTTACGCAGTTTTATATAGCGCGAATTTGACCCGAAGGTATCTGGTATCAGAGCGCTTTACATAGCGCCAGTTGCGTTACATGAGGACACATTCATTTTTGTTAGGCACGGGGAGATTAAGTGATTTGCCCAGAATCACAGGATGTTCAGCGTCATTGCAGAGACTCGAACCCAGTTCCCCAGATTCGCGGTCGACCGCCCTAGCCGTTAGGCCAACTCCTCTCCCCAATTAAATAGGATGGTGGATAGAATAGAGCCCTGTTGCACAGCGAACCTGGAGGGGGTGATGATTTCTTAATTTTCACTTATTGAAATCATCTGCGTGTTGCAGCGAGGTAAGATGTGAATCAGCTAAGATCAGTGTCGTCAAGGAAGTGGAATAGCTGTTGTCCACCTGACCACAGTCAGCACGGTTTCACGGGTCATGTTAGGATTTAAGTGTAAAATATGCATTTTGAGACCCGCTAAGTATCTCACGCATTATTATTGAAGCACCGATAAGCCGATCAGCGGTGTGGATCCGCGGAGTAGCGAAGCAGAGCAAGCAGAAAGACCAACACCGGAGTTGCCGAGCCGCAGTTTGTAGCCGCGGTGTGAGGGAGAGCAGGCGAGAGAGGAGCAGTGAGCGGAAAGTGGGTAGTGGAGCTGAGCGCGGAGCAGAGAGCGTCTTGAGCGCCTCGATTCCCAGTTCCCCCATCGGCCCCCCAGCTCCTCGCTCTGCCCATAGTCTCCGGCAGTTTTCTTTCCAGCCCACAACTCCGCAGCCTGCCTGGCGCAGGCATATGCACAGGCATCGGCGGGCATCGGCAGGAATTCTCATTTTGGAGCTCCAGAGGTCAAGCGTGAGGACGAGTGCGGCCGCCATTAGACGGCGGCTGCTGAATGAGAGCCACAGGAGGCCCGCAGAAACGGCCTGACTAGGTTCGGGTGCAGCCTGCAGCCCTTCCTGAAGTGCCCCACTCGTCCTGATAGTGCCGGGCAAGTACAGCAGTGGAACAGAGCAAGCGGAGTGGAGGCACTGCTGCAAAACAACCAGGAAGTGGGCGGCCACTCCCTCTTTCTCCCATGCCTTTCTCTGTTCTCTCCTGCGGACGTCCGCAGACGCTTGATCCTCAGCAACACAATCACCGGTCACCACCAGGGGTCAGCAACCAGGGTGTGGCTGGTGGCCGTCAGTGGACCACAGATACAGCAGCAGCGGACAGTAGGTCAGAGCGAATTGAGTCAGGAGGGTCCCCGGTGGTCGATGAATAGGTAGGTGTGGCTCCTCCTTGTCTCCCCACAGCTTCATCAGCCTCAAGTTGACCCCACTCATGGGCAGGGGGGCCATCAAGTATATCAAACACATCACGATCGGGGGAGCAGGAAGGGAACTGGGGTACTACCTGAAAGTGCTAGCCCCATCAAACACCAGTCTCGTGAGTGTTCTTAAAACCGACTCTCCACAAGGATTCCGCCCACGCCCCCCCTTACCTTGACGTCAAAGGAGGAAGGATGAGGAGCAAGTGAGGGCAAGTCACAGGACAACATTGAGGCAACACCCAGGTAGGAGGTGCACGGACGAAAACACAATCAAACGTGGCAATTTTAGCACACTATCGTGAAGTCAGAGCCCAGGCTCTAGCAGAAGCTGCCCAGCTGGGCCTGGATGTGGTTTGTAGGGGCTCCGTCCACTCCAACTGTAAGGTCGACATTTACCAACAAAAGAACGGCGCACCCCCGACCCAACAGCCGTGGTCTAGTACAACACCAATTATCTTGTTAAAGTCACCCCAGCATCCCCAGGTCTGTTTGTTCATCATGGCTTATAAGAAACTAAGAACACGAACAATCCACATGAAAAGACTGGGCACGCAACAATCAACGCGAAAGAGTTCGGGTAAGGCAGCCCATATAGGAGTTTTTCCTGGGAGCGTAGAAATAACAAATTTCTTTGCCAAAACTCCCAAAATGGAACAAGTAAATTCACGTATTGAGCAGGAAAAAACACAGAAAATAGGTTTAGATAAAGCAGAGGATACCAGCATTCCTTCCCAAAACAACAAAGGGCACGCTGGAGAACAGGCAATAGAGTCTACAAAATCAGTACCAACAAAAATCGATGACCCTCCAGAGCGCCTTGATCCACCTCTTCATCCACCAGAAATGGAGCTATCTCAAATTCCAGACACAGATTTCCCCTTACCAGATATAAATCTAAATGATACCCCTCCTCCCCAGGTCTCTAAAATAATAATGGAGACATTGCAATTATATAACAGCACTCCTCGTAATGCATCTGATTCAGCGGGAAACCTCTCGCATTCACCGGAATTTCCGCTGTTCAACACTTTGCAATCTCCGAATAGACAAAACCTTGTCTCCTGTTCGTTATTCACTCTACAAAGGATATTGGAATCAGTACTGACCCTCTTAGAGAATTTTATGGAAAACTCCGACCAGATCCTGGAAACACAAATGGGAATACTACAATACCTAGTTGACAAAAGAAGTAAAAAGCAATTCAAACAAAATTACCAATCTCCATTAACAAAAGGAGAAGAAAATGACGTTGTGAAACAACAAATCCTCAAAGAATCCATAGTATCGGAAGACTAACCCCTAGTTAAGAAACAAATGGCGACCCAAACGGGTCGGATCATACAAAAAGGAAAAAACAAGAAGCTCAGGCATGATAAAATCTATTCTCTCAGAAAACTTTTCAAAGACTCCAACATCGTTAAAGAATTACACAATATTATTCCCTATTATCAAATCTTTAACCAGAGAAAATCCATAGAATCGTCTAATAATTTAATAGGTAAAGAAGAAACACCAAAAATTGGAACCTCAGCCACAGAACGCCTGAGCTTGTCCTATCAAGAAAGGAAAATTGAAACGAAAAATTCAAGAGGGAGAGGATCAAGCAAAGAGCAAACAGAAGATTCTTGAAATGAAAGGCGCAGAAGTTAAAATTCCCGAATCCCCCATCTTCAGAACAGAAAACTCCAGCAAAAGCCCAAATTACTAAGCTTTCAAAAACTTCACACAATAACGGTAATAGTCTTTCATTATTCGACACAAAAGAAAATTACAAACAACTAAATCCTCTGGCCTCAAGCTTCTCTACGACAACGATTAACAATCATTCACCTATACTTAATCCTGAACAACCAACAGAGCAGATCTCTGGGCTCATCGTTACACAGGAACAGCAGACCCAAACACGTTTTCTTGAAATAACGGACTTATTCCCCGCAGGAAACAATCCATTGAACTGAGGGAGAGTTGTAAACCTCATCCGTAAGATCAACTCACTACACTCCCTAACAACTTCGGAAATAAAACTAGTGGCCTTCCCGATAAAGTCTAAAACCACGGTGGCAATTGTCGAGTTCTGGTCCCATGTGATCCCCACCCTAATCCTAAAAGAAAGCGACATCCTCCATAAAAATTGATATGATGTTGCAGTTGTAAACCACAGAGAAAATCAAAAACAGGAAACATTTAAGGAGAGGAATGAAATGAAAACCCTCCACTCTGATCAAATACGCTGTGGCACCAAAAACCTCTCTAAAGCCATTGACGAAAACTTAACCATCCTTATAAAAACATGGGCAGAAACAGATCTGGAAAAAAATCCAATAAAAACGGAGATAACACCAAAGGAATATTGCTGGTCCTGGATTTCGAGAAACCTAAATAGTCACAAACAAGGAATGGAAAATAAACTCCCTTTTTAGCAGAAGTTTGAGCATCACATCGTGGAATATAGCAGGAAAAAACCCGGAGAAGTTAGCTCTAAATCTGGAAAACACTCCGGCGGTGCTAGCCCTACAAGATACTTGGGCGATAAAAACTTTCCACCAAAAAGACTACTTCGTTTACGATGTACCTGCAGAACCAGTAAGCAGGGGTCATGCTAAAGGCGGACTCGCAATTCTTCTATGTGAAGATTTTCATTGGGACCCGGAAGTTATTAATACGCGTCTTATGAACGTACAATGTATCAAGGTTAAGCACTGGAATGAAAATATGGACATTTCCCAAGATTTAATAATTTTTAATGTTTATATCCCCCCAGGCTCCAAAAAGGATTCTCTCATGATTAAAACATTTGAGGAAATCGAAGCAGTAGTTGAAGCAAAAGGATACCCCTCCGTTATTTTAACAGGAGACTTTAACGGGAAAATCTCAAATGCACTCCTGGAAAAATGGGAGTATGGTGAACAAGAGGAAGCTAGGTCAATTACATTACCAGTATTTCCACCAGAGATAAAAGCAGACAAACGCGGGAAAATATTACTCTCCTCCCTAACAGCGCTAAATGGAGTTATTTAAATGGAAGGACAGAAGGAGATATCCCCGCGGCCTTCCCAAGAAAAGGTAACTCTAGCTCATCGATCCTAGACTACATGATCTGTAGCCAAGACTTATTCAGGAAAGCTTTTACATTAAGTATCCAATTTACACAGGAAAGCGATCATGCAATACTGTATCTGAAAACTGGAATAATATTGCAGCCTACATCTCCATGGACCATTACGCATTTGCATGGTATCGTTGTTGTAAACCAGACAAAAGGGCGGCTGATATGGAATTCAACAATAATTAACAATTTAAATTCCGCAATTATCACTGCCCAAGTACTACAGAGTGACAATTCTTCAGACCCAATAATACATTTCGAAGAAGTCCTTAACACAGTAGTGGCAACCTTGCAGGATATTTCAAAATGTCGGAAAACGCACGTGGGAAATTGGAAAAGAAAGAGCCTATATCAAGGAATAATCACATTAAATAAATTAATCCGGATGCAATTTTTAGATTTTTCAGAGATCAAACACAAAGAAATTTAAAAAAAATAAAAAATTCGCCGGATGGTAAAAGAAAGAAAACGAAAAGCTCAACAGGATCAAAAATGGGTTGACATCCAAACGGCAGCCAAACAAAAAAACAGTAGGGCATACTGGAGTTTCATCGCCAAAGAAGCAGGAACAAAGAAATCCCTGCAAGCCTTACCCGTTCCATCAACAGAATGGGAAAAATACATCCATGACCTATATATGCCAAATATGAGGCAAAAAAACTCGAATCTAGCAATAAGCAAAAAATTTAAAAAATACCTAAGATATCCTTGCCCCTACAGTTCGGCAAATAGAATACCACATAAAGAACTCCAGATCTTCTGCAGCAATGGGACCCGATCAGATCCCGATAAAGGTACTGCAAAGCAACCCAGAAGACTAGGGTAAGTTTTTAGCTCCCCTATATTCCCATTGTTACGCTACAGGGGAAATCCCTAAATTATGGTAAGGGAGCATCGTGATCCCAATTTTTAAAAAGGGCTCTAGGTCACTTCCCAGCAATTATCGACAAATCGCCTTGTTGGACGCTATCGGGAAGATCTTTGCGGCAAGTGTCTTGGAACATTCGAAGAATTGGGCTTTCTCATGCGGAGTGATCCCTATGACTCAAGCTGGGTTCCGACCAAAACACTCCGCAACAGATAACATAGTAGTGCTACAGACCATTATAGACCAATATGTGGTGTCAAAATCGTAGGTCTATTGTGTATTTGTTGACTTTACAACAGCATTTGATAGAGTAGATAGACCAACACTCTGGAAAAAACTAAGAAAATTAGGAATGCCCGATAAACTTCTTAACATAATTATATCACTACACACAGCAACATGGTGTAAAATACAAATGGGGAGAGAGAAGGGACTTACTCGACCAATAGATACACCCAATGGTCTGAGGCAAGGTTGTCTTTTAGCTCCCCTTCTTTTCTTTCTCTACATAAGTGATCTCCCTGATTGTTTTACACAAATCATAAATTTCCCCTCAAAGCTATCATCTTGTAAAATACACATCATGATGTACGGCGACGACGTGGTTATACTAGATCTCACACCATTCGGCCTAAAAAGAAACTTACAGGCTCTCACCAGATATTCAGAAGAAATTTGTTTAGTCCCAAATATATCTAAAACCAAAATCGTTCCTGTTAGAGGAAGAAAGCAATTCATCAAATTTAACTGGTCACTAGGGGGAAAATCTTTAGAGGTGGTTAATGAATATACATACCTGGGCAAATTTTTTCGCAAACATTACAAAATTCCTCCCATTTTCGGCACATAGGTCGTAAAGCAGATGCCCACGTTGGCGCACTGCAACGCTTATATTCCTCTTCCAGATACAGACACTTTTACTCCCCTTTAGAGGTTTTTAGTTCTAAAATTCCGCCTATTTTATCGTATGCATTGGAATACATTCCAATCAAACTATGGCATCAAATAAAAATCAAAGAAGGGAATATCCTTTGTAAACTGATTAAAGTCCATCAAGCAGTCCCTGCTCAAGCTCTGCGCCTCAAGCTTTCTTTAGTTAGCTCGTATGCCAGAGCTATCACTAACATCATAAAATGGATTTATAATCTCATACACGCTGATCAAGGAACCTTAAGATTTATATTAAAAACTAAGATTTTTAGGAACGAATCATCGCACCACACTTTTAGACAGAATTTAATTAAAGCTTTTAACTTATCGAATTGCACAATAGCACTTTTGAAATCCTGGACTCCTGCTCACTTGAGGCTTTTTCTAAAACATCTGACCCGAGAATAAGTTACGATCTCAACATTAAGCATTGCTCTCGACTAAAACATTACGAACAGTATGCAGAATCAATAGAATACAAACACCAGCAACGTTATATTCGTTTTACCTTAGGGCATGGAGTCCGGCGTTGTATCATTTTATTACAACTTGGGATTTTACCTTTAAAAGCATTCACTTCCAAATGGAACAGTACTGAAAACACTACTAGTATCTGTGATTTATGTGACGGAGGATTGCAAGTTTTACCGCATGTCCTCTTTGAATGCTCAAATCCGATACTAGTCTAAACCCTATCCGAACTTGATATAATATCATTTCAGTTCAAGGCCTTATCTCGCTCTTTAAATCGCCGCTTGATGAATTTATATGTCATAATCTGTTTACATTTTTAAAGCGCTTTTAATTTTTTTTTTAAATGATTATCTTATTAATGTTTTATAACAAATGTATTTAAAAAAAAAAATTGTTGTTCTCAGCAGAGGGATTAAATCAAATAAAAATCTTGAATCTTGAATCCGTGTCGTCAAAACATGCATTTTTAGGTCGAGCCTGGGCAGTGCATGCACTGCTGCGAGGCATGCAGTAGTGGAGTATGGCTTTGAAGCCTCGCCCACTCTCCGTCCATATTTTTAATTGACTTGTGTTATTGTCCTTCGTAAACGCTGGCTTCCGAGTTGGTATTAGGCTTGTTAGTCCCTCCTTGGTACCGCCTTGTCTGCATTTCTTACCTCCCATAACGCCTGGACCTTTTAGTGGTCTTGTTACATGGTCTGCTTTATCTTGGCTGTGAGCACTATTTTGTTTAATGATTTGCCCCTATTCCAGCCACTAGATTGCAGCACGCGGCCTGCTTTTAATTTTACTTATTAATAGCGGTCGGCTTTAACTATAGCGGGCGTGTTTCTTTAATTATTTAACTTACTAATGGCAGTCTGCTTTAAGTTTAGCGACCGTGCTTACTTTTTTTTTTTTTACCAGCACCTTTGCGGCGCGTTCACATCCGTGGAGACCACGCCCCTTTCTTTAGACAAGCTGTGTCTAAAGAAAGGGTGCGCGGCCACTGTTGAAGTGAAAGCACGGCATGGGCGCTTTTTACAAAAAAAACCCATCTGTATGTCAACTTGACAAACAGATGCTTTTTTTTGTCAAAGCACTGCATGCCGTGGGTTCACTTTAATGTCAGCCACGCCCCTTTCTTTAGACGCAGCTTGTCTAAAGAAAGGGGCGTGGCCTCCATAAATGTGAAAGCGCCGCATGGGCGCTAGTAAACAAAAAAAAATTGCAATGCAATATACGAGACCTATTGCATTGCAAATGCTTGTTTTTAAACAGTAAAAGGATTTCATGGCCAGTCATTTTGAAGACTGAGGTTTAGTTCAGAAAGGCTACAAGACATGTTCCCTTTGGCGAGAAGTTTAAGAGAGTCGTCCATGATTTTGAGGAGGTTTGTTTCCATACTGTAGCTGGCTCTAAAATCTGGCTGGAAGAATACATAGAGTTGGTATTTATTAATGTTTTCATTAAGTTAGACAGCAACCCTTTTATTGAGTATATTTGTCATATAGAGTAAGACGGTGATGGATCTAAAGTTGTCTGTTTTTTAAGCAAGGGTTGTGCATGTACAATTTTGAATGGGTCAGTAATCACATCACCATTGTGAGAGGGAATGATACAGTTTAAATCTTAAATCAATACGAGGAGTAAGAAGTGTATAAGCTCGCACCACTTCCTACCTTTCATCTATTTAAGTATCAAACGAGAGAGAATCAATACCATATGTTATTTTATTCCCCTTGATCCAATGATGGGTTCCTCTAGTTTTTGTAAAAGAACCCTCACCCACTAATGCTAATAGCGGCATGCTTCATCATAAGATTCCCACCCAGTATACCTGTTGTATCTGGGTGTGCTTCGTCTCCTGAGTTACAGGTGCGCTGGTGTTTTCAGTGATGTAGTAGGGATCTTGTTGCTGGTCCTGAAGAAAGCCATTTGACCCTGAGTGACATTCAATATATAGCTGAAACATGTAGATCAAGGTGTGGGAATTCATAATATTTCAGATCACATCAAACCGTGCTGTTTTTAACCTTACCAAAGGGTCCCACTATTTAAATGACCTACCTACATAGGGACACCTGTAGGCAGTTTTAAACCTCATTGGATCCCTGAAAAAGACCAGCTTCGCTGTAACTCAGGCATCAAAGCAAACTCCGATACACTAGGTATACTTGGTGGAAACCCTATGATGCAGCCACTATTAGCATTAGTGGGTTCCTTTTAAAAAACTAGAGGAACCCCTCCTTGGATCAAGGGGAATAACATAACATATGGTACAGGTTCTCTCTAGTTTGATACTTAAATGATAAAGTTTAGCCAGAGTGCTATGGAAGGTGTCTCTGCACTATTTGACTATGCTGGGTATATGTTGTTTTGTGGTAATGTGAAGGGTTAGTGTATGTGATGTTTTTTTCGATGTTCTGTGCAGAGATAGGAACGAAGGTGCACCCTTTTGCTGAGATGCTCCTTAGTGTGAAGGCAGTGCTTAATTTGAGCCGGTGGGGCCACTGGCACTCATTTTTGAGGACAGGATTTTATTTATCAGCATCAGACATATATGAAAGTAAGAGAGTGAAAACACTCAAAAGGGAAAGACTGAGGAAGAGAAAGACAGAAAAACCTTCACAAAGGGAAAAGGCGGGAACCTGCAAGAGTGAGAAAAGTACACAAAGAGTGTCTGGTAGTGGAATAAAGAGAGATGAGGTGGACTGGGGACTACGCAGCTGGCCACAATCTTTTCAGGGGAGTCCTGAGTACTGGCACTCATTCTTTTACAAGTTAAACATTGTGTGAACGTCAGTATTTCTTCTGAAGCTGTTGTATCGACTTATTTTCTGAGCATGGTTATTTTGGAGGAGTAGCTTTCAAAAATGTTGCATCTCGGTTCATCTATCTAGTAGGAGGTAGGGAAATTGTTCTCTAAGGATACTGTGAAGCTCTCTGGGGCAGTTTCTTACCCTCTGTAATCCAATTTTGATAGTGAGAGTATGCATGGGCAGAAATTACATTCAATGTGTTACTGGTAGCAGTTCAAGCATTGAGAGAGGTTTTTGACATTTTATGTTCTACAAGAAGTGCACACAATAGAAATAGAAGAATGTGATACCACTTTTTACTTGCAAATTAAGGATTTATTTTTATTTAGAATTCTTTTTATTGCAGTGTAATACAACAATATATCAAAATGCAGTGTCAACGCATCTTCTGTTCTATCTTGATTTTTCATTTGGTCTTACTTTAGGTAGAAAATGACAAACCCACATAATAGGGCAACAGTTTTCGCTCATTCCCTTCTATAACCCTCTATCACCCTGGCAAATTAAGGATTTCTAAGCAGCATTTGGTCAATCTACGTAGGCCATAGCTTCAAAATGATAAATGCAAACCATAAACAGTTCTGAGTTGGATGGCCAAAATTGGACTTTGTTTAGGCCACACATTTAAAGAGAAGAAGCTAAAGAATTTAAACACACATCTAACACTAAAATCCAGTGTGAGACAGCCAAGTGATCCACTATAAACCCAGAGATAGACGTCTGGGTAGGACAAAAGCAGAGTCCCTACAGCAACCAGACAGTGAATCCAAAAGAATTGTCTTGGCATTCAGTTCTCTCCATTTTCAAGTGTTCCCCAAGGGTTATATGTAAACTCAGAGATAAACATCTGGTTGGACCAAAACGAAGTCCTTCAGGAACCAGACTGTGTCCACAAGAATTGTCTTGCCAATCTGTTCTCTCCTTTTCAAGTGTGCCTCATGTGTTCTATGTGAACCCAGCATACCTGTCCAGCGTGAGGTTACACTCAAGCAGGATTCAACACTGCAGTGTCTAAAAGGATGCCCTCAGACCCCAACCTGCAGATTCAGTGTAGTTCAGAGGAGTAATCTCTACCCATTCAGGTCGAGTATTTTTCGGCAAGCTACTTTTCATGAATATTTAATATAATTCTGACTTCACAATTGAATTGGAATTTTAATAATTTTTAAACATTGTTGTTTAATTATTTTACTAGCTGGACCCATTCCTGGGTTATAGAATTAATATATTAATCTCTCCTCTATTTTCCACACAATACACTTAGGCCTGCCACAGTGAAAATATCATTTGGGTGTTAGTCACTGTAAGGACATGTTAATATTACTTTGAGCTAATATGCACATAAATACAGCTCCGGTTATAACTTTGTGTCACAGGTAGTTCAGGACACTAAGCAGTTTTGCAAACATGAATATCACACTCATTTGCCACAGTCAAGTTGGTTGCAGCTTGAAACTGGATGCCGCAACTTAAAACCTTAGATTCCCACACTATTCAAAATATCTATGCTGCTTTTGATTCTTTGGTTCAACATAAAAATCTAAGGAGTTGATTACGAGTCTGCTAACTCGCGTTGGCGGTCGTACGGCTGCCGTATTCCGATGCGACCATTCGGACCACCACCCCTGCTGCGGCTGTGACAGGGAACCGCTGTTTCCTGGCGGTGGCGCAGCTGCCAGGGGTATCGATATGCAAGGTGGGACCACCGCGGTCCGCCGAGCATATTTCAAGTTTCCCCACCGCCAGCCTTTTCATGGCAGTGAGCTCGCCTTGAAAAGGCTGGTTGTGGGGAAAGAAAGGGGGCTCTACTGGGCCCCCATCCCTCCGCCAACATGGGGATGCATTCTGGGGGCACAAGATGTGCCCCTTGTTTGCATGCACCCCAAGTTCCAGCACGGCATGGACTTGACAGTCCATGCCATGCTGGAACTGCTTTTGTGTTCCCATTGTGGTGCCTGTTTTCAGGGCACCTCTGTGGGAACGTCAAAAGAAAAGCCTGCCAAACACGAGTTGAACTCGTAATCTGGCAGGCGGGCCATGCACATCTTTGGCGGTGCTGTCCCAGCGCAAAGCAGGTGTTGGAAGTTCCACTGTTAAGATTTGGCTTATTTATATTTTATTGCAAAATGCGCTAATTTTTTGCACATGCATGACTTTAAAATGCTCTTACCATTTAGAATGCTATGCAGCTGTATTTGCTGTTATATTACCAGTGTATGTTTTTGGAGGAATATATTTTTGAAGAAGAATTCAGTTAGTCCTTAGTACTGGAAGAGAATGCAAATGAAGCTTTTAAGGACCTTAACATAGAATGTAGTTTAAGGAACAGTGGGATAGCATTAACTTAAATGTATGCCTGCATGTGTGTCTATACATATTATTTGCATTGCACAAACCTAGCTGCACTACAGAAACACCACAATTATTCTTGTTGTGATCTTTTCCAAAAACTTCAAGATTAAATACTGTAAAAATGTAATAACTTTCACCAAGAAAGTGGTGATAACTTAGTCGATACCTGTTTCTGTCTGGTGTGGCTCTACAATGACATTTGATATACTGGAAAGTATGAATTCAAACAGTACATAACATCAGCAAAATATTTTGTTTTGTCATAGGGAAGATATCTGCAGAGCCAGCGATAAGTGTGATACTCTGGGTAAGTAATGGTATATCTGATAAACGATACAAAATGATAAAAACAAATACTTGTATTAACAACAGGGAAACACATTTTTGTAAAAGCACAAGCATGTTGAATGTTGTTATGCGCCACTACTGTGCACCAGAAAGTACATCATTTTAACCTCCCACATAGCGCTGTTGAGAGATAAATGCCTACCAATGGGTTGACCCAAAATAGAGCAAGAATAGGAAGAATTAACATGGCCAGAAAGTTTATAGTGGTTCCTTCTGTGATTTCGGATCTCTTTACATCTGTGGCTGAAGGAATAGTTTTAGTGTATTGAATCTTACTGCCCAAATGGAACATAAATTTACCCCTTTGCAAACTACTTATGGAATGCGTAGCCTTTTCTGCAGACTTATTCCTTAACCAAACTAGTAACCTGTGCATGCACCCTTACAATGTATATCCCTTTTAAAACGTCTTACTGCCACTCTTATTTCACATTCACATCTTCAACATCAAACTTGAAAGCCTTAGGTACTGATAAACATGAATAACACATTGAAGAACGTTTGTCAGGATTAACGATTGTTAAGTAAAGATTGTCAAGAATTTTCCATGTTCTATTTGATTTGGTATATTTATATTATGTTGTGCCCTCATATATTCTGCCTTGGAAATGCCACAAACAACAGAATTACATTTTGAACAGTTTTGAACGTCACAGTTATATTTCAGAGATCTTACTTGTTACTCATTGTAGTCAATTTAAAAGCTGCCTGAGACTATTCTTAGCACAGCCAGTCACCTATCCAAACATGTATGAAGCTATGCCAAATGAAACACATCTTAATTAACTATACAGGTTCAGTAGAACATATCCTTACCTACCATTATAAAACTATACACCTCGGTAAAGCTTACAAATGTACATATGTGTCAACGAATGATACACGCACAGCCATACTTGCCAGTCTTCACTGTTTAACGGCAAGAGCTGTAGTTTACATGGAAGAAATTATATTTTCTGCAATCTCACAATCTTATGCAGATGCATTAACAAAATAATACCTTACTCTATCAAACTTTATTACAATTATTTATCAATGGTATGAACATCATCATTAAAGATTCATATACTGAAAAAGAACTGAACCGACAGACAACTGGAAGGTTACTCATCCCTTTTCCTCCTTCCAGTCTTAAATTGTAAACTTTGAAGCAGAATTGATGTTTTATGATTGTAATTGTAAATTATTTAAATTTTTAGGTTTAGCAGAACTTGGCACAATGTGTGACCCATATCGCAGCTGCTCAATAAGTGAAGAAAATGGATTAAGCGCTGCCTTTACCATCGCACATGAATTAGGACATGTGTAAGTATGCATTATTCCTCCTAAGGATACGGATTTAGCATTAGGTTCATAACCTTTTTTTTTTTTTAAGTTTAATAAGCTTTATTGAACCGTAAAAATCAATAACATACAGTACAGGCCTAGAGAATAACAATGCACAGAATATCTTATAAGCAAAATAGAGTAGGCAGCAAATCATAGTAGAAAGCTATTTATATTTTGGGAAAATAAGGTAAAGGAAAGAGGGGGAGAGGGGAAAGACGGGGAATGAAATATATTTATAATCATAAAACACTAAGGGGTCGATTCCGATTCGGGCCGGAAAAAGCACCGACCGACTCGGATCCGGAAAAAATACCGACCGACACGTACCAGTGGCGCCCGACACGCCAAGTACGATGCAAGCCGCGATAAATCCGACCGACACGTCAGGAAACCAAGCCGACCGACCGAGCCGCTCGGAAAATTGCAATCCGGCCGGAAAAACACGCGAATCCAACCGACCGACACGCACCCGGAACAAATCCGACCGAATCGTACCCGCCAACTCCAACCCGCAAAGTACGATGCAAGGCGCGAAAACACGACCGAGTCGGACGGAGGACAAGCCGTACGACCGACACGCATACAAAACCGAGCCGAAGCAACACAATACACCGCGACCGACGCGTACGCAGCATACAAAACTGCACAAACACAGCGTGAACGAAACGGAAAACACCGTACGAGACCAATGCAGGGTCCGACTCGGTCACAAGAACGTTTCCAACATACACAAACAGCACAAAGGAAAAATCACCCAAAAAAAGGCCAAACAAGCAATTACCAAGCCAATAAATACTGGGGGGTGGGGACAGAGAACAAAGACACACCCACAACTCCACCTATATAAAGGACACAAATCACTACCATGAGCCTTTGCAAATGCCATTCCACTGCCAGCACCCAAGAGAAAGCAACCACACACCCACAGCTCATCCCTCACACAAGCCACACACCAGCAGCACACCAACAAATACCTACCTCACATACACCCAGCACAACACACACCCACACACCCTCACCTGCACACCAACACACACATCACCCACCATCACCACCCATCACCATGCCCCCCAAGAAGAATCACAAGTTCCTAGATTGTGAATTGGAAGTCCTGGTAGACGAGATCCTCAGGGTAGAGCCACAGCTGTTTGGCACATTGGTCCAACAGACCCCCATGTCGCAGAAAACCAAGATGTGGGAGAGGATCATCAACAGGGTGAACGCCCAATCACCATGTCGGCGCACAAAGACCGACATCCAGAACAGGTGGTATGACGTGCGCAGGAGGGTACGGAAACTGCTGAAGCAAGACTACATCAACAGCCAACACACCGGCAGTGGCCCTCCTGCCAAGCCAATATACCTCAGGCCCTGGGAGGAGAAGGTGCGGGCCATCCTACCGCCAGTGAGCATATATGGACTAGAGGACATCCCAGAGCCTGGTGAGTACACAACAAATGTACACAATATACTGCCACAAAACACACACATCACTGTCAAGGGGAGAGTCAAACCATGCACACATAGCAATTACACAGCAACTAGAACAGAATCATCCCAAAATGTGTATGTCAGTCAGATAAACACAACACATGCCATCAAAAAAGTCACATCCAACTGTGCCAACACATGTACAAACACAACCACAACTACAGCTAGGCAGTGGCACAAATAGAACTAACACACACATCCACACATGTAGCCACCACAACAACACCAACACACAGTGAAGACCACTCAAAGGAAGGAATTCTGTGTATGCTGGCCAAGTCAGTGTAGCCAATAGCATCATGGGAGTCGCAGTCACACATATTGCCCCCCCACAACTGTCCCATCAACACCACCCTGAACCATGCTCACATCACAGGGAGTGGAGAAGGACTCACAAGATGGCTGACACTGGCTACTGCTGTGGGGAGCACAAGGCCCTGCTGGCAACTGTGCACCAACAAACAGCAGGACACCACTGACTGACATCCTGAGAGACAACTTACACTCCCTGCAATGCAAGCACGTTCCATGGTGGGATATCTGGCTGGCTGGGTGGGAAGGGGGACTTGCAGCACTGACTATAGTCACCAGCACCTCCCCTCACCCCCCCAACACAAACTCCACAGTACCCACCTGGTAGAATGCAATGCCCTCCATCCTAACACAAGATCCCACAAAGCACCACCACCCTGGGTTATGTTGTGTGAAGCACAGGGACACTCTTGGGACTCTTAGCCAAACAACTGCCAGGACAACACTCCCAGCCATCCTGTCAGCACAGCCAGCCCACCCCACAGGGAAGCAGAGTCAAAAGGAAGGAAGCATGGGCATGCTGGGAAGGGGGTGGAGGCAATAGCATGATGGGAGTCGTAGTCACAGACATAGCTCACCCCCACAACTGTCCCATCAACACCACCCTGAACCATGCTCACATCACAGGGAGTGGAGAAGGACTCACAAGATGGCTGACACTGGCTACTGCTGTGGGGAGCACAAGGCCCTGCTGGCAACTGTGCACCAACAAACAGCAGGACACCACTGACTGACATCCTGAGAGACAACTTCCACTCCCTGCAATGCAAGCACGTTCCATGGTGGGATATCTGGCTGGCTGGGTGGGAAGGGGGACTTGCAGCACTGACTATAGTCACCAGCACCTCCCCTCACCCCCCCAACACAAACTCCACAGTACCCACCTGGTAGAATGCAATGCCCTCCATCCTAACACAAGATCCCACAAAGCACCACCACCCTGGGTTATGTTGTGTGAAGCACAGGGACACTCTTGGGACTCTTAGCCAAACAACTGCCAGGACAACACTCCCAGCCATCCTGTCAGCACAGCCAGCCCACCCCACAGGGAAGCAGAGTCAAAAGGAAGGAAGCATGGGCATGCTGGGAAGGGGGTGGAGGCAATAGCATGATGGGAGTCGTAGTCACAGACATAGCTCACCCCCACAACTGTCCCATCAACACCACCCTGAACCATGCTCACATCACAGGGAGTGGAGAAGGACTCACAAGATGGCTGACACTGGCTACTGCTGTGGGGAGCACAAGGCCCTGCTGGCAACTGTGCACCAACAAACAGCAGGACACCACTGACTGACATCCTGAGAGACAACTTCCACTCCCTGCAATGCAAGCACGTTCCATGGTGGGATATCTGGCTGGCTGGGTGGGAAGGGGGACTTGCAGCACTGACTATAGTCACCAGCACCTCCCCTCACCCCCCCAACACAAACTCCACAGTACCCACCTGGTAGAATGCAATGCCCTCCATCCTAACACAAGATCCCACAAAGCACCACCACCCTGGGTTATGTTGTGTGAAGCACAGGGACACTCTTGGGACTCTTAGCCAAACAACTGCCAGGACAACACTCCCAGCCATCCTGTCAGCACAGCCAGCCCACCCCACAGGGAAGCAGAGTCAAAGGAAGGAAGCATGGGCATGCTGGGAAGGGGGTGGAGGCAATAGCATGATGGGAGTCGTAGTCACAGACATAGCTCACCCCCACAACTGTCCCATCAACACCACCCTGAACCATGCTCACATCACAGGGAGTGGAGAAGGACTCACAAGATGGCTGACACTGGCTACTGCTGTGGGGAGCACAAGGCCCTGCTGGCAACTGTGCACCAACAAACAGCAGGACACCACTGACTGACATCCTGAGAGACAACTTCCACTCCCTGCAATGCAAGCACGTTCCATGGTGGGATATCTGGCTGGCTGGGTGGGAAGGGGGACTTGCAGCACTGACTATAGTCACCAGCACCTCCCCTCACCCCCCCAACACAAACTCCACAGTACCCACCTGGTAGAATGCAATGCCCTCCATCCTAACACAAGATCCCACAAAGCACCACCACCCTGGGTTATGTTGTGTGAAGCACAGGGACACTCTTGGGACTCTTAGCCAAACAACTGCCAGGACAACACTCCCAGCCATCCTGTCAGCACAGCCAGCCCACCCCACAGGGAAGCAGAGTCAAAAGGAAGGAAGCATGGGCATGCTGGGAAGGGGGGTGGAGGCAATAGCATGATGGGAGTCGTAGTCACAGACATAGCTCACCCCCACAACTGTCCCATCAACACCACCCTGAACCATGCTCACATCACAGGGAGTGGAGAAGGACTCACAAGATGGCTGACACTGGCTACTGCTGTGGGGAGCACAAGGCCCTGCTGGCAACTGTGCACCAACAAACAGCAGGACACCACTGACTGACATCCTGAGAGACAACTTCCACTCCCTGCAATGCAAGCACGTTCCATGGTGGGATATCTGGCTGGCTGGGTGGGAAGGGGGACTTGCAGCACTGACTATAGTCACCAGCACCTCCCCTCACCCCCCCAACACAAACTCCACAGTACCCACCTGGTAGAATGCAATGCCCTCCATCCTAACACAAGATCCCACAAAGCACCACCACCCTGGGTTATGTTGTGTGAAGCACAGGGACACTCTTGGGACTCTTAGCCAAACAACTGCCAGGACAACACTCCCAGCCATCCTGTCAGCACAGCCAGCCCACCCCACAGGGAAGCAGAGTCAAAAGGAAGGAAGCATGGGCATGCTGGGAAGGGGGTGGAGGCAATAGCATGATGGGAGTCGTAGTCACAGACATAGCTCACCCCCACAACTGTCCCATCAACACCACCCTGAACCATGCTCACATCACAGGGAGTGGAGAAGGACTCACAAGATGGCTGACACTGGCTACTGCTGTGGGGAGCACAAGGCCCTGCTGGCAACTGTGCACCAACAAACAGCAGGACACCACTGACTGACATCCTGAGAGACAACTTCCACTCCCTGCAATGCAAGCACGTTCCATGGTGGGATATCTGGCTGGCTGGGTGGGAAGGGGGACTTGCAGCACTGACTATAGTCACCAGCACCTCCCCTCACCCCCCAACACAAACTCCACAGTACCCACCTGGTAGAATGCAATGCCCTCCATCCTAACACAAGATCCCACAAAGCACCACCACCCTGGGTTATGTTGTGTGAAGCACAGGGACACTCTTGGGACTCTTAGCCAAACAACTGCCAGGACAACACTCCCAGCCATCCTGTCAGCACAGCCAGCCCACCCCACAGGGAAGCAGAGTCAAAAGGAAGGAAGCATGGGCATGCTGGGAAGGGGGTGGAGGCAATAGCATGATGGGAGTCGTAGTCACAGACATAGCTCACCCCCACAACTGTCCCATCAACACCACCCTGAACCATGCTCACATCACAGGGAGTGGAGAAGGACTCACAAGATGGCTGACACTGGCTACTGCTATTATTATTTATTCTATTAGAAACAAGGCTCCTACTAACAACTGTGCTGTATGTGTAGTTCCTGTTATTTGGTGCCATCTGGAGACAACCACTCCTCTGTGCAAGCCACGCATTCCATGATTGGGATGTCGCTGTAGTAGCAAGATTGTAGATTGCAAGGGAAGGAGGACTTGCAACACTGACTAGATCACACACACACACACACGAGGCGGC